>OY728123.1:860351460-861607545 GCA_963277665.1 Viscum album | reverse complement strand
CTCAAGAACAACACCGCTAATGCCTGCTGCCCCCTGCTCACCGATTGCCAGGGACGACTTAGTGCGGGAAGCATGTTCTGAACGATGTGGTATGTCCTCCACTGGTCCGTTCATGGATGGCCCGGTCTCCACTGCCCGACGAGCCTCCAATGTTGAGATCACTGCACAAGGCGTATTCTGATTAGTTGGGATCTTTTGACAACAAGCACCAGTAGTGAAGCGTGAGACTCACAAGAATCCAGAGCGTCGGCCTCCAGTGTTCCGGCTGTTGCAGGAGCCGCCGTGATGGGAGACCCCTCTACGCTTGTCAATTCAGTGATGGGTGTCAGACCCCCATCCTGTCCCATCGGTTCCCTTCCTCCCTCCTCTAGTGGGGATGCTTGACCAATGGTTAAGAACTCCTGAGTGAGGTAGAGAGAGGGGTTGGAAATTGAAAATGATAATGGATGAAAAAGGGAAATGAATGAGGATAGATACAAACCTCGAGTATCTCGGTTATGTCAAGATCAAAGCCGACAATCTCGCCGCTCACTTGGGGACTCCCTTGGTAGGTCGCTCCCTGCGACCCCTCACCTTCGGGTTCTCCTTCTTCTTCATATTCCCTTTCGCCTTCGTCTTCTCCTGTCTCTCCCCCCTCCGATTCCTCATCACTGTCGCCTTCTCCCGGCGACATCACTTCTGGATCATGCTCCTAGCCGAGCATCACTTTCACTAGGAATGGTGGATCCGCACACCGAACCCTTTGGCGCGCGTATGTATCCATGGCCGTCAGATATGCATGCCGCCGATGATAGTTTACTTGGTCGCTAACTTGAACGAGCCCGACCTCTGGCAGCTAGATCCCGTTTTGCATGATCTTCTGCCAGATGGATTCAACGCTCAGCGATTGCCGCAGGGTTATCCAGGCCGACCACAGTGCCGGGAAAATTTCATATTTGGAAGGTTCGAGTAGGTATCTTATCTACTTCTCGGGCAGTTACCTGGACGCCTCATGTGACCCCCCCACGGGCAACGAGGTCGTGGCGACACCATGTGATGTGCCCGCCGTTGAGGTCCCAGCCTGTGCATGCCTCACTACCGGAGGAACCCCTAGTTCCCCCCTTTTGGCGGAACCTTACCTCCTCACCCATCACCCGATTTTTGTGCGGGTAGCCTTGAGTTTCCGGAATCGCATACGTAAAATCCCCTCAGGGTACGCAATGGTCCAGTGCTCGGCATAATCAGTTGCTAGGCCAGCGTCGACCCCGGTGGGAGGAAGAGTGATGACGTCACTAGAGCCGAAAGTGGTAAACATAAACCACATCTGGCATAGAATGCAATGATTCTTCTCCTGCCAGACTGCCGTGAATACCTTCTTCGACATTCATTGGAGGCACCCGAATTGCCTGGAGAATCGGGATGGCACGTAAGGATCACTGATCACCTTCCTGCCGATCCGAGCCACGAGCACCCGGCCCTGAATGCTCTGTAAATACTCCCGCTGCTCTAGTGGGCCTCGCCCATTGTCCACCATCTAGCCGACCGGGGTGGGGAACGAGCTGAAGTTGAAGTTGGTGTGGTTACCAATGCAGATTCTCACGCCCTGCTCATTGAGCGTCATCAGCGCCACCACGGTGATGTTCAGCAAGGACGGTCGCATTCCGTTGCCTGGAGGATAGATAGCGTTTGGGAAAGTGTACCCACCGAGGTGAGCCTCCACCCAGCCGTGGAAGATCTGGAAGGGGACAGATACTCTCTGAGGCGACCCCCCTCATGAGATGCGTCCCAGGATGGCATACATCTTGGCCAGTACGGGGACGCCCAAGTTGAACCATTTATTTTTGGCCATGGTGCCCGCCATCACCAGTGTTGCTGGACTGATGCCCATCCTTGCGTCCCGCACCGACAGGAGCCACCCGCTCAAGAAGGCGGCAAGGAACCCGACATACAGTACATTCGGGTCCCGGGCCTCGATGACGCGATAGCCCCATTATTGGTATTTCCTCGCCTCCAGGGTCCTCCAGTATGACCCATCCCTGCTCCTATGAGCTGCGGTTGGGCACCTTTTCCCCCGTCCCGACATCTTGATTGCTGGATCCTTCTCGAGGAACTGGCTGAACCATCCCTTTTAGGCAATGTCCTTCAGGATGTCCTTGACCCCCATCCTCTCTTTGGCCAGCTCCAGCAGGTGCCACGTCAGCATGAGCATCCGTGACCTGTCTTCCCAGGTGTTCTTTAGAGGAACGAACTCATCGTATTGGGAGCCCTCCAGTGGGATACCTTCGATGCAGTGAACATCCCAAAGACTGATGCCATCTTCCCCATGGTGAAGGTGGAATGTGTTGGTATCAGGAGACCATCGGGTGAATAGTTCCGGCCCGAGCTCAGGTTGATGGTGGAAGTGGAACTGCGATGTCCATACTGCCTCGAACAGGCCAATATGCCGCAGTTCATCCCCAAACTGGTCGCAAGTATGGCGAACCCAGAACGCCTAGGCCCACTCGCTGGTGAAGTTGCCCCTGGACCACAGGTCCCAATCCTTCAGCCATCCCTTCATGTCATCCATGATGCTCTAACGAAACGTGCTCGCGTAGAGGGCCAGAGAATTCTCTACGACAGGCTCGTCCCTAGTAATGGTCCTAGTCCTCGGGTTTAGGACATATACATCCATATGCCTGGTTTCCCAAGAAGGATGGTCGTTGTTGGTAATGTTGTAGTGAGGAAGCTCGTCCTCCCGAGTCACCCATGACCGCAGTGTGTCCACCTCGAAGCCTTCCAGAGGAACCTCCTCCAGGATGCCAATGTTCAAGAGCGGGAGGTTGTCAGACAGGGGATACATCTTCTGGGCTGGAGTCAGCAGATTGAACAAGGTCATATTGTTGGAAACGATCACCTTAGCGCCATAAACTTCCTCGTTCTCCGCCATTTCGGTCCTACGAGCGGCGGCTTCCCCCTCATCAACTCGGTTTGTGGCCATCTCGAATATTTAGGGAGTTGCACGAAATAAGGATATAGTGCACGGGATCAGAGAGTGCTACGCGAAATCTGAAGTGGCAGCGCGAAATCCCGGAGTTGGGTGCGCAATTGGCATTCTAGGCGCGGAATAGCCCGAGTAGGCGTGCAAGTACTGCCTAAATTTGGAAGGAATTATGCACTGTAAGGGAATTTTTACGCGCAGCCGTGGGAGAAATTTCACGCACGAGAGCGTTAAGCCTATCACGTGGAAAAGCTTCTGTATGGATTCGAGACCCAACACCCCTTTTTATAGTCAAGGCCAGGGTTTCGTGCCGCGCGGAAAGAGAATCCCGCACTTATCCGTCAATTTGCACGCCACACCGGTTTTTTGCGCGCTAAGTTCCCAGGATATGCCCTGCTTCGGCATTTCAGCGTTTCCCTCGTAATCCAACTGTTGCGAACTCTCGCCAATCCAATTCTGAGGGGGGGGGGGAATTTTTAGATGCTGAAAAAGTCCGTAACTCCCAGAGGAAGTTTCTAAATGACAAAGCAAAGTCATATTCGGAATCAGAGGCCTGGTCCGGAGGCCCAGGAAGTGGTATTTGAAATTAAGGAGGACTTGCGTGAAATAATGAGGTGCGTGCGAAGCATTCCTGGGATTCGCGTAATCGAGCTGATGGCGTGCACAATTTTGCGTGCCCCGGTTCCGCACGGTGAAGCATTGCACGCCGACGGTTCCCATCGCGGAAGATTGCATGCGCCGCCTGGATTCCACGCCAGCTGATGCCTATAAATAGAAGGCGACCCCTGATGGTTTGGGGGTTGTGGAATTCAGAACATCTCCCATGCGCGCAATTCAGACTCCCCCACGTGCAAGATGACTTCCATGTAATTCCTCTTTTCGCGCAACCTTGCCCCGGGGTTTGCCTTTGCGCACAACTCCACTGGCTTAAGTGATTTCACTCACTCCTCCGGGTTCCTCCCTTACGTGCAATCTTTACCCCGTGCGCGCAATCCCCTCCTATGTGTGCAATCCCCATCCTTTTCGTGCAATCACGTCTCCGTGCAATCCTCTGGTCCTATTGCGCGCCATCCATGAGTTTTGTGTGCAACACCCAGGACCCCTTTACCTTAACGCCCCTTGGCTGCCTTTCTGCGCTGGCACCTGATGTCTCCCCTGCCGAGCATGCGTGCCATGCGTTGTTTTCCCATATGTCCTTCCAGGCTCATACGAAGTAACCTCAAGGTCCCTTGGGCGGTGTTTCCTGTTGCGTTGCTTTGCCTTATGCTTCTCTGCATAGGCACGCTAACGGGTATTGATTCTTCACATAGCCATGCTAATGTGGACCACTCGATGGTTCGCCCTGCGACCCCCCTTCACTATGGCCTTTCTGATGCCCTCCCTCCCAGAAGGGGTAGAGGGTGTTGGGCATGTAAGCCCTAGGGGTGTGGAGCGAACCCACCTCGTCCAATCTGCAGGAAGATAAACTGCTAAGCACCTCATCCTTAACACATGACGTTAAACTGTGGTCCGACCCTGTGCTTCGCACGCAGGGTCCCCCCATCTCAGACATTTTTTATGCCTCTCGTCTCCAAGTGAATGGATTATTCCTCACATGGAATGAGATCCTCCTAGTCAGAGTGGCGTTTGTCTATGGGGGAAGGGATGCCTCTGAGAGTAAGTCCCTAGCCTCTCTTACGGAAGGTTGCACCCATGCACCTCCGTACTTACCTCCTGCCAAGGCCAGTGGAGTCCCTTTCCCACAGCACTTTGTCGCACCACGGGCATCCATCCTGGAGTAAGCCCCGACACCAAGGGCTGCTAACCACACATAAGCCCCTGTTTCCTCTTTGGGCCGCTCAACGCGTAAGCCCCTTTCCGCTTCTCATGGAGGCACCCTTCGCGATGTGATCGTCTTGTCCCTGCTGCCTCTTGTTTCTCACACCGACCATGACTCACGTGGGCTTAGAGCACACATCGACCAGACATCCTCTTATGGACCACCTCAGAGTGTAATCCCCATACCAGAAAACTATGTGGACTTTGATCCGTGCTAAAGCATGGTATGTAGGAAGCCTCTACGAGGTTCAATCCCACCACCCGGTCATTCCAAATTCTTCACGTCGGTTCACCAACACCATGGGCCGCCTCATAGCATAAGCCCCAAATGCCCTCGTCCGACATGACGTTAAACTGCATCCCTCATCCCGCATGACGTTAAACTGTATCTCATCCTGCATGACGTTAAACTGTATCTCGTCCCGCATGACGTTAAACTGTATCCCTCGTCCCGCATGACGTTAAACTATATCTCGTCCCGCATGACATTAAACTGTACCCTTCATCCCACATGACGTTAAACCGTATGCCGTCCCGCATGATGTTAAACTGTATTCCCCGAACTACATGGACTTTGATCCATTCTAACGCATGGTACATAAGAAGACTCCACGAGGTTCAATCCCATAACTCTATCACCCATCCTGATCCTTACCCATGCAACCACATCCCAGTGAGATCATGCCACCCCATCCCACTCCATAGTATCCGGGAAGCCACCCACGTGCTGGCCCCAACATCGGTGTTCCCCCTAGTGGGTTATTCAATCTGATCCACTCTTAGTGTTTTGATCAGTTTGATCCGTCTCCGTAAGATGTTAAACTCGCGGCATACCCCATGTTAAACATGGGAAGCTGAGGAAAATCTCAGATGGTACACAATTCCCCGCGTTCAATGTGGAATGCCTCGGGATGATAAGGGATAGAAGACAGACATGCCGATCCCCAATGTCAAGACATGCCAACGACACCCCAATGTGACCATTCTCCTCACTGAAGGTTACTGCCCCGACAAGACCCCTTGGAGCATCTCGATGGAATCAACGTAATTAACTGGCGTCCATGCAGATATGGAGCCGAGAACGAGCTTCACGAACCCGTCTTAAATCTATGAGGGAGACCCGGACTAGGTGACATGCTTCGAGGAGGAATCCACAAAAGGAAGAACCGACATCCCATCATCCCGGTTTCGATCAAGGAGCAGACGTCCCTGAACAAGGAATGGATGCCGCCCGCCTTTGGAAAGTGGGAATGCGAGGCAACAAGCCACGTGTCCTCCCATGCGTGACGGACACGTGTGCGCGCCCCAGCGTAAAAGCATCGAAAACACCCCTAGAAACTTCTTTTAGAGTGATGGAAACCACAGAATTTCCCTCGACCTGAGGTACAGCGAAATCAAGGTCACCCTGGATTTGAGGAACAGATGAACAAAGTATATTCCTTCTGAAATGAACAAGTCCCCATTTATTTCTTGACATCCATGGATAATAAACTGATCACCCTCCCACAACCCAGGAGGTTCTATGAAGTCAAACTCATTAACAATCCCGACAAATTCCCTTTTCACAGAAGGATGGGTCATAATATCCAGAACTACTTCATCTTTAAGAAAATCCTTCAAGCCATGGCTGACATTAGACAGGTAGTGTTGGACAACTCTTCAGAGAATGTGGCTTAAATAACCATCACTCGGTTGGAATAAGAGGAAGTATGGAATAATGTTTTTCTAGGAGAGCGCAAAAGTTTGAAAACTCGATGACTCAAAATACAGTTGAACAAGAAAATCAAACTTTTAAGGTACAGTTGTGCAAAAAAACAATATCTCCACCACCCAAAAAGGAGATGTATAATGTTCCTCCCAAGGGTGGGCGTGACCACTAGAATTAGGAATAAACAGAAAAGGAAGAATCATATTATCCTTCAATTCAAGGTCTAACTCATGTAGATTTCCTCCTTGCACCATTTTTTGCATGGGGAGCACCCCACCAAATGGAATCCTCATTAGATGAAGAGCTCATGTTTTGTTCTTTCAACACAATACCCTTGAAGAACCCATTTTTTGTTGATGAGTATGAAACCAAATATAATTTTACTATGTATAATAGGGGAATAAGAGGCCGCATGCACCATATCCATGGATACAAGGGATGTCAGAGATGTGGTTGGACTCAATATCCCAATTATTTACCCACAGAGGACATATATATAGCTGAGACACATGGGAAAGTGCTTCATAAGGATAAAAAGATGAAAGGAGGTGTCTCAAAACCATCGAGCAGTTACAGACATCCGATTGTCTTGAATAACCACCTAGAAAGTGTTCAATCACATCAACCTAGGCAATGGGGAAGGCTGGTATGAACTGCGCCATTGGGAGCCGATACTCCCTCAACCTCTGCACAAGCTCTTGGTCTATCTACCTCACCTTCTTCAGCTCCTAAACTGCATGCTTCAGCCCTTGAGATGAATGACCAGGAGAATCCCAATATCGGGAATCACTAGAATCTGTAGAAAATGTACAATGTTCAAAAATATATATATGCATTACCAACCAATATATCAATCATTGATGTGATTCATATTTCAAAAGAACTTAGAGGTCTTCCCTTGTTGAAGCCCTCCGAAACCCACAGGAATTTGAGACAGAAGTCACGGTAGTTGAGTTCTATCGAGTGGAGACTATTTCCTAAGGATGTCATGTCTTCATCTCCTTCACTAATCAAGACTATGAGGAGGCCATCCAAGGTCACATTAGACCCTTGTAAATCTTAGTCAGACTCAATAATGTTGACATCTGAAGGGCACTGATCGATAATGGATCTAGTATCAATCTCATCCCAGCACGAACACTCTAAAATTTTGGGTATGGTTAAGGGTAATTATCCCTTTTAAAGTTTACCATCCAAGTGTATGATGAATGTGAGAAAATACCTCTCAAGAAAATAAATCTCACATCCTAGTATGGGGATATTACATCAGATGCCAAGTTTTTGGTAATCTAGAAAGACACCGAATATAATGTTCTCCTCATAAGTCCATGGATCCATAGCCCCTAGTGATACCTTCAAAATTCCATCAATGTATAAAGTACCCAATTAATGGAAAGGTCAACATACTACTTAGAGATAGTGCCCCCGTCAAGACTTGTGGATCCATATATGCTGAAGCATACTTCTATAAGAAGGGAGTTAGACAAACAATGGCAGGTGATGATATAAAGGTTGTAGCTCCCAATAGATTAGGGACAACCCTTGTGAATCCATAGATCTTGATAAATGATGTTTATGTGCTCCCCATAAACATGGTCAAAATAGAAGATCCAATTCAAGGGGTCCAAGCCTTTTCTTTCCTATGTGATAATTATCTCCATCATCTCCCTACAGTGACTTTGATGGAAAGGGGTGATGATGTTTCTTCTCATGGATCCATCACCCTAATAGAGATGGAGAGGCCCCTAGGTTTATATCCTGTCCTGAGGATGTCTCCATAAAATCAAAAATGGAAGAAGATGAGGAAGATCCCAGGAACACCCATTTATTAGTCGATGATGGTGTTTCTACAAACATAGATGAGCTCAGGAAGATAAAACTAGGGATAGAAGAAGATCCACGACCAACTCTGATTAGTGTCACTATTCCCCCGAAGATCAAGAGATGTATGTTGAATTTATAAGAAGCACTGATATGTGTTTTCCTAGAATTATACAGAGATGCATGGAAAAAATATAAACATGGATGCACACCATATCGGACTGCCCGATTAGAATCGAGGCTTCAACCAGGCATCCAAGGGGATTTACCACTCTCATGATACAAATGTAGAGGTAGAAGTTAAAAATTTGATCAATTCCATTTTTTTTCAAGAAGTGGAGTACCCAAGATGCATTTCCAACATCATCCCTCTTAAGATGAAGAATAAAAAACTTAGGGTCTCTATTTATTTTATTGACCTTTATTGGCATTTCCCGAAGAACAATTTCCCATTACTAATCATAGATATCTTGATCAATGCAACTAATGGATTCTAGGACCTTTCCTTTATGGAAGGGTACTCAGGGTACAATCAAATCAAGATGGACCCCGAGGATGAATATTCCACTATATTTTGAGTGCCTCAAGGGAATTCTATTATCAAGTCATGTCCTTTGGATTAAATATTGTGGGTGCCACATATCACAAACTAGAGTGTGATGAACCGGTGACCACCCATGGACGGTCAATCAGTCTAGCATCGCCCTAGAATGTTTTGTCGATGACATGGTCATTAAATCCTGACAACGATGTGATCACTTCATAGACCTCAGAAAAATCTTCAATAATCTACAAAAAAACAATCTAAATATGTATATGATAAAGTGTACTTTTGGGTAACATCAGGAAAGTTTAATAGCTTTCTGGTAAGCCACCACAACATTGAGGTAGACCTAGAGAAGACTAGTGCTATTCTAGGAATGTCATCCCCCAAAAAACAGAAAGAACCAAGGGGACTTCAAGGGAACCTCACCTACTTTAAGAGATTCATATCCAACCTTGATGAAAAATCTCTCTCCCTTTACAAGGATAATGAAGAATGAAGTCACCTACAAATGGGACAATTAATGTGAGAAGGCCTCCAAATTTATAAATTTATACTTTCTTTACCCACCAGTTTTGATGCCTCCAATGGAAGGTATGACACTCATATTATGTGTGTCCACCAATGAATACTCATTGGGCACCCTCCTCATAAAAAGAATGATGTGGTATGTGATAATAGTTTCTATTACCAAAGTCAGACCATGCTAGGTACTGCGAAATGATATTTTGATATTGAAAA
Source organism: Viscum album (assembly GCA_963277665.1). Lineage (NCBI taxonomy): Eukaryota > Viridiplantae > Streptophyta > Magnoliopsida > Santalales > Viscaceae > Viscum > Viscum album. The sequence continues at coordinate 861,597,957 of OY728123.1, read as the reverse complement.
GATCTACCCTACACTCATCTTCACATTAAAAAAGATGAGGAATTAATTACAACACCATGAAGTCCACCTGGTTGCTTGTATAGATCCACTCAAGTACATCCTTGGTTTACATATATTTACTAGGCACTTGGTTCGATTAACTATCATTCTGCAGCAATATAACATCCAATTCATATACCATAATTCAGTGAAAGGTCAATCCCTGGATGACTTCCTGGTAGCACATCATGCCCAAAAAAATACACTAGAGGACACCAAGATCCCTGATGAAGAGGTCTTCAATTCCCATGAAATTCCCTAGACATGGGAGATGTATTTTGATGGCACATCCAAGAGTCCTTTCAGCACATGTATGGAAAACTAGAAGCTCAACCAGGTTGGTTTAGGGATTGTTTTCATCTCTCCAGACACGGATGTCCTTCCCCACTCTTTCTCATTTTTTGAAGGCAGTAAAATGATAAGGGAGAATTCCAAGATATAATCATGGGATTGAAACTATCCCTACAACTTCACATAGCCTACCTAAATATCATTGGGGATTCAAATTTGGTGATAAAATAGATCAATTGTTAATATGCCATAAAAATGGATGAACTATCCCCCCTCACTAGCTATTTCAAGGGACTAATGGCAGAGTTCCCTTTTGATCCCACAACGAATTATATCCCCCAATCACAGAATACTCATGAAACATATTGGATAACCTAACCATCATCCTGGATAACCCTAATTAGGAGGAAGCCGCCTTCCATATAACACATTGAAGAATGGTCTTGTCAATCATGGTGTGTGATATAGGATACATCAATCAGGATAGTATCTCAATAGAGTGTGATGAACTAGTGACCACACCTAGATGGTTGATGCCCATAATCGGTTATCTCTGAGATATGACTCTCCCAAAAGACCGTAGAAGAAGGGGACTGATTTGACACTCAGTAGCAAACATCACTCTATAGGATGGTCCAAATGATAATAAAATCTTCTAAAAGTGTGGGTTTGAAGGAATTATCCTCAAGGTAATAGTAGAGGGTCAATTTATTGATTTCATTGAGAATGTACATGTAGGCTCTTGTAGTGCCCATCAATCTGGAACCAGGCTCTCCCATAAAATTAGGAGGTTGTGATATTTCTGGAAAACCATGATTCAAGACTATGTGAAAATCACTAGAAAATGTCATGCCTTCTAGATCCATAAAAACTCCAACCATCATCCCCTAGAATTTATGTATACATCTATATATTCTTGTCCATTTTTATTTGGGGGATGGATGTTGTGGGTCCATATCCCCTAGCCACAACCAAGAAGTTCATGTACATCCATACTATTATTGACTTATTTTCCAAGTGGGACAAGGTGATACCCATCAAGGATGTCGGGAAAAAGAATATCATAAAATTCATGAAATATCAAATCATCACCAGGGTCAGATTCACTCAAAAAATATTGATAAATAATGGCTCTAAATTATGTTCCACGGAGTTGAAGAAGATGTACCAGGAGAACAAAATCTAGTCCAATAACTCATCTCACTATCATGCGGTAGAAAACTGACATATAGAGGACTTTAATAAGACTCTATCTAATATAATCTATAAGATGGTGAAAAAGGATAAGAAGTATTGGTTGGAAAAACTCCTCCATGATTCATGGTACTACTGAACAACCACATGTACTAATACTAATGCAACACCATACTCACTAGTGTATGGGATTGAGGCAGTGTTACCCATAGAGGTCCACCTACCCTCACTCTGAATAGCCATTTTTATAAATCTCTCATATGAAAAGTAATCAAAAAAGTGGTCAGACGAGTTGAAATGATTAGATAAGAAAAGGTTGTGCACATGAAACAACCTTGAGGTCCACTAGAACCGGAAAACACGAGGCTTCAATATAATGGTTTTCCTCCTTTCATTTATCCGAGGAGAGCTGGTGATGGCCCTCAGAACACCAAAGATATCAGGGATGAATCCCAAAATTTTGGGACCCAAGTGCCATGGAAATTACATCATACATAAGTTCTATCATAATGGACCCTATTCATATTCCCCCATGGATGGGGAGTGTGTCACACCACCCAACACTGTGAGATTACTCAAGAAATACTTCGTATAGATGCTAGTAGTATGAAATCCACATCGATGTAATTCCCACCAAAATTCCTTGTTGCATGATGTTAAACTGCATGGTATGTATCATTCTAATAACATGATGTTAAACTATGAAAGTGTGTCCTAACCACATGACGTTAAACTATATAGGGGCTCATCCTCGCTGCATGTCATTAAACTAAACATCCCCCCCAAGAACTACATATAGATTGATTCCTATCATGAAAGGATATATAGTGATTCCCGAACCTTTACATCTAGGACCAACCATAGGATTTTATTCCTTTCAAAATGGGTGATCCCATGTCCTTACCGCATGACATAAAACTACACGAATCCACAACTTCCCCTTTCCATTCACGTCGAGTCACCCACATCCACATTGCATGACGTTAAAATCCATGGTCCTTCAAGAACTATATGTGGATTCATTCCCACTTATAATGGGATTTGTAGAGATTACTTGATTCTATGTCTTGGTCCAGTCACTAAATTGTAAGAAATGTCATTTTCATACCACTTTTCTATCTCTTCACTGTAGGAAGATCTGCGCTGTTCCTTGTTTCTCACACTAAGCATAACTCACATGAGCTTAGGAATGGAGGAAAAGACCTACAGTCACAAGAAAGGCACAAGGATGCATGAAATTTCCATTTTCATCTTAAATGAAAGTTATTTAAAGGTTTTATATGGTTCTTTACCTCATTATGTTAAACTGCACCACTCTCCAAGAACTACATGTGGTTTGATTCTTATACTTATGAGATACACAGTGATTCCTAGACCTCCACTCTCGGTACCAACCATAATGCCCCCTATCAATTCATGATGGTTTTCTATCATCCTTACTGCATGACGTTAAAATTCATGGAACTCCCAGAACTACATGTGGCTTGATTCTCATCCTCATGAGATACATTGCGATGCCTAGACATTTCACCCATGGGCCCAACCATGGTTATAACCATTTTCGATCCCTTGGCCATATTTTTTCTAGAATGGTGTGTGGTGGGGATCATACCTCTATGGTCCTCATTCACATTATATTTCTTCATGGAACAACACTGTGTAACTCCATGTTAGGATCTTCATCTTTGGGTCCAAACCACACGATCTTAAACCATCCACATAGGTCCCTACAACATGAAATTAAACTGTGATGTATCATCCTCACCACAAGTCATTAAAATGAATGGATTTTCCAAAATACGCGCGGATTTATTATCATCGTCATAAGATACATAGCGATGCCCAAATATTTCACCCTTAGGCCCAGCCATGGGTATAACCCTTTTAATCCCCATGGCCTGATTTTTCCTGGATGGGTGTGTGGTGTTGATTAGACCAATTTTATCCTCATTCAGATCAGATTTATTCATGGAACCACATGGCACATATCCAGATTTGGATATTCATCTTGCGGTTTGAACCACATGATCCTAAACTATCCACATAAGTTCCTGAAACATGATATTAAACTGTGCTGCATCATCCTCACCACATGACATTAATCTGCACAACTTTCCAAAAAAACGTGTGGTTTGATTCTCATTTTCATGAGATACGTAGTGATACCCAGTCTCTATCCTTGGTCCCAACCATGACATTCCAATTCATTCATGATAGTGCACCTAAGTTCTAACCACATGACGTTAAACTATATGGAAATACATCCTTACTGTATGATGTTAAAATTCATAGAGACAAACATCCCCACTACATGACAATAAATTTTTAAGATCATATCCCATTTTTCATTCCATATTAAAGGAACAAAAGAGACTTACCATAGTCAACCAGAGTTCGAGGTACTTCCACCATCATTTAAGAGCACTTCAAACCCATATATCACACTTCATGTCTTGAGCATCCCAGATCACCATTAACTATAAATGTACCTTTGAAAGGATATACAGATTCAAGGAACCTTTACTTGACTATGCATACATTCCCATCGATCCTTCATATGCACTTATGTCTACAAACCAAATATGTCACTCTGAAAAAGGAAATTCCTATTCTCATGAGCATTGAAATCATCAGGGCAGCAGTCAACACCTAGTGTTTTTAACTACTCCTTATATGACATTCCCGTATCATTACTCATCTCCTAATAAAATCATGTTGTGATTTATGATATCTTCACCCCTCTCGTAGAAGGATTTTTTAGCACTCTTGACCTTGGGTATCCTAATTAGGCTCTTGTGTAACATCTTCAATACTATGTCCATGCTAGTCATGACCGAAAAATATACATTCTTTGGCCAAATCTATATGAATTTAAACTCTAGACCATATTGGTCCAAATCATTATACCCTAAAACTGCTAATAAAAGAGACACAAAACTCATCAGGCAGAAAACCCATAAAGGGAAACCTATGAAAAATTCGAGTCTCTACCCGCTAAACTCCTCATTACCAGGGATTAGGAAAAAATAGGGTGCAAAAATAAGAGGCACAAATATCATAGGTTCCATAACCCTATTAAAAGATATGCTATTCTCACTTGACCCACTGGTCTAGGAAAATATTAGGGCAATGTTTGTCCCTTCTCCTCGCCATGAGAATATGCTCACTAGGTGGTGGTGCAAATTTTTGGGTACTCGAACCCTCCTTGGATTTTACATCTTTTTCAAACCACACATCCTGATTTGGGGTGTCTCAAATCACCATAGCTATCCATATCTTTTGGAATGGATATTCAGATTGAAAGAACATTTTCTTGACTATACATACGTGCCCATGGATCCTGCATATGCGAGTATGGATTTTAAGAAAACATGTCAATATGAAAAAAGGACATTTTGATTATTGTGATCATTGACATAATCACTAAAACACTCAACATCCCAATATGTCTAAACTGCTCCTTGAATGACTATCCCGTATCATTCTCTTGACTTAATCACTTCAGATCATGATTTACAGTCCCTGCACTAAACTACTCAAGAAGATTTGATATCCATGATGTTACATCATTGTGTTTCATGACCTTCCTCAAAGAAGGATTGTGAAAAATCATTACCAAACCTTTAAGGGCCCATGTCTTGCGATTCTAAAGTGTAGGGTGTAGAGATCGATCTTCACTTTCTATCCTAGGGTTCCAAAACCCTTCTTGTATATCTTTCTTCCCATATCCAACTTAATAATATGGACATTTGAGTCTTAAAAAATCTTTAATTTCCCTTGAAAAGAAGTGGATATCATATTTTCTTGTCCATGATACCAACACATAAGGGCCCTGACCTGCCAACTAAATGCATCTTCTCCTTTAAGAAAGGGGATTCTATCCATGTGATCCCTTGCAACACCGTGGCATAACCTGGAATTGAAATATGTCATGGGACATATCTGGAACATCATCACCATCCCATATTTATGGACTTAAACATTAAAGTTATGATTTACATAATCCATACTCCAACTATGAAGCCATGCTTGATATCCCTAGTAGTCTAACCTCATCAATATTTCCTCCATAAATATTTCATATCCATTGGAAAGGATGCTCGATTTCAAGGACCCTTTTCTTGACTATGCATACATGCTCATGGCTCCTATACATTCTCTTATTTCCATCAACCAAGATTTTCACTCTATAAAAAGGGAATTATGATCCTCTTGAGCCTCAATAACATCACAATAGGATCCAACACCTCAGAGTGATTTGGGTCAATCCTAGTATGTCGGCACTATATCCCTCGACCATTGAGATAATTCAAGATAAAATAACTTAAAATAATGCAACATAACGTCTGAGATTAAATACATTAAACTAAATAAATAGAATGTCTGAGCTAAAAGACCATAAACTAACGTAACATAAGGCCTGAGCTAAAAGTCATAAAACTAAACTAATAGATGGTCCAAGCTAAAATAACTTAAATGAAAGAAACAAATGTTCTGAGCTAAAAGGAAATAAAATAAATAAAAATAATGATTTGAACTAAAATATACTTAACTAAATCCCATGTAAATTATTTTGAGGCCCACCACATGGACCTATCCATCTTGAGATGCTTTCCACAAACATTCAGAGCACTCATTTTTAGGACATATCTCTTACCTAGATGATACCTCTTCACATCAAGCATTCATGCTCATTCATCACAAAGAAAGGAATGGGTCTCTACACAATTTCTAAAAAATAGGGACAATAAGATATCATACAAGGAATGAAATTGGATAATAAGCTCAGAAAACACATCCACTAATAGTATGAAAAAGAGGGAGAAATATTCACATTTTGGAGTCTCTCTAGAAAATATCAACAAAAAATGGAGTGTGGTGGAAAAGTATGGGATTTAGTAAAAAAAATATGAGTCACACAAAATGATGGTCGACAACACTAGTAATATTAGCAAGAGTCTGGAGGAGGCGTCAATTGAGCGTTGGAGTGTCTCCCTTCCCACTTCTTCTGCCTCTACCTCAAAACAAGGAACTTTGACCAGAGTAGTCAACTTTTCAAACCTCATCTGAGATGTGTCCAATAAGGTCGATGATGTCGATAGGTTGGAATTTATATGAGAAATCACCACTTCATACCACCATATCTCTGACGTTCATGCATCCATTTGGGATTTCAGTTCAGAAAAAAATTTGTGACCCTTCTCTGGTGCCTTCGTCATCTCCCTTATTTGTTTGAAAAGGGAGGCCTCATTCACAAAATTGTGCAAGACCCTCTCCTACATTAACAATCCTCTTAAGTTCAAGATGAACCTTCAAATAATTTCTTACAGAGGATTCCAATCAAATCCATATTCCCTCAGATCATGAAATAACTAGCGAGGCCAATCCCCTTGATGGAATAATGACTCTAGAGGGGTCTCATTAATAAATACATGGATATGCTCCCAGATCATCTTAAAACATGACTGAACCTCAATAGCTAGTGAAGTAGGGATGGTATAAGGATCACTAACTAGTTTAATCAACACTGAAATAGGAGAATAATCCCCATACACCTCTCTCTCAATAATCATATCATCCATAGAATGTGTGGGAGGACTTATCTCCTTAATATAATCTGACTTACTCTTAATAAACATCATTAGAGTGTGGTCACTTCCATGACACCTCAACTAAGTCCTAAATCAATTCTATCAATTCCGTAGATAGGGGAATTTGAGATTCAAGATCCCTATCTACATGGCGGACTAGCTGCCCTAGTACCCCATTAGGATAAGCTGTCACCCAATCCTGGGAAAAATCCTGGGTTAGGAAAGAAGGAGAATATATAGGAGGAAATATGGTCAAAGATCTAGTGTCTTCATGGGACAATATCTTCCAAAGTTGGCGGATGATGCAAGGATTTCATTCCCCCTAGACATTGGCCAATGGAATGGAGGAAACTCCCTGAACACAACCAAAATATTCGAAAAAATCGATATGGCATGTATAGATCATAGAAAATTAGCTTGTCCACCCTGGCTGCAAAGACCCCATATGGATGTGAGATCATATAAGATATTTCATCAAGAGAGCTACTATCATCATTAATAATCGAGTTTCACGGTGCATAGAAGGTAACAATGTCAAAACGATCAAGCTAACAAAACACACCATTGACTTCAGCAGGGGTAAGAGACATATATCCAACCCTAGAGATGTTCATCAGTCTTGGATCAGATACTTGGTCTGGGATCCTAGAGATATTATAGTACTTGTAACAATGGAAGTACTCCCCTATCCAGCCGAAAAGGCACTAGAGAGGACCTCCGATCCTGTAGGGAGTGTTGCCTTGTTGGATAGAACCCAACTTCTGGTAGAGGCATGAAAGAATTGGTAATGCCATGTTAAGGCACCGACCTTCTACAAGATGCACCACCATTAAAAATGTGCTAATGTGGATTCCCGAGCATGTATCCCAAGCTGGGAATAGCCACCCATTTAGTAACATAGAAAGAAAACCTTCCTGCCTACGGTCTGAAGAAACCTTTAGGTTTACCCGATAACCCTCTGAGGTTTAATCCCCAGCTTCTAGAATGGTCCAATATGAGCTAGCACTATATAGGTGTTTTTGAGAGTGGCACTGATGGGGATGAATAAAATTTTTTAACCCCTCCACAACACATGAAAATATTGATCCATTCAATGAAGAAATTAAGAAAACACACTATCATCTCTCTCCCCAATTTCTTCCTCAAAATGATGAACATGAATTTTTATAGAACCGGAGTATGTAGAGGATCATCCCATGTGTCTGTAGTAGAGAGAAATTCATTATATATCTCTACTGAAGGAGGAATTCCACCTAGATTATGGATATAAATTAAGCTGATACCCACCTCCCCATGAGGAAGGTGGAATGTATTGATCCCAAGACACAAATGGCTAATAATTTCCCATAGAAGGTTAGGTTGGAGGTAAATGATAAATATATTTATTTACATGAATTCAAGAAGACGAACCCTTAACATATCATCATAGAATTCCAAATAGCTCTAACTCACCCATAATGTCCTTTCCCATTTGTCGGAGAAATTTCCACCCAGAAGAAGATCCCATTTTGAATACCATCCGTCGTTAGATGCATCCATATAAGAGGAAAATATTATTGAATAACTCTAGGTAATAGTTTTTTGAGAAAAAGTGTGACCATATAGACTAAGGGGATAATTTTCCATCAAATAAGTCAAACCCTATGATTAGTCTATAACCATTAGACCTTCCTTAGTAAATTTCATCATAACACAGTCAGGAGAGCTAGATACCCAGTGAGATGGAAGGTAGAAATCTGGGGGAGGTATAACAATGTCATCCATCAAGACAAACTCGTACAATATAATTTTATCAGATAAGGGATAATTCTAGATTCTAGATGGAAGGAACCTATGAAAGACCTAATTATCAATAAAAACACAAAAGTGAGGTACAAATTTGTGATTCCTAGCGATTATGGCCCTTTTATTGGCTGCAGTTGAGGAACCTTGGTGAGAACTAGAATAATTTTGAAAATATGTATGTGGAACATGTCCAACAATGAAAATATAGATTCTTAATAATAGAAAATAGGTTCATGAAGATACTAATGGTGTCATTCACTTCGCATGACTCAAGAAGTGGTTCATGAACTTCCTCAAGGATTTTTTGAATCACCCAATCTCTAGAGTACTTGAGGGGAACATAACCCCTAAAAGGCCTAACATGAATCACATGATCCCCACGTATACTCATAATTATATGACCTGAACATGGTAACGTGAATCGCCAATTATCGAATGATCGGACCAATGGATCCCAAAATGCCCTCAAGGAAAACCATATCGCACCAAGAAGAAATCCAAAAGGTTACCTAAATCAAGATTTCGATTGAGTAAGACAAGTTCCTAAGTTGAAAGAAGATCTACGCAAGAGATTTGGTTGAATGAACTTGCGATGAAGGCTTGAAGAGAGAGTTTTCGGCCAGGTTTCATGGTACGGTCTTGCAATAGAAGCAACTCTGAGAATATTCTAGGAAGATGGTGGATGGCTGGATGAATTTTCCTCCACATCCTAAATATTTGAATATTGTGGAATACCAAAAATCACCTGGTAGACCAAAAATCACCCAAATCATTGGTTTATGACACTATCAAAGGCTCTGGCGGGCATTAGTTTTTCTTCAGAACTGAGTCTTTTTCCCCTCACATGTCTTCGCTAAGGGGGGGATTGTTGACACCCACCAAATAAACATTGAAAAAATTAGAAAGGAATAAATACCTTAATATGGGTATTCGTTTCCCTACAAAAGCAAAGGAAGAGGAGGATGGTTGAAAACCGGAAGATCACATGAGTCTCTGAGGGACTCATGATTGTGTTACTATTTTAAGGTCAGATAAAGGCTCCACACATGGCCTTTAATCCACAACATTGACCATAGACCCCCCTTTAACAAACCTTCCTCCTCTTGCAAAGGAAACCACTTATAATCAAATGAGAGCCCCCCAGGTTGCATAGTTTTTCATTGTTAAGTGCCTGAAAAACCACCCAAATTCTTTTGAAAATAAAGAGGGATGAGACTCAAAGAGAGACACCCCTAGTGGTCAAAAATTTCATATTCCAAATCATCATTGGGAATAGAAAAATCCCTTGATGATATCCGTGCCAACTCACAATAACTTAGAGCCTTCATCACATAAAAAGAAGAAGATAATGGGGAGGAGACGATAGGGGTTCACAGTCGCTAGAGACATGCGAAGCGCACCCCAAGTGATTTACAAGACAATATGAGACATCAAAGTCACCTTGCAGAAGCCCTATAGATTTTCCGCATCACCACATGGATGTGCTTGGGAGTTTCCAAACAAATATTTAATTCTCATAGGATAGACAGATAGACATGTCCACTACATGCTTGTAAACTCTCTACATAACCCATATTGGTCAGGTGAGAAATCATTGAGAAATCGAGAAAAAATAATATATATTACTCATGAAAATTCTCATGATATCTATCCCTTGTAAGATAAAACAAATAGGATAAAATAGGAGGAGGCTAGAGGAGTTCTATATCACTGAAAGACATGTGGTGTACCCCTAACGACCCACTTGGCACCATGAGTCCTCAAGGACATGTCCGCCTCACCTCACATTATCCATTTGGGTTTTCATCATTGTATCCAAGACTTTTCCATGAAATGATCATGCACCCCCATACTAGTCACACAAAGCATCAATAAAAAATATAACAAATACCCTCAATATCACTAATGAAATCTGGTGTGACTCCAAACCTTTGTCAAAAGAAACAAAGGGGATAAAAAGGGAGAAGGCGAGAGGTACTCATGGTTGCTGAAAGGAATGCGACACACCCAGTGCACCTATAGTGCTATCTCATAAGACCACAAGGCAAGTCAACCAAGGTCTCACAAATGTCTTTTAAAAGGCACTAAGATCTCACGAGGACCCTTGGAAATGTCAACATGATAATATAGAGTTCCTTCAAAACTTCCCCATGATCAAACAAATCTCTAATAATCAAAAAATAATCTAATAAAGGTAGCATTGAAAAAGGAGACTCGTGATCACAAAAAATCTAGAAAAATGCTCAAGGTAGTCCATATAAGAGACTCGCAAAACCACATGGTGCCAATACCCTTCACTAGATCTATCATGGAATCACACCAGATACACCACACAAATTAAAGAGTATTCATGGGGAGAAAACTATAAATTCCTTACCCCAACATGAAGAAATGGTTGGATTCTTGACTCCTATTATATAAACTAGATGCTTAAACTCTGTAGGATTTGGATCTTGATTACAATAAAAGTCTTTAAGTGATCAAATGATTGGATATATTTTCGTCGGGTAATATACCATCACGTAGCTGGAGTAGTCATGATCTAGGCATAAATAAATTCATGTGATCATTCAAAGATCTCATGAAGGGCCTCTGGTGGGTTATGTGAAGGGAATCCCACAATCCCACTATATCATGCATGATACAAAATAACTGACACTGAACAAAACTGAGGTATTCACAATATAAGGGTGAGAACCTAGATCAAAGATGAAAGTCATAAGTGAAATACATGCTTGCGAACCCCATTTTCTTCATGCGTGTCATTAAAAGGTGCATGACAACACCATGACATGTCACCCATATCTCTCTACAATCAATTAACATGCCATCTAGGACACACAGAATACTAAAGACATGCCAGGATGAGTCACAAGGCTCTATTATGGACACCATTTTGATAATGATGCCCCCTTGGATCCATAAACAAGAGCTTGAGATGACCCTCAGATAGATTTTATGACTCATGTAACAACACCTGATCATGTCAGGCGAGTCTCAAAAAAGCATCTAGACATGACAACCAAGCCCCCATGACACTCTCTGGGAATGTCAGCTGAGACTCGTGTCACCCTCCAATTGTGTCATCAAAGTTTAACGATGTCTCATAGAGGTGTCAACCAAGATATGCAACACCCCTCAGACTACTCCACAACATCTCTCGCGAAACCCTCTATATGTGTCAAGAAAGGTTAGGACTTGATTCCCAAGACATGCCAACTGGTTCATGAGACACCCTCTAGATAGGAAGGCCATGTCTCTAGGGAATCCCAAGGCTAGATGATATATCCCGTACTCGATGTGTATGCCCCAACCAATAGGGAATCCTCAGTGTGTAAGCCCCTACATATATGAACTATGAGAACTCTAATTCCCGCCATAACTAGGATATTTAGGATGACTTTTTAAGGACCGATATATATACCAAAGACCTAGAGGAATATCCCAATACACTGGTCCCATATCCATATTCCATAACGCTGATCATCTGCTCCCGCTTGTTTCTCACACCGATTATAGCTCACATGAGATTAGGGGGGTGAAATGAAAACCTCATTAGGAACCATAAATCTCCATGATCTAGTGAAAACTCAGCATGTAAACCCCAACATCAAGGGAACTAAGACAAATATGATTTCCACCACATTCAGGATACGTAGGCCACTTCCCCCATAGGTTTGAGCTCTATATTGATCATCCATTGGAATCCTAGCTTCTAATCCCATTATTCAAAGAAATTACATTGATTACTTTCCATACCTTGTTTCTCACAATGATTATAGCTCATGTGGGCTTAGGGACTTATGATGATCATGTCATCTGCACTATGAACCTCAACAATTGTATAGTGCAGCCTTAGTGCGTACACCCCAACATAAATTAACTATAGAAAATATGATTCTAACTATATATAAGATACTTAGGAATCTTCTATTTTAGGTTCATGAATGAATATTTGTTACCCAAACATAATTCTTTCCTCGTGATGTTAAACTTCTTGCGTTAAACGAACTACATAGTTTTTGATTCCTACAATAACTAGGATATGTAGGATACCCCATACTGGCTCAATCCCATCCTCAGAATATTAACTGCCATCTTATTTGAGAGTATATTTCAAAATGATTTTTTATGACTTTAGAATATAAGAAACCACCTATTACTAGAATGTGATGATGAACCTCAGATACATACAAATGGACTCACCCAAGATATCCCCATATTTTTTCATATAAAATGGAATTAACCTATAGTTTTTATATTAGGTTTACTGGTCCCATATCGGGATTAGGAGCTGATTCATCAACATGTATTAAATATATAATTCAGTCCAAAAGTAGGAAAAAATTCCCTCCAAAAGGGTTTGATGTGCCTAACATCCCATCCTCCCAACTAATGCGAGCCCCTAAGAGTCGTTGGGCCTGAAAAACTAGATGACAACTAGCCTTCAAAAAGCAGGTCCATACCTAATAATGGATAAGTGAATCATTGGGAGTTTCTAGGGAATAGGAAACAAATGGATAACCCATTATGTGAAATTAAGCAGGTCCATAAAGTACCACTCAATCAACTTATCAAGGGAAATATCATTCCAAGTTCCCATCCAAAACTAGTTGAAACAGACATACAAAAATACCAACACATAATTTAATAATTTTTAAAATATTCATTTAATTAAAATCTGGTATTATGATATTATACATTCATTTATAAGGTGCCTGAATTTTATTTATACTTTCATGGGTGATTTTAATATTCATTAGTCTGATTTATTATTTATAATGGTCATATTACTATTCCTAAGGTCAGGTTACTATTACATTATTATATGTTCCTTAACTTCTACAAATAACACTGATTTCATTCATTCTTCATTTATGATGTCTGTAATGTGTTCTATATGTGATTTTATGTGATCTATACTTTATGAATAAAAACAAGAAGGGAAATATCATTGATAGAATTATGGGTCATTACATTCACATCATTTGAGTTTCCTATGAACATTAGGAAATATATTTTGATATTTAATTTGAATATTTAAATGGGGTTACTTCACATTTCTTAAATATATAAGCTATTTTATGATTTTTTTGAAATTTTAGTGGTGGTTGTTGTAGTATTTCCTTTTATTTCTATGTTTTTTCTATCTTATAAGTGTGGGGGAAGCTAGAAGAGAATTGTGTTTATCAATTACATGATATTTATGAGCTTATATTTAATTTTTTAAGAGCTAAGGATATGGTTTTTAGAGGTCAAGTTATGTTGGACAATATAAAACCTCCAATAGTATTATAATATTTTTTTGATAATTTTTCTTGCTTCTGAAGTTGGAAATTTCTTGAGTGGTCCAGATATTATTTCCAGAGATAATAGTGATCTAAAAATCATAAATAACACTTACCCATTTAATGATCATGATTCGATATTTTTAACTACCAATTTCTAAAAAAAATGTTAAATTCAACACTATACTGTAGGAAACCCATAATTTTCGAGTTATTCTTATTTTAATTTTTGTTGGAAAAAAAGACTCTATCTCATTTTTATGTCTCTATGAATTAAGAAACCATTTTATTTGAAGTTTAATTATCGTATTATTAAACATTTTAGATTTTTTTTAGTTTGAAAGTGTTGGTTATACGTTACCATGAGGTGCATATGGTCCACGGTTGGTGGTCCCGGTGGGTGTAAGAAATTTTACTAGTGGAAGAATCATTTGGAACATCAATGAAAAAATAAGCTTCTAGTTGGAGAACATAGAATAAAATTTCCCTCATATCAAACTATAGTCAATTTAAAATTCCTCTATAAATTATAAATTCTGATGTTAATCTTTTCATCTTGTAGAACCTTAAAATTTTCAACCACATGAATTTTTCATTGGTTTCAAGGGAGGTTACACTTTTTCTATAGAAAATTGAAAAGATATTGTAAATATTTTGGGAGTGAAATTTTTAACTCTTTCTCATCAATTATAGTGTTTTTGTTGGTTTCATTATATTAAAATTTTAAATTTATTAGTAACATTATGTCGTACATACTGCATATTTGATTTTTTATTGGTCACCATGCAGTTGCATATTAATTTTTTGTGCCTATTTAAAAATCATTCTTGAACCCATATGATACATGAAATATATTAGAACACCATAATCAGTTCTTGATTTCATGGTAGTGGTAGTAGGGGAAATTTTGCATTTCACCTGAATGGCCCGAAGGCCTTATTTTTTATTTTATTATGGACAATACCCCTTTTAAGGGTTGAAGGGGAACCCGTACATGACCCGTAAGCACATGGCACAAGGCCCAACTGACCCGTAATACATGACCCGAAGGCCCAGAGGCATACCATGCCAAATACATGACCCGTAGGCCCAGCCTAATTGAACTTCCCCTCCCTAACTTATGCGTCATTGATCACATAGCTCCCCACCTTGAATTTCTGATCAGATAGCATTGCCCCGTACAAATATGCACGGTGCCTGGTCCCAATGACGGCTAACATACCCTCTCATTCTTCCAATCTGGTTAGCTCTTCTTCTAGTGGCTACTACTCATGTTGCTCTGATCCTCTTCTAGGGCCTGTTCTATGTGAGCTGGGAAACTCCATGGTCTACATGGCCCGAGGGCCCTGTAGCCCGAAGGCCCTGTGGCTCGAAGGAATTTGATGACCCAAAGGCCCTTGAGACCCGTAGGCACAAATCGGTGGCCTGAAGGCCCAAATCATGTGAATAGTTCTGGCTATTACAGTACCGAACAGTAACTGCTATAGTGAATCTACAGTACCAGAAATTCGCCTCCACCCGGTTTTGAACCTGAGTCTCTTAGATGCCAAGCAAGAGCCCTGGGTATGGTCTCATTAGGGGGAATTTGTCTTATAAAATTATTTTATTATGTGTAAAATATTTATGTTTTCAATTTCCATGTTACACATACAATAAAAACATTTTCTAAAATGATATTCTAATTGTATTTTCAATAAAAACTATTTTATATTTTCTACTACTTTTAATTTAACAATGGGGGTATTTTTTAGTTTTAAGTGTAGGAGAGGTGTCTTAATTAATCTAAAATATTTTTACTATTAACACATCAAAAACATTGTTTTTTTCAAATTTACCCATTATAAATATATAAATTGTATATCTATTTTTTAAAAAAGAATAAATAAAAAGATAGATTCGTTTTCTATCTTGGTTATTTTTTCTTTCAATGTTTACGTGTTTCAAGGAGTCTGAATTTTTAGAATTGCATGATTGTTGAGTGTTTTTCCCCCACTTTTTTTGGGGATGTTCACTTTATGAGCTTGGTAATAGAGTATTATAGGAGATATATTTCTAAATATATGAACTTAACTTGAGAAAAAGATTGAATATAAACCTAGGAGAAACAATCCTTTTAAAAAAAATTTGGGAACCAAATCAATTGATAATCATATAATTCATTTGAATTTGGAGTAAAATGGGAAAAATGGATCCCATAGTGAGTCTCTAAGACAAGGGAACTGGTTGTGTTTTTTATTTATATAAAAAAATTAATTTCAATAAGTTCTTTTCACAGTTTTATTCAAAAGACATATGGATGGGAAAAATTAAAATAATGGGCCTTATAAAAAATGTTCTTATTTAGATGAAAGGAATTTTGAACCCAAATAAAGATAGGGAAAATTTAATTATATAAAAAACATTTGATTTGTATCAATGACATGAAAAGAATGTACCTTTGAATTGTGGAACCTAGGGGAGAGTGATTAATTCCAATATATCTTATTAAAATTTAATTATAGTTTTCTCTATCCTATTTTTCTCTTAGAACTAGAACCCATTTTGAAATGGAAATGAGGATGTGGGTGAAATTTACATAGGAGGCATGATTATTTCATGATTTAGAGGGATTTTGATCTCTTTTTATTTTGGAGTGATTTATAATTTATGAAGTATTTCCTCATTTCATTTATGCATACTTTGGGAATGTATAAAATGATTTGAATTGCTTGGGATTTCAATTGATTAAGTATGGAGTAATTTGATGTGGCCTTTATTTCACATGTTTTTCCACGTCATTTTTTTATTACATTCTCTTAATAAATATTTTTTACATTAATTTTGTTAATTATCAGTTTTTGGTAATTTTATAGCCGAATTAGTAAATTTGTTGGTTTTTATAATAATAATGTTTTCTTTATTGGTTAATTTATCAATTTCTCATTATTTAAATTATATGTAATCTATATTTTATTTATCAATTGTTTAATTATTTTTTATTTTACCAAATCTATGATTATTATTTATTTTATTGTTCTTTGTATTTAATTTTAATCTCAATTTACTTGTTGGTTTTAATATATTTAATAATAAAATTAATTTTAACTTTTAAATTATTTTCATTAAATAAAATAATTCATAGTAACAGTAAATTATAATTCAATTATTCTATTATATTTATTAATTTATTAATTTAGTTCATTAATTAAATAGTTATTTAATTAATATAGGTCATTTAAATATTAAATCTATTATTATTTTTTAGCAAAACTGAATGTTTGTATTTATTATTTTTAATAAATAGTTTTTTAATGTAAATAAAAAATAATTGAAATTAGTTTTTATTTTATTAATGATGAATTATCTACTTTGATCACTTTTTCATTATTTTTTAGTAGTTATGTAGCCCTTATCAAAAATTGCAACAACACATGACCACATATCTGATTCACGGTGTTGGTCATATATCCAATTTTTCATGGGGTTGATTTTGCCAAATATTTGAGTCGAACAACATTGAAAAATAACTATATAGACATATTTTTCATTACACTAATATATCCATTTCCAGTCATGAACGCATAGAAAAATCATATTGGGAGATAGGTACCTGATTCTAAAATCGACCCACATGCCAGTCACCATAGATAAAGGTTCCACGAACATTGATAAACTATAGAGCAGGTCGAATACATCACAAATATGCTACATGGGAAATCATGTATATTGACCAATTCACTTATGTCGAATAATGTTTATATGGTGGAAATTGGCTACGGGGAGTAAATTAGTCATGTAGATGAATGTCAATAGTAAAGCCTCTCACTTGGAGAATTTTCTTGAGGAATTACACTTCACCTATGATGGATGAGGAAAATTCTAATCCAAATTGTATAAAGGGAGTTTACAATGCCTAATCATGGGAGGAGCGCATGATCATAGGAATTAAATCAAGGATATAACATGTGAGCATCCTAATATTGTGATCACAACCATTTATCCATACACATGGGAAGAATTTAATATTTGATTGTGGTGGATTCTTGGAAAAGATCTTTGATGAGGTTTAAATTTTTTTAGGGTTATCTTAGATTCATTTACCAATTGAATATGATGAAAATTGATGTATATTCCATGTGTAAGGGATTAATTAATTACCAATTAGTGATCTTGAGTACACATGGGAGATGCATTCTATTTTATTAAAGAGAGTGGGGCCGATCAACCTCTCGGTGGGATCATACATTATCTGATGGATAATTAAGATCAAGAAACATATAACAAGGAGGATACAACAGATATGGGGGTAGTAATAAGGTTTTGAGATCGATCTTAAGGAAAAAACCCATCCCATTAAAGATGTTTTCTATTCTATTTCTTCTCACTTTTCACATTTTTTGTTTTCTCAAGCATGAGTAGCTAAATTGATTAGTGGAATCATGATGGGATGTAACCAATATCTATTTATCCATTATGATTTTTTGATACTTTTCGTAGAGCATTTTTTTGTTTGATGTTATTTTATAATTAAATATGAGTATCATTTATCACAACTTAGGAAACAAAAAGTAAAGGTAGTGAATCCTTTTACCTTGGGTCATTGACCAAAGTAACTAAAATTTGAAAAGGTCAATTAATATCCTTCAAATATTTAATGGATTAATTTTAAATTTATGATCGAAAGATCAAAAATAAATAAGGTCCACAAAACTATATAAGTAAAATGAAACAAAAGTTCAGTGAATCTATACATATTCTCAAGCACTGAATAATTTAATCAAATTGAGAAGAATTGGAGAATATATTTTTATAAGTTCAAAAAAACTTGAGGATTCTAAAGTCACCCATTATTTTTCTATTTATCTGATTTTATTCTCACTACAACACACCATTTCACACATTCTATTTCACACTTCACTTTATCTAGCTAGATTCCATCATCACCTGATTCGTTTTTTCCTTTTTTAGTTGTTCTTTTATTCAAACACACATTAATCCTTCCCTATAGAATATTCACTCTTTCTCTCCATTACACTAGTAGTTAGTAAGTCTTAAATAATAAATTTACATGAAGTTCACTGATTTTCATGTCACACTAAAATCAAAATTATACAAATACACTTCAAATTATAATTTTAATTAATTTTAATGAGAATTTTGTTATGAAAGGTTGATCTATAAATATTTTCTAAATCATTGGATAATGTGAGTTACTAAACATAATAAGCTTATGAATTTATTGAAATAGAGACAAATTAAGTAATATATAGTAATATTTACCTATCAAAAAATATTTTATAATAATTTTTTTTCAAAGTTTGTAAAGTCTGTGAAAAAAATTAATGATAATGATTATGCGTATTATGTTTGTATATTTATTAAAGATATCACATACCACAAAAAAAAATCATTCCTGAGCATGTATTATTGAAGGTAATGAAAATATAATTTAAAATTATTCTTAATAATTTGTTTGTATATATTTTCTTAGTACCCCTAGGGATTAAAATTCTCTACATACTTAAAAATAGGAAATAAATTTGTCTACAGCTGAGTGGATAGAGTACATGAAGTCATAATTTTATCCAATATCATGTTGAGGTGATTACCTTTTATGTTTTTGATCTAGTACATACTATGAACATAAATCTACTTTTGTGATGTAGATCATTAGTATCATAATTATTATATATTATTTCTTATAAAACTAATTCATATAGTGTTAGAATTCTAGTGGTTATGTTTTTTACTAATCCTACATTTTCATTTTTCATGAAAATATTTTTTCCATATTTGATCATCCTATCATTAAAAAGGAAAATTAAACCCACTATAGATTTTCTATCCCTCTTAATCAAGGCTACATAGTTCATGATCCTACCCAACATATGGTTTCTCAACTAGATGAAAATAGTATTGATGTTTCTATTGGGAGTGTTACAACTTTAGTGGATCATTGTGGAAGATTATTTAATGAACTCCCTAATAAAAAACACAAGTCAAACCCAATATTTAGTTTCCTTACGGAGGTAAATGTCCATGATTATTATTCAAGGAATCTCATGGAGAATAAACAAAAGTATCTTGATAAAAATATATAACATGAAATTTATTCATTACAGAATATGATGAACATTCAAATATACCAACTTATTTTACTGATTCAGTCTAACTTCAATTAAACCATTCATATACACACCCTAAACCAACATACCATGTGTGTACATCAATCTTATTACTGTTAATATTATTTTTACTACTTATAATGGTTATATTATCATCCCCCAATTAAATATGTATTTATTTTCAACAATTCACTAATTTATTTCCTCTGGTAGTTAGAATGAGTTACTATAAAATAAAAAACCTTTTTGTGATGAACCTATAAATCTATAAATAATTGAACCATTTCTCAAGAATATATATCATCGAGGCTGAAAATGAGATAACAGTGAGAGGTAAATTGATCAAGGATCCATATTTTGTTAATTGGGAAGAGATCTTACAAAAAACTAGGATGCAATCCACCCCTAGAATTGCAATAATGTGTAACTTATGATTATTTTCTTCATTTTAATCAAGGGAAATTCCTTTTTTCTATGTTTTTATTAATGTACTCAAGATTGTGTTCCTTTTTGTCTATAAAATTTAGGATGCAATGGATTAAGATTTAGTAATAATAAACATTACCCAAAATGGGAGGGGTTTTAATGAAATACTTCTCATATTTTAAGTAAGTGATTTGATATTATTGACCCTTATCTGAGGAAGATACTTCCACACTACAAGACTTATCATTTTAAATGTGTATATTTCTTTATTTTGAAGAGTCTGTAAAAATGGTCTCAAACACATGTTAGTTCTCCAAAACTGATTAAATGGGATCATATTATCATGAATCATTAGGAAAATGATACATAATTCATTTTTTAGCATATAGGAATAGATAATACATTTATCTAACACTTGATGTTCTCTGTAGAAATAAAAGAATGTGTTCACAAAATAATTCATTTTAGTCTAAAACATGATCCACATATCCAAAAATGATAACATGGTCTCATATAGTCTTGATACATTAGGAAAAAAATCCATAATATTTTTACTTGTTGTAATCGACCATACATCAATAAAAAAACGATGTGGCTATTATGATTCAAAGTGAATGTTTATATTCAATGTTTCATTTTACTCTAAAATATAAATCCCATAGTTAATTCTGAGAAAACAAGCTCATATTGTCTTAAATATTTTAAAAAACTGATCAAAAATTATTTTTTAATGTGTAGGTATTAAATGCAAAAAAATTCTAACTAAAAGGGATTTAATATGACTAAATCCATTTGTTTTCACATTAATGGTTTAATTTTACCCTAAAACAAACATCACATAGCTAAAACTAAGTAAATTAGCTCATATTGTATTGATACTTTAGGAATGAAATTCATAATTCATTTGTGATGTGTTGGAATTTACCACACATCAATCTGACACATGATATCCCTGATAGGACTCCATGTGCGTGTTGAAATAAAAAATGTCATTTTAGTCTAAAATGTTATTCACCAAGACAAAATCGAACTAATGATATTGAATTGTCTTGATACTTTAGAAAAATGATCTAAAATTTATTTTTAATGTATAGGAATCAGTCAAACATTAATTCGACACAAGATGTGGCTGATATGACTCAAAGTGCATGTTTTCAAATTAAAAGTGTTATTTTAATCAAAACATATGTCACAAAAACTAATAAACCCATATTTTATTTTCATGATTTTTTTTGAAAATGATCTATAATTCATTTTTAGGTGTAGGAATTGACTTAACATCCATTCAACAGTCGATGGGGTCAGTATGACTCAAAGGGTGTTTTTTTACATTTAAAGTGTAATCTAACTCTAAAACATAAGTCAAAACATGGTAAAAAAGCCTATATTATATTAATAATTTAGGAAGATAATCCTAAATTTCTGTTTTATGTGTAGGATTTGACTACACATAAATCGAACAAATTATGTGGTCGATATGACTCATTGTGTATGTCATTTTAGTCTAAAACACATGTCACATATCCAAAACCAAGAAAGAAAGATTAAACTATCTTGATAATTTATGAAAATGATCCATAATTAATTTTTGATGTTTCATAATTTTACACATATTAAAAAAACACATGTTGCAGTCAGTATGACTCAAACTATGTGTTTTCACAATGAATGTTTCATTTTACTCTAAAAAAATGTCACATAGCCAAATCTTGGAAAAAAATCTTGAATTATCTTGATAATTCATGAAAATTATCCTTAATTCATTTTTAACATATATAAGTCAACCACATGTCAATATAACACACAATTTGGTTGATATGACTCAATGTGCATGTTTTCACATTAAAAGTGTAATTTTACTGTAAAACACATGTCACACATCCAAAATTGAGTAAATGAGATCAAATTGTCTTCAATTGTATCAAAAATGATACATAATTCATTTATGGTGTTTAGGAATTAACCAATATCAATCTCACATATGATGTCGCCGGTATGACTCAAAGTTTGTGTTTTCAATATGAAAGTGTCACATTAGTTTAAAATAAACACCACCCTGTAAAAAAAATTAAAAAATGAGTTTGGATTATTTTAAAACATTAGTAAAAAAGTCCATAATTCATTTTTGATGTTTAGGAATGAACCACACATCAATCTGATAGATAATGTAGCTGGTATGACTCAATGTTATTGTTTTCACATTAAAAAGTTTCATTTTACTCTAAAACACATGTCACATAGCCAAAAATAAGAAATATTCCCCATATTGTATTAATAATTTAGGAATAAAATCTATAATTCAATTATGATGTGTAAGACTTTAATGCATATCAATCCAACACAAGATGTGTCCGATAGTTCTTAAAACTCATATTCATACTAAAAAATGTCATTTTGGCCTAAAAGGTGATTCACATAACCAAAAATGAGAAACAAATATTGGATTTCATTGATACATTAGGAAATGATCCATAATTTATTTCTGACTAGTGGTAATTGAAAACACATCAATCTGAAACATTATGTGGACGGTATGACTCATAGTTCCTATTCTCAAATAAAATGTGTCACTTTACCCTAAAACAACAATGACATATCCAAAACTGAAAAAATGAAATAACATTATCTTGATACTTAAGGAAGATGATCCATAATTTATTTTGGACATGTAGGGATCGACCACACATTAATTTGGCACATGATGTAGTTTATTTGAATCAAAGAACAAGTTTTCTCATTAAAAGTGTAATTTTACACTAAAATAAGAATCTCATAGACAAAACCATTTAAACGACATAATATTATATTGATACATTAGGATATTAATCCATAATTAATTTTTTTTTAATAACTGAACTCATATAAATATGATACATGATGTGGACGATATGAGTCAATGTGCATGTTTTGAATATAAAAGAGTCAGTTTATCGTAAAACAAATGTCACATAGCCAAAACTAATAAAAAATGCTCTGATTGTAATGATATTTTTTTTGGAAAAGGATTCAAACTTCATTTTTGGAATCTAATAATTTACCTAATGTTAATTTGACACATGATTCAAGTTAAATGACTCAATTTTTGTATTTTTAGTATAAGTATGAACAAAGACCCTCTAGAGAAGGCATGAACCACGTTCATGTCTGGTGTGAAAGCTATAATAACTAATAATATAATAAATTTAATTAAATATATCAATAACTAAAAGTAAAAAATAATTAATTAATTTAATTAATAAATAATATTATAATTTTAAATAAATAATGTAATTTAAATATTAATAATTAATGATATTATTATTAAAAACTATTTAAGTAATTAAGATAACTAATAAATTATAATATCATTAATATATTCTATAATTTACAATATAATTTTTCTGATGTGGAATATATGACATTAAAATTATAATTTATTTATTTATATATGTACTGCTACTAAAATGAACTTTGATTTTATTGCAGGGACACGCTTTTTTATAGAGGTTTATCGTTGGAAAAATCCTCCTATAAGAGTTTTTTTGTGTATTAGGATGAATGTTTTTTATTAATTGTAAATAATCATCAATGTAAATATTTTTTATGAATATTTTTAATGTAAATTTGGAATTAAAATAATTATGCAATGTAATATTTATATTCTACTTTGGTTTTCTATAATATTTTTATTCCAATTTGGTTTTATGTTATGGATGTTTCTTTGTAGTAACATCTATGGTATTTTTTTAGTGATAAAAAAACCACGGATAAAGGAAAAATTTATTAACACTAACAAAAGAAATGATAATTTCCACCTTTATAAGTGCTAAATTAACACGTAGATAAAGGTACCCTTTATCTGTGTCAAAATAAATCATGGATAAACAATACCTTTATCAGGGATTTATTTTGGTACTGATAAAGGCGACCTTTATTATTGATTTCTTTAGTGATGATAAAGACCACATTATTTTAAGCGCACTGAGCATCTCAGTGATTCTTAAAACTAAAAAATACCCTTTATAACACTGATAAAGGTGGTTTCTATAGCAGTGAAACAGATAATTTATTATACATGAACACATCCCATTTTTAAGGATATATCAGGGATGATTCAGTGTCTCTATAAATATAATTTGCGTATGACTTTTAAGGGGTTTTTTTATCTTTTTTATTTTTACACTTTTGATTCTAGCGATTCTTCTTCCCATACTTGTTTTTATGTCACACATGGAGGCTTCAAACCCACTTTACTTGTTTATCTAGTTTGAGAGAACCAAATTTATTCATTAGTCATCTTTAATTATAATTCACTCTTTTTTTTTGATTTCATGTTATGGAGAATTGTTATGTAATAAGTGGTTGTTATTATTTTAATTCTTCTTAATACTATTTTCTTCTAATTCCCCTGATTTCAGTTATGCCTAAGAATCTAGATATTCTTAAGGGAGATTCAACCATCCCTTTGTTTATGTAAGAGTTTGATCCAGGAGTGAGTTACCATAAATGGAATTTCATTACCATCTTAGATATTGAACATCCTTTATTTCCTATCTTCCAATGTTGTATCAACTTATAGAATCCAAATTCCCCCATAATAGTCTAGATTCTAAACCTTAATTCCTTTTATACCCATTTATCCTTAAAAGCAGAGATCACCTTTGCCTAGGTGTGGGAAGGTAGGCCTTGTGAAAAAATTTTCTTCCTCCTAACTTTTTTTATCTTGGTGTTTATATTGGTATGGACCTCAAAATAGTGGATCTATGGGTATGAATTCTAGGACTACCTCTTCCCTTTCATGACCACATGATACAGAGAGGTATTTGAGACCTGTGTGGGAATTTCCTAAGTGATGATGAGTCTATATTAAGGATGAAACATACCATGGTAGCTATGATAAGAAATGAAATTGAATTATCCTCCGACAAAATATCTTTCTCTATGAGGGATCCTTTACTTATATTTATAATAAATACTTTTTTATCAATGAGATTAGATACTTTCATCCCTTCCAACTCTAAGGGATCATAGTTTATTTGAAGATGTAGATATGAATCTTAGACATAGTGGTGTAATGTATCTAGTTATGTGTTAATAGGTCTCCTTTCTAGAAGACACAACTCTAGTTCCTCCCATAGGAATGAGGATAAAATTTAGAACAAAGTCATAGTATTAGATCCTATAAATTTGAATCCTTTGAAGTTAGATATTTCCAAGGACTCTCACCCTCAATCAATTTTGAATGAATGGTATGATTTTTTAAAAGACCCCACTTCCCCTAAGTTCATTCCTAGCTAGTCTTCTTGATCCTTTAGATTCTATTTTGATGTGATTGACCCCTACCAGAGTCCTCACTTAGGATTTACATCAATGGTGTATAGGGGAGGGTCATCTAATATAGGTGTTAATTATATAGTTATCTATGACCAAGAGGTATACTTTGATATCCATTTTCCCCTAGATCCCATCCTTATTTTCAACCACAATGTTGGGTCTAGTCCACCAAGTATGCTTCCAAGACTCCATGAGTTAGGATCATCCCCTAGTTTCTCAAAATCTCTCTAGTGGGTTCTACTATGAAAATGATGAATCTGTCATCTCTTTTCACTCTTAACCCCTTTGAGGCCTGAAATTAAGGTAAATAAGATCTTAGGTATAATGTTCCTCCAAGGGGGATTGGAAGACATTAATTTCCTCCATCCCCACATCAAAGGACATGGCTACTAAATCCAATTATAAAACATATTCTTCTCTAGGATCCCCATCCCCCGATTAACAAGTTAATAAAAGCTCCAGATATCTTTCTATAGTCACCTCATATTTTATATGATTATATAGAACTTTATGGGTCTTGGATTCCTAAATAAGTGAGAGTTTCTATCCAATAAACCTAAATATAACCATTAATATTTTATTTCCATTCATGAACCTAAATATAGGATGAATTCAATTTATGTTTTTACATAAAAAATGCATGTAGGGAATTTCTTGCATGGAATCCCTACCAATAAAAATATATAGATTATCTTGACTTCCCAACTATAAGTGGATTTTATTAACTTTTCCTCTCAAAAAATCATGATCAATTTTCTAAATTCCACTATGTTAGTGTTTTAATCTATAATTGACGCCAAATTTAATTCTAATGAAAATAAGGTTTAAGGGAAAGTATTTTTTATTTCAAACTAGATCCCCATGCATGGTTAATTGAAGGGGATTTCAACTCTTTCATTGAAAAATTTTAGAATATAGGATGAATAAATTACTTGATGATGGATATAAACAATTTTAAATCATTCATATCATCAAATTATTTCTTTGGTTATCTATATTCAAGTCATAAATAAACTTGGTACAATAATATGGATCCATCAAGAAATGTTTTTTTAAAACCTAAAAGGGACCAATAGCTTCCATGAATCATCTATCATACACATGGATAATGATATATTTGGACATTCCCTAATCATACTAAAAAAAAACAACTTTAATGCTGTCAAATTTTATTTCTTCTCCCTATAGAATTTTATTATGGATAAAACATTCCTGAAAACATTACACTCTTCCTAGAATGAACACTTTAAAGGGAATGCATGGGTGGTGCTTTAAACTAAGATCATGAGTTTAAAAAATGATATCCTTGAATGAAATTACAAACACAATGATTTTATAACCATCATGGAAGAACATAAATTGGAATTCAACTAGCTTGACAACAGACTTATAGAGATATGGGATGATGATATATTTATTATCCTTTCAAATAAGAAAAAATATTCAGTTGAGAAATTTCTTGATGAAGAGATAATGACTAGAAAAATGTATGGTTTTTATGGTTTAAGGAGGTTAATGAGAAAACATTTTATTTCCATCCATACATTAGACAAATGAAATATTTTAACAACCTCAAAATGCATAATAGTGATGGATAATATAAAACTAATGATGTGGTTACATGACCCATTTCACTCTCTCACTTATATTCTATACTCACTGGAAGTATGATTGATGTAAATATGGGCACCTATGGGAGGAAAATGATTACTCCTTAAATCAAATTTTAAAATCCACAGATGATTATAAAAAATAGTACTGAATATGCATCCTTTATTTGATCATGACCAACGATACCATCATTATACTCAACTATGATAACGACTTGGGACCCAATAGTTTACCTGATTCCTTCTATATTACAATATGGGATATTATCAACAAAGATATTGTTGTTTCTTCCAATAAATATTTTAATAGGAGAATAATTCCTAGGTTTACATGCATAAAAGTTCTCATTCTTATTCACAAATAGAATTTACTAACTACTCTAGCCAGTATCATCCCATTAGTATGTGCAACATCTCCTATAATTTTTTTATTACAATTATAAATATCATTTTATTTTATCTTTTCCCCAACCTTATCTATAGATTGAATCATGGTTTTGTTATGGGATAAAATATATAAGGGGACAATACTATAGTGAATTATTTTTCAATATACCTCAACAAAAAGGATATTTGTTCCAACATCATGGTAAAATTTGATAAAACAAAACATATTATAGGTTATAATGTAATTATATATTGAGAATCATGGGGAATATGTGTTTTTATAATTATATATTAACCTTTTATTTCATGAATAATCCTTCCCATGGCTCCCAATATTGATCATTGTAATAATATTAGTTTTTTTTCCATCTCATGGATTCCACCAAGGAAACCCCTCTCTCCATACCTTTTTATTCTGACTGAAGATGCATTATAGTGGAACATCAACAATGGAATTTTATGTGAGGAGGGGTTTCCTTTAAAAGTAAAATTCAGAACCCCTTGGAGTTCATATATTTTTTTCATGGATGAAAAGATCTCATTCTTAAATGGAATACATATTTCCATTTAAAGATTCAAATATATTCATCTTGAGTATGTTAGATGTTGTGGGAAGTTAATTAACACACCTAATTGTAGTGTGTATATTTCTAATAAATTCACTACCAGATACTTTAATTCCATAGGAAGCTAGATTGGTCTCTTCAGGATGCACTTCCTCATAGAATATCATATATCTCTTTATATAGGAAGGATTAGCATTCACCAATATAATGGGTTAATGAGAAAAATTATAGGGAGTATCACTAATTATAGATGTTTGTTTCTTTCCTTCAAATGTAATATGAATCTCATTGATAAGGATTTATCCACTAATCTGATAATTGTTTTAGTCATCAGGGCCCCCAAAACAATAATCAATAACATCTAGATCATCCTCATCGACTTCTTGTGGGACTCTCCATGAGAGGGTAAGTTCCATTAGGCTAGTTGGTCTCATCTAAATCTACCTATTTAAGAGAATTATATCTACATGTGAGGGTTCTAGGAAACAATCCATTACATTCAGACTAAGATGGCCTATGATATTCATATTTTTCAATCTATTTGTATAAAATATATCAACTCCAAATACGGGAATATTCTTTCTACCTCAGATAATGTGTGATCTCGTTCATCCCCTCTTTAGTATAGCCTTTGAGACCCCCTTCACTCCCTATTTTATCTCTCTCACTCAATCATTTTGTATATAAATATATCCTTATATAGTGAGAACTATTTTATCCCTTTTTTCCATCTTATGAAGCCTAAAAATAGACATTTGTTTCCCGATATGTGTTGAAAAATACATAATAGGGGGTCAATTGAGTTTTAAAAATTTTCTCTAACAAAAAACCACCCTCATTTAAACATAATAAAATCATTATTTTACTCTAAACCATATTAGTAAAATAATATGAAAACATAATATAAGGATAATAACATAATAATTTTTAGTGTTTTGGGGAACAATGATTCACTAGTCCACTCCACCAGCACTATCTTAGAATGATTGAGTTCAAGAAACTATAACTTAATATAAGAAGGTTTCAAGAGTTTTTTGTTGGGTTATTCCCTTTTTAGTACATATCCACAACCATAGTACACTCAGTACAAGGAGAGTATATTTTAAAAAAGAGATAGATTTAGAAAACATTAATTATTTTGGTGCATAGTTACAAGATGTAACTGATAGTAGATGAAGAAATATTCCATATAATTAATAATAAATCAATCTATCTATATTGGTTATTTAGATATAAAAAATAATATTTAATTCATTTGAACAATAGTTATCTTTTCAGTTTCATAGTATGAATAACTTTGAAATTAGTGTATTTGCATGTAGGTTTCTAATCGAAATAATATATTGAAAAAACACAATAGTTCTTACATATATATTTGAGATTTCCATAAATTAAAATGGTTTATAATGTATAATATAACATTTAGAAATTAATTATATGTCATTTGCATGTGGATTTATTCCCCAAAAGTGAAAAAATCGAGGTAACTTTTTTGGAGTATCTATGGCCTTCTTTGGTTCTATATACCTTCTTGGAAATAGATGTGAAATTTAATTAAGCCTTTCCATATTCAGACATCTCTACTTTTGATAAAAATAAATAAAATGTGGAATTATATTGATATACAACAATGGTAGTAAATATCCTTATAACTATAATAAAACATCTACAACTTACTTAAAAATACTCTGCTTTGTAAGTCTTCAATGCAACAAGACTTCTGATCATAAGAATTTATCAAATCATATAAATTTTAATATCACCATAAAACATTATTAAAATTCAATTAAATTTTATGAATGTAATACTTTCCTTCAATTGTAAAACATTAGCATCTGACCATAAGACTTTTTCATATACCATTCTATTCCTTTGGATTTCTTAGTCATAAGGCTTGATTATGATCGTAATAATTTATTGAGACCATAATGAAATAACATTGGACTTCACCATGAGACTTTATTCTATCCGTAAGTCTTCATCATAAGACTTTATGATCTTTAGAATTCATTATAAGTCTTTATCTGATCATAATACTTCCATACATAAGAAAATTTCAAAAAAAATGGAATTTTTCTTAGACTTTATATTTCCCATATGGCTATAATGTAAGGATTCGGTACATTATATGAATTAAATGTATAACTTAAAAACATAGAATTTTTTTAACCCAAATAGAAACATATTATAAAGATGTATTTTGAACATTTAACAGAATGATCTATAAAGTTCTTGAAAAACTATTAGAACCAAATTGAGGGTTTTATTGATCATTAAAACTTAGAACAAAATGGGATACGTCAGAATAAAATAATAATACCTAACAATATCCCTTTTTTTATGATAAAAAACCTAAAAACATTAAAAATAGTATTTTATAGATTTTAATAATAAAATATGTAAAATCTTGTTATTTTAATAAGGTAGTGATAATAATATTTTAAATTATTAAAATTAAATAATTTTTTGTGTTTGTTTTTGTTTTTCTCAACCCCATTTTTTGAGATAAAAAAGAAATATAAAATAATTTATGTAAAATATTCAATATGGAACACTAAATGTTATAACTATAAGAATATTTTAAAGAAATTAATTTGAATTAAGAATAGAATAGGAGTAATTGATTAAAAGTATAAATGGAATGATAAAATGGAATGTAATATTATACTTCCAAAGAAAAAATGGAAACGAGACTAAGGAATTTAACTTTATTGAATAAATAATATAATTAAAAAGATACTAAAAATGTACTCAAGATAAAAACACAGACATATTAGTTAATAGAATCCTAATTGGGTAGGTATGAAGGGTTATGATGGGAAGTAGGAGCATGAGGATCAGGTTAAGGATTAGTGGTAGTAGGTGAAACATTATCAAGTTTCACACTTGGATCATGAGGTAATATTTTAAAGAAACCAAGATTAGGTATTCTAAGGATCCTTTCAAATATAGTATTTATAAGAACAATTTTATCTTTTCTCTACCTTGTATTTTATAGAAAAAATTTAATCTGTAATTTTTCTCAGCTTATCCTCATCAACCTTAGAAACAGTACAGTAAACAAGATTATGTTTTGGAGGTATTGATTTGGAGGAAATTAACAATTGTCTCCATATAAGAACAATACCATTTGTTTTATCTTCAGTGTATAAGGTGTTAGTAATAAAAAAAATTCAACACTTTACTAGATGATGGATGTCTATTTAGTGTAAAATCACCGATAGACTTTCTGCTTCTCCTTCAAATAATTATTTTCCAACCATATCCAACCTTATTATAATAAAATCATTATAATAGTCAGGAAAAACATTATACCCATTTTTAGGCCATAGTTACAACTTTTCTATGTTTCTAAGAGATCAGACCTATCCAGGATAGAGTAGTGATTTACAAGTTCATCCAAGGTACTATTCTCCTGATTTATCAGAGTAAGATGCTCTATAAATATCTTTAAAATAGAAGTAGATTCGATAAAATATTTTAGTTTAACTACATGAGATACAAATTCTGGCTAGTTAGAGGATAAAGGATTAGAGATATATGTGACATAGGTTGAGTCAGGTTCTAATGTACAAGGGATAACTTCAGAATATGTATCTGAAAAAACTATAATTTATTTTCTATATTATCCAACTTGGATTCCTCAAGGAATGATTTGAGTGAAAATAGAGCCTACAATTGACCTTTTGATATAGAATATTTCTCAATAATTGGTGGTCTAATATTTATTCTATCTCTGAATTCAAAACAATCTACAACATGATCCTTTAATATATGTACTATTTCATAGTCACATCAGTTGGGTAAAATCATGAATCACTTTCTCATGTTTAATTGAGTCACCCAAGTATACATCTTAGAAAGATAATCTTAATACACATAATCTGCAATTTTATTCATTAAAACTTATAACTGATGATATGATATAACTAATACAAATATATAAGGTTTCTCTTGAGAAAATACCAAATCCTTTCCCTTTTCGTATTCTATTTAAATTTCAGATTTTTTTTAATATTTTCCTCAAGTTATTTTCTTGATTTTCAAACTCCTTGATTTTCAAATATCCTCTTAATATACTTATAATTATTTACTAAAAACATTAAATTTTCATTCAATATTATATCTCATATATTTAACAGTTAGGAAATGTTTGTATTCTTTTTTTCCTATTCCATAATTTTAGGGATAATATCTCTTTAAATTTGGTGAATAAAATAAAAAATGTTCACATCAGAAAATAAATATTGGACCCTTTCACTGATAATATTGACATCAAATGATAGTATTTTCAATTCATCTCTCAGGAAGATAGTGTTAAAAAAATTATTTTAAATACCTAAATAAATAAGATTCAAAAACATATTCAGTGAAAATTGATCTATCACCAAAAATTTTATCTCATCAAAATCTGACTTGATATGGGATTTGGTTGAGTAGGATGAAACTTTTTAATGAATTCAAAGTGAGAGAATATAAACTTCTTCAAAAAATTAATGTCAGTATTTGAGATAGAGTCCTCTTTAAATTCGTTCAACTGATCCATTAAATTTCTTAATTCCTCCAACACTTCTATAGAATCACTTGTCTAAATATGTTGAATATTCCTTAGTAATTGATTTTGAAGAGTCATTATCTCCCTCAATCTAGAGAAATCAATTTTGGAAACTCAATTATCCCTTATACCTATCAACTCTTGATTAAATGATTTAAGGTAAATCATGAGCTTATTAATCACTAATAGAGAATTATGAAACCCATTAAAAACCTTGGTAGTGAAAGTATTAAAATGGTATTCAAATTAAGAATTTGTTTCTTTATGGTTAACTAAATGAGAATAATACCCTTTTTATCTATGAGGATATGTTATCTTATGAGTTTCATTAGTTAGAGGCAACTCATAATCTTCTTCTTTTATAATTGGGGAATAATATTCTCAGATAAAATTTGAAGGTATTTTCTTAAATAATAAATTTATTCATTTTCACATACCGAATCCTTTATATTTTATCTATCAATCATAACCTCTTCATATTTAGCTCTAATATTAGGAAATGTTTTCACTAAAACATTGTCTCCAATAATAGATTTAGTTACAGATCAACACCAAATCCAACTTCATGTGATTGATAATATTGATTAGTAGGTTGTTTTACTAAAGAATCAACCTCCTCTATATAAAATTCTCTAACAGGAACCCCATATACATAGAAAGTCTTAGATAATGAGTAACAACATGGTAGCATGAGTAGCTTCAACTCTACCACCCCCTAAATATAATCAGTAACATTAGTATTAATATCATCTTCTACTTCCTTATCTCTTTTCCATTTCACATCCAACTTATTCAGAGAAGTATTCTAGAACAATCACTAGTTCTTAAATAGGCCTTCCGATAGAGTGTGATGGATTTTATAGTTGGTCACCACAACATTAGTCAAGTTTACATCATTCGTCTTGAAAAT
Organism: Viscum album; assembly: GCA_963277665.1. NCBI lineage: Eukaryota > Viridiplantae > Streptophyta > Magnoliopsida > Santalales > Viscaceae > Viscum > Viscum album. Next base: position 861,563,898 of record OY728123.1, on the reverse strand, counting down.
GAATATCAAAATTCATCCGTAGGGGTAAAACACAAGCCTATATTTTGGTTGAAAACAATGATTCATATAGTGAATCAAAAATCTATAAAAGTTCACTTTATTATAATAAAACAATGGATACATCATCAGGATGTCTTTAAAAATCACTTTTTCAAATTCTATGGACCTCTAAGATATAGTGATCTGAATAATATTAGAGAGGACACATAGGTTAGATTCTAGGCCTTTTTGATAATTAATTTAAATAGTGAGATGTCCAAACTAGGATTCCATGATGGCCAATAACCTCATTTAATAACCATAGATAAAATAGTTACTGTAGTGATACCTAACCTTATAGGGATAATGTATAACATCCTCTATATCCTTATAAGAAATGGAGAATTATTTCCCATTAACATATTTTTTCAACATCACCATATTAAAAAAAATAAAAATTGGGCATTCACATAAGACTCTCTTACATAATTTTCAAATAATGATCCTATATTCTTCTAATAAAATATCCATTCACACATTTGAAAATATATAAATCTATTCAACACAATATTTACGTGATTAAGGAAACTAAGAACCATATTTCTTCATGGTAGCACTCTCTACTACATACCAAATGACTTAGAATTCTTTGAACATCATGAAGCTCTGATATCGGCTGTTTTGGAATTAACCATACACATGAAAGATTCAAGAGGATGGTAAAGAAAAGGCTTAGGGTTTGGATTTTAGTAAAAGAGAGTGTGATAATTGAGGGTTCAAAAATGGGGGGTTTTGAGTTAAAGTACCAATCAAATTTTAAATTCTTATGGAAAAATATTTCTTAATGCCAAATCAGGTGATTCATCAAGTGATATTTTGAAAATAAATATTAAATTATTACACTGGGGAATCAAGTAATAAATAAAATGAAATTGAAATAGTAAAAACATCTAACAAGACAATAAAATTACATAATAGATTCACAATAAGTTAAATTAATCTCAAAAATTCATAATTGTATTTTAATAAAATGTAATCTATTATTCAATAAAGTCATTGCAAATATATCTTCATGTTTTTTATAAAAAATGGTCTCTATGGAAGTATCTATAGTTTTTAGTGACTCTATAAGAAGTTATTTATTAAATATATTTGTTTTTTCCAAGACTAGTTATTGGTTTTTTTTGAAATGTTGATAGAAGAATTTATTAATATCTTTGGAGTTACAAAATGAGTCGGGGGGGGGGGGGGGGTAGATTTAGTTGTTGAGATTTTAACCCCAATTATAATTCATCACTAAAATAATTCTTTGCTCATTTTTAAAATAGGCAGAAAAAATAAAAAACATAAAATATAATTAGATAAAAAAAATGATTTATAGTTCCTTAGGGAACCTAAATTTTATATTCCAACCCTATAATGCTCTCTCTACAAGATTTATGGATTTATCTATAATGGAAATTTTACCATGGACTCAATTGTTGAGTGTAAGAAAATATAAATTGTTACACAAATGTGCTAATAAATTTTATAAGGATATCACTTTTTGAAAGACCTATACATGAGACTTTACTTTCTAAAAACATGGTGTATTCACTTTAAAAAAGATAATATTTTGTAGAAAGGATATATAGATTCAATGTACAGTTCCAAGAGGTATCTTGATAAAAGATGAGAGGTTCTTATTGAAATTGAATAAGTATTCATTGAACAAATCTATAAGATCTCTCTACAATTGTTGATGTGTTCTTATAAGAAAAATAAACATTATGTTTTCGTTTTTCATAGAAATAATTAAAGGATTATATGTATAGAAAAAAAGTATCATTTCATTCTGTAGGAAGTACATTTTTTATCGAGTGTTTTATTACCTTTTTAAAAATTTTGAATTTCAAACTCTTTATACAGTCAAAAAGTCTAGAGAAAATAGAACAACACCAAAATATATGTTTTTTATAAAATATTCCATTCGTTCCCAAAAATAGGAAATATATAAATCAATATTGATTATAAAAAAATATTTATTGGAATTACATTAATTATTTAAAATAGTTTAATTATTTTGTATATATTTACTAATCCAACTATCTCAATTTATGAAAAAAATAAAATAGGAAATGAATTATCTCAAATTTTTTTAATGGAAATAAATTCATTAAAAGCGTGAATAAATAATCTTACAATACTTACTTCAAATAATGACAACTTCAATGGAAATTATCTTCCTTGAAAGTCATTTTTGTCTTCAAAAAATATTAAAAATTTGAAAAAATTCCTAAATTGAAAATTTTAATGAAATATTTAACTTTATAAGATAATATATTATGTATTATATTTTATCTCTTCCTAATATAATCATATCACCAAAGGATAAATGAACTAAAAATAATGTTATGTATGATAAATTCTACCATCATATGATATTTTGATCTGTGTATAATAAATCTGATCTTCATATGAAATTTCCCTTATTTTAATAAAAATATTCTTACTCTTTGGGCTTGTTGTATAATATGAAGCATTATATGGTTATTTTATCTTCATATTATAGAAGAATTCAACATAATTCATGGGTCATATGACAATATTCTCCCCCATATAAAAATTCTCACATGTAAAACTTTTGTAGGATGATATCCATTTTATGGAATATAAAATCAATAATGAAGATGCATTTCTATTTATAGGATGATTTTATTTGTAAAAAAATTGATTTCCTAGTATCATATGAAAATTAACAGCTTGTATGATAAATTTTCATCTCTTATGATAATATATCTCTACCTGTATGATATTTTACTTAGAGAATTTATTCAAACATGAATAACAATGATTTAACAAAAATATTTTAACAATAAATACTACTTAGAAAAATTTATAATTATATAAAAACACATAGGTTATGTTTATGAGTAAAAAATGGGGATTTTTGAGCATTAAAACATATGAAATATTGAGATATGTTCAAACCAGATTAGTATGTCTAATAATCCCCCCTTCTTGTTTATCATAAAACCATTGATAAATTAAGAAGGAAATTTTACTAATTATTAATCATAGAAGAGATAAAATCATATAATATTTACTTTTATTGAAGAAAAATTGAATTTTAAAATTTTATATGGATTCTCTGCCCCCCCATTTTCTGAAATCAAAAAAAAAAATAGAAGAACATGTGAGTGAGATACAACACATTTTGTATAAAATAATAAATTATGAACTAGAATAATATAGATAACTGAAGTGAATATAATTTATCATTTAGTTGGATAAATATAAAAAAATAAAAAAATAGAATCAATATAATGAAAATGAATAAAAAATAACTAAATTTCATTAAGTAAAATTAATAGGATAATAGTACCACATTGTAAGATAGCTAAAAATATAAACCAAGGAGGAAATATATATGTTATGTTTCCTAGAGTGAGGTTTTGTATGGGAAATACCAAGATGAATGTTCTCAAGGTTATTGATAAATAAATAATATTTATTCACTTCTGAAAGAACACCAGTGTTAACTCTGGTTGGTTTCCTAAGAACAACATTGATATCATCATGCAGCGACATGGATATTTTATTATCAAAATTATCATTAGAGGATAATCAAGATCATGGAGCAGTTTTAGATGCTTCCTTCTAAATTTATACTTCCACTGCAGCATTGTCCCATGCAGTGATAGGAGGAGGAGAACATTGATGATGAACCATCTCAATAATATCTACAAAACAGATAGAAATATTTTATTTCTACTTTTTATAATATGAAACAAGGCATTGTAACACATTTATATACTTGAGATAAGAGAATCATGACATATATCTAGTAATTAAAAATTTAATTTCTTAATCTAAAACTAAAAAAATTATCAAATATTATAGATATGAACCTTGGAGGATCTATGAAATTCATTCATGTTTTTATTAAAAACTTCAATGAATTTACAAGTTAATTCCATCATCTCAACTAAATTGTTAATCACAAGAAGGCCATCATTTGAAATGATCAGGTAAGAGAAGAAATTATTTACTTTAGAATAAACCGGCTCAATATTATTAGGCATTTAAGACTTCTCACATGGTGGAAAAATCATATCAAACTGATTGGATTTAGAATCAGATGAAAAAAGGCCTTGAACTACATTCAAGAGATGTTTCAAGGAGCCTTTCATGGATTGTAGGTCTATATTAAATAAATATGTCCATTAAGAAATTATGGTGAAAACCTTCCTAGTTATATCATTGGTTTTAAATTATTTTTATTTTAAATAGTAAAAAATATCTTTAACAAAAACTACTAGCTCATTCATCTTTTTATAAAGGAATTCTGTACCTCTTTGAGAATCCGTTTTGATAAGATGGAGTTCATAAGTGATATATATTCATAGTTTTTTAGAAGTTTAAAAATATATCATATCATATTTCAACTCTTGTACTCTCCCTACTAGCATCACCAAATATAAGTATAAATACTTCAGATAACCAGAAGAAGAATTAGATTCCTCTTCAATTGAGGACAGAGAAGATGTTGATGAAATCTTATGTATAAAGTCAAATTTAGAGATCATGATATTATTTTGATAATCACAATTTATTCTGATATTCATGATTTTATCTAAAAATTATGTTGAGATATCTAAATGAATATTTGTAATATTTTTAATCATTGAAAATTTATTTAAGTTCATAAATATCCACCTTTGGAACAAAATTATTTTCCAAAAATTCCACTATTCTCTTTATCCAAACAATACTAGACTTCATTGAATTAAAATAATGCAGGACCATATTATCAAAATTTTCTAGGTCATCCTTAGATTTAGATCGATCATATTATTCCACTACAAGATCTGTTACCCTCCCATACATGAATAAAAAAGTAGGTTCCTCCAGAGGTCATATTCTCCTAAATTTCACAACTAATGAAGGATCCTCATCTACTTTATCTTATAAAAAACATTCATAGAGATGTTAATAAATCCTCCATTTTCAATTTTTATAATTTTAGGAGATTTATAAATTATAAATTCCTGAATATAGTCCAATTTCTCTAAATTAGGATGATGAAGACTATAGTAAACATCCTTAGGAAAAGAAAGATTCCTGGACTCACCAACTTCCATAAACATAATTATTTTAATAGAATCACAAATGTATAATTTATATTTGGTCCTTAAAAATTTAAATTCAACAAAAAAATCCTAATTAACATTTTCCTCAGGTAAAAAAAAATAAACAAAAAGTTTTTGAATATCATATTAAGAAAAAATAATTCAAATTTCTAGACCAACCACACTTGACATAGAATATCTTACATGATTATAAAGTTTATCTTAAATGAATCATTAGATAAAATTAGAGAAGTAATTTATTTATTTTAAACTCTTCTTACTCTTATTCAGAAATCTAGACATGCTCGTTATAGTTTGAGTCCCCCAATTATTCTTAAACAAAAGCATCAACAACAGTATTCCCCCCATCAACTTGAGTAGGGATTAATTCTATTTATTCTTACCCAATGGGATTTATCTTCCTTAGAGTATGGATATGAAATTATATAATATTATTAATAATTCTATTTCAAATATTATTCTACCCATATCAATTTGTTTTCATAATCTCACTCATCACAATTCCATCCTTCTCAAATGGAAGGTTTGGAATTATTCCACAAGGATTTGATATCCCAGACTTATATAAATAATGGTACATATGTAAGAAGATGTACCTTGGTAAGTTGACTTTATTTTCATCAATAATCATATAGAGAAGATTAATATTTGACTAGATTAATTTCTTGAATTAACCATTTATTTGAATGATATCAGTTTTGATATACTTGAACAAAATATTTCTATTAGCCACTAAATCATTTACTATATTTTTTTTTATGATGGTAGATCCAAAAAGATATTTCATGATTTTAGTACGTTTCACATAATTAGAACTAACCATAGATAAGTTAAACTCAAATAATCCTTCATGTGGGAAGAAAATAACTTCAACAAACTCCATATATGATATTTAAAAGCTCATATCACTCACTATTGATACTGCAAAATCTACAACATCTTTGATGCAAAACTAAATTTTTTTATTGAATACTCTAACTTGGTTATCATAGAAGAAATTAGTTATCTTTTACTGAAACATAAAAACCCATACTTGGAAGTTTTAAAAAATATTTTAAAATGTATTTATAAATTATAGACAGGTAAAATTGATATATTTTCAACTCAGAACATTGTGCAAAACATTTTTTCTCATAGAAATTTATGAGATACACTATTAAGAACATTTTTATTTCCTAATTATCAGTGAGAGTAATGTATCTAGATTATCAAAGGATTTAGGTAGGGGAAAAAAATTTGGATAGGGGAGAAAATAATTTATGAGGTTTTCAAAGGTTATTTTTTTAAAGTTTTTGAGTATTTTCTATAGAATACAGAGAATATCCTTAAAAGGAAACATGATAAAATATTAAAAAAATAAAAAAAGTAGGGGTGAGTGTCACTTTATTAATCAAAAGTTAAAATAAAAACTTTCAAAATGAATTTTTTAATACAAAAAACACATTAAATATTAATTGTTAGAATGATAAGTAACCAAAAAATTATGATTGAAATTAAAATTAAAATGAAGCCTTTTAAAATAAAATAAAAATAATTCTCCTTTAATAAAATAAAAACAATCAGTAGGAAATGGTTCGATTAATATTTATTCTAAATTATTTTCACTAAAAATATATTTATGAAAATATCTTATTTTTTAGAATGATATCCTAAGAAATGATGTCTAAAATCTATATACTTGGTCATTAAATGATTTTATCATATTTTAAGAAGTTTTGATTGAAATATTGCAAGCACATTTTGTTGGTAGATGAATAAAATTAAATCCAATGTATATTATGATTTTTTTCATCCAAAAAAACTATGAAAAACAACTACAAGTTGTAATATACTTAGTTTCAACAATTGATAATGAAACAAAATGTTTTGTTCTTATATAATCAAGAAACCTCTAATTTTTCTAATAAGTGACGGGTTCCAAATTTACTTTTTTTATGAAGTCTTCAACAACCAAAATCAGCATTAGAATAAAAATTAAAATCAAAATCATTTTTTTTGGAAATTGTAAAGATAAAAAATTATTCATTTTAAATATTTTAAAAATCTCGTAACAACTATTATAGGAGATTCCATCGATTTTTCTTAAAATCTCACACATAAACAAAATGAAAACATAATATCTAGTGTACTAATAGTAACATAAATAAATATCCCAACTATTCCCCCATATAAAGTTTTGTTAAGTATTTTCCCAACTTCATCCAAGTCAAACTTAATAGTGGAACTCAAAGGTGTTAAATATGTATTACTGATTATGAGTCCAAATAATTTTAATAAATCATGTATATATTTAATTTGTTTTGAAAAATTCTCAACATCATTTTAGTAATTTTAAAATATACAGAAATTTTTTAACTCACTCATCATTCACATTTCAAATTATTTTAATATGATTTTTTTAAATGGTTACAATTTTTCTAATTTTTAGAACAAAAAATAACATCATCAACATATATTTTCACAATTAAAATGTAAATTTATATTTTTTTATTAAATAAATTTGGGGTTTCCAATCCAATAAAAAAACCACTTGATTAAAAATGAACTTAGTCTTTCATAATAAGGTCTAGGTTCTTGTTTGAGACCATACAATTATTTTGTAAGTTCAGAAATAGAATTTTGAAAATTAAGGTCTTAAAAAACCTAGATGTTGTTCAACATAAACTTATTATAATAATTTTTTTATTATTTAACATTTAATATTCAAATAATATATTTTAAAATACATCCATGATTCATAGAAAAATATAATTCTAATTGCTTCTAACCTTGCAACTAGAGAAAAGGATTCTTCATAATCTATTCCTTTCACTTGATTATAACCCTTTTAAAATAATCTATCATTATTCTTAGTGATAACACCTTGATCATCCTTATTTTTAAAAATAGAAACTTTCTTATAGTAGTTGGATATTCATTGGCTCTATCAACAAATTCCAATATCTTTTTCTTTTTAAACTGGATTAACTCTTATTGCATATAGACTAACAAACTATTATAACCTAAGGATCATTCTATGGTTTTAGTTTCTTATTGATATTGGAAGGAAGAAAAATTCACCAAAGTTTCTTACACATATTATAGTCCTCACTCTTTTATCAAGGTTTCCTATTATAGTTTCTGGTTGATGGATTTTATGGTTCCTAGTCTATCTAAGAAGCACACATTCTAGTTCATTCTTTTCTCCCATTTCAGGACTTGATTTTTCATGATCATGTACTAAATCATCATCATTTTTATTTTAGAAGAGTAGATCAAGTCTCAAGTTTTCCTTTGAATAACTCAAGTCATAAATTTATGTTTTCTTATTATCAAAGGGAAAACTTTCATCATATTTCACAAGATGAGATTCTTCATTTATTATTTCAATTTTATTTAAAACTCTATCAGCTTTAGAATTAGTAGAATAACCTAAGAATATTCTTTTATTATAATTTGGATTGAACATAACATGATTATTCTATTTGTTTAAGATATAAAATTTTTATCCAAAAACATTAAATTACATAACCTTTAGTATTATATTATTCCATTTTTCATAGGGTGTTTTCTTTATGATAATCCTTATTATAAATATATTAATGTCATAACATATTGTAATAATAGCTTTGAAAAAAATGAGTATGGATTATATATTCATACAATATAGTTTTACAAATTTCGCTCAAGGTTCTATTTATCCTTTCAAATAAAACCATTTTTTTGTTGTGTTCTAGGGGTAGAGAAGGCATGTTTAATGACATATTTTTGAGAAAAATTTTGTGAATTCGTGATTCTAAAATCTCCCTCCCATTATCACATTTCTAAGATAAAAGTTTAGAATCCTTTTTATTTTATAAAGTCTTTTGGAAATTAATAAAAATAGTTCCAGATTATCTCTTAAGATTTATGAAATAATCCAATGTAAATTGAGAAAATTCATCAACTAACACAAACACAAAAGATTTTCCAGTAAGACTTGTATGTTTAGAAGGAAAAAATAGATCCATATGGCTAAGTTATAGTGTAATATAGGATGAAACTTATTTGATTAGTTTTAAATAAAAATTGTTTTCTATTCCATGTAGAATGCATCACATTGTTTCTCATTATCCAATTAGAGTTAGGAAAAATCAGAAATCAAAAATTTCTTTCATAATTTTATTAAATAATTGTCATTACAAAGTCCAATACTTAAATTCCAAATCCAAGATTAATTAATTTCAGTATCAAAATAGTTTTATCTTTTCACAAGGACTAAAGATCTTGATTTTAAACATTTGCATTTCTTAGTTCATTAAACTTAAGAAATTTATCTTTGAAATATTTATATGAATTATTCGAAAGGTAAACAAAAAATACATCATAATAGATTTAATAAATACTTATTAGTTTATTATTTAATCCTTTAACAAAATGTAATTTTTTTATGAGTATTTAATTTGAATCTCCGATAGATCCAAAGAAAAAAAATTCCCTTTTGACGTCATCACCAAATGTGACATGTCCTCCATTAACATTAGATAGTCAGTTAAAGATAGAAAAATATCCACACATATTTTACGAACAAAAATTCTCCATGAACCAGTTTTAATTATTCTTTCTACAGTTTGATCCCTAAAGAAATAAATTAAGCAAGAAGATGTTTTGGTACACAATTGATCTCGGGTATAGTAGTGTTAGATATAAATGATTTCAAAACTGAAATATTCTTATACTTTCCAAAATTAAAATTGGAAAAATTTAAAGAAGAAAATGGATTCACTATTCCAAATATATGAGAATATATTTGTTAAAAATTATTTACAAATGACCATTTATTCAAAAATGGAAACAAGTGATATTATATAAGTTCTTATTTTTGGAACTAGTTATAAAATAATTTTTATGTACTTTGGGTTCCCCCTTACTTGAAATGTTATATTTTTCTTTATGTGATTTTTTCTTACAAAGATTTTGATTTAAATAGTTTTCCCATTTATGGAAATTTTAGAAACAACTTTTAATTCAATTAGAATAGCCATTAGTTTTTTATTTTTTTCACGGAAAATACACCTAAATGCATATATTTCAAAACTATATTTCAATTATGATATCTGTTGGTTTAGTTCAATATTTTTTTTGAAGTAATACTATTATATTTTATATGATACTTTTTATTTTTATTTAAATATTAATATTTATCTTCTATCATAGAACCATATTCCTTGAACTCATGAAAATAACAATTTTCAAATTAAGATTAAAATTTAATGGAGGAACAATAAGCCAAAGGTACCTCATCATATTTTTCCATGAAGCAAATACTGTCCTTCTAATTGGAAACATTGACTTAAAACATATAAATGGAGTCATTACTAGATTACTCTAAGGAACTCCATATAGCCTTAATTTCATTCTAATCCTTTTTTTTACTATATTCTCTTATTATAATTATTGTCATAATTTTTCTTTTCCTTATACTGGGGAAAATAAGGCTTGATATTTCTAAACTTCTTATATTCATAAAATCATATTTATTTTATATTTATATAAAACTTATTATACATATTAAAGGATTTCTTATATCATATTATCTTATTGTATAATTTATTTAACTTCTTAAAAATTAATTAATCTCATATCTTGACTTTGAATTTCCTGAAGTTTATCCATAAAATGATCATTAAAATGTTATCTCTTTTTTCTTCTCATATTTTGAAGTTGATTTTTTAAAATATGTATTCTTCCTTTCATTCATATAATATTATACTACATCATATTCCATCTCAACTTCCTACATCATAAGTGTGGTGAGAAGATATTTTATATTAAATTTTTTCACATGAGTTAATTTAATAATGGAAATTTAAATTCCACTCAATTTTAATTACATAAATATAATTTTTTTGAGATATTGATCATGTTTAGGAATATTATCTCTTAAGGTAGATACATTGTTTATTAATTTAGTCATCCTTCAATTCATTTGAGTAATTCTCTCAATATCATTCATTCTGAATGTATCAAACATTAATAGTGATGTTTTGTATCATAGATTCCTTAAATTATAATTACTTTCATAAGCTACAAATATAGTTTTCCACATATCATATACTGTATCACATTTTGAATCTTTTTAAAATCATTAGGACCTAACCCCTATATAATAGAATTAGTAAACCTGGAATTTAAGTCCTATTCAGATTCTTTCATAAAATAAAATTTCTATAGTTCTCTCTCAAGCAATTATAGGTATTGAAGGCTTTTTAATAGACATTAAGAGTGAGATTTTTTAGATAAATAATCATTCAATTATTTCAACACACATAGTTATCTCTATTAAAATAATTATACATGACCGTAGACATTACCGATCTATTGACATCCATTATAAACATTTGAAAATAATCTTCATGAATTTAAAAATTTAGATTTTAAAACTTAGGAGTCTTAGCCTTTGATAGTAAATTTTTACCCATAGAGTGTTATACAATGAATCACGAGGGGGTTAATTTTGTTCTTGAAATTATAACTATAATTGATTTTTTCTCTAAAATGGTTCTTTAGTATTTTTAAAATATGAAAAATAAATAAAAAAAGAAAATAAAAAATATCAGATGATTTATAATGGTTCGAGGTATAAGAATCAAAATATACACTTCCCCAATTCTATCTCTAAAATCTTGGTGATTTTCACATGGTCCTAGATATTTCAGTTCAATAAATTTAATATTTTTACATAAAGGTACAAATATATTTTACAAGGATAGAAATTTTTTAAAAGACTTATCCATAGGCCTTTACACACTCACAATAAAGATAATCTAATTTATTGATGATAATAATTTGAAAAAAATAGTTACCAATTCATCATATAGTTTCAAGTGGAAAATTAAAAAAAGTTAATAAGTCCTGCAAGAAAAATCAGTAAGGATATAAAAAATATCTCTAGATGATTTTTCTACCATTGATTACCTGTTCTTCAAATGATAAAACTGATTTTTTTTATTTTTCATAGAAATTAATAATGTCTTGTATATAGAGGAAAAGTAGAGTACCATTTTTGTTCTTAAGATAGTAATCCATTTCTTGAGTTTTATATTACCACTATTTTGATTTTCAATTATAAAATATTTATTTACTCAAATGATCAAGAGAAAATATAATAATAATAAATGATAGGTAAGGTTCATTTATGTACCCTTTATTTATGAAAATAAAAAATGTAGAGATCATTGTTGACTGTAAGTATAGTCTTTTTTGAAACTACCTAAATTCTTGGAAATATAAATATAACTCAAATCATCTTTCTTTATTTATCCATGTCATGTTTTAAAAACATGAAAATAGGCATATAATTAAATTCATGTTTTGTAATGGTAAAAAATTCATCGAAAGAGTGAATAAATAATCGTAAAGAACCCACTTAAAATAACTACATATTCAAAGAGAATTATCATCCTTGTAGGTCATTATTAAAAAAACATAATACTTATTTAATTTCTTAAACTAAAACATTGAAATAAATATTTGACTTTATAAGATAATTTGTTTTGTTTGATATTTCATCCCTTCGTAGGAGAATCATATCATCATGGGATAAATGAACGAGATACACTATTCAATATGATAAGTTCTATCCATGTAAGTTGTTTTGATCTTCATATGATAATTTTGATCTTCTTATGATATTTTACTTTGTCAGCTATTTGTATTATTACTTTCTGGGATTGTAGGAAAAAATAATGATTCTCATGATAATTTTATCTTCACATGATGGAATAATTAACCAGTATTCACAATTCATATAAAATTCTTCTGCATTATATGATAATTCTCATAAGTAATATATTCATTGGATAATTTTCTATCATGAATTTGAAATCTAGTGTGAAGATGTTTATCAATTCATAAGATAATTTCCTTTGATAAAAAACTAATTTCCTAGAAGAGTATAAAAATTAACAACTCATATGCCATATTAAAACCCCATATAATAATTTAAATTCTTGTATAATATATTACTTAGAAAATTTATTCAAACATGAAAAAAAACAGATTTAAAAAAAACATTTTAAAAGGAAATTTTACATATAAAAATTCATAATTATCCAAAAGTACTTAAGAAGAGTTTATTAGTAATAAATGGTTTTTTAGAATCAAAGCATATGAAATATAGAGATATGAAAGAAATTTTTTTTATGTAAAATAGAATTGTTATCATATTTAATCAACACATAATTGAAAGTAAATCAAAAATATATCATTGTTTTTTCATCCATAACACCCGAGTAAGATAACTAATAGCTATAATATACTCAAATTTAGTAGTAGATAATGAAATAATATTTTAATTTATAAAAAACATGAAACCAATGATTTTACTAGGAAGTAGATTGTCCCATATGTACTATTCCAATCTAAACCACAATATCCAAAGTCAGAATTATAATTTGAAACTAGATCATAGTTATATGTTTTTTGAAAAATAAGGATAAAAAAATTGTTCCTTCTAAAAACCATAAAATAATTTTGCAAAATATTAAAATTGAACCTTTTGTATTTTATTGAAATTGACCATATAAAAACATGAAAAGAATTATATCTGGTCTACTTTCAGTTAGATAATGTAAGATCCCAATTATTACTCTATAAATTATTATCATCTGATTTCCTAGTTTTATCAAAATCAGTCCTCATATTGAAACTCATAGGAGTTGAATAAGTATTAATTATTTCGAGTCAATATCTTTTATGTAAATCATGTGTGTATTTTATTTGATTTAAAAAATTTATTTCATTTTTTTAAATATGAAATTTATGAAGTAAATTTAACTCACCCATAAATATCATTTCAAATTCTTTTTATACGACTTTTGAAAATTCTTTACAAAAATTCTAATTTGATGAACCAAAAATTACATCATCAAAATAAATTTGAACCAATAAAGAGTCTTTTGATAGAGTTTTAATTAAATGGGTGAGGTCTTTCATCCAACAGAAAAATTATTTGTTAAAATAAATGAACTTAAACTTTCATACTAAGCTCTAGGTTCTTGTTTAAGACTATATAATGTGTTGTTAAGTTTGAAAATTGAATTTGGAAATTTAGGGTCTTCAAAACCTTTAGGTTGTTCAAAATAAAATTCATCCAATAAAAATATACATAAAATGAACATTTACCCTCTATTTTATATAATTTAATTTTTATATAAGATATATATGCTAAAAGTATTGTAATGGTATATAATATAAAAACTCAGAAAAATGTTTATTTATAGTCTATCATTTCTACTTGGTTATATCCATTAAAAACTAACATATCTTTATTTCTAGTGATCCCACCCTGGTCAGATTTCCAATTTCTAAATACTCTTTTAGTTCCTCTAATAGGATAATCAAAGGGTCTATCAACTAAATAACATACCTTGTTCTTCTTGAAATGGTTTAATTACTCTTCCATGGAAACAAACCAACTCTCATTATTTAAGGATTCTTATATGGTTTTTTGTTCAAGATGGGATTATAAATGATAAAACGTAGAAATATTTCTACAACTAATTCTTTTCATAAATCCCTCATATACGATTCCAGTAATTTTCTCTAATATATGGTTTTTATGGTTCTTTTTCTATTTAGGTATGTCAATTTTCGGTTTTTATGACTCAAATATTTCAGGACTAGCTTATTCATGATCATGTTCCCCATCATCATTCTTTTTGTCATCAAAAATTTGTTCAAGTATCATGTATTCTAAATAATCAATTAGTTTATCAATTTGGATTTTCTTATAATCAAATGAATCACTCCCATAAAATTTCAAATGAGTAAATTATTCAAAAATCATATACCACTTATTGAATACTGTATGGGCTTTATGAATTGAAGATAAACCTAGTAAATTTCGGTCATCAACCTTTAGATCAAAATTCATCATTCTTTAGATCAAAACAAGAATGTATCCAATATTTGGTTTTCAATTATTCTATATACCATATGGTGTTTTATTCAATAAATTCCTTATTAGATCTTTATTGATGACATATAATGTTATGTTAACAGACTCACCCCAAAAGTGAGTAGGGATGATATATTCATTCATTATTATTCTATAAATATCCTAAAATATCATTCTATTGTGGTGTCATAGGGGAAAAGAAGGTACATTTTTTGCTATATTTTAAGCTAAATAAATTGAAATCATGATTCTAAAACTATATACTAAGGTCACCTATAAAAAAAATTAGACATATTTTAAATTTTTAACAAACTTTTATAAATTTATAAATTCAAAACATAGTTCACTTTTAAGTCTTACAAAATAAACCAATATAAATCAAGTTAAATCACCAATCAAATACAATCAAATGATTTTCCACCCAGGCTTACACTTATAGTGGTGTCGAACAAGCCCATATGAGTATATTATAATGGTATATGAGTTGAAAAATCTTTGATCATATTGAAATATTACTTGTTTTTCTTTCTTATTTGACATGAACCACATACTTTTTTCTTGTCCAATTTAATTTTAAGTAAATAAAAATTTTGATTTTTCTAAGATAACATTATTAAATAACAGAAATTTAAATTTCCAATATTTCTATTCAAATTTCAAGTTTCATTAATTTTATTATTCAAATATTTAATATTTTTTTACATAAATAATGAATATCTAGAGTGTAAACATTTTTAGTTCTAAGTGTTCTAAATTTAAGCAATTCATTTTTAAAGACAAAATAAGATTTAATTGAAAAATCAATAAAAATTTCTTATCACAATGTTGATAAATACTTATCATGTTGTTCTTTTTGTTTTAAATATAATGTGATTTGTTTATGAGTACTGATTATAGATCTCTAATAGTTCTAAATCCAATAATACTTCCATTGTAATTGTCACAAAATGTGACATTCCCTCTATTGATTTTGTATAGTTAGTGGAAGTTAGAAATGTATACACTCATATGTCATGAATATCCACTATCCATAAACCATTTTGAAATATTGTTCATATGGATTTTACCAATAGAAAATATTAATCAAGAATATGTTTTCGTACCCAAATACTCTTGGGACCAATGATGTTATCTATAAAGGATTTGGAAACACAAAAATTATTATACATTCTAGAACGCATATAATTAATGTAAGATATTTTTTAGAAATAAAATCATTATTAACGCCACAAAATTTAAGATATCATAATCACAAATCATTAGTAAGTTGATTATTTATAAAATAATAAAAAAAATAATATTTGTCATGTTTATATTCATATAACTGTGCATAAAATAATTCTTGTATAAATTTGGTTTTTCTCTATTACAACCTATTCATTATTTATATTTTTTTACTTTTTTGTTACCATGTTTTTGATTAAGATGATTATCCCCCATAGTAAATACACTAGTATAATTTTATAGATAATTGAATTTAGTAATTCATTCCATAATCATTTTTCATGGACAACACAAATAGAAGTATACATATCTTGTTGGGATTTTAGTTCAAAAATCTATTTAGTTAAATATTATTATTTTCCTTAATTATATCATCCTATTATTTTTAAATAATTTTATTCTATTTCTTAAAGGATTCATAATGATCTTATAACATTTAAAAATAGTGATTTAATTTTTCAAAAGTCTTATTTTCTATTTGAGAATTAGATTTTGAAAAAGAATAATAAATATGATGTAACTTTTTCGTTGATCCATAGTGCATATGTTTGATTTTTAATTTTTTTGTTCAGTATCTAAGTCCAAATGTTACTCATTGTTTGGGTATTCAGAATCAATCGATTTGGTACTCACTTAACTTTTATCATTTTTCTTGAATTAAAAACATCTCACATATTTTGAATTTAAATCAATTTTTTTTGTTCTTATTGAATTATTTTTTAACCACAATTCTATTATTGTAAAATTTATTTCATTTCCACATAGATAGGAAATGTTCTACATTAGATTCTGAGTAAATTGAATTTTATGGACTTGATGAGTGAGATAATAAATTTTCTTTGAGTTTCCTCTTATCCATTCAAGTAGAAACTCTCACAGAATCATTATCCTATTTTATAAGTTTGTGACCACGAATGTATTATTTCAATTCTACCTCAAACATCATCATATTTACAATATGATATTTTATGTTCAGTTATTTGATAGGATTTTATTGTCTTATGTGTTCGAGTTGGTGGCCTAGAACCCACTACTTTGTACTTTATTCATTAATAAATACCTTATCGCATATTAATTGTTCTTCTACATGAAAATGCATGTGATAATTTCCTAAGGATAGTTTTTTCACTGAAGGGTCATAGAAGATCCCTACTATGATGAGAACCCGGAAGTCTCATAACATTGTTTTTGAATATATTTTCTATGACCAGTTGATGTTATTTGAGGGACACAAATAATACAGGCCATTAGGGGTGAGGACTCATAAAACATTGGGTCACCTTCTCATGGTGTGTGCCCTTGGTAATATCCCAGAGGATATTATGAGAACGAGACCCGCCAGTGTGAAATCCACATTTCATAGTGTCATTGGATGTTCCTATCTACGAATGTGTGTAATGGTCCTTAGAATTTAAGATTATTATTAATGGATATTAAAACTCATGTACTTAGATGTATTGATGAAAACTGTGAAAACACACTTTTTATAGTTATGTAGGATATGTTGGGTGCGTCATGAGTAATACTATACTAATAGAAAATGAAAAAAAGGATTTTTCCCTTCTGTTCCATAAGGGAAGTAGATATCTTAGGCCATTTGATAGTATTAATATAGCCTAAATAAATCCATGGACATGGTCAGGAATCGGAAAGATCAATTCTGGGAAGACAAAGAAAGAATAATCGAGAACAAGGGTAGATAGCACTAGCATGAAACCCGCTTGATTCGAGATATCGAGGCTAAGGGATTGCATTACACTGTAAGCATTAATAGGAGATGACACATCATTGCTGTGTTAAATTCTTTCTCTATGGGTTCCTTGGAGTGTTTGTAGATGCCAAACTTAGACTTTAGGCATGAATATCCTAATTTTACTAAGAAAGAGGCCTAGAGGGTAACACACTATATGCGTCCAAGTATCTTAGTTAAATATTAATTTAACAAGTTGAATAAATATTATTCCTGATTTTAGTTTAATAATTATTCAAGGTTGCATGATCGAATTTATTTCGACACTAGTTATTTGATATAATATATTGTGGAAAAAATAATATATTTATTAGTGATTAATACAGTGATATTTATTTATGAAATATATAGTCATTATTTACGGTCTAATAAAGGTGGTGGAGGAAATAAATATAATAGAAAAACAAAAGTACACACCGTGTATATTAATATACACGTCATGTAGTTTTTATAGGAATTTGTGAGAAATAATAATATTTATTCAATTAAATAATGTTAGGTGTAATTAATTGGGTGCATGTCAAGTGATAATAACAGTAAACTATTATTATTAGACATGGGGCCTTACTAAGAATTAAATGAAATAAATAAATGACTTTGGGTAATTAATTCATTTTATTTTTCTATATGATTAAAATCCAAATTATATTATTCTCATTAACCTAGATATTAATTGTGGTTATACAAAATAGATAAAAATAAATATCTCAAGCCAAGAGAGATTTCTTTTCCTCCAATAACTCTCTCAAGTTATGAGTGAGATCCTCCTCTACTGGATCAAGGACAGCGCTTTGGAAGAAGATTTCAAGGCGATCAAAGGAGAAAATTGCAAGAGAAGTATCTTCCATGATAACACCCATATATACCTTCAACAATGTCTATTGATATGTGGAGCATGTATGGATCACTGCTAGAGGAATCCTACACTTGGATTATACGACACAATGACGGATCACATTGGATTGTAATTGGAAACATCAATAAAGATATAATTCCATCAAGGTAATTAGTTTATTTTAATTAAATTAATTATAACCAACATATGATGATACTCGAAATGGTTTTGGGACTCTAATATTTTATTTTGTTCTTAATTATATGCCTAAGAACATGCATTTTATCATCGTGACAGATCTCAGGATAATCATTGTTAATGGAAAAAATTAATGTTGGGTACCCCCATCCACGCGCTTCCGCTATGCCTAGAACCTACAAGTGGTATCATAGTGGTCATATAGTTTATTATAATTATTTAGTTTTCCATTGATGATTTAAGCATTTTACAATTTATTTGTTTCGAATCAAGTTAATCATTATACAAATCTAAATCTTGGGATATGTTCTTCCTCTTTTGTTTCTCTTTCACCATAAAAAAATGATCCTTTCTTTTAATTTTGATTAAAAGAAAATAAAGGATCTCATATGGAGTTGCCAAAGATTTTGGGCTGTAGAACACCAGAATACATGGTGAGTATTTGGTAGTACACACTGTGTATTCTAGGTTCCATGCATCGAGATTGGTCTGCCAATCCAATCTGTGTGTTGGAGTCTATCTATGTCTTAAATGACTCCATGTGTTGACTAGGAATAGGGGCCATGCGGTTTTTGAATTACACACCATGTGGTCTACTGGACATGGCGTGTAGCCCCTTCAGGTTAGGATTGGACCATGTACCCCATGCATGGATTTTACATCTAGAAACCATGTAACAAATATACTACATGGAATGTGGCCCAATAAACATGTCGTTTACCCTAAAGATTTCCAAAGTACATCTACATGACATGTCCCTAGGCATGTACTTCAGATGGAATGTGAATGATAGTACACGTAGTGTAGTAAGAACTACACACCATTTACTCATCCAAATTACATAGATTTATTAAAATTTATTATTATATTATACAAACCCTTGAGACATGTACCATAGTATGGGCGTAAATCTAAGGTACATGTTATGTACAAAGATAATTTTAAATGAATTAATTTTTTTAAAATTATGATGGATGATAATCTCAATGAAATTCAGAAAAATGTTTAGGATAAAAGGATTGATTAATTAATGATAATTAATTGACTCAAGTGTGATTTATCTTAAACCAGAACGATTAAATAATTGAATGCTAGTTTTATTTATGCGTAAATATCATTGCATGTATGGATGATCATGATCTACACAAAGACCTTTGTATGTGAATGGTTTCTTTTAATTTAATTATTTTAATTAAATTTGTCAGTATGAGACCCTTCTCTTCATTAATATGTTAGTCCAGCATGGCCAAGGTTTATTTTATGTAAAACCCAGTCTTACCCATCACCTGTGAGTGAGATAAAAGTATATGTAATGGATGGAGCTCCCATGATAGTGGAGGTGACTCAAGTTATGAGCCAAGGTTAAACCAATCCAAGGAGATACAAAGGTGGATAGGTAGAAAGTTGTAAACATGAACCCAAAAGGTTCGAGGTGTTTCTCCCCTAGGTCTTAGGTTTTATTATCAACCGCTAGATAAACTAACCAATAAAACAAGCTAATGATCATACCATTTATTTTATTTCTGTCAGTTGTGTGGTTTATTTATTGTGGGTGTGTTTTCATGATCACACAATTAATGAATAAAACAAGTAATCTAGATGGAACTAAAATAAGACTGACTTATGCGTAAATATTATAATATAAATGGTTAATAACTTATGTATATCCCACTTAATATTAATAAGCATGTAATCAAAGATAATAAAATGGTAATTTATGTATAAGGATAAATTTCTCAAAGAATTATTAAGTCGGTATAACCTTCCATAATATTGGTTAGAATCAAACCGTAGTTCAAAGTGCTTGACCAACCCTATTCGGGGTGATTTCAATTATCGGGGAATTATAATTCAAGCTTTTGGGTTGGATTGACTTGGTTCACATAAAGGGTTGACTACCACAGCAGGAATTGGTTTGACCAAGAGGAAAAGGGTGAGGAAATCTTGAATAAAAGAGATTTTGGATTGGGGAGTCTACTCAGCGGGTCAAGGAACTACGAGTTAATGTAGTTGGCATTTGGAATTACTATATAAAACCATTCAAGTAGGTTAACCAAAACTATTTGGGGTAATGTGAAGGGAAATATGGGTCCTTTACACTAGAATATTCAGACAATAGAATATTCTAAAGTCAATGGTGAGGGCTATTGTATTTCGATAAAATAGTGGGAGACTAATAAGTATTAATTAATTTAATTGTCTCAATTTTATCGTGATAAATAACTGAACATTTGATCAAATTAATTTTTATAAATGGAAAGAAAAATGACCTCAATCATATCATTACGAACCATACTAAATAATTAAAACTTTCTCACTAACACCAATTTCAAGGAGTGTTGGAGGTGTTTACGCATCATCATTCTCTATGAGAGGAAATTGTAAGTGATTGAGGAGCCTATTCCAATTTCACATGGAAAAGAGGCCAGTAATGAGGAACTATATCTCTATATGAATCATTTGGATAATTCCATAGATTTAAAATGTTTCATGCTATCGGTTAAGTCTAATTATCTCTTGAAGAAACATGAAAACAAGGATGTGTATAGCATGGTGTCTCACCTTAAGGATCTATATCAAGAGAAGGTGAAACATGAGATATATGAGATCTCTAATGAATTGTTTACAACTAATCTTGGAGAGTTTTCACCAGCTGGGCCTTATGTAGTCAAGCTTATTGGCTATATTGAATGCTTGGACGTCTTAGAGATTATGTTCCTCGATGTGGTTCATACAGATCTCATCCTATCATCACTACCCAAGACCTTATCTAGATTTATTATCAACTATAACAAGAGAAACAATGAGAAGAGTCTATTATAACTTTTGACCTTAATTCACCATGTAGATAAGGACATGGGGCATGGCAAACCCATAGTTCATATGGTGAATAAGAAAAGAAAGGACAAGGAAAAGGGTCTAAGGACTTATAAACGGTATAAATCCCCTGAGAATCGTCCCTCCAAGAAGGGGAAGATCTAGAGGTAGGTAAAGGAACAAAAGGTGGTATGTTTTTCATGTGGAAATCTAGGACACTAGAAGGGGAACTGCACCCAGAAGCATGGGGATGCTAAAGGTGTATTCATTATCATTTGTAATCATTACATTTCTACACATTGGTTATTAGATACAGATTGTGGGTCTCACATCTATATCTAAATTCTGGAACCAAGTAGATTTAGTCAGATTTCCAGAGGATAGGTGGATCTTAAAGATGCCAATGGTGTGAAGCTGGCTACATTGTCCATTGGTGATTGACATATCTTATTGCCAACTATGATGATTTTGGTTTTACATAAGGATTATTATGCACCTAGTGTTACCAAGAATATAATTTCTATATCTTTTTTGGATATGGATGGATTTATTTTCATGTTTTAAAATAAGGGTTGTTTCTTTTATAAGAACAACATATGTTATGGTATGGCACATTTAAATAATTGTTTGTATTTATTAAATTATGACAACCAAGTTTTGGGAATTGATAATGAAACAAAATCACATGAATCTTGAAACACCCAGTTGTGGCATCACTGTCTTGGTCATGTAAATAAGAATAACTTGATAAAGGTCTGCAAAGTCGGTTTTTTAGAATCTAATAAGATAAAACCACTTGATAGATTTCATGCTTGTTTACAAGGTAAAATGACCAAGCTGCCTTTTGGTGGACTCGGTGAAAGGGCCACATAGCTTCTAGGATTAGTATAATTGGATGTGTGTGGGACATTTCCAATAGAAGTTAGAGGTGTATTTTCCTACTTCATTACTTTTACTAATAATTTGTGTAGATATGGATATATCTACATAAGGAGGTATAAGTCAAAGTCCTTAAAGAAATTTATGGAATTCCTAAATGAAGTAGTAAATTAGCTTGGTAAGAAGATAAAGAATCTTTAATCGTATTGAGGTGGAGAATATCTTAACCAAGAGTTCATCGACCTTTTACAGGAGTCTGTGATTCGGTCTCAACTTACTCATCCTTATACACCACAGTAGAATGGTGTTATTGAAAGGAGAAACCACACCTTGTTGGACATGGTGAGGTTGATGATGAGTTATGAAGATATTCCATTATCAATTTGAGGATATTAATTACAAACTGCAACATACACATTAAACCGAGTACCAAATAAGGCAGAAAATGGAATTACCTCCGAGTTATGGAAGGGAAAGAACCCCATTTTGTCGTACACACGTGTATGAGGATGCAAGGAGTTTGTTAAGGCATTATCAGGCAACAAACAAGCACCCTGGAGAACAAGGTGTTTCATTAGAGGATATCCCAAGGAAAAAAAGGATATTACCTATATAACCCTTTATAAATGAAAGTAATTATCACTAGACAAGCCTTATTTCTTGAGAGGAAGAACATCCTAAAAAAGGATAGTGGGAGAACGATTGACTTTGACGAAGTTGATGGTCAAGATACACAGGAGTTGGAACATGAAAAATTTCAACATGTCCGTGTGGAAGAGGTTCCGTAAACACAAGTAATGTGCAGGAGCTCTAGATAGGTAAGTGAACCAGAGAGATTTTGTTTCCTAGTCACCGAGGATGGTGAATCATTATTGTTGGACAATGATAAACCTCTCCCCTATAAGGATGTAATAGAAAGCTTAGAAGCTGCAAGATGGATTGAAGATTTGAATTATGAGATGTATTCCATTTATCATAACCAAGTGTGTGTTCTGATCAATGATTTAGTTGATGTAAATCCTGTTGGATGCAAATGGGTATTCCAGAGAAAGCTGGACATGGAAGGTTAAGTTAGAACATATAAAGCAGGTCTAGTGGCTAATGGATTCATACAACATCAAGGAATTGAATATGATGAAACCTTCTCACCAGTTTCCATGTTTAAAACCATAAGAATTATACATTCCATAGCAGGTTACCATGACTAAATGATTTGGAAAATGGATGTCAAAACTGAATTCCTTAACGGGAACCTTCAGGAAGATGACTATATGACACAACCAGAAGGTTTTGTGACACCATGTGAAGCCAGATGGGTTTGCAAGTTTCAGAAATCCATTTATGGATTTAAGTAAGAATTCAGGTCATGGAACATTCGATTTGACGAATTCATAAAGGAATTTGGTTTCATTAAGAACGAATGTGAGCCATGTGTTTATAAATGTTTTAATGGGAATTTGTTCATTATCTTAGTAGTATATGTTGATGACATATTACTTATTGGAAACAACATACCAGTTTTACAGTCAGTTAAGGACAAGCTGAACAACTATTTCTCCATGAAAGACTATGGGGAAGTATCCTATATTCTAGGGATTAATATCATTCATGAGAGATCTAGGAGGCTTCATAGACTAAGTTAGGGTACATACATTTAGTAGATACTAAAGTGATTTAGTATGGAACAATACAAGATGGGATTGGTTCCAGTGGCACATGGCATACACCTTTCTAAGAAAATGTGTCCTCAGACACAACATGAGAACGATAAGATGTGTAATATCCCATATGCTTTGGCTATATGATCTATTATGTATTCCATGTTATGTACCAGGATTGATGTTGCCTATGCACTGAGAATGGTAGGAAGATATCAAGCAGATCTAGGAGAACAACATTGGACTGCTATTAAGACTATCTTTAAGTATCTAAGAAAAGCTAAGGATATGTTTTCGGTGTATGGAGGAGACGAGGAGCTTGTCATCCGTGGGTATGATGATGATGGTTTTCAGATAGATCATAATGATCTAAAGTTACAATCCAAATATTTTTTCTGTCTTAATGGAGGAGCTATAAGCTAGATGGGTTTAAAGCAGTCAACTGTCCTTGATTCTATAGCGGAATTTGAATATATAGCGGCTTCTGATGCAGCCAAGGAATCCACCTGGAATCAAAACTTTGTCTAGGATCTTGATGTGGTACCTACCAGTTGAGACCCTATAACATTGTATTGTGATAATACTGCAGCGATGGCTCTTTTAAAAGAACCAAGGTCACATCAAAGGACAAAACACATACTCTGAAAGTATCACCTCTTGAGGATTTTCTATCAAAGGGGTGAACTTGCAGTGAGAAGAGTGTCCATGTAAGAGAACAAGGAAGATCCAATGACTAAAGGCATATCATAGCAGAAGCATGAATATCATGTGAGATCAAGCTAGTAAAATGTTGTTAGTAGTTGTCTCTAGTCCAAGTGGGAGTCTATTGGAGTTGGTGGCCAAGAACCAAGTACTTTGTAATTTATTCATTAATTAATACCTTATCACATATTTATTTTTCATTTACATGACAATTCATGTGATAATTTCTTAAGGATAGTTGTTTTACTAAAGGGTCATAGCAGATCCATACTGTGATGATAACCTAGAAGTGTCATAACACTATTTCTTGAAAATATGCTCTATGGCCTGATGATTTTATTTTAGGGACACAAATATTACAATCCATTAGTGGCGAGGACTCATAAAACATTGAGGCAGCTTCTCATGGTGAATTCCCTTAGTAATATCCTAGAGGATATTATGAGAACAAGACCCACCAGTATGAAATTCATATTTGGTAGTTTCATTGGATGTTTCTATCTACAGATGTGTGTATTGGTCCTTAGACTTTAATAATAATTTTATTATTGGGTATTATAACTCAAACAATTAGATGTATTCATGAAAAATGTGATGAAACACTATTCACAGTGAGGTAGGATATATTGGGTGCATCACAAGTAATACTGTATTAATAGATAATGTAAGAAAGGATTTTTCCCTTCTATTCCATAACAAAAGTAGATATCTCAGGCCCTTTGATGGAATTGACATGGCCTAAATAAATCTATCTCCATAGTGGGGAATGAGAAATTTTAATTCTAAGATTTCAAAGAAAGAATAATCGAGCACATGGGTTGATGGAACCAGCATGCAACCCGCTTGATTCAAGATATTGAGATGAAGGGATTACATTACACATTAAGAATTCATAGGAGGGTAAACGTCATTGTAGTGTCAAATTCTTTCTCTATGGTTGCCTTGTTGTGTTGCTAGATTATAACCTTGGAATTTTAGAAGGCTCTGATTAATACCACTGAGAAAGAGGCCTAAAGGGTCACACACTAAGCGTGTCCAAGTATCTCAGTTAAATATTAATTTAATAAGTTGAATAAAGATTATTCCCGATTGTGGTTTAATAATTATTCAAAGATGCATGGTTTCATTTATTTCAACACTAGTTAATCGAGAGAATATATTTTGGGTGAAATAATATATTTATTAGTTAATAATGCAGTGATATTTATTTAATAAATAAATAGTCATTATTCAAGGTAAAATAAATGTGGTGGAGGAAGTAGAGAGAACGTAAAAACAAAAGTACACACCATGTATATTAATAGACATGTTGTGTAGTTTTTCTAGGGATTTATGAGAAATAATATTATTTATTTAATTAAATAATATTATGTGTAATTCGTTGGGCGCATGTCATGTGATAATAATAGTGAACTATTATTTTTCGACATGTGGTATTACTAATAATTAAATGAAATGAATAAATGCTTCTGGATAATTAATTGATTTTATTATTCTATGTAATTAAAAACCCAATTATATTATTCTCATTAACCTATATTTTCATTATCATTGTGCACAACATATCAAGAGAATTCTCTCAATCCAAGAGAGAATTATTTTCCTCCAAGAATTCTCTCAGGTTATGAGAGTGATCCTCCACGACTGGATCATAGAGAGACCTTTGGAAGTGGTTCTCAATGAGATCAAAGACAGACATCACAAGTGAAGGATATTCTATGCTAACACATGATGATCCCTTCGACAACATCTAGAGATATGTGGAGCACTTGTGGATCACCGCTAGAAGTAGCCTACACTTGGCTTTTATGACGCAATGAAGGATCACTTTGGATCATTACCGGAAACATCAACAAAGAGATAATTATATCCATGTAATTCTTCCCTTTTAATTAAATTAATTATAACCAATATATGATGATCCTCACTATGTTTCCAAGACTCCACTCATTTCTTTAATTATTTATTCTATTCCTAATATCTGGTGTTTTATCATCATGACAGATCTTAGATTGATCGTTGTTAATGAAAAAAATTAAAGTTGGTTACACCCCTCCACACTCTTCCGATGTGCCGAGAACCTATATTATGGAAGCTGAGATTATACTCTATTTTGAATTAATTATTCTAATAACATTTAATGTCTGATATGGTTTTGGAACTAGTGTACCCAAATCACATAATTCATTAAATATATCAATTACATTTAACTATGTGATGATTTATCCTTCCACTATTTTGAATTTGTTAAACATTAACTTGGAATTATTATATTGTAGTTGTTAGACATTATCCATTCTTTCATATAAATCTATAATGACTATCCACATTTCTCGAGTTGCAACACATTTTAAAACATGATTAAACTCATCAAAACCTAATACATAGATGTTAGTGTTAACGTATTTGGATTTGAGATCATATTAAACTTTGGCTGTAGCATCCCAAGTCTCTGGATCACTCTTAGGAATTTCATGAGGCTTGACATTCTTCAAGTAGACTTTTATCCAAGTTTCCTCATATGGATAATAATTTAATATTTTAAATATCCATAGTTTTATCCATTTAAGTATTGTAATATAGTAATAGTCATAATTTTTTTATAATCTTCTATTTTAGATACTAGATATATAATTATACTTCAACTAATGAAGGTTGGGAACTCGAAAGACACTTTCTCTAAAACCAATTATTGCCTAGTTAGGTTTTTAAAAAATACTTAAATGTGGGGTAAATTGACATCATAAATCTTTCTCAAATTTGAAATATCATCTTTCAAACGTAAGTGAATAATCAATTAAATTTAAAATAAATATGTAATGGAATTGTAAAATGGATGAGAAGGATAAAAACACATGAAATTTATAGTGTTTTAGTGCTTAAAAATCTAATAGTCAGCTCCAACAACACTCCCTCATCGAGATTGGAGATTTTTAATATATAGGTCCTTTTTCCCTAGGGACTCAATAATTGATTGAAAAGTATTTAACTTGTTAAGAGAATTTACAATAAGTTTCATCTATGCTATCTTTATACAAAACATATCCTCAACCTTCACACACTAAGTATTAGCAGTGTGAAATTAGCCTACATGGAGTGTGGTCCACCCATACAAAATTGGGTGTGTTTTTCCTATACACATCATGCTCAAAAATCTATTTTCACATTACATATGGCCCTACCACACAACCATGTGATATTTTTCTCCACAAAAAACACAAGTGGTATGGGAAATCAAATTACATGGTGTGTGTTCTTTTGACCTACATATTGTGTAGTGTAGAAATTTATAGGAAAAATGGTTCTCTCACAATATTTCCCTCTAACATATCCCTTTCTATGATATATATTGATAATACCAAAATCATGTATTTATCATCATCTACACCTTGTCAAAAATCAGTTTCCATCTATAATTTCTCTGGAAAATGAAGCATCCTTACCCCCCATGTAAGATCCTTTATCTCACATGACCACATTGTGAAAACATGATCATATAATTCTTTTAAAATTTCCCATCATCATCATCAATTTTCTTCCATGACATAACTATGAATAAAAACATAAAATAATGATATATTGAACTAATGCCTGATCACATAACTAATTGGTCATGCAAAAATGGTTGAACCCCAGGTCAAATAGACGCTAATGATGATTAGACATAGAACGAAGGGAGAAATCCAATAAAAATAAAAAATTTGGGGTCCACTTGTAACATCCTGAGTGTTAAAAAAGAAACACTATGTTCGATATCATACATGATACGCCATATTTAGTTTAAATGAACAACATAATATTATTATTTAATATGATAGCTATCATATATCCATTATAAAGGTGGGAGTTAAAATGATTACCTAAATTAGTAAAATATGGTTTACATGTGTACATATAATGATTCATTGGATACCAAATTAATTAGGAAATTAAATAAAAACCAATTGAATATAAAGGATGTGTTTTTATGAAAAACTATTTAAATGAAAATAAATATGTATATAAAATAATAAAATCACTCTTTTTTGAATATATTAATGAAATATAAATTCAATATAATGTTTAAAATTCATCCTATTCATTTTCTACACTTTTTATAAGAAAAAATTCAATTTTATGGATAAAATAATTATTTTTCTAAAAATGTGATTTTACCACCTTTTGGTGGAGACACCATTTTAAATATATTTTTTTCACTTTTATATATTATATTTGAAAAAATAAACATATTATTTTAAAGAGTGAAATAAAAATTTACTTCGATTGAATTTTTCGTATTTTTCTAATTAAATTCACATTATAGAAATTAGTAAAAGATAATATATTTTTAATTCAAATTTGTTTTTTTTCTAATTTATTTATATTGTTAGAGTATCCTTTCGCATGGTTTTAAGATATCATTAGATAAAGTTTTTATCATTTAATCCAATTTAGTTCATTTTATGCCTTTTCAAATTAAAATTAAATATAAAAACTATGTGAACTTTTAAATGTGTTACATTAAAAACATATTTTCTCATTCCATAATGGGATTGTTTTTAAATTAATTTATACCGATTATGTGTTTTTAATTTTGAAAAATGGATTCCATATTTAGAATAATGAGTTACAAATTATTTAAATCGGTCTCTTTTATTTTTTCACATTATGAATAATAATTTTAGTAATTATTTTTATTACTACAGTTAAATATAAATTGAATAATTTAAAGTAAAAATAAAATTATAATAATATTAAACCACTCTAATACTTGTCCTAATTTAATTTTGTTATTTTATTCCTACAATTATAATACTTATGTCAATTTTTGGACTATTTGGAGCCACATGGATGAATTTAACGCACTTATAATATTATATTCAACAAATAGTCATTTTTGTTACACATTTGTTTTTTTAAGTAAAGTATTATAATATGAAGATATATATTGAATATCTTAGACTATAAATAGTACATAGAATTATAAAATGATTACCTACAACATTTTTATTTATTTATAATTTTTAGGAAATAAAATATTAAATTCAATTATGACACAAAGATTATACCATAATAGATTTATTAAAGAGCGAATCAAATAAATGATATTAATAATATTAAAATAAATATAATTAGAAATATTTTATGCCATAAAATAATTTTATGGATTAATATGACATGTTAGTATTTATTTAATGGATTTTTGTAGAAGTAATCAAGTTCTTTTGAGGTTTTGGAAAAGTCATGTGATGAATTGTATCAAAATTGACATAATTCATAACATATAATATAAAATAACTATTTAAAGGATATAATTTTTTAAAAAAATACTATATTCTACCAAAAAATTTAGATTAGTAAAAAATGTTATTAATTAATAATTCATGGCTATTTTTTCCTGATTTGGTAATTAGTTTAACTCTCAAAATGTAAATTACTCTAAAATACATGAAGAGTTAAAAGTGGTTAAAACAAAAAGATAAGGATAAAAAAATATTCAAAACCTATCTAATTTTAATTGTATGATTATTATTAAACCAAAAATAATCCTATATTAGAAATAAATCCGTTTTTGAACTTTTTTAATATAAATTAAATTTATATTAATTTAAAATATTAATGATTCCAAGGGTACCCCTCCCCTCTTCTAAGAAAACACACCCATTCCTCTCTATTAATCACATATCCAAAAAATTTTAGTTTAGACAATATCAACCCAAAAACCTTCATAGAATCCATTCCCAAATTCTTGAGTCATTATAGTAGGCATAACACACTTATTAGAGGTGTTAAGGTGTTAAGAAAGGTGGTCATCTGAATGAATGGTAATGTTTTATTTAAGCGTTTCTATTTTATTTCTTATTCCACTTCCATAAAATATTCTTCCTCAAAGATGAAATAATATCTACATTATAATTAATATAATGATATGTTATTACATTGACATGATCACCTTAATACATCTCCAGTTCCATTAAATGGTGAATGAATTAATCATTCATGCGTATTTTGAACTATAACCTCCACAAACCGATTTAATTCGTTTTCGATAACCGTCTCTCATGACCGGTTATAATAATCAAATTAATATTTATATTTTTTTATTAATTTAATAATAATCAGTATAATACAATAATATAACTATTACATTCTTACATTCCATGCCCATAAAAATGGTAACTTCGTTCGTGCGTATGTGTGAACTTTTACCTCTACAAAGCAATGCGACTTGTTTTTATTCATTAAATCACATATGTGATATATATAAATATATTTAAATGATAAATATGATATAAATTATGTTTTTATAATTATATAAATTTAAAATAATAATCACTTTCTTTACATAAATATCAATGTAAAATGGAAAATTTTACACATGCGTATGTACGGCCTACCATCTCCATGATTATAACGTTGAATTTTTTTAACAATACATAATGGTTTGATTTTAAGTTATAATTGATGTATAAAAATGATATTAATGTCTTGAATATTATTCTGTAGATGATATAATTATGACCACATGGACTATTAACATCATACCAAGTATATTTTCGACTCAAGTACCAAATATCGACAAAACGTCCAATATGAACATAAATAATTATCAATTTTTTATAAAATGGTAATAAGTGATATAAAATAAAAAATAAACTTGTTAAAGGTTCTAAATAAATTATAAATTAACATATTTTTATTATTAAGGAATATAAATATTGTACGTGATGAGTCAGACTCACGGTAAGAGATTTCGTCTCAATTTACATTCCATTGAGACTTATTTGTTGTTATGCACCAATTCACGTTTATATGGTATATACACTGACATTTTAAATATTATATCATTAATATACTTATTCTCATGATATGATATGTTTTTTCAATGTTATTAATTGATTAATTTTATTCATGTGTTTCTTAAGTGTTAAGGGACTCTAATTAAAAAATCATTTTAAATGTTTTAAATATTTATTCTTCTTAATAATTCTCATTTATGTCCATGTTTTCAAAATGGTTTTTAAGGATTTATTTATATGGACACAAATGTTTTAAATATTTAATTCCATTCAAGTGTTTCAAAGTGTTATGGGACGATTTGAATATAAATTAATCTTTTGAAATGTTGTAAATGTGTTTTAAAATAGGATTGATTATTTTAATAACTTTGAATGTTTTATTTTACATATACGTCATGAACCAAATTTCTCAATTTCATCTCTATTTAATGTTTTTTTCTTACTTTACAAGTTTCCACTTTAATTTTCAAATAATGTTTTGTTATTTGTGAATGTGGGACATTGTAAAAGAAAATTAAATGTGATTTCACTGTGGTAAAGTTATTATTATTTTATGGATGATTTATGTGTTATGATTATGTTTTGGTTCATGGGAATTGATTATGTATATGGTTGGTTCCATGGTAAAACAAGGGATTGTGACCCTATGATTTCTCTCCAATGCATTGGGTAATGAGATAGGGTTAACCCGTTGGGTTTCTCCAAAAATATTTAGGGAATATACAGTGATGTGTATTCCAAACGTAACCAGGTAGGTTACTCTCTATGTAGTTGTGAAAGGTAAAATATAAGTTTGATATAGATGCCCTAAGTTAAATTTATGACTTATTATTGCTAATAATGTTTTCATAATTCTTATTATTTCACGAGGTAAGTTAATGAACTAATGTTTTAAGGTTGAAAAGTATGATTTTGTGAAAATTTTTTCATGTGTTTAAAATATTCCTAGACTAAGGGTTTATTTAATTTTTGTCACTTTAATGATATTTTTATGCTCATCCCAAGTTTTAAATAATTTTTAACAGGTATTAAGATTATTAAGGAAAAATAATATTTCATGGTGAAATAATTGAGGATGTGTCTTGAAAATAAATCATGTTTTTTAAAAGGCTTTAATTTGGTGAAAAAATGGATAATATTTAGAAGTGTCTACTTTGATTTATTATGTTTTTGTTATGTAAAAGTTATGGACTAATTCTCAACAAATCGAAACATGAAAATATACCCACTATGAAATAAAGTCAAACTATTGACTAAACTCCAGATTAAGTAATGTTTAAGGTCAATTCCATTGAGTTGGTATCATAGGATGGCTTATAAAACTTTGCAGATTATGGTGTTTTCTTTAGAGTTAGGGATATCATCGTGGGTTTATAATTTTAAGTTTGATCATATGTTCAATGTCTTTGAAAAACCTTTTGAGGATTTATATTATGAAATTTTATAGCGACTAATGTTATTGTGGGAGTCTTTTTTTGGGGTAATTATGGGTTATTACTTTTTGGGATGCAAAATGAAAGGCATGAGATAAAAATTGAGGTTAAAATATTTTATGGTTATTTATAAGGATTTTATCTCACTTTGGGATTTTTATAAGAGTTATAATAATTATATAGTTGTATAAAAAGGAAAACCCATAAGAATGGTGACAACCTGACACATCATACAAGGCTACATGAATCAAACCCAGAACCGAAGTGAGACAAGGATTTATCACCTACCATTAGCCTGCATGAAGTTCATATTTATTAAGTATTTTTTAGTTAAATATTTGATCAAATGAGAATATGTTTATGTTGGTAACTTATGTTTTATCAAATGGATATCCTTGGTATTGGAAAATGATTTGGGGAATAAGTGATAAATGTTATTTTGGAAGATGTTCAATATTTTGGGATCTTTATATGATTAAATTAGATTGAATATCATGTAATTTTATTTTAAGAATAAAGGATGAATTATATAATTGTGCACTTATGGAAATTTGGTTTATTTATGGAAATTATTAATCTATCTTAGAGAA
Source organism: Viscum album (assembly GCA_963277665.1). NCBI lineage: Eukaryota > Viridiplantae > Streptophyta > Magnoliopsida > Santalales > Viscaceae > Viscum > Viscum album. Next base: position 861,530,003 of record OY728123.1, on the reverse strand, counting down.
TATGTGATTTTTGTATAAAACATTAAGAGTGGTTTATATTATATAGAGAAAAATGTTAAAATTTATCTTGAAAGAATATGTTCTCAAATCCTTCTTAATTATTGGTTTCAATCTCATTTTGGATTATTTTGAGGAATTTTAAGGACAATTATTCATTGGATGGTCTATGTTGAACTTTGTGTATTACTGTAGAATTTTAGAGATTAAAAGTAGTAATTCTATTTATAAATGATTTTTATTTTAGGTGAATTATATAATATTGTACTAACCATTTTGGGTTGGTTAAGGTTTAAATTTATAAGAAATATATACTTAATATTTTTGTGAAGATTTTAGTTTTTAGAATTTTGTTATAGTGTTTCAGGTGTTAAACCTTCATCTTAAAAATTCATCGATTGGAGGAAAAGATGATTTTATGGTAGAAATTGACTAAAGGATGAAACTATACTTTTCAAGTAACATTATTTCCTTTGGTTCTTACTCTAGGATATAAATTAATTCCTTAAATCTATTAAAAGGGTCTTAAAAATGTTATCTGTTTACATTTCTCAATAGTATTTTTAACCATCACATATTTATGGATTTGTTAGGGATAACTTTCCAATGATTATATTCTCTATCACTCTATATTAGTCTTTTATAGTCATTTTTATCATCCATTTCCATGTCTTCATATATGGAATCCTAGTATCTGTTATCGTAGGTGACATTCGTACAATTCTTTCTTTATTTTAAAGAGGAAGTTTTATTAATCCTTTTTCAAATGTGGGATAGAAAGAATGTTATTTTTAAAGGTAATACCTTAGTTACCGTCCCCAAATTCAAATTAAGAGGACCCAATTTCAAAAATTGGGGAGAATGTAACATCGTGAGTTTTTAAAAGGAAACACTATGTTCAATAGCATACACGATACAACATATTTAGCTTAAATGAACAACATAATATTATTATTTAATATGATAGTTATCATATAAACATTAGAATGGTGGGAATGAAATGGATTAACTAAATTAGAAAAATATGTTTTATACTTATAAATATATATATATATATAATGATTCATTGGTTACCAAATTAATTCTAAAATTAAATGAAAAACCAATTGAATATAAAGGATGTATTTTTAGGAAAAAATATTTAATTGCAAATAATTGTGTATATAAAAAAATCAAATCAATCTTTTTGGATTATTTTAATGAAATATAAATTCAATATAATTTTTAAAATTCATCATATATGTTTTCTATACCTTTATAAGAGCAAATACAATATTACGAATAAAATGAGTGTTTTTCTAAAAAAGTGGTTTTGCCGCCTTTTAATAGAGAACCCACTTTAAATCTAGTTTTTATCAATTTTATATATTATATTTGAGAAAAATAAACATATTATATGAAATAATAACATCAAAATTTACATTTTTGGAATTTTTTGTATTTTTCAAATTAAATTCATATTTTAATGAATAGTGAAAATACTGAATTATTAATTCAATATTCCTTTTCGTTTGATTTATTTATACTATTAGATTATCCATTAACATGGATTTAAATTATAATTAGATTATTTTTTTATCATTTAACACAATCTAGTTCATTGGATTCTTTTTTAAATTACAATTAAATAGAAAAAATATGCGAAAATGTTCATCATTTTACTTTAATACCCAATTTTCTCATTCGAGCAACGTGATTACATTTTAATTGATTTAAAAAATTATGTGTTTTCAATTTCAAAAAATAAATTCCATATTTGGTATCATAAGGTAAATATTCTTTAAATAGGTCCCTTTTATTTTTTGTACATTAGGAATAATATCTTTTGTAATTATTTTTATTACCACGTTTAAATGTAAATCAGGTAACTAAAGTTAAAAATAATATTATAAAATTATAAAACTACCCTAACAATTGTACTAATTTAATTGGACGAGTTAATTCCAACCATGATCATCCTTGGGTTGATTTTAGGACCACTTAGAGACAAATGGATGACTTTAATGCATTTATAATATTATATTCAATGAATAGTCATTTTTGTTACACTTTTGTTTTTTTAAATTTAAATTATTTTAATATGGAGTTTTATAGTGAACTATTAAAATATAAAAAGTCCTTATAAATATAAAAATATTAACTAAAACCTCTAAATTTATTTATAATTTTTAGGAATAATATAATTAAATTTAATTATGACATAAAGATGATGCAGTAATAGATTTATTAAAGAAGGAATCAAATAAATTATAATAATAATATTAAAAAAAATATAATTTTAAATATTTTATTCCATCCAAGAATTTCTTAGATTAATATGATATTTTATTATTGAGTTAATATAGTTTTTTGAAAGGAATAGAGTTGTTATGATTTTTTTAAAAAGTCATGGGATGAATAATGTCAAAATTGACATAATTTGTAACTTAAAATATAAAATATCTAATTAAATGATATAAAATTTCTAAAATTTCAATATTAAACCAAAAAAATTATATAAGTAAAAAAAATACATTAATAAATCATTCATTGATCATTTAAAATGATTTGGTAATTATTTTAACTCTCAAAGTGTAAATTACTTGATAAAACGGTAAAAGTTAAAAGAGGTTAAAACAAAAAGATAATGATTAAAAATATTAAATACTTATAAAATTTTAATTCTAATATTCTTATTTGACAAAAAAGCATCCTATATTCTTAATAAATCAGTTTGGGATAATTTAGAATTGAAATGAATTTATATAATACTTTTAATAACTCTAATGGTGCCCCTCCCCTCTCCTATAAAAGCAACCCATTCCTATCTATTACTAACACTTAATAACCATTTTTGTCCATCAAAAATCTCACCAAAACCATTCCTTGAATCCCTACCCACATTATTGTGGCCTTATATTATGTTGAACACCCATCTTAGAGGTGTTAAGGTGATATGGAAGGTGATCATCCAATAGAAATGTAATGTTTTTATTTAAGTGTTTCTATTTTATGTCTTCTTCCACTTCCTTAAAATAACCTTCTTAAAATATGAAATAATAAATATATTATCCTAAATATAATTATATCTTATTATGTATATATCGCCATTTAAATCCATATCCACTTTCATTAAATGGGAAATGAATTAATCGTTCATGCGTACATCTGAACTATCCCCTCTACAAACCGATCTAATTCGTTTTCTATAACTATCTCCCATTAATGGTTATAATAATGGAATTAATAATAATATGTTATATTCCCGAAATATTAATCAGTATAATATAATAATATATAAATTAAATTCTTACATTCCCATTCACAAAAAAACTATAATGTCGTTCGTGCGTATGTGTGAAATATCACCTCCAAGAAGCGATGTGACTCATTTTTATTCATTACATCACTTATATAATATATATAAGAAAATTTAAATTATTAATATGATGTTAATTATGTTATTATATTTCTATAAATATAAAATAATACTTATATTCTTTTCATAATGGTGAATGAAAAATGGAAAATGTTACTCATGCATACGTACGACCTACCGTATCCATGATTATAACATTGTAAAATTTTAATAACAATAATTAATGGTTTTATTTTAAAGAATAATTGCTGTATAAACATTATAATAATGAAATTAATATTATTATATAGTTGATGGACTTATGAACATATGGAGTATTAACATCATACCGAGTTCAATTTCGACTCAAGTAACGAATATCGACACAATGTCCAATATGAACTTAAATAATTATGTATTTTTTATAAAATGGTAATAATTGACATAAAAGGAAACATAAAAATGGAATATGTTCTAAAAAAATTATAAATGAACCTATGTGTATTATTTAAGAATATAAATATTGTACGTAAAGAGTCAGACTCAAGGTAATAGATTTCATCTTATTTTACATTCCATTGAGACTTATTTATTTTTTTGACCCAATTCACTTTTATATAGTGTATATACTACCCTTTGACATATTATATCATGAATCTAATTACACTCATTATATTATATGTTTTGTTTAATATTATTCTTTAATGATTTTTATTCATGTGTTTATTAATTTGTAAGGGGATCTTTAACGAAAACATCATTTTAAATGTTTTAAGGATTTATTCTCCTAATCATTCACATATATATCCATGTTTTATAAATGGGTTTTAAGGATATATTTATTTTTAAATCAATATTTTAGAATGGTAATTACTTTTAAATGTTTCAAAGTGGTATGGGACACTGATTCAAAAATCTTCTTTTTAAATTTTGTAAATGTGTTTTAAAATTGGTTTGATTATTACAATAAACTGGAATTTTTTTTATAACATACACATAATGAACCAAATTTTTCTATTTTATGTCTCTTTAATGTTTTGATTCTTAATTTAAAATTTTACACTTTTATTTCCAAATAATTTTTTATCATTTATGAGAGTGTGACATTGTAAAATAATGAAATGTGATTTCAAAGTGGGAAAGTTATTATTATTTTATGGATGATTTATTTGTTATGATTATGTTATGTGTCTTGGGAATTGATTTTGTATACGAGTGTTTATGTGATAAATCAAGGTTTTTTGACCCCATGATATCACTACAATGCATTGGGTGATGAGACAGGGTTAACCGGTAGGGGTTCTCCTAAGAGATTTAGGGAATATACAGTGATAGGTATTCTAAATGTTACCAAGAAGGTTACTCCGTATATAGTTATGAAATCTAAAATGTAAGTATGATATGGATTCTACAAGTTACCTTTATGATTTATGATTTATAATAAGTTTTTTTGAATTCTTATGATTTCATGAGGTATGTTAAAGAACTTATGTTTTATGGGTGATAAGTATGATTTTGTGAAAATATTTTCATGTGATTAAAATATTCATGGAATAATAGTTTCTTTATGTATTTTATATCCCTTTAATGTTTTCTATGCTCATAACATGTTTTAATTTTTTTTCACAGGTCTTGGGATTGTTAAGGACAAAGAATATGTCATTATGAAATAATTGGTGATGTGTCTCGAAAAGAAAGCAAGTTTTTTTTAAAAGGGTTTTCTTTAGTGAAAACATGGATAGTATTTTGAAGTGTCCACTTTGATTTATTATAGATTTTGTTATATAATAGTTATGTCTTAATTCTATAAAACTTTAAACCTAAAAATATCCTCAACATGAAATAATGTCAAACTATTTACATAACTCACTATTAATTAAGGTTTAAGGCCGAGTCCTTATAGTTGGTATAAGAGGATAGTTTTGACAAATTTGGGGATTAGAATGCTTTCTAATGAGTAAGGGATATAATAATGGGTCTATAATTTTATGTTTTGTCAAATGTTCAATGTCTTAGAAATCCCTTTTTAGTCTTTACTTTCTTAAATTTTAAGGTGATTAATGGTATTGTTTGATACATTTATTTTTCAAGTAATTATGGGTTTTAACGTTTTCGGGTGAAAAATTAAATTCATGAGATAAAACTAGAGGTTAAAATATGTTATGGTTATTTTTGAGGATTTTATCTCATTTTGGGAATTTTATAAGAGTTATAAGAATTATATAGTTTTAGAAAAATGATAACCCATGGGAAGGGTGAAAACTTGTCGAGTCAGACAAGGCTGTAGGAATCAAACCCACAACCGAAAGGCGACATGGATTTTTCACCTACCACTGGACTACGTGAAGTCCCTTATTGGTAAGTCTTTTTATTTTTAGTTGAACAGTTGGTGAAATAAGAATATGTTGATTATGATAAATTATGTTTTTTAAAATGGATATCCTTGATATTAGAAAATTGTTTTGGGATTAAGTGATAACTGTTATTTTGGAAGATGTTCACTATTTTGGTAAACTTATATTATTAATTTGAATATAATAATATATAATTTTATTTTAGGAATAGAGGTTGAATTATTTAATTGTGTACTTTTGGATATTTGGGTTATTTATGGAAATGATTAACCTATATTAGAAAATATGTTATTTTGGTTCAAGACATTAAGTGTGGTTGATGTTAATTAGAGATAAATGTTAAAATTTATCTTGGAAGAATATGTTATCCAATACTTCTCAATTTTGGGTTTCAATCTTAGTTTGGTTAATTTTTATTAAATTTAAGGACAATTATTTGTTGAATGGTATTTGATGAACTTTGGGTATTACTGTTAAATTTTATAGATTAAAAGTAGTCCTTATCCTTATAAAGGATTAATATTTTAGGGTAATTATATGATCTGGTACTAAAAATATTGGTTTGGTTAATTTTTATAGGTACAAGAAATGGATAGTTAAGATTTTGTGGATAATGTGAGTTTTTAGAAGTTGGTTATAGTGGTATGGACATGAAAAAATCATCTTAAATACACATTGATTGGAGTGAAAGACGAGTTTATGGTGGAAATTGAATAAAGTATGAAACTATACTTATCAATTAAGTATGTTTCCTCATTTTATTAGTCTAGGAAGCAAATTAATTACTCAACTCTATTAAAATAATCTTTAAACAAAAACGTTATATGTTTACAGTTCTCAAGGATCTTTTGACCCATCACTTATTTATGAATTTGTGATGGATAAATTTCCAATGCTTATATTATCTATCACTCTCTTAATCTTTGAGAGTAGTTTTATAATCCATGTCCTTATTTTCCTTATTAGAATCCTAGTATGTGTTATCTCAGGTGACCTTCATACAATCCTTTCTTTATTTTAAAGTTAAAGTTTTATTAATCTTTTTCCTAAAATAGGATTAAAATAAAGGTATTTTTAAAGTTCATACCTTAGTTACTGAACCAAAATTCAAATTTCAAGGATGCAATTTTCAAAATTATGGAGAATGTAACATCCTACGTTTTTAAAAGGAAACAATGTTCGATAGGATACACGATACACCACATTTAGCTTAAATGAACAACTTAATATTATTATTTAATATGATAGTTATCATATATCCATTAAAATGGTGGAAATTAAAAGGTTTAACTTTATTATGAAAATATGGTTTATACATGTCAATATAATTACTCATTGGTTACCAAATAAATTAGGAAATTAAATAAAAACCAATTCAATATAAGGATGTGTTTTTATGAAAAACTATTTAAATGAAAATAATTATACATATAAAATAATAGGATCAAACTTTTTAGATTATATTAATGAAATATAAATTAAATATAATGTTTAATTTTCATCTTATATGTTTTCTATCCTCCGTATAATAAAATATACAATTTTATGGAAAAAATGAGTGTCTTTCTAAAAATGTGGTTTTACAATATTTGGATGGAAAACCCCTTTTAAATCTATTTTTTGTCACTTTTATATGATATATTTTTTAAAATAAAATTATTATTTGAAATTGGGACATCAAAATTTACTTATGTACATTTTTTTGGTATTTTTCTAATTAAAATCATTTTTAATGAATAGTGAAAAATACTGCATTTTAAATTCAAACTGCCTTTTCATCATATTTATTTATAATTTTAAATTATCCTCTTACTTTATTTTAAGGAATAATTATATTAATTTTTTATCATTTAATCCAATTTATTTCATTATATTTTTTTAAAATTGAAATTATATAGAAAAACTATGTGAAGTTTTTGAACGTTCAACATTAAAAACCTATTTTCACATTCCATTAAAATGATTCAATTTTAATTAATTTACAAAAATTATTTAATTTGAATTTTGAAAAATGAATTCCATATTTGGAATCATAAGTTAAATATTTTGTAAATGGTTCACTTTTATTTTTGGACATTAAGGATAGTAACATTAGTAATTATTTTTTTACCACGATTAATGGTAAATTGAGTAATTAAAGGTAAAAATAATATCATAATAATATAAAACGACCTTAAAAAATGTCCTAAATTAATAAGATCAGTGCATTCCGACCATGAGAATACTTAGGTAGATTTTAGGACCACTTTGAGCCACTTGGATGATTTTAATGCATGTATAATATTATATTCAATGAATAGTCATATATGTTACACTTTTTTTAAAAGTAAAGTATTTTAATATGTAGTTATATAGGGGGTATATTAAACTATAAATAATATATAGAAATATAACAAGATTACCAACAATGTTTAAATTTATTTATTATTTTTTGGAATTAAATAATTAAATTAAGTTATGAGACAAAGATGATGTAGTCATAGATTTATTAAAGAAAGAATCAAATAAATGATATTAATTATATTAAAATAAATATAATTGAAATACTTGATACTATATATTAATTTTCATGGTGTATATGATATTTTATGATTTATTTAATGTATTTTTTTATATGGAATCAATTTTTTATGAGTTTTAAAAAAATTCAAGCGACGAATAGTGTCAAAATTAACATAATTCATAACATAAAATATAAAATATCTAATTAAATGATATAAAATTTTAAAAAAATTCAATAACTGACCAAAAATTTAACTAATTATAGAAAAGTAATTAAGGGATCATTAATTGGTCATTTTTAATGATTTTTTAATTATTTTAACTCTCAAAGTGTAAATTGCTTGATAAAATGGTAAGAGTTAGAAGGGGTTAAAATAAAAGGATAAGTATTAAAAAAATTCAAAAATTGAATAATTTTAATCTTATAATGTTTATTGCACCCAAAAACATCTTACAGTTGAAATAAATCAGTTTGGGAACATTTTGAATTGAAATTGAATTTATATTAATTTAATACTTTTAATAATTCAAAGGGTGCCCCTCCCCTCTCCTATAAAAGGCACCCATTCCACTCTATTACTAACACTTCCAAAACCATTTTCTTTAGCAAAGATACACCCGAAACCCTTTATATAATCTCTCCTCATATTCTTGAGGCCTTATATTTGGAATAAAACCCTTCTCAGATGTGTTATGGTTTTATGAAAGGTGATCATCTAAAGAAAACATAATGTTTTTATTTTAGCATTTCTATATTATTTTTTCTTATAATTCCTTCAAATATTCTTCATAAAATATGAAATAATATCTCCATTATCTTAAATACAATTATATTTTATTATGTTGATATCATCACCTAAATCCATCTCCATTTCCAATAAATTGTAATTGAATTAATCATTCATGAGTATGTATAAACTATCACCTCCACGAACCAATCTAATTTGATTTCTATAACCATATCCCATGACTGGCTATAGTAATGAAATTACTATTAATATTTGATACTCATTACATATTCATCCTTATAATATAATAATATATAAATTACATTCTTACCTTCCATGTGCATTAAAATTATATCATCATTCGTGCGTATGTGTGAACTATCTCCTCCACAAAGCAATGTGACTCATTTTTATTCATTACATCACTTCTATGACATATATATATATATAAGTATATTTTAATTATTAATATTACTTTAATGTTTGTATTATCATTATATAAATTTAAAATAATACTTACCTTCATTTCATAATGATCAATGAAAAATGGAAAATGTTACTTAGGTGTATATACAACCTACCCTCTCCATGATTATAAAGTTGTACATTTTTTCATAACATAATTAATTTTTTGATTTAAGAGTATAATTAATGTACAAAAATGATAATAATTTCATGAATATTATTCTGGAGATGATGTACTTATGGCCACATGAACTATTGACATCATACAAAGTTCATTTTCGACTGAAGTACCAAATATCGACAAAACGTCCAATATGAACTTAAATAATTATGTAATTATTATAAAATGGTAATAAGTGATTTAAAAGAAAACATAAACTCTAAAATTTTTCTAAAGAAATTATAAAATAACATATGATTATTATGCAGGAATAAAATAATTTTACATGATGATTCAGACTCCCGATAATGGATTTCATATCAATTTACATTTCATTAAAACTAAATTATTGTTAAGCACCAAGTCACTTATATATGGTGTATATACTTCCTTTTGATATATTTTATAATTAATTTCATTATTCTCATGATATTATATTTTTTAAAATTTTAAACTTTAATAATTTTTTTCATGTCTTTCTTGAGTGGTAAGGGACTCTAACTAAAACATCATTTTAAATATTTTAAAGATTTATTATTAATAATAATTCTCATTTACATCCATTTTTTAAAAATGGTTTAAAGGAATTATTTATATTTACATCAATGTTTTAAAATGTTAATTGATTTCAAAAGTTTTAAAGTGGTGTAGTACACTATGATTCAATTTTTTTAAATGTTGTAAATGTGTCTTAAAATTAGATTAATTATTTAAATAACTTTTAAAATTTTATTTAACATATACGTCATGAATTAAATTTCTCAGTCTTATGTTGCATTAATGTTTTTATATTTACATTACATATTTACACTTTTATTTACAAATAATGTGTTATCATTTATGAGGGTATGACATTGTAAAAAAGGAAATGTGATTTCAAAGTGGGAAGGTTATTATTATTTTATAAAAGATAATTTTTTTATGATTATGTTATGGTTCTTGGGAATTGCTTATGTATACGAACAATTCCATGATAAACCAAGGGAGTTTGATCCCATTATATCTTTCTAATTCATTGGGTAACGAGATGGGGTTAACCGGGTTGGTTTATCCGATGTGATTTGGGGAATATACTGTGATGGGTATTCCAAATGTAACCATGAAGGTTACCCCCTATGTAACTATGAAATGTAATATGTATGTACGATATGGATTCCATAAGTTACCTTTATTATTTAAGATTGGTAAGAAGTTTTTTTAGATTTTTTTGATTTCATGAGGTATGTTAATTAACTTATCTTTTATGGGTGAAAAGTAGTATTTTGTGAAAATGATTTCATTTGTTAAAAATATTCGTGGACAAACAGATTATTTTTTTATTTTATGTCCCTTTACTGAGATTTTTATGCCCATCCAAAGTTTTAATTTCTTTTTCAATGGTGTTGAAATTGGTAAGGTCAAAGAATATGTCATAATGAAATAATTGAGGATGTGTCTCAAAATGAAATCATGTTTTATTTTAAAAGGGTTTCTATTGGTAAAAAATGTATATTGGTTGGAAGTGTACACTTTCCTCTCTTATAGTTTTTGTTATATAATATTTATGGCCTAATTATCTAAAAATATAAATTTGAAAAGATACTCAATTTGAAATAAATTCAAACTATTGACTAAACTCAAGATTACATAATTATTAAGGATGAGTCCTTATTCCAATTATGTTTGTTTTTGTAATGGACACTGTTAGTTGATGGAATTTGAAGATATGATATGAAACAAGATTAAAATAATCACTCAAAGAATTAAAATTATCATATATGTGTAACTAGATAAAAATTGAAAAATAATGGGTGTGAAAATGGTTGATCCCAATTTATATTTTTAAGAGAAAATTAAAAATAATAATGAAATAAAAAGTGGGGATAAATCCATAACAAAGACCCTACCTCCAGAATGGATTGAACATTGGAGAAAAATAAACTTGCAAGGGATGTCATAAATGAATCCATTTCATTCATGGTTCAATATTAAATCATATATTATCCATCAAAGATTTTTATTACATGGATCTCTTTATGCTCTTTCTAAATTCCCTATTGTTATATGTCAAAACCTAGAGGATATGTATATAGAGGTTTATATAGAAAAATCCCTAGGTCAAAAATAATTTAAAAAATTAAATAAATTTAATTTTTCATTTTTTTATTCAGTCTGTGACTAGGAATCCATACTAAACCTGATGAAAATGAAACTTAAATCACACCTAGTGTAATGTTGATGTTCCAATTTCAATGAAAGTCTCATTTACTACATCCATCATATATGGAATTATGTGTGCACATGTGTTAATATATTTAATATTTTTAATATATCGATAGTAAAGATGCATGATACCTAAAACTCCACATCGGCTTCATGAAAAAATCCATAAATATTATTAGAAATATTTAGTGGGCCAAATTGTAAAAACTAATAACCATTACTCACTTTCCCTCTTTTAGGATTTTTATCCCAGAAAGATGTAACTAATTAGAAAAGTAAGAGCATTGATCTAAAATATGGTTTCCCTATTCAAATAAAATTTCCTAAATATTTCCATGATATTATAGAATAATAACAAGGGGAATAATTCATCCATTAAGAATATTCTCCTTTTGATCCTTGATAACCACTATGTACTTTGAAAAGGTGTCTCCATCATTGATATCTAGGTCACCCATGTCGATAACATGTTACATATCATGCACTCACTTTCTCAACTATGAAACATGTAAAGACCCGAAAAATTCAAGGAAATTTTTTCTTAATTTTCTTTGGATTTTTACAAGAACGCAGTTTCTGACGGCACCTGATTCCGAGGCCCGGTGTGCCCGGAATAATTTTCCAAAGTTTGGCTCGGGTACGTTCATTGAACGGACGAACGGGTTTTTATAACTTTTGAACCGGTGCTCGGAATTGAATTCTGAGGGCAATGATGGAATCGCAGCGCCGATAATTTATTAGAAACGCCTCTTCCAGAGTTGCATTTGCTCAGGTGTGGTTTTTAATTTTTTGGGCTTAAATTTAAGAAATAAAATAAATTGTACGACAAACTTTATTTTATTTCACTTAAGCCACATGGAAGCCACTTGAAGACACTTAAAGCTGCTTAAGCTGAGTTAATGCGGATAGGGTGCTATCCAAAAATATCCTACCATCTTGGTAGAATATTTGTGAGGTGGGGGCCGCACGAGCCCCACCGTTTCTTTTCCGCTAAGTAACGCATCCGCGAAAACCCATCATTATGAAAGTCAACTAACACGTTTTCCTAATTTCTTAATGCTCCAATTAAATGGGAGGTTTTATTCTTTGAATTAATTCTATGAATTAATTTAATCGGTTCTTAACCTGTTTTCAATCCGTTGGTGTAATAATAAAAAAAGACCAATGCACGACTTCTGGAAAAATTTTCATTGAGAGGATTTGATAGAAACCAAGAGTTCTTCATCCTCCTTTGCGAAGAACGCGAAGAATGTGAAGAACGCAAGAATCGCGAAGAACGCTGAGCCCTCGGAAATCGACAACACGACGCCAAGTTCCGCGATGCCGGCGACTCTTCTTCCGCGACGTTCTTCCACGACAATCCAACCCCGCGACAACCGTCGATCGACCGCAACAAGGTAGGGGGTTGCGGTCTTTTTTTTTAAATTTACTTTGTGGATTAAAAAAACAATATAGATTTAATTATTATTAATTAAATCTGTTGTTTCTTGGTCCTCGGAGTTCGTCGACGCAACGCTGGATACCGCGACAACGCGACGATCCCCTCCTTCCGCGACGATCAATTCCGCGAAGAACGTGTGTGCGACGACTTGACGAGGTAGGGGTTTTATTGGGAATGATTTTACTCCGTGGATGTTTCCGTTAAAAACAAAGAACCCGGTTTCATAAGAACAATTTTAATTTATTAAAATTGTTTTTGATATGTTTTCTATGTGTTGATAATTTCTCCCGACTGTTATCATCTAATGCGGAGGGTGAGGGCCAAACAAACACGGCCCGACTACCCTCCGCAGTTCTTCATTGATGCGAGGATTGGCGGGCGACGAAAAAACATGCCGCAGGGACGATACGTTGTTTCTGCAGTGAAGAACAGGACCCGGGAGGAGCTTCGGCACAGACGGGAAGGAAAACGGACCACCAGAGCAACTCTGGTGGCCCGCGGAAGCCACCGGCGGCGCCCCGGTGCGCCGCCGGACAGGGACGCCGCGACTGAAGCCGCAGCGGCGGCGGCCAGCGGACCCGCGGCCGCGCGGGTCCGACTCACATGCACGGGACGCGGCAAAATCCGCGTCCACTGACTCCAGCGCTGCCCCATGCGGGGCCGCGACATCATCTTCCCGCGGGGGCAGCGCCCCGCAGCTCCTTCGCTCTGCCACTCATCCGAGCCAAGCCGGGCCGGTCCGACCGGCCGTGTCGCACCCTGGCCGGACCGGGCCGCGCCGAACCGGGTCTGACCCGGACCCGGGTCAGGTCGACCCAGTTCGGGCCGACCCAGGGGGGTCGGGCCGGGTCGGTCCGGGCCCAGACCCCCTGTCTTCAGACCGTTTCGGTCTTTTGCTCGTAACTTGAGCTACGGGCCTCCGAATGATGTGCCGTCAGCGGCGATGCGATCCTTGGATTGAGACGGTCGTTTATGTATATCGCACTCAAGGTTTTGGAATACTTTGGGTTTTGCCGGGTTGGTTCGTACACGAAACCAACCGGGCCTTCGGAGCGGAAACGCTCATATCTTGAGCTTCAGACGTCCGATTGACATGCCGTCGACTTCGTTGAATTCCTCTAAGTGAGAAAGTTCTTTTGGAATACTCCACCCGAGGTTTGGACGCAGGTGGAGTATGGTCGGGTTGATTTTGCCTTAAAAACCAACTGGGACCCTGGGACGAAAAAGCCAATAACTCTCAGACCGGGCGTCCGATTGACGCGCCGTCTGCGACGTTGAGTTCCTGCTGACGATATGGAACTTTTGGATACATCAACTCTGGACTATGTGTCAGTTGATGTATCAGCCTCTCGGCTCGTGGAGTGGACCATCCGAAACGAGCTTGCTGTGTGTGAGAACCTTAGAGCTGGCTGCGACTGCTACTGCGACGACAACTGTGCAGAGATCCTCAGTGGATTCGACGACGACGACTACAGCACTCAACGATCCTTTGTGGGTCAGTGCTACCGATCTTGTGTGGGTCCGATCCTGTGTGGTTCAGCGCTCAGCGGTCCTGTGTGGGCCAGCGCCTACAGGTCCTGTGTGGGCCTGATCCTGTGTGGGTCTTTGTGGGGGTTTGTTACCTATCGATCCTTTGTGGGTAAGATACTTTGTGGGTCATTGCGGGGGTTAGTACCTATCGATCCTTCGTGGGTCCGACGACTTAGATGGATCAGTGATCATCTTTATCGTCATTTGAAGAAGTATACCTGTGTGAGCTGAAACTCTATTTTACTTTCCTTTGTGGATTGTGTTGTGCTATCCTGCGTGGATTTACGTTTTACTTTCCTTTGTGGATTGTGTTGAGCTATCCTGTGTGGATTTCACATTTTTCATTCCTGTGTGGACTGGGTTGTACTTGAGCTCAAATGTTGGAGCCGAGCGAGAATTGATGACTTAGGTATATGTATGTGCATATACCTAAGCAGTGTCGGATGTTACTTAGTGATTGTATCTTTCCTTTGTGGTTTATCCTTGTGGATTTTCGGAGACCTTCGGGGGTCTTGGGGTCCCAACTGAGTAGCTTATACTCACCCCTACACGGGCTATGCCCGCACTACGTTGTGTTGGTTGCAGACGACGGATAACGCTGATCGGGGTGGAGGCTTGCGGAGTAGGACAGTACTTGGAGGTGGACCACTGGGCGAGGTGTACTCGGAGCGGTAGGTTGGACCCGAGGAGCAGTGGAGGCTTTCTGTACTCACCCTTCAGGTGGGACTTCTAGTGGATGGCTCGACGTTGTGGCTTTACTTTTCAGTTGCTGTTTTTCCCCTTTCAGTTGTACTTTATAGTTGGGCTTGTATTTCCGGCCCCCTTTACTTTTCTGCACTTACTATTGTACCAGCTTTTACTTAGTGTTTACTTCTTTCGCTTTCTTATTCTATGGTGCTTGTTTACTTTAAAAAGGAAATGCCTTCCCTTTTTACCAGGATTTACGCCTTGGTGCTAGTTGCCAGCCCCTGGCATATGGAAGGAGGGCTTGGGGTAGTCACAGCACGGGCCCCGAGGACGGGTCATGACAAAACATGGAAGATTTAATGAACTCAATCAAACAGTCTAGGTAAGGTTTAGTGGGAAAATACCTCACTGATATCATGCACACACTTTCTCATTCATTGTTTAAATTAACTATAGGACAAAAAGTGTTGATTGTCCAAACTATGATGAGCATAGTAGTGACCAGGAAGGTCTCCCATTTAGGGATTTGAATGGAACCATATTGATAGTTGAGTGATAGATTTTATTATCTGAAAACTCTCTTAGAGGTTGGTAATCCTCCCAAATCTAACCAATGTCTAACATGAAATCCCACAACATTTCCTCCAAGACCTGAATGGTCTACTTATTCTAGCTGTTTTTCTAGTGGTGGAATTCCATTCTCATCTTCAACTGAGCTCTGGAATCCTCTAATAATCCAATCCAAAATCAATAAATTATGAAATCATAATAATCTAAGAGAATAATCTAGGAAACCTCATGGAGTTGGATGATATCCTACACATTCAAGCATCCCAAGATTTTCACCTAACTCTACTCTCTCATGGAAAGGATGTGGGATAACTTAGTGATTCAATATACGATCATCAAGAGGATTATTTGAAGCACCATCATATAAATAAATCATATCAAAAAATAAATGGACATTCCATCCCACTTCCATTCTTATACATCAAGGGGATGATCCAAACCCACTAGCACCTAATTCTCAACCTTCAACTACTAACTTCTAATGCATCAAGAGATAATGTTTTCAATAATATTCTTATTCCCTAGAAACCAATACTACCATTAAAGGACACGATACATATTTTACACTGTAGTATGTACCACTATGTTATATTTATGTAACTCTATCAACACCCCCTCTCAATGTGCAACTCGTACCACTACATGCCCTTGTAAGAGGATGAAATGCTCCTTACCTTCAAAAAAATCCATCATGAGCTTGTCCTGTGAATATTTGGTAGCACAAAACCTCACAATAATTATAAAAACCAATGAATCTCTAATATTATATATAATTAGAGGATTCACAACCATTTATTTGAGGAATGATACTTCTCCCTCTTATACAAAGGATAAATACAATAAATCCAACTACTTCGATGTGTTAACGAGAGATAAGGAATGAGATTTCCTATTGAGATAATTTTGCATAATATTACATTTTGTATGACTAAATGATTCTGTTGAAGTTATACTATTGTAGGAACTCTAAACACCACCTCCCTTTTAGGTTGACATCTCTATAAGTGAATATATATCTATGGCTCTTACTATCAAAATAAAAAAAATCACTCAGCTAGAAGGCAGTGTCACCATGTTTTTAGAGGGAACACCAAAGCTGGCAGTTCTAATTCATGGGTTTCATAGTTATAATCATGGGCTATCAATTGTCTAGGTCCATATTCTATACCTCCAACCTCTTCATTAATATGACCCAAATACTAACCATAGTGGAATCATACAAAATTAGGTAATCAATCCCATATTCTGGAATCCCAAGGACGGGAGTGCTAGTAATCCTCTTCAATAACACTTCAAAGTCCTTATAAAAATTCTTTGACATGATAAAAGGTCACCCCTTTTGGGTCCAGTAAATCAAGGGATTAAAAATCCTAGAAAATCCTCAAATTAATCTATAAATACTGACCAACCATCTTGACTAAGCTCCACACCTTCATCGCTCTCTTGGGTGATTCCCAAGAATGCATTGCCTTGGTCTATGTTTGTTCCACATTTACTCACTCCTATAAGATGATGTGTCCTAGAATGTGAAACTTTCTGATCTAAAAAAATCACATTAATATTTTTTTGTATAACTGATGTTATCAAATTATGTATAGAACCATAGTTAAAGATATTTAGGATTAGAATCTGCTACTGAGTAAATGAGATTGTCATCGATAAAGACCACAAAAAACCTAACTAGGAAATGCTGGAACATCTGATTTACGAGTCCCATAAACACCACTGGGGAATTCATAGTTCCAAATGAATCATTGGGTACTCATAGTGATTGTGGAGACAACATAATTAAATATTTGATATGTTCTCTTAAAAAAACTAAAACTGATGAAAACTTTACCTAAGGTCAATCTTGGATAACCAATTTTCCCAAGTCAACTGATCAAACATGTCATCGATCCTTGATAGTGGATACCTATTCTTAATTGTTACCGAATTTTGGAAATGATAATTCACACACAACCTAGGACTTGCATCTTCCTTTTTCATGTATAACACCAAATATGCCTAGGTTGATACTCTCTGCTAGATAAATATTTTCCTTTTAAGGTCCTGCAATTAAACCTTAATATATTAATTCTATATAGTATCAATCTAATATTCGACTAATGATATTTAATCTTTTATGAGATGTATGTCGATACAAAAGTCCACCACTCACCGAGTAGGTAATCAAAGTACATCATCAAGAAATAAATCTGGGAAATAATCTATTATTAAATGGAACTAAACATATGATGAGTTTTAGTCACTAAGTCCATATTATCCAATGGATGAGAAATGGGATGCACTATCTTTCACATGATCATTGCCTACTCTAGATGAAATTACTTCTCAACAGTAAAGTAAAATATTAACATGTCCACATGGGTCCAACAAATCACATGAAAAAAACAACCAAGTAGGGAAAGGATGGTAGATAGGTAGTCCATACCTAAAATGACATTATATGGTATCATAAAAAAAAAGTTCCCACAAGAATATATCTCCAAAAAGATCAAAGTCATATTGCTGAAAAATATTGTAGTTTTTGAATCCCATAAGTATTAGTATCTATCCAAAATGGTCAGGCTAGAGGCTATGATGGAAACACTAGTTCTTGAAAAATGGACCAGGATAGAAAATAATGGATTATGCCCATGTCTATCAAAAATAAATCCAGGTTAGTGAAGAAAAATATATAACAAGTGATCATACTAGAAACCACTTTATTATAAGCCTCAACTACCAACATCTAATCATGTCCCTAGCTAATAGATCCCTAATCTTGATGAGTGAAACATAGAGGTAGTGGTGGAAGTATCAAAACATAATTTTGGACACCTTATATAGGATTCCAAAATTCTCTTCCATGTCCACCTCCCTATGGACCACCTTACTCACCTCCCTATTTATACCATGGTTTCCCATCCACTGTCTGCTTATCTGTTACTACACTATAGGTTAGGAAGTCTTGGGTGACACGACCTAACCTGTCCCAAGAAAATTATTTTCTATATATTATCTAACATTATTATATATAAGAGCTTGGGAATACAAACCCTCTAGCCTAAGACTCGACATGCGAATGCTTCGAGTGTTCTAACCCCTAAATCTAAACTCCATCCAATTACTTCCAATGTATCTAATCCTGAGTGACTACTATTATCACTAGATGTATGTGAATACTCCTCCAAAAAATCTCCCTACCAGTAAGGAACTCTCTAATATATAGAAATAAGTGGGAATGAAAAGGGCCTCTACTCCATCTCATATATCTCTAGGCAGACTATTCTAGACCATTTTGGTATGAAATTATTCCTCAAGAAACATTTCCTAAGATTATAATATTATTTCAATATACCTCAATGAATATTAGAAAAGGAAATGATTCTATGATAAATCTTCACAATCTCCAAAATACGCACAGATTTTAGAGTTTACGGGAAATACTCTTCCCGAAATATAGGCTTTAACTTGATCCAAGGAAAAGTCACTTTACCATGGGTATATGACATCAAGTTCTACAATCATAATTTTGATCCATAATTAATAAATATTGGTAGAACCAGTATTTGATTTTATTTTTTTCATATGAGATAGAATTATAAAACCATAGACTCTAACTAGTACTCTACTACTTATGGGTATGGATCACCACAAAACTTGGGCAGTCTATACCTTTGAAACTCATGATGCATGCTTATCCCAGAAACATCATTATCTAGTTTATATGGAACAATATTCTACCCAAAAAGAGGTAAAACATCAACTTATAGGACCAAATTTAGGTCTTCTCACACCTCGATGGGCTACTTGATGGGGGAAAGTACCGTCCACTGTCCACCCAGAGGGAATACCACGAGAACAATCCCTTTAAGTGAGGACTTATCACTGATATGATCCTCATTATAATAATAACATTGGAACCTAGTTATATATATATGTGTAAGTATCCTAAATTATTCAATACATACCATAATAAAAAGTTCATATTTTGGGAGTTGAATCAAGAAGTATATGGAAACCAAAGTCCATTCCTATATGATTCATATACCATTGTTTTCCCTATTATGAGTGCCTATGTATACCAAGTTAAAGAAAGTGTTATCATAGTTTTATTAAATATCTTTTTAAACAACTACACTTTCACTGGGGTCATTGTCCCAAGAGAATAAATTGAGACACTTAAATACCATTTCCTTAAATCCGAAACAAAACCTCACAACCACTTTATCACTAAACATCAACATAGGATAACCTGGATCTGATATCACTCTAACATTACATAACCCACCAGGGCCCACCTAGCCAATGGTAAGATGATTGTACCACCCCATACCTTCCTCCAAAAGGTTAGGGGATAGTGACATCCACTGAGTAGATATATCATACTAATGGGAGGCCTTAAACAAATTCACCCACAGATAGAGATACATATGTATCTCTACACACATTAATATAACAAGGAAATAAAAAATATGGAATATTAAATGAATACACAACATCTAATGACCCACTACAGAGTAATAATATACAAAAAAAGTAAAGTGGGAAATAGTATAGGCCTAAAAACTAGAAAGTGGTTCCAACTTGACAATAATAGAGAAAAATAATATTTTTATATAGCCACCAGTCTGACCATAGTCTTAATACTATAGCCACTAAGCACCACTAAGAACCTACCACACCAGGTCTACCGAGATCTATGCTGAATAACCTTTCATATATACAAGATATGATACATGATGAAAGATTCCACATAGGGGTGAGAATATAAATACTTAGTAGGACACCTACAAATCACAAAGAAGTAAAACATTAAAAGAAACAGTTAAATCAAAACCATAACAAAGAGGGAAAAGGAAAGAAAAAATATAGATATTCTAAATGGATATAATCAAGTCTTATTGTATAATGCCAATACTTATCTATCCAAAAAACTTCATGTTCCAAAATTTTGATCCATAAGTTTCAAGGAGCTTACATGTCCATTCCCTAATATGATACTAGAGGATGCCTTCCCATTAATTGTAGTAGAATTAATAATTCCAGTTCGGGATCCATCTCTTTTTTGGGATCTATAAATATAAAAATATTAACTTATTTGATAGAGGATTCCCGACTCGTATTATATGTAAAATACCAACTCTATCTGATTAATTAGGTAGAGGATCATATCCCTATTGTTATATGGGAAAAATACCAACTCCCAAGGAGGATTCCAAAACAAATAGAAAAAATATCGACTCCATTGGAGAATAAATAGGGGAAAAATAATTCCAATCTAACCAAACCATTCAAGGATAAGGGTAATTAAAAAAATATTTCCTAGGGATATAGTGTTTTTTATTCTAATATGGATTCCTGACCATGCTTTACCACCCAGCATGGTGTAAAAAAGATAACTAGACAATGTGTAAGTCCAACCACAAAAACTTTTCCATTGGGGCTCAACACTCCACATGTGCCACTTCTCGAGTTATGTCCCAATAAGTGGTACCTGGGGTGTGGCCTTCGCCTGCATGGAATGTGGGCCAACAAAAATTATCTAGGTGTGTTTTACCTATATACACTAAGTTGAGAAATATAAGGCCATACAACTTGTGGGACAGTTACATGGTAATATAATATTTGTCTCCTCTAGAAAACCTACGACCGCATAAATTTTTATTACATGACACATGTTCTTCAAAACTACATATCGTGTAGTCGATAAATTTTCAAGGAGACTACTTCTCCTAGAAACCTAACATAAAAAGTCACCCTTGAAGTGATCTTCATTTAATATATTTCAACATTGTTTTTAAAATCATAAATACCATTCCCAAAATAAGACTTTAGTTACTTTTTTAGGGAAAACAACTCATCATCACCTCTCTTGTAAGATATCTCATCTTACACAACCCACCAAGTGAAAACATGATCATATAATCATTATTTTATTTCCCTTAATAATCATTGAATCTCTTCCGAATTAAAATACATGAAACTAAACCCACAAAAATGTTCTTTGAAACTAATTCTCAATTGGGCAATGAACTAGTTTTGTGGAAATGGTCGAACAACTGATTAAATAAACACTATTGATGAAATCATGTATAACAGAGGGAGAAATACCAAGAACATAAAAGTGAGCATGCTACTAGGGTCATGTTGGGATTAAACACTATTCAATGATAGAATTCAGAGATATGGGATGAAATGATATTAAAATAATTGTTTTCAAGAAGGACTATTATCATATATATATATATATAAAAGTAGACAAAAATTTTAAATTAATAAGATTGAAAATGGTTGATTCTGGATTATATTCTTAGGAGATAATATTTAGTCATAATTAAATAAAAAGTTTGGGTAAATCGATAAAAAAATTTCCTACCTGAACAATATATCGATAGTTTGAAAATAATGCATTTTCAAGTGATGTCGTCGATAAATCCATGATGTTTGATGTTGATTCTTAAACCCAAGATCAATAATAAAATCTTTTTCCACCAAGGTCATACTTCAAATCTCTATAAATTCACTATGTTTGTGTAGATAACTGTATATAATATCTATAGAGAGGTTTATATTGGAAAGTACTTTTGTTAATGGTAATTAAAAATATTAAATTAAATTAATAATTTATTTTTTATTATTTCTCCCATGATTTCATATAAAACTAAAGACCAATGTGAACAAAACTTATATAAAAAAAAGGGTAAAGACCATGTTCTAGATTCAATGGTGGTATTGGTTTCCCCATTCAGGGATGCTTTCAATAAAAAATTCATTATCTCGATAATTATGTGCATTTATGAGTTAATATATTTAATATATCAATATCTAAGGCACATGCTACGTAAACCACCACTCTAAATCTATGACTACATTCAAAAATATTAATATAAATATCCAATGGTTAAAATCATAAAAACAAAAGTTCTTACATGAATATGGAATTTCTAAACACCACTTAATTGAAGATGAATTTGAGGTATGAAAATATTTTTTCCCATCCTTAGTTTGACTATATTAATTCTGGTTATTAATGGGATTGCTGATTTAATTGAGTGATAATTTTAAAGGAAAAAATATTCCATAACATAAATATTTTGGATGTTTTTTTGAGTTGATCATAGGTGAAAATGTTATTTTTAAATATATTTGAATAAAACCTAGAAACATAATACATTATTTGTATCATATAATTGAAATATTAATTGATAATATTATTTTCATGGGTAATCACTCTAGTTTTCTACACTAATCGTGGAATATGTAGACTTAGAGTTGGTTGATTTTTGGGTCATTTCTATTTAAGATTTAATGGTACACTTTTATATGTAGAATAGAGGATACATTATTATTTATCTGTATCATGTATGAAAAAATAGGTGACTAACATTTCCCCCCTACATTATAACCTTTTAATTTAGTGTCAATATGGGGGAGAGTAGAAAATATTGACATTATAAATAAAATGGGTATTAACAAAAAAATCCAAAAGGGGAGATTGCGGAAACTAATTAGATTGTGATGAAGAGATGAATTTTTTATATTTATTTTCAATATATATGGGAAATAAAGTAAATATATGATAAATATTGGGTTTTGGAAGAAGTCCATAATGAAGGGGAAGTATGAGATGCTAATTTTTTATAAATTGACAAGGGAAGTAAAGGGTTATTATTAGAAGTATCAATATAGATAGAATAAAGAAATATTTTACATGTGATGATTGGAATGATAATCTTAAAATAAATACATAAAAGTGATGTGATTTATGAATGCATTTTATGCAATTTGTTATGTAAAAATATAGATTTGAATTGACTATATTAGATAGCTTATATTATTACTAAGGTGAAGATAAATTACTAGAGTGTAGAGAAATAATTAAAGGATTATTTAATATGAAAGATAGTATATTAAATTGTAAACATCACTTGGATGAAGTTTAATGGAAGTTGAATTTGAAGATGGAGTTATTAAGGATGTTAAAATTATTGAAACACTAAAATATGGGTGTTTATATACACAGAAACACTCAAAGATGAGTGTTTATATGATACAAAATGCATTAGATTTAAATCAAAATATATTAGAATTATTCTATAATTTATAAAGTCATTAGAATTGTTTTGAGATACTTAAAAAAGGCATGATATTCCTTGTAGTGATTTGAAGAGTCTTTGAGTATATTTGATCAAGTTTTGTTTCATACATAAAATATTTTGTACACATCATAATTGATTAAATTAATAATGGATGAATATAGTTGAAATAAGTAAAATATTGATAAGTTACTTAGGAAATTTATATGAGGTGTACATTGAAAAAATGGAAAACTAAAGTGATTCATAAGATATTTTGTGAATGCATAAGATTAGTGATAGTTAATATATGGTATGTAAGATTTATAACTATACAATATCCTTCAGATAAATGTTTAATATATTTTTTAGGTTAACATTAAAATATGTCATTGTAAAAATATTAATTAATATGTGTGAATAATAAACTATTACAAAAGTATCATACCTTTACAAAACCGTATGTTTTTCAGAAGATATCAAGATTCTATAAAATTTATACTTCTTGAAAAAGAAATAAAATTAATAATATAGTTGATTTTGGTGCTATACATTAGTTTATTAATCGTTGAAATGAATAATTTTACGATTATATAAATTTGTTGAGAATAAAATAAAACTAAAATTGATTCTGAGAAAATGTGAATTTTTTGGAGTATTAATTCCAGTATTTCTAGAGTTTTTGTTCTTGAAAATAAATATCACAAATGAATTTCTATTCAAACTGATGGATCAAGAAGATGACTTTTGCATCATGAATAGTAACAACATTCCATGGATCATTCTAGAAATGAGGAAAAGATGAAACATATAATTTGAAATGAGAATAAGTCATGTCATTAGGATAAATATACGATGAAATACATGATAAATTAAATATTATAGGAGATATATTGTGCTATGATAAAAAATTCCACACAATAGATTTCTAAGGTTACAAAAATTCATTAAACTATATATTAAGTGTGTTTAGTTTTTGAGAGTTTTTGAGAAATTTTTTATATCAGTAAATATCACATGGTGAATTAAAATAATGAGTTTCATAGAAGAACTGATTAGATTTGGATGAGAATTTACAGATAAAAGGGATTCTACTGGTTGAGTTTAAAATATGAGAAGATCATATGCCAACAATTAATGTAAATATTTCTATATTACAAATATGGAAAATATTATTCATGATATTCAGTGAATAAAAATGTAAAATAAGAAAATGAAATTAAGTGAGGTAGAAGATGATACTACTTATACTGGAGAATTTACTTGTGTAAAAGTAAGAAGCTAATTTCAGTTGTGAGAGAGAAAAATATGAATAGAATAAGAGAGATTAGAATATTCATAAGAGAAGTCCGAAGACGCTACTATTATTGTGTTTATGAATATGAGGAAGTGAGAAGCTTAAAAAGTCTATCCTTGTGATATCTTTATATCTTTATGTGAAAGAAGTCATCAAGACCTACGATCCCAATTATGAAGAAGATATGGATTGGAGAATTCTTGAAGAATAATGCTAATGAGTTTCTGTACCATAATAAAATAAAATAGTTTAGGACATATTCTTGCAGTTTGGCAGGAGGCATTTAAGAACTTGAGGGTGAAAATATAAATAACCCATTGAGATATGGGAATTCCCTTTCATAAGATTTCCTAAACTTAAATGATATAATATAAATAACCTATTGGAAGAAATTAAGGAGTTTTTAAGAGACCACCCACACAATAGGTAGTTTGAATATAGAACACATTAGGAGATAACAATGGATTTTTCATAGATATCCCACATCGTGAGGAGCCAATAAAAAGAGCTCATTTTGAGAAGAAACAAAGTTTCTAGGAGATATTCCTTGACATGATTTTTTTTATATTAAATAGAGTATGCTTTATTGAGTATAAATTATTTATTTACTAAATATATATCATTATATGGTTTGAATTATTCATTTCATAATTTTTTTTTTATGATTTCATAGTTTAATTCACACATCAAAAAAGTTTATGATAAAAATGATAGACTACAAGGTGTGTAATTAATAAGAACAAACCATGTACATTTGATAGAGGCACAACTTGAATATCCAAATTCCATTCCCAGGTTCTATATTAAAGTACATACACTCTGTATAATAGGAAGAACATCATGTATACCTATTCTAGAAGTGATTGGTGGGTAATTAAACATTTCATTCCATTTTTGTTAGCGCCACATACCATTTACTCTCACTTACTAACAATATATGAATTAGAATTTAATGGTAGGAATTGTTGGCCTCCTATGGAGAAGAAATAACAGAAATCTGAGATGACCAATGTACAAAAAGTATAATTATTCAATATTTCATGTAATTATTTATTCTATAAATATAGAGGCAATCATATGAGTTTATGGTGGGATATTCTAGGGGAGGTGATTCTAGTCTATTGACTCGATACTCTATTGAATCCAGTAAGCCTTTTACTTCATCATCCATTAATTTTATTTCTTTTCATATATATTTTTCCTCTTACACTATCATATCCATTGTAAGGGTTGATTTCTAACTCAACCCTAGAATCATTACTATGTCCATAAGAGGGTAAAGGTTTTCTCTTGGGGTTGTAATGTGATTGTGGGTGTGATGTAGTTTAATTTACAGTATGTTTTCAGTTAATATGATTTTAATTTTATAATTTATTTATTGACCTTAATTCTAAATCCAATGAGCATTCCTTATAGAAACATGAATGACATGACCAGGAAAAACCAAAGGAGTTATAATGAGAGATCTCATGACCATTGGGGGATTCTATTTCCACTAATTTAGAAATTATTATTGAATGACTATTTTTAAATAATTTAATCCCTCGTCCAAGGTATTAAAGCATAATAAAAGAACATATCCATTATTTGAATAAGAAGTGATATTAAAATTTAATCTCCATAGATAATTTCATAAATAATTTAGAACATCATTGAGTAACATTTATAATAAAATGTTGTAAAAATTGAAACTTAAACACATTATTCTGTTACATTTCCCTCATTAGTTTCTTTATATTATTCTTATTTTATTTGATTTTTAATTTTCTATGTTTCATTTTGTATTCTCTCATAATTTCATCTTCACCTAAATAATCGGTTGAGACTCACTAACATTCATATGAATTCCTTTCGCTTATTCCCTATGGATCAACCTTGATACTCTACATGTAGTGCAATGAGAGAAATAAATTTTTCTAAGACTCATGATGAGAATAATAATTTTTTTTGAACCATTTCTATGGAATAAGTGACAAAAAGAGTTTTTCTTTGAAAATAATTAAATCAATATCACCTTAATATTTTCCATTTTCCTTCTCAAAGGTTGAATAATTTGACTTTCAAATAGATAATTATTCCACCATAGGATGGTATGCTTAATTTATAGAGGATTATTATTCATATGATCCAATGATGTTGTACTCATATCTGAATGGATACTACCAATATATGTATGATTTTCAACACGTGGAATACCCATTCACATCCTTTACCCCATTTTTTATGAAATAGATCCTCCTTCAAAAAATTATAATATATTAGAAAAATTATTATCGATGATGAAAAATTTCACTAGGAACTAGTAAAACTAATCCTATATGATTTAAATACATGGAATCTTGATATTAAGGAAAAAATGATGATAACTAATGAGTAAATTCCGATTTATAAAAAAATTGAAATATCTATTTGTATTTTAATCGAGGAATTGTGTTGTTTAGTGGGCCCAAATTTTTTTAAATTTAAGGTTCTTAAAAATAAATTTCCATGTGTTTGATTTAAAAAATCATATATTCCATACCATGATAGCATTAAATTTTTACATCAATTAAATTTTTCTGATTTTATTGATCATTACCTTCTTTGAATACTTTTTATGATTCTTTTAACATATTAAATATTACGGAGAAAAAATAAAAATAAGTGAAGGAATTTAATAACCTTATAAAAAACATATAAAACTCTAAAATATTATATCAATAGAGCTACGATATTACATGATTCCCCATTTCCTTCCTGAAAATAAAAACACTCACGTAGATAGGGAAGGATCTAGACACATGTGGTGGTTTTTGGGCAAAAGCCCACATCCAAATTCAGACCAAAGATAATATTTTTCACTCAACTCATGCATAAAACCAAAAATAAAGGCCCTTTGAAAGAGTAAAAACAAATAATTTACTTTTAATATTTATTTTTATATTTTAAATAATGTACAAAATATGTAGTTATATCTAACATGTCATGTATATACTTTTTTCAATTCTCTCTCTTATCAAACACTAAATACGTATACATTTGAGATTATGCATCATGTAATGTAACTGCATGGAGTGTGTTTATAATTTAATATGTGTATTGTATAGATTATTTTACATTAATAAATATTAATTGAGTAAATAAACAAGAATTATTCATGTGCTAATAGAAGGGTTGCTCGAAGGTATCCTAGTCATCATCGGTTTAAATCCTACCATACCCTCCGTTGGCACATGGGTGATTCATTTTTCACATGTTTTTGATAAATTATGTGATATATTTTATTATATATTAAAATATTATACAAATAAAATAATAATGAAAAAGATGACCCAGTTGGTAGGATCACAACCCATAGTTTACAAGACCTGAATTCGATTCCTCCTAATTGACTAAAGCTTCATCTTTTTCTTTTAAATAGCACCACACATTTTTTATATTAGTGTATGTCTAGTACAGTAAGTGTTTGGTACTCTATTAAATATAAAAAATCCATAATGTTGTTGGCTTAGCTACCGGGATCGTAACCCTGGGTCTAAAATATCTATGTTTGTTCCCTATTAGCCGACTAAATTACATCCTTTTTTCAAAAGTATAACTACATGAAATTCATATCCATACAATTTAGGTGTCTTGTGTATAATATTTTCATAAATATTCAATTAATAATAAAAATTTTAAATTTACACCCGAATGTGAGTTTTGTTTGTTAATAAGGCCTGCAACCCAGGGTAAAAAAGGCCAGGGTTCAAATCCTTCCAATCTCCCAAACATCATCCATTTTTATAAATAAAACCACACATCTTGTATAGTTTATTTAAATGTGTAATGTGTAATTAATTATTAAAATAATAAAAATATAATAATCACTCAGAATAAAAAACTTCACTCAAGTGGTTGAGGGTGATCAACATTATCGAACTGATCAGAGGTTCAAACCCTACCCTGAGTAGTCGGGAAAATATTTCCCTAATCCTTTTATGTTTTTTAGATCACATGTGATATATTTCTCTATACAATACATGTATAGGTATATTTATAATTGTATTTATAATTTTAGATAAAAAATAAATAGTTTATAATGTTAATAACAAAAATATCTACAAGATTTAAATAAATAATTTTTTTTGTTTAAAATAAAAAAATTAAAAAAATTAAATTATGAAATAAACATGTACACAACGTGTGGCCTTATAGTTAATTCCAGGTGGTCTTCTTTGAAATGTTTCTAAACCAGAAACATGACCAATTCTCTATTCCCTCCTCTTCTTATCATGTCATCCTAAGGTGTCCAAAAAAAGCCATCAGCTATCGATATTTAATCAATAAATTCTAGGAGGTTTACTTACCATAATTTTCAATATATTCCCTACTCTTGGTTTGTTATTCCCGAATTTTATTTCAATTTTTATTGTATTTATGGGGAATTTGGGGTAGAGTTTGGTTGAAAACTCGTATTAAACAAGAACACACATTGAGAATACATGACATATTGAATTACACAAGAGTAGAAATGTCATATCATATAATTTAAAAAAACATATGGCATGAACATTTATAACATACCATGCACACTTTCCTCTGCTCGACTAAAATGAATATGTGTTCTAAACTACACTTAACTCAGGTACCCATTTTCCAACCCATGTCATGTTTGTTTGGTACACATCATGCACCCTTACACTTCTAATATAGGGGGGGGAGTCATGTACTCTGAGAAAATGGGTTGCTACCAATCATACACTACACATAGTAAAGTATGAAGGGCATGAATTTTATTTTTTATTTTTTGTTTTTCTTCATTTCTTTTCTTTCATTTATGGTGTTCTTAGTTTCTTCTTTTTTAGGAATATGGATGATCAAGTTAGATCGCACCAGAAGTGCACCACCACATCATATTAGGAGTTTCCAAATAAATTCCTAGACCACCTAGGGACACATGAAGATCATTTTACAATAGGCTTACCTACATCACATTTGCTTTCATTAGTGATACTACCACCTTCACTTCCATCAATGTCACCACTTATAGAAACACCCAGTGTAGCGATAACCATAACATAGACATCTCAACTAAATTAAATGAATTAAAATCCACCATTTTCAATAGATATATAATGACTATTACAAGTAACTACATATATGGAACCCAATACCCATTTAATCCTCATTTTTATTGGAGGAACCTAACCAATTAAAGAATATGTTCCTTTCCATGACATGTACTCATGTTGAGTCGCCGGTTCCCCGATGAAATCATTCTAGAGAACCTGATACTTATGGGGGATATCAAGGAGGTTCTATATCACACCCATCTTACGATAGTTCCCTAGGTCAACACTCCCATCTATCGTGATTTGTTTTTGGAGTTTCTTGTGACATTTGAGTGTGATTGTGCGATGTGTTGGGATATGTTGAGTGACCCCATGAAGTTGATATTTTTTCTTAATGGGAATATAGGTTTCTCACAAAATGAGTGATTTTGGATGAGTTTATAAATTTTATCTCTATTAATCCACCCACCCCATGTTTTTACCCTAACCTGCCCTAAACTTTCAGAATTACTCATTGTGTGGTGGGAGATTACTATACACACTTTCTGGTATGCTCCTACTTCAAAAAAGAAAACCTTGCCCAGTAGTGCACAACCTAGGGGTTTTTTATCCCTATATTACTCATCATCCCCCATAGTATGGAATATTTCATGACTATCCCCCTGGATATGGTCCAAAAAATGGGAGTTCACACGTACTTGAGTAAGAGATCCCATCACCCACCATGATAATAGTGGAACAAGATTCCTCTGAGGTTTCTTCTGATCAGATTCCTACACCATGTCCATCCACGATATCATTAAATCTATACATTACGGATAATTTTGAAAATCCACCTTCTTCCACTACCCCACTATAGGACACTAATCCACCCATAACCCCACCACCACTCATACCATTGATTGATCCCCTAGTTCTCTCCCTAATTGACATCATGGATCATTGCTTGGTTACTCTAGAGGTCCAACTCATATATTAATAGATGTTTTTATCTAGCCACTTTAATTAGTTAGGCACTCATCTTAACAACCTTTAGGTGATTTTCAACCTCATTCTGTACTATATGGGCCTTATTCTTCCACCCTCACCATTGCAGGTTGCATTCTTACATTTTAAGATTTGTGCATGCCTATAGGTTTTTCATTCCAGGATATTTCTACCAAGAAATTATAACAGGATCTAAAACATCAATGACCACTAATGGTGCTCCTCCTTTTTAGGGTCCTCTGATTTCAGACACTATCTCTCATGAGGATACTGAGTGACTATTTCTACTACATACTCTTTATTGTATTTGTTTTCTTATTTATATGTGATTTTTATCTTATATTAAGACTAAAATTTCCATTTAATTGATAATAATAACTATTTTATATCATTAATGAATACTCTTTATCTTATACCATATGAGGGTGTTCTCTCCACAGCTTATTTTATGTTTTTCTCTGTCTGCTAAGCAGGAGAGTTTTTTATGTCTAAATTCCTTATATTTATTCATCATAATTATTTCATTACATCCTTGGTCTATTATATTATTTCTTTTTTCCTATCACATATCATTTCTCCTTATTACTATTTCGGATGGAGGACCATTTGAAATTTTTTGTGTCTGGGGGGGCATCTTGAAATCACACTGGTCATTTGAACTTTGGCTAATGTAAGATACATTATTTACTTAATGATATATTTTAATATGTTGGAAATGTTTAATTAATTATTATTATAAAGAATAAATAAATATCTAGTAATCCAAAGGATTTCATAAATACATTAGTTTTATAGAACATTAAAATGAATATTTATATAATTGTGACTTTTTATGTTAATTCATGAAAATTTGAATTTACTAGAGTGATTATGTTTATTCATTTTATGAATTGATTTACCTAAATGTTTCCCATTACAGAGAGGTATTTTTATATTTTTGAAAAATTATTTCTTATACCCTCTTTCTTGAGATTTTCTTAGGATATGAATAAATAATAGAACTTGAAATTCTATCTTATCAAAACATGAATATTTTAAATCACATTAAAATAATTGAGCCATTCGATTGAAATTTTCAGCCTATTTTACCTTGATATGTCCCTTATATTTAATATTTTTTGAAACCTCTAAAAACTATGAATTACCCTAATAGGAAACCATTTTAAAATAAAATTACGATTTTTACCCTAATTCTATGATATTATTTCATGATTTTTTATTTTAGCAATAAAGTGGGATTTTGGAGAGTCATGATGTAGTTTGGTGAGATACCATGAATTAATTGTAGGGGAAGTTTATCTTGTTTATATAGGTGAAACAATTTAAAAAACCATCATCTTTAATTCATATATGGTGTTAATGATTTAAAGAAATGATATATATATATTTATAGTAATAATGAAAAAAATGAAAAGTGTCCCAAAATATTTCATTGTACTCAAAAATGTTTTACAAACATGAGTGGAAAAAGGATGTTGTATTTGTAAGGACACTTGATAGGGAAGTCTTTTCATTGAGCCTTATATTGATTATCATGCATTGTATTTAAAGAATCCTAACCTCAGTTTCAAGACTATGAGTTTATTTTCACATCATTACCCACCATCCCTTAGCCTCTGATTCATTAAAAATTTAATGAAAAGTCCTATTTTTTTATTGATTTAATTTATAATCTGATATTTATATTACTTTCAAGCCTATAAATAGATTTCCTATCCTCAAGGTTGAGCATAATTTTGATTTAGATGATCTTTAGTGACAACTGAATTTTTTTTAGGTGAGGTTGATAATAAATGGCATGAGTATTTATGAAATGTTGAAAAATGTGAATAAAAGAGAAGAAATATCTAGAATTGTATTATGTATGAGGCATGGTTTATGTAACTTGAAAATTGATTAATTATTTATATTTTTGAAATCACGAATTTCGAATTTATGTTCATAATTATAATTAATTAAATGCTTCCCAATCACATTATGGGTTCCTTTTCAATTTTATATTGATATGTTTTTTAGGGAAAGCAAATGACTTGGTGTGGGGGAGTTAGATGTGCTCAATGTTTTCATATTAATTAGGGTGTATTTTATTGAGTACAAAGTCTATATTTACCTGATATATATTATTATATTCTTTAAATGAATTATTTTGGTATTTATGGACGTTTTTTAGTATTTTTTAGCTTAATACCCACATTGAAGAAGTTTTTGAGTTATATTAGAGACTATATGATGTGTAAGTAATAAGAACATGTCATATACATTTGATAGAGGCACGAATCAACCATCCAGAGTACATGCTTAAGTTCCATATCAAAGGACACATATATTGTGTACCTGAAAGCACTTCACATATGCTCATTCTATAAGGGGTTAGTGGGGAATACCACACTAGATCCATGTACATCGATACCAGAAGTTGTGTACTTTGTCCAATCAATAAGATACATGTCTGAATTCAATGGGTGACTTGAGTATATGATATTTACTTTTTACATATGTTGTATTCATTTTTCTATAAACATATGGAATGCATTGGAGTTCTAGGTTAGATATTTTAGGGGGAGGTTCTTCCACTCCGCCAACATGATCCTCACACGAAATCAATAGTCATTCTCTTCATTTTCAATTCATTTTATTTCCTTTATTCTCTCATTTTACTCTTACCCTCTATTATCCATTGGTATGGTTGAGTTATCGATTGACCCTTCCACCATTATCATAGACATAAAAGAATATAGGTTCTATGTTGGATCCGTAATGAGACTATGGGTGCATTTTAAATAATGTTCTATTGTGTTTTCTATTATTGTGTTTTTTATTTTATAATTCCTATATTGAGTTTAATTCCAAATCCATTGGATGCACCATGTGAGATCAAGAATAAGACAAATAGGGAAAATCAAAACAGTTTTAGTGCGTAATATCATGACCATTGGGGGATAATATTTGTACTATTTTTGTAGGTTTTTTTAATTTTTTTAAATAATTTATTCACCTGAGAAGTTGAATCCCATTTGTATGATAATTTCATAAATAATTTAGATCATTAAGAATTAAATTTCATAATAAAACATAGTTTAAATTGTAACTCTAATATGTTTTTTATATATTTCTAACACTGGTTCATTTAGTATTATTTTTATATCATTTTATTTTTATTTTTTTGTGTTTCATTTTCGTTTCACTCACCATTTAATCTTCACCTAAATAATCTTCTGAGACTCACCAACTTGAATATTAATTCATTTATCTTGGACATTGTGGATTGAATCTGATACTGAAATTATATATTAGAGTGGGTGAAATGATTTTTTATTCCTCATTCTGAGAACATTCATCCCTCAATTATTATCACCAGTTTTTTGGATTTTTGGGAGATAGAATATATTGTAATCACTCATGTTTACCAATGGAAATCTATATCTCAAAATAACCCAAACATAACAAGAATTAAGTTACCACATTGGTATAAACCCTTATAAACATCATAGTATGATCTAATAATTTTTTATTTTGCTACAAATAGGAATGTATAATAGTTCAATGAATAGGTGGATAAATATTCTAACCAATCATAGAGGTTTATATAAAACAAGAAATAATAAAATGAAAATAATTTATTCATCCCCCTCTTAGTGATATATACATGAAATTGGAATATATAGTTTGTTCATTTTTTAATTATCATGTGTTATAGATATAAGGAAGGAGTTTGGTGGTGAAATATAGATGTTGACATTAAAAAATTTATCTTTTTTAAAAACACATCGTGGTTCAGATTTAACTACATCATGGTTGGTTTGATTCATAATGGTTTGGTTCCTTATCAGAGTGTTTGGTCATTGTATGGGGAAAAAGGGTATATGATATTGTATTTACCGATTTTATAATGAAATTAAATTATGGTTTATCCTAAATGAAAAGGATTTTGGTAAAATAGTCTTAATAAATGTCATATTTTTGATGTATATTTTTTGAGAGTTATAACTTGAAATAGAAAGGTACCACATCATGTTTTGTGATTGTGGTTAAAAAATGAATGGAGGAAGAATTAATGGTTTATTAACATGGTTGAGAAGTTTATATGGAAACCATGTCATGTTTTACTGAACATGTCATTGTTTGGTCAAATATTATTGATCTATTCAGGAAAATTACTAATGATTTAAATAGAGTATGGGAAAAAAGCCAAAATTATTTTTCAATCATTTTCGACCTTACTAAACCACCTAACGGTTTGGTTAATTTCTAATTAATTATATATTTTATGTTCCTATAACTTTTAGTTTTAAATTTCTTTTAAAGGTTTATATAGAAGGAATAATAGTGGTATCTTGTGAAATTTATAGATCTCTTTGTACATTAATAATTTAATTTTAGATGTGTCATTGAATCAACATGAGTTACTATATTATATATAGGATTATTATGCTTTTATTTTGGGGGAAATTGATATGTTTATTTTGATATAGGATTATAAATGATTGATTAAATATAGTTTATTTGGGATTTCATCAAAAGAACATGGATTTTTGGAGATCAAGTCTTGTTATTTAATAAAAAATTAAGGATGGAGATTCTATCTTTTCTTTTAGTATTATCAATTGATTTTCTATAATATAGTTAATGAGACTGTGTTGAGATTAATGAAAGATAATATAGATTAATGGGATGTGGTAAAGGTAGATAAATTTCTCCTCAGAGTAATGTGTCAAATTTATGAGACTCTAATTATGATACTTTTCAAAGGTAAATTTATATAAATGGGTAGTATGGAATTAGAAGAGTATGTGTATGAAAGGTTTTGTATAATATTAAATTAATTTTTGAAATTAAAATTGGGAAATTTATATATGTGGTAAATATGAATTTAAAAATAATGTATGATGATGATGCCTAGAAAATGGATTTTTTTAATTATTTTAATATTTTATAAAGTGATTGTTGTTGAATATTTTTTCTATTATATTTCATGAACTTGGTTTTTTTCATGAATTTTTTACATTGAAATATTAGGAATTAAATTTGTAATGGATTTTTGTGGTAAAGAGATTACAGTATATGTATTGACATGTGACTTTCGGTTGTAATAATTCACCATATTAAATTTGAATGTAATTTATTCATTGGATTGAAAAAGTTAAGGATTGAGGAAGGCCATTGTGTTATTTATATTGATATTTTGTTTTTGATATATATTATTCTTACTTATATACTAATATGATAATTTTTTTTTTAATTATATGATTTTTATGTTGTATTTGGTAATTATAATAAACTTTATTAAAATGTTATATAGTGTTTGTTTGTGGGATGTGGTTTTCCATTATGCTCATATAACAATGGAATGTGTTATTCATAGTGGATGAAGTATAGGGGGTTTATTTTACTCCTTCCATAGATATAGTTATAGTTTTAGATTTACCTCTATATATTTGTTTCTTTTTTATCTTCAGTGTCCTCATTATAGTAATAAATGGTTGTTGCAGTTGGAGGTTCTATTTTTTGAGGTGTGAACGGTATAAGGTAGTAATTTATATAATAGATGTGATGATGATATATTGATGAAGGAAGACGTTTAGTGGATGTTATGTCATGGTGTTTTACTGATATTATAATATTATTTATTTAAATGTTTAATTGAATTATAATTATATATTCCATTCACTGAGGATTCATTATGAATATTTTCTTGGAACAACAGTGGTTTGAGGAGGATCCTACTAAGTTTACATTAATGCACGTCTTATTATCATCCATTATTTTTTAATACTTTCATGATCATGTTATGGTTGGGGCCTATCATCATTAGTTAGAACATTTTTTGAACCAATTTAGAGTAGGTTGATTCACTTGAAAGTGTTTTCCTTATATAGTCATCAATAATTAATAGGATTTAGTATAAGTTTTGGTATAGTCATGCATTTGGTTTTTTATTTACATTGAAATTAAATTTTTATATTTGAGGTTATTGTTTTCTTTTAGATTTTTATTTACTATTTAAAAAGAAAATTACTCCCATATCTCATGTTTTAAACAATTTTTTATGTCACCATTACATGTCCCATTAGAGGTGAGATATAGGGGATACTCTCAATTTTATGGTTATCTTAGAAGGAGTTCTAGTAATGCCAAGATATTATAGAATGGTATCAACATCAATGTTTTATAATGGTGTTTAGAGGAGGAATTAACAAGTATTAAATGGGTTGGTATGGTTTTTATACCACTTGAATGTAGTATGTGAAATAGGCTGGAGAAATTGGATAAGAATGTAGAAGTCCTCTATTGTAACACTAAGACTCCATTAACCCAGAGTTGATGGATTTTTCTTTACATTTTTAAAAAATACAAAGATCACAACATCCAAAAATTTAGTTGTCTTAGTAATCTATATACATAAATTAACATTACATGAAATTTGAAACTAATGATACGTTACATGAAATCATGAAAAATATATTATTTCTACTTGAAAATCAATATGGTACATGTAGTAATGAACTAGGTTTCTAGTGGAATGGAAAAAATAATGGTGTGAGATCAAAATCTATGTAAGGGTAGTGTAAAGTGTAAGATAATATTTAATAACCACAAAATGTACAATATAATAGGAATAAATAATAAAATTTAATCTATAAGAATGAAAACTTGAGGAAAAAATATCCATGGACAACATAACAGTGGAAAATTTATCTCATTGATAACTATAAATAATTTTATAGTGATGAAATGCATAATTATGATCATCATAAAAAATACTGTCAAGGATCCATAGGAGGAAATGAAACATAAATAGAATAGTAATCCAAGACATTTGCACATATATTTATATGTCTTTTAAAATAAATTTCCATTAAATACAACGAAAGCATTGAAATTACTAGTGAACTTACAGGACTATGTATACAAAACAACAAAATAAAACTGGAACACAAAATATTTATTTTATTCTCCATAATGATATCTTAATTCCTATTGAGCTCATAATACTTCATAGGATAACATGGGGAATATATAAAAGAAAGGGGTGATCAATGAAGCTCATTGAGGGAATAAAGATGGTATTGAGACATAACATGCAAGTCAAAAAAAATAACATGATATCGTAAATGAAGAGGCTTATGAATAATCACATGGGAGCATTACATAAAGAACATGGTATCATAATACCATGGAAACATCAGGAAGTGTTAATAATATAAAATATGATATATGAAAAATTCAAGGCTTACCACTAAGAAAAAATTACATGGTTGAAAATGTCCCATGTTGGATTACGTTTAATCCATAATCCCATACATATTTTTTCATAAAAAAACATCACCCAATGAATTGGAGTGTTATCTGGGAATAACCATCATAATATATGCATGTTTATTTGTTCTATAAAAGGTAATCAATCATATGTCATAATCATAAGGCTTTTGATAAATGAACTTATGTTATGTATTACCCCATCAAAGGGAGAGATAATAATATCGGTATATATTTAAGGGAATTATATATTGAATTTATAATCATTTTAGGGAATCATAGGTAGAGATAAATTGAGTTATAGATATAATGTTCATAAACTAATGAAAAAGTGTGGTTCAAAGTGATCTCTTACCTTATGTTCTAAAATAATTCTACACTTTCACATTACATATGTGATAATCAAATTAAATTCAAAAAATACATAATTTAAAACCCTTTATATCAATATTTTATTTACTATACTTTTATTATCCTTCTTTATAACAATTTCATGTTTATATAAAGTGGAATTTCATTTTCCCGGGGAGTTTTTTCACGATTCCAAGGTCATATCACTCATGGTTAATTATTGAAGTTCATGTAAAATGGAACCATAAATTAAAAAGTGAAATAAAATGGTATTCATGTACATAAATAAATTTAAATTTTTCCAATTTTCTTTTTGGTCCAATATATAGTAATCCATTTAGTAAAATCATTAATTTTATATGGTTAATTTATTTTGGCGGGTTTACTAACTATCAAAGACTTCTATTGTTTTATTTAATATTATAGCCATATATTAATTAAAATGCATAAAATATTTTTTAATATACATATTTAGCTTATTTAATCCATTATAATATTATTTAAACTTTTTATACAGGTGGTAATGGAATATAAAAACCCATCATCCATGGAGATGGTGAACCGACCATGTATGGACAATAATTTAATTTTTTGAATAAAAGGTGGAGAGGAGATGATGGATGGTAGATATTCCAATAAAACTAAAAAATTATAGTATATATATGATATTGTATTTGTTATTACATGTTGGATGTATTTTTTTAGGACGAGGTGGAAGACAAATTAAAAGAATCAGTTAAGGGAATTACCTTTTACTTTGGATGTCTTCACTTGTGATTGTACTTAGGACACATTGGATTGTTTGTTGTATGAGAATAGAAGCACTGGGACATGAGAAATATTATTGGTAAGGTAATACGACATAATTTTCTCAAGATACAAATCCTAGTTGTTCTAAGGTGAAGGGGATGTGAGTGGTGGTATTTATAAGTGGGGGAGAGGGGTGTTTTTTTAATATTATATTCAGTACTTTATTATTTCATCTCAAGATTCTCAATAATATTGATTATTGTGACAATATTATGTAAATTTTATGTGTTAGTTTAAAATAATGGATTCTTACATTATCCATGACTCAAAAATTCATATATTTATCTTATAATGTCTAAATAATGTATTTTACCATATTTTACTAGTTAGAAAAAATTCAACTATTTAAGAAAAATAATAAAAGTTAACCTTAAAATTTTTTACATATATAAATTAAAAAAAATTCATTTTTTGAATATAATTTTATAAAAATGAGAAATATAGTTTTTTTAATCCTCATTGATTTGAAAATTATCAATTTTAATATTATGGTTAAACTTCTGACCCTTCAAAAAATTACTTAATATCTCATAAAATTATATTATCATTATAATAAAAAATATTACAATGTTATAAATCCATTTTATGAAAATAAAATTTCTTCATTGTCATTATATATATTATAAAATTGAAAATAATATATTTAAATTTCATAAAAATAAATACGCACAATTTACCATTTTTAAAACATTTTTTTACTTGTACTGTGATATAAATATATCATATTTCCATTTTATAAGATACATAAATATCATTTTAAACTTCCAAAAGTTATGATACCTTTTTAATGGTCAATTTAGCACTCTTAACAGACAAATTACTATTCCAACATTTATATTACAATTCCAATAGTCAGATTACAATTACAATGGTTAGATTTTTAATGGTTATATTGTTTCCCCACATCCTAAAAGTGCCAAATTTTTCATTCATTCTTCATTAAATTATATTCTATCTCAATGATATATATATATATATACGTATATTCATTTTCAAAATTCATATCAGATTACTGTCATTCTGCTTCATTTCTATAGTGTTGTTCGTTAGTGCAATTATTCTTGGGGACCGAGCAGATCCAAAATTTCCTATTATTGTTATCTCATTTTCTATATATGTCCAATTATAATAATTTAAATTATAATTGAAATTTTTTATTTATAAATTTCATTATAAAATTTATAGAGGAAATTTTTATTGGTTTCATCATGTGGTTCATGTACATTATATATTATATTACTAAATACAACACAACCATATTTTTAGAAGGGAAATTCCTTTGATGAAATTTGAGGTCATTATATTACTCCCCACTAAATAACATTCACCCTAAAAATTTTGTTTTATATACTAATGTAAAAATAGGTTAGAGGACTTTTAATCTATGGCTTCCTATGGTTCCCATGTTTCCTCCTCATACTAATGGTTTCTCTATAGTAATTTGACTAGGTGAATTATCTTATTTTGTATAAATTTGGTATATGGTGCATGATATTCACTAAATTTTCTTCATAAGAAATATAAATTTACAACTATACCACCGCTAAATTTAGTATTTGTGAGGGATTTGGTATTTACTTCCTAAAGAGAGATACATGGAATACATCATGTACTTGAGAAAAGGATGGTGGAAGTGATAGTTGATAGTTTATAGCTCTGATAGGATCAAGAATCTCAAAGAGTCCAATGTACATGAGACTTAGAATCCCCTTATTCCCAAATCACATTATACTCTTCCTTGGAGAAATACATAAAAACACTTTATCTACAACCTCAAACTCCATGTGTCATCGAAGATTGTCACCATATCTCTTTTTTTGACATTGAGCAACCTTGATGTTTTACTAAATAATATTAACCTTCTCTGTCATT
The DNA here is from genome assembly GCA_963277665.1 of Viscum album. NCBI lineage: Eukaryota > Viridiplantae > Streptophyta > Magnoliopsida > Santalales > Viscaceae > Viscum > Viscum album. The sequence goes on along the minus strand of OY728123.1, from coordinate 861,488,360 downwards.
TAAAAAAACAATATAGTTCCCAATAGCTTGTGTTCACTAACTTTATCCCATCATAAAGGTGTTCTTCATCTCTTCACTGAAGGGATTAATATAGTGACATTTAGATGCTTTAGTGAAAGGTATTATTGTATGAGAACTCTACTAGAGGAAAATATTGATCACATCCTCCTTTGAAGTCTATTGTGGATTCTCTCAAAAATAATTATTGTCTAGATAGTCTTCTTATATTGGCCATCAGTTTGGGGGTGATAATCCATTATAAAGTTTAAATTAATTTTTAGAGAATGTTGGACACTCTTTTAGAACGTCAAGGTAAATCTTGAATCTCAATTAGATACAATCAATATTGGGGTTCCATATATCCTTACAAATTCTAGGATGTATATCCTTGGATGATGATCAAATAAAAAGTCCTACAGAATAGTGAGGAAATGAAAAATATTTATAATATGGTCCACCACAACCCATATAGAATTATTTCCTGTATATTTCTTCAGAAGTCTAGTGAAAAATTTCATATAATCATTTATATATTTTTATATAGGTATGGGTAACGGTTGGTTCATCCTAGTAGATTTTCTTCTTTCATCATTCACTTGCTAACATACTAGGAATTTTTATGTATATTTAATAATATCCTTCTATATAATGTCCCACTAATGTGTTCATAGAGATATAATTATATCATTGTGCTTTTTAAGTGGCAGAGAGCGTCGAGAAACATGCATAATTCCAAAAATATTTATTTATCTCAGTTTTTTATAGTAACAAAAGTTGTGAACCATATCTTACAACTCTTTATTCATATATTTTGAGATTTTTTTATTTCTCTATTATTACTGATTCTACCTTCTTATATTCTTCCACATCAACTCCTTGATCAACCTTTAACTTTTATATATGGGATGGTTGAGAAATAAATTAATAAAGGAATAATGATGTTCCTTCCTTTGTGATCCCCATGTCTATTCTTTTTAATTTTTTGAAGATTGGATCCTTATCAATTCTCATCATTGATAATATTTTAGGATCCTTTATACTTAGAATATATTACACTTTATTTTTATTCCAATAATGATAGTGGATTGATAAGTCATAGTCTTTGATTCTCTCTAAACATATTCCCTCACACATATTAAGCTCCTTATGTGAGAATATATATTTTATTCTCTTATGATCTATATATATTTTAAACTTATACCCATAAATATAGTTCCACAATATTTTTAATGTTAATATTATTATAGACAAATCCAGATCATGTGTTAGTTAATTCTACTCATGAATATTCTATGGACTTGAGGGGTATGGTATCAATTTATTATTCTACATCAGTACACATCCTAAACATTTCATGGAATCATCATTGTATACCTAGAAAAGTTCCCCATACGATGGTAGAATGAGAAATGATGAAGTGATGAGACTCTTATTCAAGTATTTACATCTCTTTTCATACTCATTGGTTAAAAAAAACATCACTCTATTCCAATTCACAATGGTTATTGGGTTTGATAATCATGAAATATTTCTGGAAAATTTTCTCTAATTTCAAGATAGTCCTTGAAAAATACAAATCTCAATTATATATATTGATCCAAGCCACTCCTCAAATGGATTTTTCGTAGAAGGGTCCACTTATATCCCTTTGTGTTTGATAAAATTCTCTTAGAATGGTATTAACTCCAACCATAACTCATATTTACTATACCATTCAAATAGTTTATCATTTCTTAAATACTTTAGAATCATTTTCAAATTCTCTCCATGATCCTCCTTCATTTTAGAGTATATAAAAATAGAATTTATAATTACTACACAAAATTGTTCATTGAAATATCTAAAGGCTCTATTTATTAGTTCCATACATATTTTGGATCATTAGTGAGTCTGAAGGGAATCACTATGAACCCATAGTTTCCATACATTTATTGAAAGGATTTTTTTGGAATATATTCATTCTTCACCTTTAAATGGTGATATACTAAATGAAGGACCACCTGAGATAATTATCCACCCTCATCTATTTTATTGAATAAATCATTAATACATGGAAGGGGTACTTGTTATTTATCTTGATTTTTATTGAGTTCATGATAATCAATGTATAAGTACATTGAACCATTATTATTCTTGATGAAGTGGACTAACACATCCCATGGTGAATTAGTCAAACATATAAGTCCATTTTCTATTTTTTATTGTAACCAGTTCTTTAGTTTATCCACCTCTATGTTTCTATTCTATAAGGAGTTTTGTATTTGGGTAAAGATCTTGCTATAAGTTTAATTAAGAAATAAATACCAGTCATGTGGAAGAAATAGAAACATGTTAAAGAATTTATTAGTATAATCCCCCTCAATGGGAATGAATTGAAGAATGATTATCTCCTTTATATCAACCATTTTATATAGAATTTATTTCCCATTAGGCAATAATTTCCAAACTTGAGATGACGATTCGAAATAAGATCCATCCTCCTCCTTACACTTGTAAAAAATGGCGGACAACTTGGGATGTGAAGGGTGATATCCCACTGATTACAGTTGATGTTTTAATTATAAAGGAGCAATAAATCCATGCCCAATATATTATCAAACTAAACTAAACAAGTATAAAAATATTTTATGTGAGTTTCAGTCCAAAAAACATGACTGGGGAAGAGTAATTTACTTGGGATGAAATATTTATTCCATTTTCTATTCTCAGAGATAACTTAACCCAAATGTATTGAGGTGGGATCTGAGTAGTTATAAAAATCATGAATGATACGAAATAATGTGTATAACAATAATCATATAGACTGAAGGATGGACAATGAGTTCAACATTCATAATTTTTTCTAGTTCTAATCATATTTTATATTCTAAATAATCTTAGGGATGATAATACCTTAAGTGGTAAAAATTTTAAATGGAAAATATAAAAATAGAAGGGATAACATATAAATTAAAAGTAAATCCCAACTAATGAGTCTCTAGGTTTCAATATAGAGTATCCATAGTAATTTTTCATATTTTATTTTCTATACCAACAATCTATTCGAGTCCGTCATAAAGGTTTATAATGTGTTTATTAATTTTCCAAAGAATATCCCCCTAGAGGGTCAAATTAGGTGTCCAATATTTCCACCATGTTAAGAACTAAGTGAAAATCGAGTTAAAACATAATGCAAAATTTTTGGGGTAATTACTCCTATTTATAACTATGTATGTGCCATGTCCACTTGTAGTATCCATACATGGATGTAATTTCTTGAAAACTACTCGTTGTATACTTCTCCAAGATTTCAGGATATTTTCCAGTACATAGACCTATTCCTAGGGTTCTCACGAAATTAATATATCCCTAATCCAGAAAACTGAATTTTCCTTTATATAATACTAATTATTGGGACACAAACATTTTACACTTATTATCATATTATTTTTTACATACATATCCATTAAATAAAACCAAAAGATAAAAAGGACTTGTGTATTTGGAAAACTAGGTATTTAAAAAAAAATTGAAACTAAAATAAAAAATATTTATTCAATTCTCCAAAATTATCTCCAAAATCCCTTAGAGCTCTTAAAACTGCATAGGATAACCTGGGGAATACATAAAAGAAATGGTTGAGATAAAAAGACCTATAATGAAAAAACAAGGTAATGGGGAATAACATGTGTGTCAAGTAGTATAGAAAGATATCATAAAGATAAGGTTCATGAAAAATCACTTGGGATCATAATATATAGAACATAATATCATAAGATCATGAAAACATGGGGAAGTGATGGTAACAAAAATTTTGATATAAGCTTAAGTCATGGATAACTGCTAGGACGACATCACATTGTGGGAAGAGTACCATCATGGATTCGTTTTACTACCTAATCCCATATATAATTTACTAATATGAAAAAATACACAATGTAGTCGAGTTCTATCTAGATGCACCCACCATAACATATACTTACTTATGTGTGCCACATAAGGGAATCAATCACAAGTTATAATCATTAGGATTTTTAGAAATGAACTTAATTCATATATTAACCAATTAAATGGAGGGATAATAAAATAGTTTTATATTTTATAGATATATATACATACTTTTTTTTTAATTTCATAGCTTAATAGGGAGAGATAAAGTGAGTTAGATATATAAATATCACCATAAAAAGAAAAAGGGTGGTTCAGAGAGATCCATTTCCTTATATTCCAAAGTTGTTATAAACTTGTACTTATGGTCCGGGATAATATAATTAATTAATTAACTCAGAACATTAATAATCTATATTTGTATTTCTATAATTTTATTATGTTCATTTATAAAAATTTCAATGAGATATGAAGTTCAATTTTGTTGTTCCAGTGACATTGGTTTCATGATTCCAAGGAAATATCACTTATGGATAATTATTGAAGTTATTGTTAAATGAGACTAAAGATGTATAAATCAAATAGAATGGTATTAATTTACTTATATAAATTTAAATTTTCACAGATTAACTTTTTTGTTATGATATATTGATGATACATTCAGTAATAATGTTAATGTTATATGGTTGGATTATTTTGATGGTTTTATCGACCATGATAGAGTAGTTTTGTTTTATTACTATTATGGTCATATATTAATTATATAACATGAAACCATATGTAATAAAAATATTTTGTTCATTTAGTATCTTATAATATAATTTAAAATTTCTATGTAGGCGGTAATGGAAAATGAAAATTCAACATTCATGGAGGTGGGAAACCATCTTATATGGACACTTATTTTTTTAGAAAAATAGAAGGAGAGGTGAGGATGAATAGTATATATTCTATTAGAACTATTAAATTATAAGATAAATATGATTTTATATGTATTATGTAATGTTGGATAGAAGTTTTTTGGAGGATGGGGAGGAAGAATAATTATAGTAATCGGTTGAGGGAATTACCTTCTCTTTTGGATGCCTCCTATTGGGCATATACTCAAGGCACCATGGATTAGTCTCTAGAAGAGAACAGATGAACTAGAACACGGGGTAGATGATTGAGAATATAATTGGGTATACTTTTTATAATATATAAGGCATAAATGTTGTGAGGAGAAGGGGTTTTGAGGTGTGGTATTTTTATAAGGCTAGGAGGGGGTGTTTTTTAATATTATATTCATTTTTTTTTTATTATGTCTCAAGACTATCAATAGTATTGATTATTGTAAATATATACTATAAATTATACATGTGAGTCAAACTAATGGGTACTTATATCATCCATGACACAAAAAACATGTATTTATCTTATAATGCCAAATTCTTTATTTTACTGTATTTCATTATTCACAAAAAAATCACTATATTTGAAAATCACAAAAAATTAAACCTATCCATTTTTCAACATGTAGATTCATGAAACTTAATTAATTTTATGAAAATAATATTTTAAAAATAAAAAAATTAATATTTAAATGATATACACATTTATTATAGAAATTTAAATTTTAATATTATAACCAATTTTCTAACCCTTTTAATAATAAATTAGGGTACATAAAATTATATTATAATTATAATAAATAAATTATAATAATTTATAAATAAATTTCATAAAAATGAAATTATTTTTCAATATTTATATTTATTATAAAATATCAATTATATCATTTATGTTTCTAAAAAAATACAAAAAATTAATATATCATTTTTAAAACATTTATTTACTTGTACCATGGTATAAATATGTCATATTTTCATTTTATAAGACACTTAAATATTATTTTACACTTTCATGGGTGGAGATACTATTCTAACAGTCAAGGTATTATTCCCAAAGTTCATATTATTAGTCATACAATGTGGCTACTATTCCAACTATCAAATTACTATTCTAACAGTCGAATTTTTAATGGTCATATAGGTTCCCCAAATCTTATAAATACCCCATATTTCATATATAATTCATTAAATTTAATTTTATCTCAAATATATATATATATATATTCATTTCCAAAATTAATATTGAATTATTATCATTCTACTTTATTTATACAGTGTTTTTCAGGAGTGCGATTTTTATGGGGTGTCATGTAGATTCAAATTTTCTTATTATTATAATATTAGTTTTTATTTTTTTGTCCAAATATACTAAATTTAATTATTTTTGTACAATTGTTTCTTAAAATTTAATGTTTAAATTAAAAAAATAAAATGTTCTTGTTTTCATCATGTTGTGTATGTTTATTATATATTATATTAATAAATATGACATTATTAAATATTGAGAAGGGAAATTCCATTGATGGAATTTTTGGTCGTTACAAATAGGTAATGAAACACCAAATACCTAACTAGTTTTCCCCATGTGAACAATCTATGCATCAAATTGATATATAAATTTTGAACCACACATCATATAATATGTCCAATACATCTATAATATGATATAATTGATAAAAAATACATATCATAATGTTCCCTAAGGAACCCCATACATAATAATGGAAATCTAATAAATATGTATCCTTTTGGAAATAAAAGTTATGTGGAATGTCAATATTTACCCTTGAAATGGGATACTATGGATATCTAGGTGAATATTAAATAATCAACATTGATACTATCTCAAAATCATAATGTAATGTAAAAAACCTTTATTAATGGAATATTAATTTCATGGTACAAGAATATAAAAAGGAATTAGTCATTAAGATAAATAGTTTTTAATGATAATAGACTGTAGGAATGATAAAAAATCTCTAACACTACAACAGTATATTTAAATTCATCATTATGGTTTTTGAATAGTTTTTAAATAATCCATAGAATATCCTATGAGAGTATCGAACTTGGTGTGTAGTTAGGACCATTCTTTATTCACTGTTTGAATATTGAGTTAATACCCAAGAAACATTTTTTAGGTTTCTTACCACTAGTTTTATCTACTATAAGGACTACATCCATTTGTAGTATCTAGGTGGGGATTTAAATTTGGAATCCAAATATTTCATGATCAATTTTTGGATATTTTCTTAAATTTATATATATCCCTTGGGTTTACACTAAGTTTTGGTCATTATAATGTCTTATAAACATAGTATAATGAGAGGAATGGTGATATATGATTGATATTATGATAAATTAAATGAATTATAATAATATTACTCATTTAAATGAAAATTAATTATAAAATATTACATAAATATTTGAAAAGAAAATATTAATAACTCCTTAATTTGTTATAATAAATGACTGGAAAGGGCTATAATGATAGGAAATGAGTAATATACCATTAAAAATATATCAAATATATAATAATAAAATGGAATTAAAATCACATAAATAAATTAAAAATTAGTTAAAAATATATTTTAACAAAAATATTATAATTAAAAAAGAAAATTAGAGGATTATAAACTCTTACCTTGAAAGGTTGCTTCTTAACGCCTGAAAAGAGCACCTAAGAAATTTAGGACTCTGTATAGAGACTCTTTAAAGATAAAGTAAGTTTAGAACTATGATAATTTATTTTGGATTTAATATTAATGGTAGGATGAGTGGCTATTTATAGTAAATGATGTGTATATTTTTGTTAACTTTGAAAACATTGGACTCAGACACTAAGATATTAAGAAATGAAAACCATTGGTCTTATAATGGTTTTAGGCCATGTTATTTAACAATTAGGCCTAGTTTTTGGATTTAAAATGTTTGAGAACCAAATACATTAAAATATATTATTTGCTATGTGAATAGTATTTTTATTCTCTAAAAATTAAATATTTTTCTAATGTGAAAAACCATAAAGACAATGCTCATGGAGTTCTATAGTGATGGAGCACTAGGGAATCCCATTTAGAAATATTTTTTCAATCTAATGGTATGGATTGGGTTGTAGAGTAAAAAATGAGAGGCTAAATTTATTTACCCTTGGAATCTATTTTTAATGACCAAAAATCTTGATAATTAAATTCTTTAACTGAATTAATAAATTCATTATCATATAACATGGTTATAGAAAACACATTAACTACTTTAGTTATTTTGGACCAATTATAAAATATAAAATATCATGTTTAATATACCATTATGAAAATTATACATTGATAAAATATCAACTATACATTTTACATTAAGATTTGTATATATGAAGGGTTATTATAATGTTTAATTGATATAGAAATAAGAACTGATATCTTGGACAAGTAGGATTGTACCCTTTGAATCCCATTTATCAGAGCTTCTAAGAGAGATGGAATAATTGAGATTTTACCTTAACCAATATCAAGATAAGATTAAATAATCGAATTATAATAAAACCCATTTATGGGAGATGCTCAATCTTATCATGATCACGACCCAAACCATGCCCAAAAAACCACCCCAAGAAAGGACCACCTTCACACACCTTACTCTTATAGTGTTTGATAATTTAGTAAGGGGTTATGTATGTATAACCTAGCAGTATGATTTTTTGTATTTTATTTTTAAATAAAATATTGTTTATTTGTATCCATTATTATTTTTACTTTATAAATAAATATATAATGTGTTTAATAGAAATTACATTTTGATAAGATGAAATAAAATTATATTTTTGGGAAATATAGAGTTTAAATTAAGAAACTATTTTGATAAATTCATAAACCTTAAAAATAAAGTATATATTAAAAAATAGTCTTATTATATAATATTTATTTAAAAATAAATGACAATACAATTTAATAAATCTAATATAATTTTTATAATGTTCAAAAGTTGTTAGTATCATAAAAAATGTATTTTACAATAAATAATATTTATATCTAAAAGTAAAATTTATCATATTAAGGAAATTATTTTGATAAACTAAATATTATTTATGCAATTATCACATAAAAATTAGAAAGGGGTAAATTTTTCATAATTCATTGATAGAGATGATTTTTTGGCAAAAAATTTAATACGGTATAAATATAAAGTAGGTATTACGAAATCATAAAACACAAAAATTGATGTAATAAATTATATAAAAATATTCCATTAACAAATATATATCTATGATTTTAAAAAATATGTTTTTGAAGTTATTTTATTAATTTTATAATCCTTCAAGGAATCCTCCAAAACCTATATTATATTTTAATGTTTTGAAAATCAATTATTTATGAACATGACCCACTTACACATCACCAACAGTATTATTTTAATATGTTATATTATTAGACTTTTAAATTTTTTAAAACCACTCATCTTTGGTAGAATCCATTGGAAGGTTTATCAGTTTGATTATTTTATTATAGAGACAAAAACATATGTTTAGAAATTAATAATGAATTCTCCTCTATTGTGTTATAAACACCCACCCAACCTCCCACAAACACTCACTTAAAATCCATTTTTTATGTATTTACTCTCCCTATCCCTCTATATATCCCCCAAACGTTGTTACCAATCTCTTAAGAAGTCCCTCCCAATCTCATAGAATCACCCTATTAAGGAAAGGGATATCAATCTCTTCTTTTCTAGTCAAGAACCTCCTTTGTATTTAGCCTTTTGAAAAAAATGATTATATTTTCATATCTTCATAAATATCCATTTAATTTATAGTTGATGATATAGTTTTGATATATCATTTATCCCCCCTCATTATAACGTTTATCTAATCTGTTACTATGTAATAGTATGGAATTCTCCTCCTCCTCCTCTATATTCAAGTAATTTCTTGATATTATTCTATTTTTACTTACAATTATTAATATTGAAATATTTATTCAATCATAAAATTTATATCATTATTATTCTGAAGTAATTAGATTCCATCTTTATCTCTCATTAATCTTTTCTAAGAACCTTTATGTACACCCATTAGGATTCTAATATTATCCTTTGATTTTCCATGCCAATAATTATTATTGTGTATACCCAACCCCATTTAAAATCAAAATAATTACCATAGATGCAACCATTATTCATTCATTTGGGACTTCCATGTATATAATCCAAACTACTTAATCATTGGATTAAAAGTGTTGGAAGATGTTCTTACATCGTATGATATATATGGTACACAAATGTATGTACATGATAAGAATATGATAGATGATCCAATAATTATATATCCCTCAAAGGATCTGGTTAATTTTATTATCTCATGGTATTCCATGTATGGTTCATGATATGTTATCCTAAGAACACTATGTAATTATTTCTCTATAGTTATCCTTGAATTAGACTTACAACGTCATGTATTATATTTTTTATGCATTACAATGTTTCCTTGATGTTATCTTCTTATATCAAGATTATGTTTTCATGTTTATTATTATCACCCCTTTTATTTTATGAAATAGACCATGGATATCAGAAATAAAAATTCATTTGTTAAGGAATATATGTCATTTATGAGTTATCCCTTCAATATGAATAGCCTCCATTTTATGTGTTTAATGTTTTAAAGTATAATACATGATTTTAACTTTATTTTTATTAAATGGACGTAAAAAGGAGGAATCATGTCAACCACCAATGTGATAGATAGTGTGGTAAGCTTCCAAATTAGATGCCCAACCCAATGGGATAAGGATTTGAGAACTGCTTGACAATAGGTAGTCAATTAACTCAGGTTTTGAACTGAAACATGAATCATGGGGAAACACCAAACACCCATAAGAAAGGAAAATTTATAATTGATGACTTTAAATGAAATAGGATTCATAATATCAGTGGATATTCAAAAAACATAATCATATAATAATGGATCAACTCCATTGAAATGATCATCTCAATTTTTCAATGACCTAATCAAGAGTGGTTTGTGATAAATGTTTATTATGTAGAGGGATAAGATGATCAATGGTGGCTATTGATAAAAAAAATAAACATTATGGTGGAGATCAATGTGATGGAGGGGAAACAATTATAAAAAAAATTGATAAATACTTTCCTATCCCACTATGACTAAAAAAAGAGAAGGTTTTCCTTGGCCTCAATCAAATAGAAAAAGAATCCATCAGGGTGTATGAGGTGAACCTCAAAAGGCTTGTGTGATACACCTTCAAATTTTTCATTAACACCAAAAGTAAAATTGACCAATTATTTATTGGTATAATGATGAATACATACAGATATTTGGTGATATAATACTTTCCAGTTATGTGGAAATTGAATGATGTTACCTTAAAGATGAAATAGAGGCCAGTGAATCTCATAGGTTAAGAGATATGAAGCGGTTACTAAATTTAAATTCCATTGGTGTGATAGAGAAATATATTGTGGGAAATAAATTAAAACATATCACTTATGAAACATGTGGGAATAAACATAATATGAATTTCCCTAATTGTATAAGAAAATTCATTAGGTGCGATAATGAAGGTTACATAGCTATTGAATGTCAATAGTAGAAACTAAACAATGAGATGGATGAAATTAATTCTCCAATATACCCACATTATACTATCCAATGTTTTCACTTTAAATAACAAGGACACTATTAAAATAAATTCACTAATCTAAGGGTCATTGACGATAACTGAAGATAAGAATCTCCTTGGCAAGAGGAGAAAATGTGAGTTTATTCCATTATAAAAGCCGAGGTGGGTCGTAATAATGATGTTGTGAAAAGTAGAATTGTTATCCATTAAAGGATATAAAATATACTATTTGATTTTGGTTCTATGAATTATTTCATATCCTAAAATTTTATTAGTACTATTAAAACACCACCTCAAAACATGGAAGTGGAGTTATATATAAAAATGAAAAATTGGGTGATTATTGCATCCCAAGTATTTAAATTCTCCATTGTCCATATTTTCTGGTTGAACTTCCCAATTAAACTTGTGACTATCCCTTTAGTAAAATAAGATCACATTCTAGATATTGATTGGATTTCCATTTATAGATACAAAAATTTTTTTTTTGAGAGAAAGAAATCACCCTATGTATTGAAAATTTCCCTTTGATTTTATACAAGTGCAAGGAATATGATGAATCTATTTTTCAATCATTATCTCAAGAATGGATATTATTGACTTACGAGAAACCTTATCTTTCTCAAATGATTGATACCAATGAAATGGTTATAATTTAATACATTCCTATTACGATGGAATACACAAATGTGTTTCCAAAATAATTGTTTGGTCTTCCTCCTTACCGAGAGGTTCGGTTCTTAATCAAACTTATACCTGTAGATTTGGAAGTATACAAGAATAAAAATACAATGGACACCATTGAACATGAAGAGATGAAGAAGTAACTATAGGAGAATCATATTAAAGGGTTTATACAACCATTTCCTTCACTGTGGGGTGCACCAACCCTTTTTATGATCAAGTGGGATGGGTCAATGAACCTATGAATTTATTATCATGATCTCATAAAGATCATGATAATGAAAAAGTATCATTTACCACAGATTCATGATTTTTTTGATCAAATGTGTGGAGCACAATATTTTTCCAAGTTATATCTTCAGTCATTATATTATTATGTAAAGGTGAATAATCAGGATATCCCCAAGATTGTTTCTCATATAAGTAACGAGCACTATGTTTTCACAGTGATTCCATTTGGACTCACTAATGCTTCAATTTTCTTCATGGACATAATTAAAAGAGAAATTTTGGATTTACCTGAATATTTTATGGTATTATTTATATATGATATTATTGTTTAATCCAAAATCAAGGAAGAACAAGAGGAGAATTTGGACATTGTACTAAATAAATTTTGAAAGTATTTTTTTATAAAAAGTATATGAAATAAATGTTTTGGATGGAGAAATTAACATTTATCGGGAATGTTATCACCAACAAAGGCATATTAATGGATACTTTGAAAATAGTGGAAATTGATGCATGGACCAGGCTTCCATATGTGAAAGAGATCCATAGTTTCATTGGATTAGCTAGCTACTATTGTCTATTTGTGAGAAAATTACCATGACTATCAATTCAACTAACCCAAATAACATAATGGGGAGTGAAGTTTTTATGGACCAATGAATGTGAGGAGAAATTTAATGATTTAAAGAAGAGGCTGGTTACTGCACCCATCCCCACATTAACCATTAGTGGGGTATGATTTTTGATCTATAAGTTTTCTTCTAAAAAGATATTCGTTTGTGTACTCATGAAAAATGAAAAAGTGGTAGCATATTCCTCTATACAATTATTGATCCATGAGAAATACAATACAAAAATGATATGGAATTAGATTCTGAAATCTTCACATTGAGGATTTTTGTGACATTATCTCTATAGGGGTAAGTGTTAAATTTATATGGATTATAAAAGCCCCATGTTTCTTTTCACGCAAAAGGTTCTCAATATGTACTAATGAATATGGTTAGAACTAATCAAGGATTATTGTTTTTAAATGCATTATCATCCTAGGAAAGTGAATGATTCTCTCAGTAGAAAGGATCCACCATCCCAACCCATGATTATTATTTAAATGGATCCAATATTCCTGGACATGAAAAGAATATACGTGGAAATCATAAAAGGAATGTCATCCTACCTTGATTAAATAAATACCTAACTATCCATTCATGAGAGGATTAAGGAGGCCTAAAAAGATGATTATGATCTATAGAAAAAGTTAGAAAATATTATGAAGATAAAATTTTCTAAAGATGGACTCATAAGGTTTGGATCCCGAATATATTTCCCAAAAAAAAATGCAAATATAGAGCATCTAGATAATGAACAAAGATCATCATTCTATATTCATCCAAGAAGCAGTATGATATTTAGATATTTCAATAATAAATTATACTGGGAGAATATGAAGATATATATTGCATAATTTGTATCTTAATTCTTGGTATACCAACAAGTCCTGGTTTAATGAAAAATTTTTATGGGTATGATAAAAAAATTTCCCATACTAGTATGGATATGGAAAAAAATACCATGGATATCTTCATAGGAATCCCCAATACGTCTAAAGAGAAAACAAAACCTAAGTGGTTTTAAATATCCTTAAAATATTGGAACATTTCATTGTAATTGAATAATATTTCTCACATATCCAACTACATAAGATATACATAAGGGATGTGGTAAGACTGTATAGAGTACCAATTTCCATTGTATATGATTGAGATCCAAGGTTTACCTCAAGGTTATTGAGAAACCATAAACATGATTTCAGAACATAGACATGTTTCAGTACTTATTATCATCCTTATAAGGATGGTCAGTTTAAAATAACTATTCTAACTATAAAGGATATGATGAGATCATGTTCAATGAAATTACAAGGATATTGGTATCAACACCTTCTCGTATTATAGATCACATATAACAATAGTTTCAATTATAGAATTAAAATTAAACTTATGAGGATCTTTAAGGGAAGGCCTTTCGAAATATAATATTCTGGGATAATGTAGGAGAGATAAATCTTATGCATCATGATGTTATCTAGAATATGAAAGGGAAGGTTTAATCCAATCAATGTCATATGAAATATTCACAATGTTGACAGAAAGTATAGAAATTCAATAATCGATGATACCTAGAGTTTGAGGTTATAGATAACGTGTCCCTTTATATAAGACTTTTGAATAAATTCAGTAGGTTTGGGGATAACAGAATATTTAGTCCAAGAGAAATTTGCATCTTTTATATCTTTGATCACATCAGAGAAATTACCTATCAACTAGCACTCCTATATAAACTATCTCTAGTATGTGATGTATTCAATATATCCCTCTTAAATAATTACATACCAGATACATCATATGTGTTGATTCAATATTTTTTACCCTTGGAAAATGATTTATTATGTGAGGAGAATTCGGTGATGATCTTATATCATAAGGAAAATGTTATATGAAAAAAGAAAACTCACATGGTAAAAGTTTTGTAGAAAAACCACATTTTTTAGAAGCCAACATGGAACCCATAGGTGGACATGAAACAGAAGCACCCTAATCTATTTTAGGGTATGAAATGAAATTTCAGGGGTGGAATTTCAAAAGGGGTAGACAGGTATCGAAATGAACATTTATAAATAAGATTCCATTTATTGAATAAATAAATTTCATATTATATAATATAATTATAGAAAAAACATTCACTACTTTGGGTATTTTGTACCTCTTATAAAATATTTCCTATCAACCTTAAAATGTCATTAATAATATTAACCACTGATAATATATCCATCTCATATTTTCTGTTAAGATTTTTATATATTAAGGTTTTTGAAAAAGTTTAATTCACACATATAGAAGAGGATATGGACTTGACTAGTAGGATAATACCATATGAATCCTATTTATCATATATTTCAACTGAGATAGATATAGTATGATTTACCCTTGACCAATCCCAATTTGTGTTCAACAGCTTAATCTTGATTGAAACCTTTTCTAATAGAAGTTAAATCATATTAAGATCACAACATAACCATGTTTGTAACGACCAAATGTTTTATCAATGGAAAAACCCTTTTTATAATTATGTCATATAATCACATGAAATCACAGCACAATGAACTTCTATGTACTATGTATCCTTTATATATAATATTATCACTTTTGTGTTTTGAATTTTTAAAAGACAACATACACGGTTGTGTTTAGTAATATATTTAGAGTCTGATAGAATCAACTTAGTTTTTTATGAATAGTAAAATGCCCTTGTGAATAGTAACAAACCTTTATGAATAGTAATGAATAGTAATGAATATCATGTCGGACAAAAAAATCAAAACTTCACCCATGAATGTAAAAATACTAGTTAGAAATCTTATATGTGAAAAAATGATCACCGTCTAAGTGTTGGAATTTTTGTATATCATAAATATTTTAATTACAATTTTATTATTAATTTAATATTTTAAAATAGAAATTTATTTTCATAAAATGTATTAAAAAATTGTTATTATATTTTCTTATGGTTATATGATAATTTTAAGTGCCCTGATTAATTTTTCAAGGTGTTATGAAATGAGTTATAGTTTTAATGTTGTTTTCTTGGATTAAATTATGATTATATTTAAAAATTAGATTAATAATTTATAGAAAATTATTATTGAGAAATTTAGATCATTTTCTATTCTACACATTGAAAAATGGTTAAGGATAATTTTTGGGATTTTTCTAAAATACATGAATTTTTTATGAATAATAAAATTTGATAATTCACAATTAATGCTAAAACCGGAATTTTTGAATCATGATTGAGTCATGGATGATGTTAATGGACATTTTTAGAACTCACATACACTTATTAATGTTTTTGGTCACATTCATCAAACAAAATTTCTTTTCTTGACCAAAATAATTAAATAATGAATTAAATATTCAAAATTCACTCATCTCCTCCACTATAAAAACCACCCACACTCCCCTCTCCGATTCACTCCATTATAGCCTTTTTACTTGCCTATGTTCTACCCAAATCACTCCCCAATCTCCTCCCCTACGTCCATATACCCTTGGTCTCCTAAAAAGAAAAAATCCCCTCCCCTTAATAGGATCCCAAGGAAGATTAAATCAAGAGGTAAATTCCCCTTTTCTTTTCTTTCAATTTCATTCAAGTTCTTTTCTTTTCTTTTTCTTATTTTCCTAAAATCCCATCACCAAAATTTTATGATAACTCTACTAACATACATGTACTAGAATTATATTATTATAATGGGATATTTTATCATAATCTCTCCCTCTCCCTCCTTTTATTCTATAAATGAAAATACCGTTCGATATGTGTTAATTTATCACATTCAAGGACGGCGGGTTTTCAATTTTTTTACCATCTTGTAGATAGGTCATGAAACCATTTTAATGTTTTAAATATATCATAATATATTTATTTTATATTATTATATGTTCTGTAATCCTTATAAATTCATGATGTAAAATAATAATACAAAACAAGTTAATTGTGAGATAAATCACCACATTAATCCAAGAGTTTTTTATTAATGTTTTATAAAATGATTCACCTTCACTCCAAGTAAGAAAATTAAATTTACAACCATTTAATAATATGTATGTTCACTAATATTATATATCTTTAATTCTGGACAACCACCCTCATCAAACATGTTTATCTGTTCATGTATATAAGTTAACCGAACATAAAACAAACAGACATGAAAAATGAAATTGAACTTTATAACCAATCAAAAAGGTTATGAATGAACTCAAATATGTTATACTAAATAATTTACATGTAAAATATTATCTTGAGTTATTAGTTATAGAACCAAATTTTATTAATCATGTCATTAATATCGAATGGATAACTGCGTTGTACTTAAGGTAAGGGATCCTATCTTTCCCAAATTTATTCTAGAATCTCTGTTATGTTATTCCCTTTTACATATGGTTCATAATGATGGTTTATGATTTCAAACCTTCCTCATACTACCCTAATTGTTTATATAATATGATATATCCATTTACCACTCATTAATATCTCTTAAGTACACCAGATACCATGCCGATATTCCATAAGGGATTCTACCTAAACTGCCTTTAATCCTTCCGGTTGCTCTATATTTTTTTTACCAAAATGATGTTGTATTTTATTTTTATATAAAACATCAAAATTATTTTTATATAATCCAAACTAATGTTTCAATATCCATCCCTCATTCTCTTTTGGGGATATACAAGCTTTTAATTGATTACATCCTTGATACTTCCCAAAAATAAAACTCGTTTTAAGGGAAATTTCCAATTTTTTTCCCAATTTCAAGTACACTCTACCCTTTCTTTCAATACCCAATTGTTTTTATAAAATCAATATTTATAATATGAATACCTTCTTGTTTCACTTGAGGTTTTACATAAAAGGTTACCCATTTTATTATTTTAAAATCTCTTTAGTATTTTCCATAAAATTGCACAAAAGTGTTTTAATGCTAAGAATTTCCTAAAAAATCTTCTTTCATGTGGTCACATATATTGTAAATCAATTACCATAATATATTCTTATTTACCTTATTACGTTCCATGTATGTTTTAATTCTTTTCTCTCGTGGACACACTTATGATACACCCTTTCATTATGATTTATGACATGAATGTGACACCCATTTATCTCCATGGGTTCCCGTATGTTTATGTATAATTTATTATGTATGATTAATTATCTAGATAGAATATTCATGAACATGTTGAGTTAGTTATGCCTAGATAGTGCTCCAATGCATTAGGTAAAGTTTAGTCTCATGAGAAGTTATGTGCAAAGGTCTTGGAGGTTATCCTTGACTCGTGCCCCCATGTAAAATAGTCTGGGTGGTTAACCTTGACTTGTGCTCCTATATATGCAACACAAATTTACCCTTGATATTGTCAAGAGTTATGTTTCTACCACAATAATATGAAATCTTGTTTATATGATCCCATGTTTATATGTTATGATTCTATATACCATTTTATATCATTATGTCCTAATCTCCAAACCTTGTGTTAAAGCCTTATTCTTATGTTTAATCCCTTACTGGGCTATTAGATCATCCCTTTGTTCATGTGATCCCTAGGGTACCCTATGTAGATGTAATTTGTCAAAGGAAGTTAGGATCTCTTTATGAAAATGAAATAAAAACGTGTTTTTTTAGTCCCATGTTTTATGTTTTAGGTACCCAGTCTTCAAAGACACTAGAATTTACAATCCTTTGATGGTACACTAATGTATAATTATTCTTAAAATAATGTAATGTTTTATGTAAAAGCCTAGGGTCACTATAGTTGGTATCAGATGATGGTCTAGTTATTTTTGGATATTCAGAATAGAGCACTTTAGTATGAACCTTAAGGGTGAGACAAAGTATAAGAAAACACCCCTAAATTTTGGTAAGTATAGTGTATGTGGTATATCAAGAAAATACATACTTGACTAGATACAAATAGGTAGATTTGGATGTCGCACAGATGTATCTAGGGGTAAATCCTGAAAACACTACTTTGAGCTAGACTCGAATGGAAAATGGTGCACAACAATGGGCCCAACTGCACTCTCATTTTGACACTCCCAGGGGATATTTAATTGTAAATTCATGATCTTGGTATTTACCATTATTAATGGAATGAAAATAACCCATAATAGAATAATTTAAGAAATAGATCAAGGATAACCTTGATTAAAACATAGGTAATCAAAAGTTAGGATATACTTCTTCATTAAAAGTTTATCTTCTTATTTTAGAAGTTTCCTTTTTTAATGCTAAATAACTATGTATTAAATCTCAATAATTCTACATTATTTTTCATATTTAATGGTAGGAAATATAGGAATTCATGATAAAAATCAATGTGATAGGGAATACAATGATTTCCCTTTTGATATGCCTGATATGATGGGAATGGGTGATTAAAACTTCATGATAGTACTTACTCAACTGGCTCAAGTTAGCAATAATAACTTGAATAATGTGGAACACCCTCCTCCTCCAATTAAAGACCAAGTTTTTATTTAATTCTTCATGTGAAAAAGGGCTTCCATGTTTAGTGGATCATCTGATCCCCTCCTCATGAAATAGTGGATTAACTCCATTGAAAAGCCATTCTCTGTTTATCAGTGATTAGAAAAAAAGTTGTACTAGAGGTCTATTGTTTTTTTGCGGAAGCTAATACATGATGGAAACTGAAGAATAAATTGAATCCCTTGGATTAAATTGATTCCATGGAATGGGAGGAATTGAAGAGAATGTTTTAAAAAAAATAGTTTCCCCAAACCATCCATCTCAAAATGGAAAGAGAGTTATTTAGACTCAAGTAGAAGGAACAGGAGTCAATCGGGGAATATGAAGAAAACATTACAAGGCTTTCAAGGTATGCCTATGGATTTTTCATGAACACCTAAAGCATAGTGTATCCCTTCTTTAGTGTACTAAAGTCAAGTCTACGAAAAGTGTTGGAGATTTGAGACTTTGACAACTATGAAGAGATTGTACGTTGTACCCTCAATGTTGAAATGGAGATTAGATACTCTTAGTGGAATCGTGGGCCCATCAACAAGAAGAGGTAAATGGAATCTCCTATGGGTGGTCCCACAAAAAAATTCCATGATGGGAAGAATATTTATCATTCCATGTGTAAAAAATGTGGGAAGAAACATCCTGGGAACTACCTGAAGGGAACCAGGAATTGGTTGAAATGTGTAATGTTGGGACATAGGAATAAAAAATGCTAATGGGATATGAAGCATCCAGCTAATCAGGAAGAAGAAAGGACGGTTCAAATCAAAACTAAGCATGTAGTTCAGTGCTACAACTACAAGGATCATGTGCGTTATGTGAACAATTTCTCAAAACTGAGGGTTATTGAAGGCAATCAACCACAACCTCCAAGGCAACAAGGATGGGATAATGTTATCACTACTATTGAGGTGGAGTAGAACAATAGTGTGGTGAAAGGTACTCTAGTTATTCATTCAATAATAGGGAATGTACTATTTGATTCTAGTTATACACATTCTTTCATATCTTTCATGTTTAGTAGAACTATTCAAAAAACACTTAAAATTTTGGGGTATAAGTTTTTTGTGAGAACAAAGAATGGGGAAATTATTTCATCCTTGGTATATAACTGATCCACAATTATTTTGGTGGACTGAACCTCCCAGAAAATATCACCATACTTCCTTTAGTAGATTTCAACGCTATCTTGGGCATGGATTGGATATCATTATACCAAGCCAACATGAATTGTCAGGAAAGGGAGATCACTCTTAATATATCGAAGAATCCTCTAATTCATTACAAGTGTAAGGAGGAAGATGAATGTATTATAGAATCAGTGTCTCAGGTGTGGATATTAATTCATTATGAGAAAGCTTGTCTATCTCAAATTATTGAGACAAAGGAGATAATCATACAAGAATACATGCCCATCATGAGAGATTACACTGATGTACTCCCTGAAGAGTTGCCTGGTCTTCCTCCTGAATGAGCAGTTGAGTTCTCAATTAAACCTATTCCTAGATATCTACCTATATCAATGGATCCTTATAGAATGACCACTATTGAGCTAGGAGAGCAGAATAAGTAGTTACTAGAGAATCTGGAGAAGGGTTTTATATGCCTGAGTGCTTCATCTTGCGGTGAGCCAGTCCTCTTCATCTAGAAGATTGATGGATAAATGAACCTCTTCATTGATAATCATGTTATCAATAAAATCACAATAAATAACATTTATCCCCTACCCCAAATAGATGAATTGTTTTATCAACTTCATGGGGATAGTTATCTCTCTAAGTTGGACCTTCTGTCAGGATATCACCAATTAAAGGTTATGATGAAATATGTTCCCAAGAATGCCTTTCTAATGAGGTATGGGAACTATAAGTTCATATTGATTCCCTTCAGACTCACTAATACTCCAGAAATATTAATGGATTTAATGAATAGATTCCTTAGATATTACCTCAACAAATTTATGGTAGTCTTTGTCAATGAAATTATGATATACTCCAAGAGTAAGGAGAAACATGAGGAGAATTTGAATAATGTGTTAAAGACATTGTGAAGGGAGGATTTGTATGAAAAGTATAGTAAATGTGTGTTCTGGATGGCGGAAGTATCATTCTTGAGGCATTTTATCACTAGCAAAGGGATATTTATGGACCCTTCAAAGACAAAGGCAATGGAAGAGTAGCCCCAACCTATATCTTTAATGGAGGTCCATATAATTTTGGGTCTAGATGGGTATTATTGATTATTGATGAAGAACCTTTCATGATTTTAAAACCCAATGAACAAGATGACACAAAAGGGAGAAAAGTTTTTCTAGACTCAGGGCTGTGAAGACTGTTTGAAGTAGTTGAAGAAAAGGCTAATCACTGTGCCAGTACTCACACTCCCAAAAAGTGGAGAACTCTTTTTTGTGTAAAATGATTATTCAAAGATGGAATTATGCTATATTTTAATGTAAAATGATAAATTTATAGCCTATTCTTAAAGGAATTTGAAAATCTATGAGAAAAACTATCCAATGCAAGATCTAGAGTTGGCAACTGTGATCATTGCGTAAAACATCTGGTGGCATTATCTCTATGGGGAGAAGTGTGAGGTATGTACATATCACAAGAATATCAAATATATATTTACACAAAAAGAGATTAATACACACTAGTGAATATGGATAGATCTCATCAAGGATTATGAGTACTCAATCCACTACCATCCCGGTAAGGAAAACAGGGTGTCAGATGCTCTAAGTAGAAAGGATCATGAATCTTTATCAATGATGAGAGTTGAAAAAGATCCAATATTATTTGATTTAAAAAGTATGGACATGGGAATCATTAATGAGGGAACATCATAAATCCTTTCTCAAAATATTTCTCAACCATCCCTCATGTATAAAATAAAGGATGATCAAAGAAAAGTTGTGAAAATTCTAAGAAGGTTGGAAGCTATCAGAAATGGGAAATCCTCATAGATCATGATTGATGAGGAAAGAGTGGTAATATTTGGATCATGATTATGGGAACTATATAATACATTGAAAATAAGTAGATTCTGAATGCTGCACATAGCTCAACCTTCTCAATCCACCATGTGTGTACAAAGATGTATCGAGATCTCCAAGAGAACTTTTGGTGGGATAATATGAAGAAGGATATTGTTGAGTATACATTAAAGTGCACGGTATGTAAAAAAGTGAAGGCTGAAAGGCATAAGTATAAGGGGATGATGCAACCACTACCTGTACCAACATGGAAGTTGGATAACATCAACATGGACTTGGTCACCTGACTTCCAAGTACATACAAAAGAAACAATGCTATATGGGTCATTATGGATCATCTTACAAAGACATATCACTGTATTGCAATAATATAGGACTTCTAATTGGACCAAATTTCGTGGATATATAGAAAATAGTTGGTAAGGATGCATGGAGTAGAATTATCTATTGTATCCGATCGAGATCTGAGATTCACCTTGAAGTTCTGGAAAAGTATTCAATATGATCTAAGAATTGAATTGAACTTCATAACGACCTATCATCCTAAATCTAATGGACAATCTGAGCAAACTATTCAAAAACGGGAACATATGTTGGGATCATGTACTGTGGACTTCAACGGAATATGAGACCAGCATCTTCCACTGGTTGAATTCTCTTACAACAATAGTTTCCACTGAAGCATCTTAATAGAACCATATGAATCCCTTTATTAGAAAAGGTGCCGAACACTAGCGTGATGGGATGAAGTCTGTAAATGTAAGTTACTAGGACCTAAAAGGGTTGAAGAAATGGTGGAGAAGGTGAAAACCATTCAGCAGCACATCAAGGAATCCCAAAGTCAATAGAAGAGTTATGTAGACAATCATCGATGAGACCTTGAGTTCAAAGTTATAGACATGGTATTTCTACGCATATTTCCATGGAATAAGGGCATGGGGGTTGGTAAGAAAGGAAAGCTAAGTCCTAGGTACATCGACCAATTTGATATTCTTGATCATGTCAGGGTTGTGGCCTATCTACTTGCCCTTCCACCTACCATGTCCAAAGTGAACGATGTCTTTCATCTATCCCTCTTAAGGAAGTACATACCAGACCCTTCACATGTACTCTCTTCAGAGGTGGTATTGTTGAATAATTATATTTATTACGAGAAGAAGCTAGTGAAGATCTTGGATCATAGAGATAAATTTATACGTAACAAGACTACGCACCTGATCAAAGTAATGTGGAAAACCATAAGTACAAAGAGGAAACATGGGAACTAGAGTAGGTAATGAAGGAAAAGTACCCACACCTATTTATGGATTAGAATGTAAAAAAAGAAATATCTAGGGAAAAATTTCATAAGGGGTTAATAATGTAACGACCTAAATTTTTATCAATGAAAAATCCCTTCTTATAATTATGTCATATAATCACATGAAATCACAACACAATGAACTACTAAGTATTATGTGACGTTTAAATATAATATTATCAAGTCTTTGTTTTGAATTTCAAAAATCTGACATACATAGTTCCATTCATTAAGATATTTAGAGTTTGATATAATCCACTTAGTTTTTCATGAATAGTAACATACCCTTGTAAATAATAACATACCCTTATGAATAGTAATGAAAAGTAAGTTGGACAAAAAAAATATAAACTTCACCAATGAATGTACATATACAATTTATACATCTTATATGTGAAAAAATGATCATAGTATAAGTATTGCTATTTTTGTATGTCATAAATATTTTAATTACAATTTTATGATTAATTAAATAATTTAAAATGGAAATTTATTTTTATAAAATGTAATAATAAATTTTTATTTTATTTTCATATGGTTATAAGATAATTTTATGGGACCTTGATTAATTTTTCAAGGTGTTATAAAACGGGTTATAATTTTAATGTTGTTTTTTTCAAATAATTATGATTTTTTTTAAATTAAATTAATCATTTATAGAAAATTATTTTTTGAATAATGAAGATTATTTTTGGATTATATGCATCAAAAAATGGTTAGGGTGAATTTTTTTATTTTTCTAAAATACATGATTTTTTATGAATAGTAAAATACTATAGTTCACAATAAATGCTAAAACCTAAATTTCTACATCATGCTTGAGTTATGGATGATGTAAATGGCCATTGGATTGATCTCACATGCACATATTACTATTTGTAATCACAATCATCAAACATTTTTTCTTTTATTGAGAAAAATAATTAAATAATGAATTAAATATTCAAAATTCACTCCCCTCCCCCACTATAAAAACTACCCACACTCCCTTCTTCTCTTCAATCTTCTCAAGCATTGTGACTTGCCTATGTTATACCCAAATCACTCCCCAAGATCCTCCCCCACATCCAACGTCCCTTGTTCTCCTCAAAAGAACAAATAATCTCCCCTAATGAGGCTCTCAAGGAAGACTAAATCAAGAGGTAAATTCCTATTTTCTTTTCTTTCAATTTCTTTGAAGTACTTTTATATTCTTTTCTTCATTCCTCACCTA
Source organism: Viscum album (assembly GCA_963277665.1). NCBI lineage: Eukaryota > Viridiplantae > Streptophyta > Magnoliopsida > Santalales > Viscaceae > Viscum > Viscum album. Next base: position 861,463,449 of record OY728123.1, on the reverse strand, counting down.
CCTTCACCCAAATGGTAAAATAACTATAATAACATATATGTACTGGAATTCCATTATTATAATGGTATATTTTATCCTAATCTCTCCCTCCCCCTCCTTTTATTCTATAAATGAAAATATCGTCCGAGATGTGTTGATTTATCACATTCAAGGATGTTGGGTTTTCGATTTTCTTTAACATATTATATAATGGTCATGAAATAATTTTAATGGTTGAACCATATCATAATATATGTATTTTATCTTATTTTATGTTCTTTAGTCCTTATAAATTCATTATGTGAAATAATAATACAAAACAAGTTAACTGTGAGAAAAATCGCCACATTAATCCCAGAGTTTATCAATACTATTTTATATAATGATTCACCTTCACTCCAAGTAATAAAATTAAATTTACAACTATTTAATCATATTTATTTTCACTATTGTCATATAAATTCAATTTTATACAACCACCCTCATCATACATGTTTATTCATTAATGTATATAAGTAAACCGACCATGAAACAAACGGACCCGAACAATGAAGTTGAACCTCATAAACAATCAAAAAGGATATGAATGAACTCAAAAAGGTTATAATAAATCATTTACATGTAAAATAGTTTCTGTAATTATTAATTAATTACCCTAATTTGATTAATCAGGTCTTTAATATCAAGGGGAGAACACCATCAGACTTAAGGTTAGGGATCCTCTCTTTCTCACATTTATTCAAGAATATCCTTTAGGTTACTCCATTTTACATTAAATTCATAATTATGGGGTATGATTTCAAACCATACACATACTTCCATAATTATGTATAAAAGATGATAAATTCCTTTATCTCTAGTTAAGACCACTTATGTACACCCGATACCATGCCAATATTCTGTAAGAGATTCTACCTGAACCACCTTTATTCCTTCGAGTTTCTCTATATTTACTTTTACCAAAATGGAGATGTCTTTTATTTTTATTTTAAGCTTCTAAATTATATTTATATGCTCCAAAATCATGTTTCAATATCCATACCTCATTCTCTTTTGGGGATATACATTGTGATTCCCTCCTCGATACTTCCCAATAAGAAAAGTCATTTTAAGGGAACTTCCCAAATTTAACCCAATTTCAAGTGCACTCTACCATTTGTTTTAAGCCACCTTAATTTTTATAAAATCAGTATTTTTATTATGAAAAACTTCTTTTTCACATCTGGTTTTACATAAAATATTATTCATTTTTCTATTTTAAATGATCTTTAGTATTTTCCTTAAAACCGCACTAAAATGTTTTAATGCTGAGAATTTCATATATACTATTTTAACATGTTTTCACGTCTTTTTTAAATAAATTACCATCCTATATGACTACTTTACCTAATTAATGTACATTTATGTTTTAATTCCTTTCCCTCATTGACAATTTTATGATACACCAATTCATTATGCTTTATGACACAGATGTGATACTCATTTCTCTCCATGGGTCCCCTTATGTTTATGTATGATTGATTATTTATGTAGAAAGAATATTCATGAAAATTTTAATATGGGTGCACCAAGATAGTAATACAATGCATTGGGTAACTTTCAGTCTCATGAGACATTATATTCAATGATCTTGGTAGTTAGTATTGACTCGTGCAACCATGTGCAATGGTCTTGGTGGTTAACCTTGAATTGTTCTCCTCTATGTGCAATGACCCTTAACTCATTCTAAATTAATTATATATGTTTATTACACAATAATATGAATTCATGTTTATATGATCCCATGTCTATATGTTATGATTCTATATGTCATTTTATATCATTATGTGATGATCTCGAACCCTTGTGTTAAAGACTTATTCTTTTATTTAATCCCATAATGGGCTTTTAAACAATCCCTTTGTTCATGATCTCCCAAGGGTATCCTTTGCATATGTAAGGGATCAATGGAATTTAGGAGCACTCTATGAAGATTAAATAAAGAAGTGTATTTTTAGTCCAATGTTTTAAGTTTTATGTACCTAGTCTTCAAAGACACTAGACATTACAATCGTTGTCTTGTACTCTGAAGTATAATAATACTTAAAAGAATGTGATGTTTTATGTAAATGGATAGGGTCACAATAATGTTCATTGAACCACCCCTATGAAATCCCAACCAACACACACTTTATCTGTACTGTGTATGCTAGTGTAATAAGGGGTTATGTGTATAGACACTAGTAGTAATAAATTTTATATTTTATATTTTTTTAAAAGTAATGATTATATTTAACCCTTTTTATTATTAATTTATAAATTATTATATAATGAGTTTGATAAAAATAAGATTTTGATATATGGAAATAAAATACTATTTTATGTAAGTATGCAGTTTCAATTAAGACAATGTTTTGATAAAATAATTAAACTTTGAAATAAATATTATTTCGATAAATATTATTATTATATATTATTTATTTAAATATGAATGATAAAATAATTTAAGGAAAACCAATGTAATTGTTTTGTGGGTTAAAAAGTTTTCAGTGTTTTAAAAGATGTATTTTACAGTAAATAAGTTTTTTTATTTAAAAGTGAAGATTCAAATATTTATAAATTTTTTTTGGTTAAATAAAAATTATTTATAAAATAAGTACATCAAAATTATATAATGGTTAATTTTTATAATTTTATTTGATAGCTAATTTTTTGGTAAAAATTAAATATGGTGTAAATATATTGCCCGTATTATGACAACATAATATATAAAAAGTGATGTAATAAATTATGAAAAAGGAATCCACAATGAAATATATACCACCTTTAAAATAATTTTTTACATTATTTTATTAATTATATAGTCCATTAATGAATCCTCCAAAATATATGTTATATTTTAAGGTTTTAAAATAAATTCTTTATAAACAGGACTCCCTTCCACATAACCAAAAGTTTTATTTTAATATATATATTTTTTATAAATATAATATATTTAAAACCAACCTTATTTGGTAGAAAAAATGGGCAAAACCATGGGAATATTTTTGGGTTTTATTATATTATTATATAGAGTCCAAAACCAATGTTTAAAATTTATTAAAGTATTCCAGTTTATTTTGCTATAAATACCCACCAAAACTCCCATTATTCTTCACAAAAAAACCATTGGTAATGAATTTGTTATCCCTCCAACTCTCTCTAAATCCCTCATGATGTTTTACTAAGATCTAAATATGCTCTTACCACAGCTTTTAGAAGGTCCCTCTCAAGGTAAGGGATCCCTCTCTTCTTTTCTATTCAAGAGCCTCATTTGTTTTTATCCTTTTAAATATTAGTTTATTATTTTTTATTGACTTCATAAATATAAATTTTATATCTAATTGATGTTATAATAAATTGATATCATTTATCCCCCTAAATATAACCTCTACCTAAGCCATTACTAGGCCAAAATAAGGGATTCTATCAATCCTCTACATTCAAGTACTTTATTTGTATTATACCTTTGGATTTTGAATTGTTCATGTTAGAATATGTTTTTATGCACAAAATTATTGTCTTTATGATTAAAAATTAATGAGATACTACCTTACACTCTCATTAAGCATTTACAAAAACCCTTATGTACACCCGTTATGTTTCTGAAATTATCCCATGATTTTCAATGCCAAACATTTGTATTTTGTATACCAAAACCCATTTCAAATCAAGGGTATTCAGATAGATCTAACTATAATTAATTTATTATGTAATTATATTTATGTAACCCACACTCCTGAATTGTGGGATTAAATTTTTTGAAATAAATTCTTATTCTATATGATCTATGTGGCACACAGATACTTGTACATGACATGAATGTGAGTTGTGGGTTTGGAATTTTATATCCCTCAAATGAATTGGGTAATGTTTTTATATAATAATTTTCCATTAATGTTGCTTGAAGTACTATCCTAAAAACAAAAAATTATGATGTATTAGCAGTTAGTCTTGACTTATGCTTATGATTTCATATTTTATGTTGGTGTCACATTCCTATGTCTACTTGATGTCATCATCTTATATTGTGACTTGATGTTCATGTTTATGATTCTTACACCTTTTATGTCACCTTCATATGCCTCTTGACCCTCTTTTTTTTAATTTCATCATGTTATGATTTTACTATTCCTTTATTGGGATTTAGAGATTACCCATTTTTTATGAAAGTATCCAGGTTATCCCATGCATTTTTAGAAGAGACGTGAAATTTTATGTTCATGTAAAAGCGTTTTAAATAATTTTTATTTTTTCCATATTTTATGTTATTATGTTATGTAACTAACTTCCCAAAGTCACTTGACCTATCTACCTTATATTATTTTATAATGTGAATATTTATTTAATAAATAATGAATTAGTGTGTATTAAAGACACATTTTTTCATAGTAGTTGTTCGGAAAAAATTTTCTCCCTCCCACCATGTGTGATAAAACAAATTTGGTTGGTTAAGAAGACCTCTGCATTATATAATAGTGTATACTAGAGACCATTCTATAGGATAATATCCTAGAATGAATTTATCCCCCAAATAGGAGTCTATTTCAACAATATGTAGGGCTATTTTATATAATTTTCATATGGTGAGGTCATTATATATCACCTTAGATTAATCCAAGAGATAGTTATCAGGTCTTTAAAAAGAAGAGAACCCCATGTGTGCTAATTATTTTTGCCTCCCCCTTGAAATGTTGATCCAATGATCTATCAGTGTTGAATTTCATACCAATTTTGGGGGATTTTCATCACAGTCAATATCCTGGTGAACCACTAATTCACTGCTAAATTGTTTAAGTACAGTGCATGAATAATAAATAGAGGGATAATTATTCTTATTTCCACTTAATTGGATCATAGAGATTTTAGATGATTGGTATATATTTTTTTGGATATTAATTAAACCCCCTCAAAAAATTATGAGAAATTTATCACTGTCTAAATTCTATGTGATGATTCCCTATTCGAGGTCATTTTTATAAAAATAAATCTATATCTTATGTGAAATTTTATTAATATTTTAAAACACTTATGTATTTAAAAATCATAGATTTTGTTCAAAAAATTCAAAAAGGATTTTTTTGTTCAAATGAAAATGTGTGTAATTATATTATTATTCATCAATCTATATATATTAATTATTAACTATGTCACTACCAAATGACATTATAGTATAGGTTTTACATTTTATAGCCAATGAAATTTCCAATTTTTTTTTGTAATATTCTATGTTGGACTATTATGATGAAATAATATAATTTTCATTACGCCATGATTTTTTTGACGAAATTTTTATTTAACCATATAATCAAAGGTATTAAATTATCTCCCATTAAATAATTACATCCAAAAAATTTGGTATGAACATCAATAGAACAAGAGAGTATACTTATTCTCTATTTCTTTTAGAGGCAACCTTGTAATGTATTCTAAATTCTGATTCCTCTAAAGAACTTCCACTAGTAAGGTTGTCTAATTTTAAAACACCCTTTATCTACTCTCAATAATCTATATAGGATCCTTATTATATAAATTTTTAGGCTTTAAATATATTTCATTGATGGATATTACATGTGCAGGGCTTGAAATTTACTTCCATAACATCAAGTTATGAATGATTCCATGTACTTTAGAGAGGTTGGGTGGAAAATACAAAAGATAAGACACAACTACAATTATATATAAATTTAAAAACGTCAAATATACATCAGTCATAGCTTCCCTTTCCCATGAATCCTTATAACTCCCTTCAATGGTGATTCTTTTAGGAATACATGATATGATACTTGGAATTCTAATTCCTTCCTCTAATTATAAGTATATATTTTTACACTATGAGAAATATTCATTTGATTCTATATAGATCACCCCATCTCAGTTATTTCCTCTATAATTTCAAGACCAAATATCCACCCTTCATCAAATTTAACCCAATAGATTTGAGTGACACTTCTTTTTTAATAAAGGCATAATATTTTCCAATTTGAATTCATTAATGGAATATATTATTGTATGTGAATTCTATTAGAGATAGGTATTGGTCCCATGTTCCTTGGAAATCGAGTGAACCTAACCTCATCATATCCTTTGAGGATCATATAGTCCTTTCAGATGACCCATAAGTTTGAGGACGATAAACAATGCTCAAATTTATCTTAATTTTCAATTGATTCTAATGACACCTCCAAAAAATTAATGTTAATCAAGGATCATGATAAGATACTTTTGATAATAGTGAGCCATAAAGTCTCCCAACTTCATTGATTTAATGCTATAAAATAAATTCTAGGGGTAGATCCTTCCTTGTTACTACGTTAATAATGGGTAAGGCAATCCATAATGCCCCATATAACATCATCCATCTTGGATTTCATTGGCAGTCCAATTATAATGTCCTTTGTGATATAACCCCCCTTAAACATTCTAATAGGGAGTGGTTGCATGAAACCTTTTGGATGTATTATTTAAAACATTCATTGTTGGTATACTAATAATACTTCCACATAGTTTATAATTTTTTTATTTATATTTTCCCACAATAAGTGTAATTTTATATCCCTATACACCTTGGTACTACTAGGGTGTGTTAAGACGTTTGATCGAGGAGATTCATCTGGAAATTCCCTCTTTATCACTGATAATGATGACAAATATAGTCTCTTTCAAAAAAACAACAAAATATCTTCATAGATGAAATCTCTAAATCTACTACATTTCATTTCATTGATATTATTTTATAAACCATCATTATCTTTTTTAGACATATTTATCTTCTCTAGTAAATATGGTTGGAAAATTACATTGGAAATAATAGATTTTCCTATTCTTTATTAATGTCCATACAAATCATTACCAAATACATGAATATTAGATCCTTGTATATCCTCATTATGGATAGAACTCCATGATCCTTTCTACTTAATGCACATGACATGTGTTTTTCCTTCCCTAGGTGGTAGTTCATTTCACATTCATAGTCCTTGAGTAGTTCTAGTTATCTCCTTTGTCTCATTTTAAGATATTTCTACATGAATATATAATATAAATTTTTTTGGTCTTTATATATGTAACATATTTAACCATATAGATAGTTTATCTATATCTTCAAAGAAAATATTACTATTTCTAGATAATGATAAGTAGTTATATATTTTTATTCATAAATCTTTAATTTACATGATGCATAAGAATCAACTATAATATTTTTCATAGTAATACCTTATTCCTTTCTTTGATTCATCAGTGTATATAAAAATTACCTCATTCAAATAATGTAAGGTCAATACTAGTGAATTTTTTAATATATTTTTTACTTCCTTGAAAAATTCTTCACATTTTTTAGACCATGTAAATTAACCACTTTACATATCAACCTGTTTTCTAGATTTTATAATTAAGAAAAAATTATAATAAATTTATGATATTGACCAGTTAAGATAATGGAAACTTTTATATTAGTTATATTAAATGGGGTTCCTTATCCATTAAAAACCATTTTAATTGTTGGGGTTAACAGATATTCTACCCTTAGAGATAACATGGAAATGATAACAGACTTTTTGAATCCAAAATTCACACTTACTAAATTTTCCATATATCTCATTATCACTTAGAGTCCCAAGGAAATTATTTAAATTGTATTAATGAACTTCATATAACTTAGATTATATTATTATATTTTTAATAAAAACCCTGAAAAGTTTTATCATGATAATCCATGAGTACTTTATTGATTATATCCATAAACATATGTGGGTAATTTATTAACCCAAATGGAATTACCTTGAACTCATAATGATCATTCCATGTGTGAAAATATATATTTGGTATGTTACCCTTCATGAATATTTGTTGATGATGACAAGAATAGATGTCAATATTTGAGAATTATATAGATCCCAAAAGATGATAAAAATTTTCATTAATGGGAGGTAAATGATAACTATTAGTTATGTTATTTAAATTGATTTCTCAATAATTGATATGAAACCTCATTGACCCATTATTATTTTTCACAAAAAAACTGGTGTTCCCCAAAGTGAAACATTATAGAATATATATCCCTTATCACAAAATCTATTAATTTAATTCAATCAATTGAAATTGATCAAATCTAAAATGAGTTCTAGATAATGATTTTTCATCATATGTAATGCCAATAAAGAATTTGACATCACAGTTTGGGATATATTCTACAAGTTTCTTAGAAAATTCATAAATAAAATCCTTCATAATAGAAACCTCATATATGTTGGTCAGAGTTGAGTTCTCAAGATGTGGGTGAATTGAGTATCTATAAAAATTTCTGTTGAAAAGGTTTCATAAAAAGGTTCTCCAATAAAAATAAATACAACACAGTAAATAAAGGTAATATGGTTATAAAATTTTGACTATTCAAATAACCTCTTTGAATAATGATTAATTCTCAGTAATATCAATATGAGTTATTAATACTAATTTTGAATTTATTCCAATAAAGTAAGACAATTATGAATTCTATCAATGATTAACTTCTAAAGTAAAATCTAGTTATTTCTGAAATATACATTAAAATAGAGAATAACTAAATTAAATAACACAATGGATAAAAAATGTTGTCCAGTCTCAAACCGAGACCTAATACACTTCACTTGGTGATCCCCTTATACCAAGAAATTTATATTGATAAACTTGATCCACACCCTAGATCGGGGTAAACAATAGTGCACCGGACTGTCCAAGTCACACGAACTCTTAAACTTTTCTTAGTTAGTATACACTAATAGGTTACACAAGGACCTCTTCTACAATTATCTATGGGAGTAAACAAATTTAAAAATATATGTTAGGAAGGATATCTTGTATCCTTTAGTTTAGTGTAGGAGACAATGTTTGTTTTAATATAGACACACACATTTATCGAAAGCTAAAACAATACACAATAGATCAAAGATTATTAGAAAATGTTAGAAGTGCTCTGAGTGTTATTCTATGTAGCTATGGGATTGCAGGAGGAATAAAATGCAAGTTTTGAGTCCTCTTGTGAAAAACAGAGTATCATAAGTCTGGTTCTCTGGCTTCCAGTTAGATATAGCTCGTTTTATCCATATATTTGGTACTACATATATGTTTTTGGCTATGATCTATAGTAGTCCAAACAATGGATTTGAGAATGCTTAGTGTGTTCTTCATATGTTTCCTGTTGCATGTATTGGTTCACTTTTAAAAAATTCTCGTGCTTATACTGCACACTTCTCATCTTTTTTTCTAGTGCCATGTTTTTCTATTTATTTTGGAGTGCATGTGTTGGACCCGACATGATCCATGTATTCTGCACCTCATACCTCATACTTTCAGGTGACATGTCTATAAAGAAATATTAATTATGTTAGTGCATTAAAATGACTCAAATATGACGATTAGAAATTAAATTGAAAACTCCAAAACAGATTAATGTACGGTGTCACAGTCTATCTAGAAATGGTATCACTTGGAAATGGTGTCCATATGAAATGATGTCTTCTTCTTTACCTTTTAGTGGTGATATATTAATAATGTCATTATTTTATTGAGATCAAGAACTGGTATCACATATGTGGTGTTAAGATCACAGTGTCTGGTCCTTTTCCAATATTTCAACAGTGTTATAGTTATTGTAGCATGAAATCGGTGTCACAGACATCATGAGATCTGAAACTAGTTACGGTTTTTGGGTCATAGTTTATTTAAATCATAAAAAACCAACCATCTCTACTTAGGATTTGAGATAGATTAAACTGGAGTAACATGATTTGTATCATTAAAACATGATTAAAACACGTGGAGTCCAACAATCTCCCCCTTTGGATGATAAAAAATCATATGAATTAGATATCTATTCTTAGTGAGTTTTCTCTCCCTTTGGGAAGTTTTCTCCCCCTTTTTTAATAATTAAAAAGAGTACAAGAAAAAAATAAATAATGAATGTAAAGAAGAGAATAGAAAAGAAGAGGCAAAATTAAATTAGATGAAAAAATATGTGTCATTACAGTCATTTCGAAAAAGTGAAAAAAATCCCTATCAAGATACAAGTTTCACTATTCTACAACACTAGTTGTCTTCGCTTTTCCCTTGGCAGAAACATCAAAAGGAGCCACATGAGCAGAAGTAGAAGTTGAAGAAGGGAGTGAGCTAACGGTCAAAAAAAGGAAGAGGGTGTCCTTCGAAAATAGATGGTTTTAAAGTACGTTTGGTGGAAGACCGATACATGTTTTACTCAAGGATAAGAGGTATGATCTAGCTCAGAGCCTGAGATACAGACATTGAGGTAGATGTAAAGGTAGTGGGTGAGGGAGGAGGTAAACCAGGATGCAAGGGTGTAGCTGTAGGAGCCAAAATTTCAGTGCTTTTCTCATGAAGATAAGGATTCAAAAACTAAATGAATTCAGCAATAATGTCACCACTATACTGTATTGCTTTCTTAAAATTATTATTTTTCACCATGAACTTGTCTAATAAAGGAGTTAAATCTTTCATCTTTTGAACTTGAGTCTTGAAATCTTGAGTGACAGGAGGTATTTTCATATTCTCTACAAGATACTTGAAATTATTGGTCATTTCATGCTTAGAGAAAATCCTATTAAAGTAGAAATCAACTTTCTTAGTGATTTATTCTTGAGCATCATTTGCAATCATTGAGTTAATCCTTACCAAATCAAGTACACTGCCACTATTCTTGACAACTGTAGAGAGAGTCTCTTGGTCAAAGACACTTAACACTGATTGAAGTTTCTCTTTAACAATGGTTCTAAGAATATTACTATCAAAGCGTTCATATGACTATCCAGAGGCACTGGAGGCTGTAATAGCTAAAGTGGGGGTCTTGAGATAATTTAGAACATTCTACAGACACCCCTTGTACTCATCGGTCAGTTTTTTGAGACCAATAAGAAGATAATTCATCTCTTGAACTATCTTCTTATTTCTCTCATCTACCTTGTTAGCTAATGAATTCTACTTCGGTTGAATTAGAGAGGAAAATTCTTGTTGAATCTGACCACTAACATCTTCAATCGGATGACCAATAAGAGATAATCCTGATTTCAAGACATTTTTCAAATCTTCAACCATAGATCTAAGAGACGTCACTTCATCACTCAATTGTATTTTCTCAATTCTATCCTCTAGAATTTCATGATATATTTTTGGATGAATCATCCATATTATCTTCTCTAACAACAAGGTGATATATCTTTCACTTAGGTTTGTTATAGGAGAAGGTTGTGTGTTCATGAGATTTTCAACTCCAACCAATAAATTAGCTCTAAAAGCTTTCAAATCACACTGAATCATGAAGGTAGGAGGTTCTTGTGAAGGTTCAGGAACATGAGTTGAGATAGGCTCAGGTTTCTTGGTAGAGATTACTTCATGAGTAGAGAATAGTTTCAATTGAAACACAGTAGATAGGTCTATACCTTTAATCAATTATTCTTAGGCATCCACCAAATAAAAGTAGTTAGGAAGCTTATACCATGTATCCAAAGTGATTTTATCAATTTGATTATAAAATTCAACACTTTCTAGACTTGGGTTTTGCTCCCACTCAACAAGTGCATCTCTCACAGGACTAAGAGATTGAGTTCCTTGATCCAATTCTAAAAGATCATCTCCAAATATTTCACCCATTTCTTTTCTATCCAACTGGAAGACTTGTTCTATTCTCTCCTTAGTAGATAGAATAACATCAGGATTACCCTGTTCTTCCAAAAGTTCTCCAACTGCAAAATCTTTCTCAAGAGAAAATTATTCTTCCAAAGGCTTCTCATGAACAACATCTTCTCTTATATTAATAACAAATTCTTTTCCAGAAGATGGTTCTTATTCTAAATCAATACTCCTTTTAGGAATAGGTTCTTCCTTCTCAACATTCCCTTATGGAATTGGTCCACTATATTCCTTATCTAAGGCATTTTCTTCTAGATGCGCAACAACTGCCACTTCTTCCTCTTCAACAGGATATTCAACAATTTTATCTGCTTCCAAACATGGATCAAAAGTGTTCTTAAGTCTTGAATGATGCACAAATAGATTAAACTTTTCATATAACCATTCATTATATAACACCCAAGACTTTTTCCATGGATTCCAACTAATTTTCATCCTTTTTACTATAACCTTTGAGAAACAAAATTCACAGTACTTAATGAATTCTTCATTTAGTCCAACCAACCCTTTGGAATAAAACATAGTAGGGATTAATCTTGAGTATAACTAGGAGGTATACTTTGAGTTTTTCTTTATCAACTCACACATGTGGAGTATAACATACTTGTACAGGTTAATATTGTGTCCACTATTTACAAGACTTATCAGAAATATATCATGATACATGAGGGTAGAAAAATCCCCTTTCCTCAGAGTAATTAAATTCAAAATAAACTTAAACAGTTATCTTGATTCACCATCTAACTCAGAAATAATATCTCTTCTCTTCCACTTATTTCCAGTCAAGCTTCCAAAGTCTTCTTCTAAAACAAAAACATCACTATGAGGAGGAGGACCTCTCTGGTAGTCTTAAAAAGTTTCCTCATGAGGCATCCCTAGGCAAGAAGCTCATAAACTCAATTAAAAAGAGAATCTTTGGACATTAATATAGCTCCTCACAACAAAACCATCTTCAGTGTTGAAAGAAAACTGAACAAACTAATAAAATTTTGCAACATGTTTTGGATAAATCATCCTTTTCTATTTTGTGAACCATTCCAGCTATGTATTTTCTATCAGTACATTGATAACTAATGAATTACTTGTCAAAAACCACTTAGGATAGATTTCCTTTTCTGGTACCACTATTCAATCAACAAGGTTCAGGTTCAAAGGTCCTTCGTGTGCTACCTTCAGTGCTCTTTTAACTTTATTATGGGATCTGTGCTTCTCAAGAGTTGATGAATATGGGTGCTTTATCTTTGAAATTCAATGAGAGGTTCGAGATAGAGAGAGAGACAAAGGATTGAAAGAGGTCTTACGGTTTGAGAGAGAAAGGTTTTGGTTTTGAGAGACGAAAGCTCGAGTGAAAGAAATAGTTAAAGACATTTGGTTTTTATCATTTAGGGATTTCAAGAGTCACAAATTTAAAATCACCGGATGAATATAATAAAATTATTAACATAGAAATACAGGTAATAAAATATAAACAAACAGAAATGTTTTATTATGGTGATACCGAAATAGAATTTCACGTTGAGACCGGAACCGACTTTCATGGTGAGACTAGAACATACTTTCATGGTGAGATCTCTATTGTGTGACTCCAAAAAGGTGTGACCGTATCATTTAAAACAGTAAGTTCAAAAAAGTAATCGAGATATGGTAACTATGAGACCGTAAACATGAACCAGTAACTTCAAGACAATGACTTGCAGAACTACGAGAGTGAGATAGTACTTCTAAAATAGTGAATTGTGAAACGGTAAACTATGAAACAGTAAGATGTGAGATACTTTCTACTTGAGATTTATCATTCCCAATTCATGTATGATGTAATATATCCTTTAATAATTTAATGGTTTGGTGAATATATTAGTAAGTCTATATTTATTTCCAATTAATTCTAAAGTGATATCACCGTTTTGATAATGGTCTTTCAAAAAGTGATTTCTTGCATCAATATATTTTGTCCTTGAGTGTGAAACATGATTTTTTGAGTTGTTAATAGAACTTGTATTGTCACAATTTTTAGGTACATTTCTGAATTGATATCCATAATATAGTAATGTGTGTTTCATCCAAAAAATTTGTGCACCACAACTACCAGTATCTATGTATTCAGCTTCGGTAGTAGATAATTCAACAGAGTTTTGTTTCATACTACACCATGATACTATAGACTTTCCTACGAAGTGACATGTTCAAGACATTCTTTTTATATCTTACTTAAAACCACCAAAATCATCATCAAAATAACTAACTAACTCAAATTGTTTTCCTTTAGGATAAAATAGTCCAAGATTGGGCGTATGTTAGAGGTATTTGAAAATCATTTTAACAATATTTAAATGAAATTTCATAAGTGTTTCTCAAAAACGCACACACATACATACACTAAACATAATGTTAGGTCGGGTAGCATTTAAGTATAGTAAGCTTCCAATCATTCCACTGTAAGTGGTTTGATCCATAGATTTTCCATCTTTATCAAGATCCAGTTTACAAATAGTACTCATTGGAGTATCCCTACTTTTACTGTTATCCAAGCCAAAACGTTTTAGAATATCTGTAGTATATTTAATTTGATTTAAAATAATACAATCTTAATTTTGAAAGATTTTAAATCCAAGAAAGAATTTTAGTTCACTCATTAAACGTATTTCAATTTCATTTTGCATCATTTTAGAAAATTAAATACATAAATAATTTTTTCATGATCCAAAAATAATATCATCTATATAAATTTGAACAACTAAAACATCATTTGAAATTAGTTTTATAAAAAGGGTAGGATCAAATATTCCTTTTGTAAAACTTTTGAAAATAAGAAAATTACTTAGTCTATCATTCAAATATCTTGGAGCTTATTTTAAATCACACAAATATTTTGATAATTGAAAAACATGATTTGGAATGTGAGAATTTGTGAAACCAGGGGATTGTTCAACAAATACAACCTCAAATATATACCCATTTTGGAATGCACTCTTATCATCCATTTGATATAGTTTTAAATTTTTATGTTCAGCATAGGAAAGAATGATTATCATGGATTTATGTATAGCTACTGGTGCAAAGGAATCCTCATAGTCAATTCCTTATTCATGACTATAGCCTTGTGAAACAAATCTATCCTTATTTCTAACTATATTATCAGATTCATCGACCTTATTTCTGAACACCCACTTAGTGCCTATGGTAAATGTGTCTTTGGGTCTTTCAAAAAGATTCCAAATATTATTCCTTTAAAACTGATTATGTTCTTCTTGCATATCCATCACCCAAAATTCATCATTTATAGCATCATTAATGTTTTTAGGTTCAAGTTGTGTCAAGAAAACTTGATTTTCAACCTTATTTCTAAGTGAATCTCTAGTTTGAGTTCATTTATCTAAATCTCCTACAACATAATATAATGGATGGTTCTTAAAGGTTCTAATAGATCTAGAAAAAGAGGGGAAAGTGAGTTCAGGTTCTTCAACATGTTCGGGTTCATTATGACTTGAATCTGGATAATTTTCAAAACTAGATGTTTTAACAAATCCTTTTACTGGATGGTTAGAGTATTTAGTATTGATGTTCATATTTGACATATCATCCTCCAGATTCTCTAGAGAGGTCTTAGGCTCAAATTCATATATCTCATCAAACATGACATGGACAGATTCCTCCACATATATAGTTCTTTTTTAAACACTCTATAGGATTTATTAGAGATTGAATACCCTTGAAAAATTCCTTCATCACACAAGTATGCAAACTTTTCAAGACTTTCCTTAGTATTAAGGATATAGAAATTACAACCAAAAACTTTGAAGTATCTTACTTTGGGTTTTATATTGTTCCATAGGTCATCTAGAGTTCTTTTAAGAATGGGTCTAATCAACACTCTATTAATTATATAGAATGTTATATCTACACCTTCAGGCCAAAAATAAATAGGCAATTCATATTCACTAAACATGGTTCTAGAAATATCTTAAAATGTTATATTTCTTCTTTCTAAAAATCCATTTTTTGTGGTGTTGTAGGGGAATAGAAATTATGACTATAGCTATTTTTGAGCAAAACGATTCAAAATCTTGATTTTCAAACTCACGAACATGATCACTTCTTAAGGATTTAATTCTAAGTCCACTATTATTTTCTATAGTTTTTTTCATATTTTGTGAAATGAGAGTAGGATTCACTTTTTTGAGTCAAAGAGAAAGTCTAAGTATACCTAGAGAAGTCATCTACATGAACATAAACATGGTTCTTACCATTTAAACTTGAAACTCTAGGTGGTAAAAAAAATCCATGTCAACCAATTCAAGAGGTTGAGAAGTTTAAACTTATTTATTTGGTTTGAAGGATATTTTGTGTTGTTTTCCATTTTGACAAGGGTTACACAAATTATCATTTGGAAACTCAAGTTTGGGTAGGCCTTTGACTAATATTTTTCTAGTTTTCTTTCTAATGGAGTAAATATTGCAGTTTTCTAGTCTATTAAACCAAAGCTAAAACTCGTCGGGAAATACACTTAAACATGTAGAATTTTCAGAAACCAAGGAATCTATGTTAACAAAGTATAAATATTCATTTCTCAATGTAGAAAATAGTAATTCATTTATAGAATTGAAAACATTTCCAGAATAATTTTCAAATTTAACATGAAATCCATCATCACATAGTTGTGAAATACTAAGAAGATTATATTTCAATCCATCAACAAAAATTACTTTGGAAATTATGACTGATTTAGGGTTACCGATTTGGCCAATGCTAGTGATTTTTCCTTTGGTATTTTCACCAAAGGTGACATGTCCACCATAAATTTTTATTAAGTTGTTGAAGCATGAATAGTCCCCTATCGTGTGTCTTGAACACCGACTGTCCAAGTACCATAAGATTCTACAGGATCTCTTTAAACAACTTTTCTACAAAATAGTAAAATAAAAATAGACTTTGGTACCCATATTTGTTTGGGTCCAGTAATATTAATAACTAGTTATTTAGGAACACACATCGGCTTCATAGGTTTCCTATAAGCATTATGTAAATTATTTGAAAAATAAACTCTATTTGGTCCAGAAAAACTTGAAACAGTAGGGACTATTTCATAATTTGAACTAGTAGAATGTTTTCTTGAACTAGGAGTAAAGTTTTATAATCTAGATTTAGAAACCAAATTGGTTTTTCCAAAATTTCTTTTACTAGGTTGATTGCCAATACCAGTAGTGTATTTTGGGGAAATCTGTTTACCTAGAATTGGTACCAAAGTATCTTTACCATTATTAAATCTTTCAAGTTCCTTTTTTAATTTCTCATTAGATAGCTCTAGTTCATTATTTTCTTTTAGTAAATGAACATTTTTCTCTATTTCTATAGTAATTTCAGATTTAATAGTTGATGTATGAGCATGTTATTTCTTTAAAGACAAGTATTTATCTTTTAGTTCATTACATGTCTCTTCAAGAATATTGAAGTACTCAAACATTTCTTCATTATACATATTTTAAGAATCAATTTTATCTTAAAAATAATAGGAATTTTGTATAGGAGATTCCAGTGTTACCCCATATGTGTTTCTCATAATGCAGATATTGGATTTTTTATCATGTTCATCATGTGAAGACTCTGAGTCGCATGAACTATCATCCAAAACACTCCACATTTCTTTCATTTAATTTGTATACATTATATATTTATCCTCATATTTCTTTTTGTATACTTTATATAGGTACAGTTAGCCTTTACATGTCCCTTTCTCTTACATTCCTAACACACTATCTCATCAGAATTTTCATTTCTTTTCCCATCTTTCATACAGCTTCAATTTTGATCATATACTCCTTTGAAGTTAGGATTTAGGAAAAAATTATTCCATTTGAAAAATTTCTTAAACCTTCTGGCTAATTGAGCCATCTCCTCATCACTATAAGGTGATGATTGTTCACTGCTAGAACCTTTTACAGAGACATAGAGTTTCCCTTTTTTATTTGTGTTTAGAGGTGGTAGTCTTGAGTGCAACAAATTTTCTTTCTAGTTTATTCTCCTCTTCCTTGTTTACTTTCATCTCCTATTCATACATCATTAGTTTTTCAATGAGTTATTTGATAGGAAATTTGTTGATGTCACATGACTCTCTAATAGAGACAGAGGTTCCTCTCCATCTATTCGGTAGGCATCTGAGAATCCTCATAGATTGTTCTTTGGTAGCGACTTATCTTCCAAGAGATATCATTGTGTTGAAAATTTTGTTAAACCTAAGATAAATTTCAGAAATAGGCTCATCAGGATTCATTTTAAAGTTATCATATTTAATATTATAACTATTGTGTCTCATTTCTTTCACACTATAAGTTCCTTCATGTGAAACAGACAAGGTATCCCAAATTTCATGGGTAGTTTTACATGCAGATATTCTGTTAAATTCCTCATATCCTAAAGATAAATATAAAGCATTCATGGATTTGAAATTGTTATGGTAAGAATCCTTGGTCGGGTTATCCCAATTAATTAAATAAAAATTAGTAATATTTTACTTTTCTATAATTGAAGACCAAATCTCAAATCCCATAATTTCTAAAGTCATTTTAATTTTAATTTTCTATTGGGCATAATTATTTTCATTAAATAATTGAGGTCTGTTTTTTGAATCCACTTATAATATATTATCCATAATAAATAAATACTTTGAAAGAGGAAAAAAATTAGAAATAACATAAATTTATATATCATTAAAGTACAACTAAAATCACATTTGAATAGTTTTAAAAACAGAGTCTTAACAGGAATAAAAACACCTCTGATACCAAATATTGGTCAAAGTAGAGTACTCAAGAGGGGGGGTGAATTTAGTAACTATAAAAATTTCTGTTGAAATGTTTTCTTAAAATGTTTCCCCAATAAAAATAAATACAGCCCAATCAATAGAGGTAATACGGTTATAAAAGTTTGACTATTCAAATAACATCTTAGAATATTAATTAATTATCAGTAATATCAATATGAGTAACTGATACTACTTTTGAAGCTATTTTAATAAGGAAATACAATTAGGATTCTATCCAAGATTAACTATCAAATTAAAATCTAGTGATTTCTGAATTATACATTAAAACAGAGAAAAACTAAATTAAACAACACAACAGATAAAATAAGTGGTTCAGTATCAAGTGGAGACGTAATCAACACAACTTGGTGATCACCTTACACCGAGCAGTTTATATTAATAAACTTTATCCACACCCTGTATAAGGGTAAAAAACAGCGCACAGTACTTTCCAGGTCACACGACCTCTTCCACTATTCAACATGGGTGTTAACTACCAGGTCACACAAGGACCACTTCCACACTTATCTGTGAGAGTAAACCAATGAAAAAAATATAAGAGAGGAAGGATATCTTGTATCCTTCAGTTTAGTACATGGGAAAATGTGTGTTTTAATACAGACATACACAAACTGCTCAAAAGCTAAAACAATACACAATAGATTAAAGATGATGAGAAAAGGTTAGAAGTGCTTTGGGTGTTATTCTTTGGAACTCTGGACTTGTAGGATGAATAAAATGAAAGTATGGAGTCCTCTTTGAAAATTATAGTATCGTAAGTCTGGTACTTTGGCTTCCAGTTAGATCTAGCTCATGTTCTTCGTAGAGTTAGTATTGCGAAGATGTTTTTTTCTCTGATCTATATTATTCCAGCCTGTCGATTTTAGAATGATTCATGTGTTCTTCAGATGTTTCTTGTTTTATGTATCATTTCACTTTTCAAAAATGCTCATGCTTCTACTGCACACTATTGTACACTTCTCGTCTCTTTGTTCTAGTGCCACATTTTTTCCTTTAATTTTGGAGTGGAAGTGTTTGATCCGATAGGATGCATGTATTCAACACCTCGAACCTTGTAATGTTAGGTGACATGTCTAAAAAGAAATATAAATTATGTCAGTTCATTTAAATGACTTAAATATGACCATTAGAAATTAATCTAAAACGACAAAACAGATTAAAGAACGGTGTCATAGTCTATCTAGAAATGGTATCACTCAGAAACGGTGTCACCAAGAAACTTCATCTTCTTATTTTCCTTTGAGTGGTGACATAGTCATGATGACAGAGTTATATTGAGATCAGGAACTAGTAGCACATATGCTATGTTAGGATCACGGTGTCTGGTTCTTTTCCAAACATCAAATGGTGTCTTAGTGATGGTAGTAAGGAACTGGTGTCACAAACTTCATGAGATTTGAAACTAGTTACGGTGTCAGGGTCATTGTGTCTGGGTGAGGGTGTCTGGGTCACGGTGTCTGAGTCACGGTGTCAATGTCATGGTGTCTGGGTCACGGTGTCTTGGTCATAGTGTCTGGGTCATGGTGTCTGGGACACGGTGTCTGGGTCACGGTGTCTCGTTCACAATGTCTGGGTCACGGTGTTTGGGTCACAGTTTCTGGGTCACGGTGTCTGGTTCACAATTTCTCAAACTTATCCAAATATCTATATACATATTAAGAAGTAATATTCACAAAATTAATTAGAATTGATCATTCAAAAATAAATTCATTATAAAAAAATTAAATATAGTTTACAATAATCAAATACTATTTATATGAGTTAAGGCCTTGGGTATGTTTATTTAAAGCATAAATAAACCAACCATCTCTACAAATTATTTGAGATAGATTAAATAGGAGTAACATGATTTGTGATAACTAAAACATGATTAAAACATGAGGATTCCAACAATATATTCTAAGGAAAACCATCTCATTGATCCTCTACAATAATTTCATTAATTTTAACCACTGGAGTGGTTCCAAATAAGACTATAGAAACTAATTTTCTCTTATTAAAATAAGGGATTCAATTCCAACCTCAGATATTGTAATCTCCCTCTCATTTTTTTTATTACACTTTGAGAGAAAATCCATCTAAATTACGAAATCCAAGTTAACCATTATAATTAACACATAATTTTTAACTAAACAACCAACATTAATTTTAAGGGAGATATAAATTTTTTTATTAATATAAGATGTAAACTAGGATTATTAATTGGAAACTCCCTATTTACCATATCAAGATGTGTTTCAATGTTATTGGAAAAAAAATAGAATATTTAAAAGAGTACATTAGTATAGAATAAAATAATATATTAGGTATATTTTATTTTATGATTAAATTACCTACTATAAAATCATTTGGGAACTCAACTTCTTCTGTTGAAATTGTATAACACTAGCCTTTCTCCCTTGGTCTCTTATGGGGTATATTCCCTTGATGTTTGTGGAATTAATTTGAATTGTTCCCCATATCCATGAGAGGTAAGCATTAAGAATTAGTATATTATCCCTTTTCATTGAGATCATGAGCTTTATGACCTTTATCTCTACTCTTCAATCAAATTATATTGACATTCAAGCCTGATAGTGGTGTTTATTCCCATACGTATAACATGTTATAAATTATAACCTTCCCTTCCTCTCTTTTAAAAAATTTTATTCAAAATTGTGATAAGGTTATCTATTCTTATATTTATTTCCTATAACAACATATGTACTATATAACACTTTCTATATCTTAATTTTATTTGAAAAAATGTCCCCTAAAAAGGAAAATGTTTTGAAGACCAATTCCATTTTAATAAAAAGATTTAATCTATCAGATAAGTGATCGATATGTATATTAGAGTTTTTTATATAATTTTAAGCATGTATAGATAACCTTTTAAGTTTATCCTCACACTAATTAATAAATTCCTCTTCCTTTTATCATAAATTCATTAATTACCTTTCCACATTATCGTTTTTCACTTGAGGAAAATATTTATCTAGCAATATCACATTAAAGTCTCTCTACTCCATGTTTTATATCAATCCCTTTTTCTTGGTGTTTTGAATCAAATAAAACCATTGAATAGATTCCACCCTTATAATGTATACAAAAATGATAAATTTCTCCCACTCTCTGCATCCCAACGTAATGAATATATTTTCTAATGACGTGATCCATTGGTCTTCTACTAATAGACAATATGTTCGATAAAATTTGGAGATTTTTTCTAGATGAAGGGATCCAATGATGTTACACTATAATACAGTGTAGTAAGTTGTTTCATACATGAATGGTTATTTGTTATAACCTAATATAACTACCCTAATATAGTTATAATCTTCATAGATCCAACACAAACCCCATTGAATTTCTCAGGAGGAAATTACCTATACTGATTATGGGTGTTGACATAGTTTTTGTTCCTTCCACTAAACACCATTTATAAATAATGGAATATACTTAATTAGAACATGAATAAAATAATGAATTATAAATCTTTGTATATAAATCCATTTAATTTATTAAAAATTCATTTCATGTGATCTATAAATTTTCCTGGATGTCCAAAAGGTTGTTTTAAGGATATATTCTCTAACAAAAATCATTTAAATTTATTTACAAATATTTCTAATAAAAATTATTTGATACGAATTCTAACACCTCAATTATAATAACATAAATTTGGTGGTTATTTCATTACATCCGTATAAATTTTATAGATGAAAGTATTCAACAATTTACTATTCTTAGGAACTAGATACAAAATTGTACATTACATAAAATACCAAATTAAATATACATTATATGAAATAATGAAAAATTTATTATTTATCCTTTCAAATACATATGTCACATATAGTAATCCTATTTGTTTCTTAAGGAATGAGAAAGAAAAAATGGGGTGATCTTAGAATCTTAGTAAGGTTAGTGAAAAAATAAAATTATCATAATGAAATCATGTAATACATAATGTTGAAGGAATATATAAAAAAATTTAATCCATATGAATGAACCATTGGGCATAAAATTTTCGTGGATAACATAATAGTGGAAAATAAATCACCTGGATTACTATAACTAATTTTAATGTTATGGAATACATAATAATGAAAATAATTAACATAAAATCTATTATTCTTTTCCAGGGAATCACACAAAAATAGGTAATACATACACTAAATACTTAACTAGTTTGTCTCATGATACCTATTGATGTAATGAGGAGATATATAATTTTTGGCCCCACTAATCACATAAAACGTAAAATACCTCCATCATATGAAAAGAATGACTAAACGATACATATGATAACTTTCACTAAGGAACCTCAAACATAATGATGGATAAGAAATAAATATTTATCAATATAAAAATAAAGGATATATGAAATTTCTGTATTATATTATTAAATAGAATAATATGGATATTATATTGAATATCCAAAAATAAACATCAAAACTATTAGATTATCATAATTTAATGGAAAGAACCTTTATCATTATAATGAAAATTACATGGTATATGGATATTAATATGAACTAGTCATTAAGTTCAATAGGTTGCAATGGAAGGAGACCAAATAAATGATAAATTTTTAATACCAATGAAATATATTAAAATCCTTTATTATGGTTCATAAAGAGAACATGAATCATATAATGCATTTACTTAAGGAATATCTAAATATGTGTGCAGTTCGGACCATTTTTTGTGCACCGAGTGATGATCGAGTTAATAACCAACAAAAAGTTTTAGGATTATTACCCAATGGTTCATCTGAGATAGATCCTATATATAGTTATAATATCCAAACATGGATTTAATTATTTATAAACCACACACTCCTTATATTAACAAAACTTTTAGATGTTTCCCTATCTTTAGATTTATCCTTGGGGTTTCCTATAAATGTTAGAGAATTATAATGGATTAGAATGTAATATTATAATTACCCTGTATTAAAGTAGATACACATTATATCATTTTTTTAAATACTTAAAACAATACACAAAAATATTCCCAATGACTATATTAGTTTAGTGCCTTTGGAAACATGGAAACATAAACATTGATACATAAGCAAGCTACATTTTCTCCTACTAGGTTCTTTATGACTATTACCCTTTATAGACACATAAGAAATAATACATATCTTTATAAACTAGGGAAGGAAACATAAAAAGTGTTGAGATCTGATGTTCAGTAAGGCTAAAAATGGAGACATATAAGAATAAACATGAGTATAGGGGTAAGAGAACGTGATCATACTTTTATATGATCATACTCTTTATATCATAGATCATAAACATGAATAATGACATAAATATTTGTAGTTCATAAGACATGAATAATAAGAAAATAAATAACATGATCCATTAAATCATAACATATGAATATGACATGGAATTGTGGCATACATAACTATGTGGTATTATTCCCTATATGTAAATACACATTTCTATAAAATATCTAGGCACTTCATGGGAACTGCACCTACTAGGAATTACTAACCACCATCCCTAGTCACATTTCATTCATTATAAGGGATCAGGTATCCCCATATTCTAATTGTGTATTGGGTTTCACTATATTCCATATTAATGGTGACTACACCTACTAGATAGAACACACCACTATCCCCAATCACTGTTCATACCTTGTAGGGGATCGGGTTTCCCCATCTTTCCATAGAGGATCATGTCCTTCAATATGATTCCCATAATTAAATCATGAGATATCAATCTTTACCCAATTCATTGGAGGGAGATATATTTCTCAACCATCTTATAATAAAATCATTCAAAAATGTTCCACAAGATAATAAACCTTTCATCAAATCATGACCCATAAAAAGAGATGGGTTTTATAAACATCATATCATAATCTAATGAAATGAAATGGGTGTCTTATCATGTAATCATATCTTAAATATTAAAAGAATAAAATTTTCATAATAATTTCATCAAATACTAACCCATGGAATGAATATGGTTTCACAATCATAAA
Source organism: Viscum album (assembly GCA_963277665.1). Lineage (NCBI taxonomy): Eukaryota > Viridiplantae > Streptophyta > Magnoliopsida > Santalales > Viscaceae > Viscum > Viscum album. Next base: position 861,438,962 of record OY728123.1, on the reverse strand, counting down.
ACTCGTGTAAGAGGAATGAGTTTCATAAAAATCACGTCATCAAAACATAAACCATTTAGAGAAAGAATATTAATGTAACCTTTGGATCATTTCACAAAAATACTTGACTAACATCAATGTATGTCATCTTATATGTAAAATAATTTTTAAGGATCCTTTAAAACCATTTCTTGAGGATAATATCTTTTCTTATTTGGAAGTTTTTTTAAAAAAAACCTTTTGAAAACCATTTTCCTGAAAATAAACATGAAACATTTTAAGGAAAGTTTGAAAATATTTTTAAAAATTCCTTGATAACTTATTAAATAATCTTGAAATAATTTTGAGATCCATTTTCCTTGAAAACTTATAAAAGAAGATTGAAAGAATTTTCAAAGCTAATTTACTTAAAATCTTATAAAAGAATCTTGAAAACATTTTGAAATATATTTTCCTTGAAAATTTATACAACAATATTGAAAATTTTTCATAAAAATATTTCCTTAAAACATTATAAAAGAAGACTGAAAACATTTTAAAAACCGTTTTTCTTAAAAAATTATAAAAGATGCTTGAAAAAATTTTAAAAAATATTTTATTTGAAAATAAATTCAAAATTTATAAAATAACCATTGAAAATAATCATAATACATTTTTTAAAACAATATTTTAGAAACTTATAATGGATGTTTTTAAAATCATTTAAAAACACCTTTTAAACATAAAACAATTTTGAAAACCCATTTCATTGAAAACCAAATTAAAATAATGAATTTATAGAATATTAATAAATAATTTTCCTTTTTAAAAAATAACATTTTAATCTTGTAAAGGATTCTTCAAGGGATTTATGGTAATGATGGTGGGTAAATTCGTACATGGAAAACATTCTTTTGGCACCATAAAAAGTTAATAAAAGTTGCTCGTACTGAAAATGACAAGAAGATTAATTTTTGAAAATATATTTTGTTTGAAAGTTAAAAAATGTGTATAAATTTCATTTAAATATCTGAGGAGAATATTATAATATTTTTGGAAACATTTCTTTTTGGAAAACATGGTTTTAAGGAACACATATTTCTAATATAAGAGAGAGTAAATTCGGGCATTCTTAAAAACCCTTTCTTAACTATATTATGTACCTAAGAGTGAAAAAATGGTACAAATACATGAATATGTTGTGAATAAATGTAGTAGATGAAACTTAATTAGTGTTTTTGAGATATTTATCATAGTATTTCATCTAATTAATCGTAATCATAAATTATCTAAAATGGTGATGAGATTGTTTCAATAAACTCTTACCACTTGGTAACATTGAAACATACTCCTCTTTTAAGAAAATAAAATTAAATGAATCATAAAATATGTTAAATTAAGGATATTAATTATATAAAATGTCAACAGTATTATATACACCTCATGGAAAAATATAGGCACTTTACATGACATGTGTCTCAAAGAAGGCAAATTGAGACAAAATTAGTTTCCGATTTTCTAACTTTTGAAGCAGAAACCACAGGAAACAAATATCATCAAAGAGACATTTAAATACAAGTAAATTTAATTATAACATTCATAGAATACATTCATCTAATGTATACACACCACACAAAAGTAATGGGTAGTTAATAAAGCTTTTATCTCATGGAAATAAAAAGTGAGATGAAATTCCCTTACACTGTGTCATGACTCTCATCTTACTCATACATACTTCCTTTATAATAAATATAAGTTTATTTTAAATATATAAAAGAACCATATTATTATATATAATACCTTATATGGTTCTATTATGACTTTATATTAACTTATTATTAACAATTTTATTTTAAGGTTTCACTTTGGGTAATATTCACTTTGTTATTCGCCCGTCTCTTGATTTGCTTAATATTTGGTCCACATACTTATATTATGATTTAAAAAATATAAACCATGATATAAATATAATTATTTATTATTATATTTTTATTTTAATAATATATATAATATATAATTATGAAATGTAATACATCGCTCATGGAGATAGTAGGTCGTACGTATGTATGAATGTTGTTTCTATATTATTTTCGTATTGAAAGAATGAAAAAAATGAAATATATTTACATATGTATATTATATCATTAAATTATAACTATTATTTAATATATGTCATATAATTTCACTAAAAAATCGTAAATAAATTCTATGAAGTATTTGAACGAATCACATCGCTTTGATGTGGCAGATTACACACTTCCTCAAACAAAATTATTGTCATTACACAAAACGGAAAGTATAAAGGTATCTGTTGTAAAATAATTATAGAAGAAAAAAAATTATAAATAAAATATATATTATATATAAATATATTTTCCATCATAATTATCACCTTGAGAGGTAGTAAAGGAATAATTAACAACCATCGTTTTTTGAGACGGTAGTTGTCCATACACGTAAACCGTATGTTCATTGACCATCAGATGAATGTGTGTGTAAGTGCAGGTTGAAACCATAGAATAAAAAAGTTTATAATATTAAGGATAATTTTTTTCAATAATCATCAAATTGTGATGATTGATATAGTGGGGAAAGAAAATAAAATAAAGGATCTTACGGGAGGGTGTTACCTCTTCTTTGGGTAACTACTTTTGGTTTCCTCCAAAGGGATTTCTTGGATTGATTTATTCACAAATAGAGGATTAAAAGAGTAATTTAGGATTTTTTGGAAGTTTAATGGGTATATATTGTCTGAACCTATGTGATTTTATATTTATGAAGAATGAGGAGAGGTGGTGGCCTTTTATAGGGAAGGGAGGAGACACACTTGGCAATTTTTGAGAACTAGTTTGGTGTACCCACGTTTTGACCTAAAAATAAATAAATAAACAAAAGAAAAAAATAATTGAAGGTTCATGGATGAAATATTTCCATAACATTTGTTTTTGGAAAAGTGGATAGGTTATTTTATCCCTTAAATTTATGTATTATTCTATTGATATGGTTAATTTTTCTTTAATAACGGTAATTAATTTTAACTGCATTCACTAATCTTTTTGGTAAAAAAAATTGAACATATTGGAATTTATTAATTATTATCATTTCAAATATGGAATATATTTTTCTAAATTCCAAAAATATTAGGGGTGTAATATAATTTAAAATTAATCCCACAGACGAGATGACAATGTGGGTTTTAAAAGTAAAAATTTCTAAAAGTTAGCAATGTTTTTATGCCCAATTTCAATGTCAAAATCATTATAATGACCTTTATTGTAATAAATTAAAAATTATTTTCTACTTAAAATTTTAAAACAATATGATATATAACTTACCCTTATAAATAAATTATATAAAAAAGCTATTTCGAATTAAAATTCAGTATTTGTCACTAATTCATTAAAAAATGTCTTTTGAAAAAAAGTACAAAAAAGTCACCCTATCCTTATTTCTATGTTTTCATTTCAAATATGAAGTTTATTTTGACATATAATATTTATAAAAGTTCAAAAAATTGGATTTAAAATAGGCTCCCCATTAAAATGTGGTAAAAGTGTTTTTTATACAAATATTGTATTTTATGCTTAAAATTGGGTTTCTCTTATCTTATGCCTATAAACACTTTTGTATGAACATTAAAAATATATGAATTAATATATATATATATATATATTACATTAATTTAACTTAATTATTTTAATTAATTTAATTTATTAAGATAAAACAACTTTGTGAGCATAAAAATAATAATATTTTCCTTTGTATTCAATCAGTTCTCATATTCATTTTTAACTAATTTGTAACCAATGAATTCATTTTATATTTGTGTAAAAAAACTATTTTTATAATTTAGTTAACCATTTTCATAATTACTAATTCAACATCCAGGTTATATCTTATTATATTAAATAATAATAATTTTAATAATATATTATTGTTCGGTAAAACACTGGTCTTGTGTGTTACACAAGCCATCAATGAAAGTCAGTCTTGTGTGTAACATAAGCTAACCTTGGTGTTTCGTGTAGGGAAATATAAAATTTATGTTGTGATTAGTGTATGATTAACTTGGTATTGTGTATAAAGAAATCCAAGTTTAGTGGTTTAATATATATAAAACTATTTTCAGTGTTGCGTGAAATGAAAAATATCAAAAAATTTAAATTAATTTGAAAAAATATATTTCACAAAATATGAGGGTGGTACAGATATAATGAAATATAATAGTGTTATATAATTTAAAATATTATAAATAAGTTTTAATGATGAAAAAAATATCATCCATGTTGAAATAAAGATGAATGGGAAAGGATTACACAAATATAGGATAAAAAGGGCTTATGAACCCTTACTACGACATAAACATGACATGGGAAAAGGATTTAGTGGGTTGGAATGAATAATATCCCATTTAAAGTATATGAAATGGATGATAAAAACATATAATTAAAATCATGTAAATGTATTAGAAAGTACTTAAAAAGATATTATAAAAAGAATATTGGCATTAAAATGAAAGAGTAAGATTGAGAACCTTTACCTTTAAAGGTAGATTCTTAATTCTTGAGAAGAGAAAATTTTATAATTTGAAACTATTTTGAGAGATGCTTTAGAGTGGATATGATATGAGAAACATTCTAACTATTTTTTAGTGAATAGTAATGGTAGTATGGGTGAGTATTTATAGTAAATGTGATGGATTTGTTTATTAATTTAAAGACAAAGGACATGGGCACTTTGTTTATAAAAAAATAAAATAATTTGACGTACCATGATTTTATACTATTTTATTTGACATATAGCGCCAGATATTTTGTGTTTAAATGTTTAAGAATTGAAATGCTATATGATATATTATTTGGATGTGGAAATGATTCTTATTCATATAGAATTGATTTTAATATCTTAAAATATAATTTAGTTTTTGGAATGTTATTTTTAAGTATTGTAAAACTAATTTTATTATTATAAATACATTATTATAATAAAAATAAATCCATTTTTAGTAAATAAATCCTTCATGTTACTTATTACATCATTTTAAGTCATTATGGTGTCATAATACTTACTGTATATTCGCACTATATTTTTCTTTATACAAAAAAATTTCACTATATCAGAAATTTATGAAAAATTCACCATTTGATAATTTTGAAATGATGATTGAAAATTTGAATTAATATTTTTTGTAAATAATTCCCTATATATGTGAAATATAATTATTAAATACAAAACTAGAATATTCCAAAATCACACATTTGGTAACTACAATTCAAAAAAACATCATATTTTTTCTAAGACACACATGTGTAATTATATAATTAATAATAGATAAATATTTATTATTAATTATTAATTATAAATTATATTATAACAAAATTATTTTATGGTAATTTTTTATATTTTATTATAAATATAGTTCCATTATTTTTATTGTATTATATTGTGTTGTACTATTATGATGAAATAATAAAACATACATTAGGCAATAATTTTTGGGATGAAATTTTTTTACTAGTATAATATTCATTAATACATCTATAATTCCTTACAAGAACCAATATTTTCTAAGAATAATTACTATAGGTATAATGCATTATTTGAAGTGTATTTTTGTAGGTTTGGGCTTATGAATCATATAGTATTTGGTATTGATGATTTCACCTATTGTGCATTGGATTGATATATACGTATTTTCCACGAGTAGTGTAAGTGTAGAAATATATATAATACTTGGGTTGAGGCATTATTTTCTTTTATTTATGAATCATATGTGACAAAACCATGTGGTAGAGGAAGATAGGGAATGAAAGGTACCAGTGGTCATTTATTTAACGATGGAATCAGTTGTTTATGAGGCATATAAAATTGCATTACCATAGTTATAATAATTGAACATACCAAAGTATAAATAATCTATTTTTTATAAGGAAACCGAGTGACAACTAGGGGAAGTGAAAAAAATATTAGCTTATTCAGGTAGTTAAGATGGAATATATTTAATTAATAGTTAATTTTTTTTACATGGATTGATATATAAGTATTGAACCTTATATCTGAGTAATTGTGAAGAATCTATTGTAATATAGCATCAGTTTTAGGAACACTTTCATGGGAAAGTCATGATATATAATTTTCTCTTAGTGAAACAATAAGAGATATTATTTAGTTGGGTAGTTCTAACATTCAAGAGTAGGGGGTTATTTTTATGGTTTTTTGTATGATATTCACATTAAATTTTATAAAATCTGGGGTGTAGATTTTTCCACTTTGAGATAGGTCTATGAAATGAGATTGAATAGTAGGTCAATCCTTTTACATCGAAGAATTATTCTGAGGTTCACAAGATTGAAGAGATTACTTGAAAGAAATTGAAATAGGTTAGTAGAGTGGTATGTGATAGTGAATGATGGTGTGTAGTGTAAAATGGTTCTAGATATAGGATCTCCTCAATATTAAAGTAGTTGGATCATTTATGTATGGCCCCTTATTCACTCTTTTAAGGATATAGTAGTTCCCACACCTCATGTGTGAATGTTGATGTGATTTTTTATTTTGATAGGGGTAAATTATTCTTTATTTTTATATGTATGTCATATTAGGTATATCAGTGTAGTCCTGGGTAGATTGTGATGATGAATGGGTTACCCCATCTGCTGTATAATCCACCTCAACAACTCCAATGGAAGTAACATCAACAACCAGATAGGATGATAGTATAAGATGGTGGTGGTAGTGGAGAACCTAAGAATATTCTTGTTCCTATAGTATAATGGGAAAACCATATGTGAGGTAGTGTTATAAATGTTGGAAAATTACGTACATGATAAAGAAAAGTTCATACTTTATTTCATGTGGTTGTGGTTTATGAGTTTAGAGGAATATAGGTGATAAGTGATGTGATTTTTATCATGAACATCATTATATATTTATTCAAAGTAGAAAGAAATAGAGGAAAAGGGACCGGGAAAAAAGTCACCACAAGGCCTAGGGAGGTCTAAAATAGTGAAGTCTAAGGGCATCACCATAAAATAAATTCACTCCATCAGGAATAAAGAAGGATACATTATAGTGGCAAGTGACATTGGAACCATGGACAACTAGGGAAATGAGGTGATCTATAGCTTTTTTCCCAAATATATAGGTTTGGGAGAAATAAATGTTGTGGTTAAGGAGCTCTTTACATTTCCTAATGATGTATGATATAGACCATGGTGTGGAACCTCTATCTAGCAGGGTATCATGTATGATCTTCAAGTCGATTTCAACCTAAGAGAGTTCAATGTTTTTCTGATTTAAAAGATTATGCCCAGGGAGGACTACATTATCCTTTACCTAAATAGCATTAGCATTGCCGAAAGTAGCCATGAAAGCAAGGGGCACACTCCCTCTAGAGTTGCAAACAACTCCTCCACTGCACATACCACCTGAGATGCATGATGCATCTTCTTTTTACTTGAATCCATTTTTTGAAGGAATCCATCGTATCCAATGTCCCCACATTCTGTCCCTGGGTGATCGAACCAAATAGTAGCATGCATACAGAAGACGCTAGGAAGGGGATTCCGGACAATTCTCAATGAGAAATACCGTATCAATTAGAATGCTTTTGGTTCTCACACTGATGGACCGTCATTTGAAGGTAATCCCGTCATATCTAACCTTGTTATGAGCCTTCCAAAGACACCAACCACTAGAACTAAGAATCATAGACCTCTCCATCCTCTTCGGACCTTTATTTGGTATTCCCTGAAACCATATCCCAAAGAAATAAGTCCCACAAAGGTCATTATAAGAAATATTCATCAAGTCTCCAAAGCACTTCCACATGTATTAAGCACATTCTCCTTCAAAGAAGATGTGGTTAACGCTCTCTTCACATTTTTTGATGTTGTACTAACACTAGGAAGCTAAACTAAGGTCCATTTTCTTGATGCCCTCACCAGATGGTATCGTAGAGTTACTTATTATCCAAACAAGGAAGTTGTATTTGGTTGAGATTTTGTTTCACCACACTATATAATCCCAACATTCCTAAACCACCTGGGGGTAGAAATCCATCAGAAATCCTTTGTAGTGAATTTTCCAGAATGAGATAGCGTGAACATACATTTTTCCATCTCTGGGTAGATGAGAATAGAATCAATGATATATTTCTTGTTCTTGTCAATCATAGCCTTAATGAAATCCTAATAAAAGCTCTCCTATTTGAATATAATAATTAGGGCTAGACACCCTGAGAATCCAAGAACAGATCCCACCCTGTAATTTATTCAGAAGAGAATGCTTCCATCTCCCACTGCCTACCTAGAGTGTTGTTGTAGACTCAGGATGAGGTGGGAATTTGAGCAACAAAAGGGGGATCCCTAAATGATATCTCCATCCTTATTGATGACATAGTTATGGGACATAACCCCCCCATAGAGTGTCTAGTTATCTAATATTTCCCATGATGGTTTGGCATGCATGCACTACACGGTGGTCTCTAAGCTCCTAACATTAATGCATCCATCATGAATGGGTCGAGCCATCCTGTCCCATGAAACCAAATGTCTCTTCCCTTCCGAAAGATAATCCTAAAGGAATCTATCCAGGACATTTTTGATTGATTATATAACCCATTTTTTCCCAGAAGAAGAAGCTAGTGCATGCACCAATACGGTAGCCAGGACAATATTAACCAGTGCAATATGCTCCCAAAGGATAAGAAGTGGGTTTTCCAGTTGATGACTTAGCCCATTATCCTGCACAACACATGATCAAAGTCTCGAATTTGCATTCTGCCTAATAATATTGGAGTGAAAAGATACTCTATTGGGAAGGATCCAGGCTACATGTACATTATACTTCACAGAATAGTGTCCCAGTATGCCCCACATTTATTAGATATATATAGGTTTCATTTGGAGTGGTTGATCAGCTGACCACTCCAGAAGCAGTACTCCTCCAGGATCCAATTTATACCCCACACAGATCACTTCCAAACATTCATGAATATGATCGTGTCATATGCAAACTTCTGGTGGGAGATGGAAGGTAGGTTCCTTTTCCTTCGAAAGGGGATTATACTATCATTGGAGATCCCTCTGTTTAGAAGGTGGATGAGAGTGTCCTACATAAGGAGGAAAATAATCAGGGAGATCAGGTCACCTTGTCAAAAACTGTGTATGGCCTTAAAGAAGTTGTGGGTTTTCTCCATGAATGAGAATGCCATCCCCAAAGAGCTAATGCATCTAAAAAGAATGTATGAGGCTTTATGATAGGGACCAAGGTGTGCCAGGACCCTATTGATGAATACCCATTCAATTTTGTCGTACACCTTGTTCATGTCCAATTTTAGGACTATGTTGGATCTATGTGTCTTGTTATTCTGGTCCCTCGACATTTCCTGTACGAGTGCAATTGCTCCTTATATAGAACACCCCTCACAAGATGGTGCTTCTATATAGAGGTCCACTAGGGAATATGCATGCCCAGAATCATGTTGAAAATAATCACAAGGATCTTTTAGAAAAAATTACACATACTAATGGGATGATAATTGATAAGGGAGGAGGGATCCTTCACCTTCGGTATGAGCACTAGGGTCGTGGTGCTTCCAACACATGGAAGGAATCCTCCTCAAAAAAATTTCTGGGCTACTAACACGATATCATCCTTAACCACTGCCCATGAGGCTCTGTAGAACGAGCCTGGAATACCATATGGCCCTGACACACTCTCCAGATTGAGGTTCATAATGGTTGTGTAAGTCTCAATCACATTCGAAATCACTTCCAAGTGGGCATTGTCCTTAGAGGATACACTATTTCTAATTCCATCGAAAATATTAGCACCTCTTCTTGGGTACCCACTAGCCATCCTCATGTCGGGACCTCCAAGACGATCTTTGAAGATATAATATGCCATACCACCCATAATTTCTCTGTCATCTGTGTAGGATCCAACTTCAAGCATGAGATTTGGTTTGATGGGGTATCTTTTCTCCCCGATACACACAAGGAAATATGTCGTGTTCTTATCATCCTCATGCAACCACTTTATCCTTGATCTTTCCTGATACATTTGTTCATGTCTAAAGATCAACTCTGCCATACAATTCATATCGATAGAAATGTCATCAAATTTAATGTCATTCCAAACATCCTTCAGGTCACCTTCCAGACGCTCGATGTTCAGTTAAAGATCATCCATCTCCTAGTCGATAGGGGGAAGATCTCCCACCCATTACTGTAGCCCCTATTTGAACCGCCAGAGTTTATTATGGATATCCACCTATTAGTTTCCTTGCACTGGTTCCCCCCATGAATTCCTTACTAGTTGAAGAAACTCTGGATTTAGAGTCCACTGATCATAGAACCTGAACCTGTCTTGGTAGACCTTCCTTGGAGACAAAGATAAAGAAAATGGTGGGTGGTTGGATATTCCATGGATCAGGTGATTTACCTTGGCATTCAGAAACATGGTGGTACGATGCATGTTTTCAAGGTATCAATCAAGTCGGCTCCATCATCGACTATCCCCTCTTTTGATACCATGTGAAGTTATCAGGGGTGTACCTGAGATTCAGAATTCCCTTGCTTGCCACGAACTGGACAATGTCCATGCTAGCTCGAATGACCCCCATCCTTTTTTCTCAGCGGGTTGTGTGATGATGTTGAATTCACACCTACAATCCACTATTCATATATTAGGTCAAACCAACTAAGAACCTGCCATAGTGCTTCTCTTTTCATATTGTCACGTCTGCCATAAACAAAGGATATAATGGTGGTGCACAAGACCATGGTCTCAAGTTGAAGGTATGAGTAGCACTCCCGATTTTTTACCCTTTGTTTCATAGATTTAGAAAGAGTGAAAACACCCGGACTGAGATCCAGGAGGTTTGGAGGAGATACCTGCATGTGATAATGGAACTTGAGGTTCATCCCTCTCACTGAGCTTGGGGGAGACATGTTCATCAGACGTTTTCCTTTCTCCCATGATGCGTCAGTATCTGGAACCTCTGGCCTGACCATTCGAACCTCATCCTTGGAGGAGACACCTCTTGATAAGAGGAGGGCTACAAAAAGCTTACCTCAAAACTCAAACAACCGGACATCATCATCGGGCACCTATGGAGTAGGGGAAGGAAAATTCAAATTCTCCCGAAGGCCAATGAGAGGTCTCATAAAAAAAATCCTATAAACCGACTGAGGAGTGAATCTTTTGGGAACCATAAAACCATCCAACACATGCCACCATCCATGCAGGGGAATCCCTCAAAGCAAGGGAACCCAGAGACACACTAGGCGGGGATACACCATCCAAATTATACAAGGAACATGGGGTTTCATGCATGAGAAAGTGATGCTGGAGGAGAATCCTCGGCCTGGAGCTGTCTAGATAAAGGTTAAGGAGGGTCTAGCTGACCCTCATAAAGGGAGAGTCACACCCAGAGACAGTCTCAACCTCATGGCCTTGGGTTCCTTAGCGACACTGCTTGCACATTTGCAGGGAGTTCCCTTGAAGAATATAGGAAGAACAAAACCTTGGAAACACTAGATACACAATGTCTTGGGACCAGAACACATATCCCTGAACCTTCAAGAAAAGTGTATTCAGAATGGGAGATGATAGATCAAGTTCGGCCCACATTCGGGTGACCAATAGATCCGCACCACACTGGGTACGATCATCCACACAGAGGAAACAGTTAGAATAACTCACTTGATTTATTTTATTATTATTATAATGGGATATTAAGGGATAAAACTTTCAATTGATGGAATTTGATAGTTAATTAAGTAACCACCCATATAACTGCTTTATCCTTATTTAAAGGGTCCTTTCCTTGCCAATTAATTCTCAATCTAATTCTGGTACGTTCCATCAATTTTTTCTGCAGAATAGAAAAGAGGCAGAGGATAGAAATCCTTTTAAGTGCGAGAAAATCAAGGAGATTCAAATCTAAAATATCTCATGGATCAAGGTATGTTTTATCTTATTTTAAATTTTTTTATCTATGTGATAAACACAGATTTTAATGATCCTAAAATAAAGGAAATTAATTTACATGTGGTATCAGAGAAGGGCTAAAAAATCTGTTTTTTTCATGTATAAATTTATTATGTGTTGCGTTAAAATAAGAATAAAAAATCTGGATTACATTCTGCAAGTAACATGTTGCATTAAATCTGAATACTTTTCTTCTTATTTTAAATGGTCGTTAATATTAATAATATTAGTATGTGGTGGATTATTTTTGAACCCGAATATAGTGTGAAATTTATTATTATTATTATTATTATTAAATGAGAATATGTTTCCTCTCTCTTCAATCATGGGATGTTTTTTAGTGTTGTTTCATTGTTTAATAATCATTGTGAAATTATTATTATTATTTTTAAATTATGAAATCCATTGTGCCTTTGTTTTTATCTTACCAAATATGAAGTTCCTATTTTTTTGGGGAATCTCAATATGCTGCATCTTCTCTTTAATTTTAGATTTTGAAATCTACCTTTTAATTATTTATTATCATTGATAATAGAATGAATTTTATATTTAAAATTGTTTTAATGTTTAAAAAAATTGGATAAGATTTCTCACCTTTACAAAATGGTTTTAAAAGTGATGTATTAGAATTTATTATTATTACTATTATTTATTTATCAACTTTTTGTCATGGGTTTTTAAACCTTAACACAATTGTTATATATAAAAAATTATTTGTCATTATTTGAAATAATTATTGGAGTTTTAAATTTTATGCTAAAAAAATTAAATAAAGAGTAAATAAAATTTGGATTTATGTTTATTAAAATTTATTTGTATTTATAACTATGTTATGATTATGATATTTTTTATTTGAAACAACAATTCATGAGATTTTTTAATCACTAAAGTGGTCAAATCATAATGTAAAAATTGTTTCAAAAAAAATGTTAAAAATGATATATATTGATTTCTCATAAAGTTGATACTATTATGATATCTTATGAGTAATTAAAATTTCACTATTATAAAATATTTATTAATTTCCCAAATGTAATTTTCATATTCTTATAATTTATTAATACAATTGTTGGTAATATATATTATGCATTATGATATTTATTTATATATCCAAAGATAATAAATAAATATAATTGATGCATATATTATTTCCAAATAAAGTTATTTTTTTAGTATTAATTATGTTTGGGTATTATTGTTTTACCCAAAGGAGAACAATAATACACATTTATGTTAAATAATTTTTCTGAATCATTGAATTATTATTATTATTTCAAAGCATTAATTTTAAGAATGTATTTATTGCAGTTAGTTTTTCATCATCATTGCACTCATAGACATCATCTTTTCTTATCTTTAATGGATTAAATTTACCTGATTGGAGTGAGAAAATCCAATTTCACCTTGGTGTCTTGGATCTTGATTTAGCACTCTGAGTAGAGAAACTTGCTACAACAACGGATGACAGTAGCGATGATGATAAAGTATAATATGCATCATGGGAAAGATCAAACAGATTAAGTTTGATGTTCATGCGAATGAGCATAGAAAGTAACATCAAGCCAGGTCTCCCTAAAACTAAAAGTGATAATGAATTTATGAAATCTATGGGAGACTGATCTCAAACTACTGAAAAATCTCTTTCTGGGACATTAATGATTACATTGACTGCCATAAAGTTTGATGGTTCTCGTACTATGCATGAGCATGTTATTGAAATGAAAAATATTGCAGCAAGACTTAAGTCTTTAGGAATGGAAGTGGATGAAAGTTTCCTTGTATAGTTTTTCCTAAACTCATTACCATCTGAGTATAGACCATTCCAAATGAACTACAACACCATGAAAGATAAATGGAATGTGGATGAATTTCATAATATGTTAGTTCAAGAGGAAACACATTTAAGGAGTTAAGGAATCCACTTGGTCCATTATGTGCATCATCAAGGAGGAAAGAAACATGGAATACAGAAGCATGGAAAAGGAAAGGTACCATTGAAGGTTAATGAGTCTTTTAGCAAGAACCAGAAGAACACAAATAAAGATAAATGCCATTTCTGTGGGAAAGCTGGACATTTCCAAAAGGATTGTTTGAAATGGAAGGCATGGTTTGAAAATAAAGGTAAGAAAAATGCTTTTACATGTTATGAATCAAACTTAACTGAAGTTCCACATAATACATGGTGGATTGATTATGGATATACAACTTATGTTCCTAATACAATGCATGGATTGATTTCAACCCAAATCACAAGCCCAATTGAAAATTTTATCTTCATTGGGAATAGAGTGAAGGTTCTAGTTGAAGCTGTCGGGACTTATCATTTAATCCTTGATAGTGGATATAGTTTGGAATTATGTGAAACCTTTTATATACCTAGTATATCAAGAAATTTAGTTTCTTTGTCAAAACATGATGCTGGTGGATACTTTTTTAACATTGGAAATGGATATTTTAGTTTGTTTAAGCATACACACATGATTGGATCTGGTTTATTGTATGACAGTTTATATAAACTAAATCTTGATAATATGTATGCTGAAACACTTATGACCTTGCATCATGATTCTGGTACTAACTGTGGTTTAGTAAATGATAAGTTTTCTTATTTATGGCATAAACATTTAGGTCATATTTCCAAATAAAGACTGGAGAGATTGATTAAGTTTGAAATCCATCCAAAATTGGATTTTCCCACCCTAAAAATTTGTGTGGATTGTATTGAAGAAAAAAAAAACAAAACACACAAATAAAGGTGCCACAAGAAGTACTCAACTCTTTGAGATCATACATACTAATATATGTGGACCTTTTGATGTCAATTCTTTCAGTAAATAAAAATATTTTATCACCTTTATTGATTATTCTTCATGTTATGGATATGTCTATTTATTGCATGATAAATCTCAAGCAATAATTGCCTTAGAAATTTATGTAAATGAAGTTGAGAGGAAATTAGACAAAACGGTGAAGGTCATAAGGTCTGATAGGGGTGGTGAGTATTAAGGAAAATTTGATGAAAGTGGAAAAAACCCTGGTCTATTTCAAAGTTTCTTGAAAGTCATGGCATATGTGCACAATACACTATGCCTGGTACACCACAACAAAATGGTGTAGCAGAAAGGCGTAATAGAACATTAATTGATATGGTTAGTAGTATGTTATATAATTATTCTTTACCCTTATCATTGTGGATGTATGCTTTAAAAAGTACCATGTATTTATTGAATAGGATTCCTAGTAAAGAAGTTCCAAAGACTCCTTTTGAACTTTGTACTGGTAGGAAACCTAGTTTAATAAACCTACATGTATAGGATTGTCATGTAGAAATAAAAGAATATAATCCAAAACAAAGAAAACTGGATGCAAGAACAATCAGTGGACATTTTATTGGTTATCCAGAGAAATCAAAGGGGTATATATTTTATTATCCTAACCATAGTATGAGAATTATTGAAACTGGAAATGCAAGATTTATCAATAATGGTGAATCTAGTGGGAGTGAAGTTCCACAAAATGTGGAAATTAAAGAAGTTAGAATTCAAGTTCCATTTTTCTATATTCCAACTTCACATGTTGTTGTTCCTCAAATTATTGCATCACAAAATATTCAAGTAGAACCACAAAAAAAATGTTTCCCAAATTCACAATGATGAAATGGTTAAAGAACCATAATAAATAGTGTTAAGAAGATCCCAAAGGGAAAGAAGGTCAGCTATTTCTAATGATTATGTGGTATATCTGCATGAAATAGTAAATGATATTGGCATTAATAATTATCCAATTTCATATTCTCAAGACATCATGTGTGATAATTCTTATAAATGGTTAGATTCCATTAAATGTGGGTTGAATTACATGGAACAAAATAAAGTGTGGGACCTTATGGAATTTCCTGAAGGATGCAAGAGATTTGGATGTAAATGGGTCTTCAAAACCAAATATGACTCTCTTGGTAACCTTGAACGTTACATGGCCAGAATATTTTCTAAAGGATTCACTCAAAAAGATGGTGTAGATTATAAGGAAAACTTCTCACAAGTTTCTAAGAAAGATTATTTCAGAATTATTATGGCATTGGTAGCTTAGTATGATTTAGAGTTACATCAAACAGATGTTAAAACAACCTTTCTAAAAGGAAACTTAGAGGAATATGTATGCAGGGATCAACCAAATGGGTTTTCCATTGAAGTAAAGGAACACATGGTATGTAAATTAAAGAAGCCAATATATGTACTTAAACAAGCATCTCGACAATGGTATATTAGGTTTAATGATACCATTTTATCTTTTGGATTTAAGGAAAACATCATTGATCAGTGTATATATCAGAAGATTAGTGGGAGTAAATTTATATTCTTGATTCTATATGTTGATGATATATAGCTTACTAAAAATGATCTTGGTCTATTATTTGAGGCCAAGAAATTTCTCTCTAATAATTTTGTAATGAAAGACATGGGAGAAGCCAAGTATATGATTGCAATAGAAATATTTCATAATAGAACTCAAGGTATATTGGGCTTATCTCAAAATTCATACATCATTAAGATTTTAGAGAGGTTTATGATGGAAAAATGTTCCGTGTCACCGGTTCCAATTCAGAAAGGAGATAAATTTAATCTCAATCAATGTCCTAAAAATGACTTGGAACGAAAAGAGATGGATGAAATTCCTTACGCATCTGTTGTTGGAAGATTGATGTATGATCAAACATGTATGAGGCCATATATTAGCTTTGTAGTCGGTATATTAGGTAGATAGTAAAGTAATACTGGACTCAATCATTAGAGAGCTACAAAGATAGTTCTGTGATATTTGCATGGAACAAAGGATCACATGCTTACTTATAAAAGATCCAACGATCTAGAGGTGATTGGATACTCTGATTCAGACTTTTCTAGTTGTGTTGATATAATAAAGTCCACTTTTGGTTATGTGTTTCTTCTAGCTAAAGGATCAATATCATGGAAAAGTGAAAAACAATCGGTTATAGCTGCTTCGACCATGGAAGCTGAATTTGTAGCATGATTTGAAGCTACAATTCAGAGTATGTGGTTGCAGAACTTTATTTCCGGACTTGGAATTGTCGACAGTGTCGCCAAGCCCTTGAAAATTTATTATGACAATACCACAGTAGTATTATTTTCCAAGAATGACCGATATTCCAAAGGTGCTAAACACATGAAATTAATGTACTTTGCAGTTAAGGAGGAAGTTCAAAAACGTAAGGTGTCAATTGAACATATTAGCACAAATATTAGGATTGTCAACCCTTTGATGAAAGTGTTTCTGCACAAGACTTTTATCAGACATGTTGAAAGTATGGGAATTATCATTGAGTAGGTTTCATTGTATGTATTGAATGTTATGATTATTACAATTGACACTTGGACTTACAAATGTTTTGATCACGTTGCCTATTTTTTCAATAAGTACACATGATTGGATTTAATAATGATAGCAGACACAATTTTTAATAAAGAAATTATTGTTGGACCAATAATATATATATATATATATATCCCATTTTATTTATTATATGGAAAATGCTCATAACGTAGTACATGGAAGGGAGTATATTAATAGAGAATATATGACCGCCATGACTCATGTGGACATTATCCTTTATTATGATGAATGTTTTATACATGATATAATAGATGTAAATGCACATAAATGACGGATTGAATAATAAATATCATAAAGAAATATCACATGAGTTATGTGGGAGAATGTTAGAATAACTCACTTGATTTATTTTAATATTATTATAATGGGATATTAAGGGATAAAACTATCAATTGATGGAATTTGAAAGTTAATTAAGTAACCACCCATATAACTACTTTATCACTATTTAAAGGGTCTTTTCCTTTCCAATTAAGTCTCAATCTAATTCTGGTACGTTGCAACCATTTTTTCTACGGAAGAGAAAAGAGGCAGAGGATAGAAATCCTTTTATGTGGGAGAAAATCAAGGAGATTCAAATCTAAAAGATCTCATGGATCAAGGAAAGTTTTATATTATATTAAATTTTGTTTATATATGTGATAAACACATATTTTAAAGATCATAAAATAAATTAAATTAATTTACATAAACCACCAAGGGAGTCTTCTATAGCTTTGAGGAAGGCCCCATTCTTGAAGGGTTGTGGGAGCCTGGGTATACTGATCCACACTGCCACCTTCGAGCTCTCCTTACCTTTGTGGATATCCATCGACCACCGCTTTAGGATAAAGCATCACTGTCCCATGTGTCGGGGATTACACCATGTGTGAACAAAGTCCGCTTCTGAGTTAGAGCCTATAGTCTCCAGGAGTCCACCCAGTGTTTGATGATCTGGAGAGGAGGCTTATCTTCTCCCAAACAAGCCAAGATGGTCCATTTCAAGATAGTGACTACCTCATTGAATTATACCATAGGAACTTTTCTGGACAGGCCGGAGCCGTCCCTCAAAACCATTGGAGACACCGGATGAGCATCCAGGAAGAAGGATTGCTGAGAGACGTAGATCGAGCCACATAGCGCATCCTTAAAGGAGACCGTCAGACTTCATAGGATGGGAGAGGATCCATAAAGCTCTAGGGACTGCAGAGTGCCATCAGTGGCATGACTTGAGTCGTGATCGATGGTCATTGGGACCAAAACCACGGACTGAGGGCAAGCAGCCGAAGGAGTAACGGTTAGAATATTTTGAAAATCCTCCAGCAAGTGAGGTGCATTGAAATGATCAACATAGGCCATGTCGTTGATTTGTATCTTTTTCAATGTTTCTACTATTTTATTTGATTTTTGTATACTATACACTTTCTTTAAATCTATATTATTGAGATATTTATATTTTTTTTGAAGAATCATTAATCACTCATTCTTTATACTCTAGTGGGGGTAATAGTTGAAGTCTTTTGAGGTTATAAATATGTTTGTTGGTTATTAGTGGAACTTTTATAAGGTGGAAAATAGTATTTCTAGATATCAAATAGTATGATATCATGCTTAGTATGAATTAGATTTATTTGGTGAGAGATTTATTAATTATTATAAAATTAATTATTTATACTATAGTATATATGGGGATAATGTGGTATTAATTGGGGAAAAAGACTAATTAAATGAGTTCATACTCACTAAACCAAAATTAATTATCTCTCAGTATATAAGCTAAAACATCTCATACCAATTCACAATGACTAGTAACCAGACTATTAGGTCTACATAACCTCATGAATTTCTCCACATATGGAAAAGGATGTTGACTAGAAGCGGGGGTCTCGGGTGGTAATATGTGGTGACTATACCCCATGTATCAGAGTATCAATTACTATAATATAACCAAGCAGCATACATGAACAATAATTAAAATATGCAGAACAAATAAATATACTAGTCAACAATAAGATGATGCAAAAGCATAGATATAATCATACAGATAATTATCTCCCACTGTGTCAATACATATATAATAAAAAACAAAATAAATAAATATAAAGGGCACCATTGTATATCTTAGCCATACTTCATCCTAGTCTACAGACTCTATCCATGCTAACTAGCTAAATAATCTAAATCCTAGGGTTTCTACCAAATATGTACATAACAAAAGTGAGATCCTTTTGGGCACCCATATAACACCTTGTAAATTTAGTCTAAGAGAATACTATCCCAAATAGGTTTCTTAAAAATAAACACCAATCTTTAAGAGAAATATGTTATACTAAAGAAATATTATTATTTAAATGTCACCTTTATATCCTAATTGTTAAATTGGAGGAATGAATAGGAATAAAAAAGTATGAAAAATATATATAATGTTTTTATATAATTCAATTGTATTTATTAATTCATAATAAATAAGCACTAAATTTATAGTAAGTCATTTTATACATAAAAAATATGTTATCTTCAAAAATGGTTTATGTAAGAACTCGAATCTTCTTTTCAGGTATGTTTTCCTTTTCCGGTAATTTTTGAGAAAAAGAGGATTTTCTGGAAATTTTCGAAGTACACGCCGTGTCACAACCCGAACCTACTTGGGCTCGAGCCACAACTACCTCAAGCCCGCCTCCATAGGCCAGGGGTTGGCGACAAGAGACGAAGGATAAAAAACTCAGGGAGGCCTTTTCCTGAGTACTTGTACACACACACACATCACACTCAATGAAAAAGTGATGAGTAAAAGTGAAAGTAAAATAGTAAATGCTATAAATAAACCACAAAGTGCATCGACCTATAAATAGTACAAAGAAAGTGCTGAAGTTAAACTTAAAAGAAAAGGGAAAAAACTTGCGCCCAACTAGTAAAGTGCCACAACCCGGAAACATGTAAACAAAAATAAAATAGTTGGGAGAGTCCTACACCTGAAACCCGTCTATGACCACCGCATGCGGTCCAAGCTCCCGAACTCCTAAGCTTCTCTGACGTCACGACCAACCAGTCTGTTGTCTGCAATGGCACACCAAGTGCAGGAAAATCCCTAGTAGGGGTGAGAATAAAAAATACTCAGTAGGATGCCCCGATGGCTCGAGGGAGAAAAAAAGGAGGTACTGAAGAGGTTAGTAGTAGATCAAACAGGGAAAAGTAAAGGAGTACAACAGAGAGTGCAGTAAAGAGTACAACTCAATCCAACAAGAGGAAGGAAGTAGAATTGTCCAAACACAAGGAGTTAGAGGAGGTGAGAATATGAACTTATCGTCGAGTTTTTGCTACCTATAGTAGGAGAGTAGACTCATCCAAACATGAGGAGCTAGACACGGAAATCATGTGGTATACCCCACGCGTATTTTCCTCTCCTAGAAGGAGAGTAACGAAAACCCAAGGAGTGGGTACTGGAACAAGTTATATACATATCCATATGCTCAATCAAGAATCCCAAACAAGATCGTAAGGGGATCTCAAAACTGTAGCTCAGACCAAGAAAGTGAGTAGCCAACAGTCCCATAAGTAAACACCATCGATGCCCAGTATCCGTATATCTGCCCTAAACTACAAGTCAAGGGGCTCAAATCACCGCAACTCGACACTATCCACTTTGGGCGGTACTGACTCGCCCGCACAGTTTTAAGTCGTGTCACAGGGACACTTCTCAGTGGGGAAAGTGCCCCTCATTCTTGAGAGTTCAGGGGGAATGTCAATCCACTCCTCATCACTATCACACAGTCCGGAGGTCTTCTCAAATCCGACAGGTTCCCAGTGCCCAGCCCCGCAAAAAGAGTAATCCGCTGGAGGGAGACCCAGATCTGCTCTGGTCATCCCTGCTGGATGGTTCCCCACTAGCCATCCCTGCCGAATGGTACACCACTAGCCATCCCTACTGGATTGTATATCACTGGCCATCCCTTCTGGATGGTACATCACTGGTAACCGGAACACGTCCCGATAGATCGCGGAAGGAAGATATGATCTCAATACACAGCTAGGGAGTCTGCACCCAGGGCTCACTGGGGGATCCGTACCCTACTGGAAACAAACTCCTGGGTAGAGGATCAGTGCTCGTGTAATGTGTTGTTCACACCGATACCCAAAAAACCTTACCAAGGAACAAAAAGTGACATGAGGATCTCCCTAGGCCTCTCGGGGTGATACATGCTCCAATCTGCTGAGTCTACTATCAAAGGGGACCGAGACAACTAACTCCAGAAAGTGGGAGCACACTGACATTATACGAATGCAAGTATCCGTAAATGATGTCGCAGTCTGTTGAAAGGGACACAATAAAAAAAACCCCCTCACCTGAAAGAACAGGGGAACCAAAACAACTCTGCTAGTCAAACCATCGATAATATAACCAAGGAACCCACTCAACCCTGCTGGTCAAATCCATCTAGAACAGGAGGACCCTCTACGTCGCAAGAGGTCAAAGGTGCATAAAGTAGAACACGACACGCACAAGGGGCCCACACGACTTGTGGCCCTGTCTCATCTCCAAACCACGGACACAAACATCCTTGGGTACAAACCACAACACGTACCTCCAACCATCCCCATATACTCCCAGAGTATACCACATCTCTAGCCCAAAGGCTAGCATGTACACGACACCCAACATCAGCATGAAGGGCGAAAATGTAATTTTCCAACCTGCTTCCTCCATGGCCCTAGCACGGTCAACCAAATCTCTTTAAGCATTCAATTCAATCTGCCAAGAGTGAACATGATCACACGCCAAGGGTTCTCTACAAACATCGCAGGAAGAACCACCATCGGTACACCTTTCATGCTTCCCCATTTAATGAGATCTTGAAAGAGACTCCGCACATCCAAACAGTTCGTACCATTATAATCCTCGCAGAAAAACATGCGAGATCGACTATTTACTCGCCTCCAACAATCATCCAATGAAAAAGTAGTCCAACACCGCTTTACACCCAAACGTCGTCCCGTGGTCCCGAGCCTCAGTCCCGAAAACAGTCGCGCCCATCGCACCGTTGCAATCTCCTCGGAAAGACACGTCAAACTGACTGCTTTCTTGCATGGAACGAATATTCGGAGATAAAGATGTGTCTCTCCATACCGCACATGAGCGGTACTACGTGGTGCCCACATCTCGGTCCCGAAGCGCTACAAACGGATCACATGGTTGCGATCCTCTCAAAAAAGTACTCAAGATTGACTATCCACTTGTCCGAAACGGACATCCAGTGATAAAGATAGAAATCACCGTCAACTCCCAAAATGGCCCTGGTGGGGCCCGCACCACCGTGCCGAATTAAAGAAGGCGGATTGCGTGATTGCAGTCCCCTTGGAAAAACAGTCATAAATGAGCACTCAAAAATCCCAAATGAGTATCGGGTGAAGGAGTGGAGTTTTATCGTAAAACGTGCGAACTAGGCCATGTGGGGCCCGCACATTGTCTCCAACACGAGCGCTTTGGAAAACATCTCAAAAAGTCCATATGAGGACTGGGGTCATGCTGTCGCTGACGGCACACCAATCAGACATCCCATGAAAAAGTTAGGTCCAACGCAAGATTAATTAATTAATTAATCAATTAATTAATTAGTTAATTATTTCATTAATTAATTAATCATTCTCATTAAGAGTTTTGTGCCTCTGAGCAACAAAACCAAACCACAAGGGTTCCAGACCAACATGGAAGGACTGTTTCAACTCTAGGGCCACAGCGCCTCTGACGGCGCGTCAAACGGACGTCCGGCTCACGAAGCACGTTCGTCGCAACTTTAATAATAAGTTAATATTATTAAATTAAAGTGTTTTGGGTTACTCGTATTTGGTATCAGAAACCAAAAACCTCGAAACATAATTCAAAAAGGTCTTCTCTCTTACACGGTCCCGCAACCACAGATGGCACATCAAACAGACATGCCGTTTAGGAGATACGGCCCCTCGAATGCAAGGGGACCCAAAATGGGACGGTCTAGACCAGCCGGCCCAGTCTCTACCATCGTCCCACGGCCCTACCGCTAGTCCGGTCCAACCCACCGCAGCCCGCCTCAAACTACCGGACCCACCTTGATTCCGGTTCTCCAAATCAGACTGGCCTTTTGGCAGAACTTGGTCCCGTCGCCCAGCAGGACCCGCGAACCGTGTGTCCCTGCTTCCTCCGCACCCCCGAGGTGCTAAACTCATGGGTCTTCTCTGACCGTGACAGGGCCACGAGATTCCCACCTTCTCCACTGCTCGACACCATGCCCCGCTGCATGCCAGGCTTCCTCCCCCGTCGCTCGACCGTGACGGTGTCCGTGGCCGCCGGTCGCGCTCCCTCGCCCGGCCACCGTCGCCCTCAGCCCGCCGTGCCGCTCGACCTTGCTCGCCCTGCCTATTGAAGTCCCGCCAAGCCTCACCCCCTGAATCATCGGGCCGGCATTAGAAGAAACCGGACCACCGCTACACCGGGCCGCCGCTACCCGGATGCTCGGAACCTCGCCGGAAAACACCCATGAACCCGCTGATCTTCGACTTGCAGCTGGGGACACCACGGGACTCCAAAAATAAACCCAAAATATTCATCAGAAAGTTAAGAATGTAAACTACTCATTTATGGGATTTGATCAAAGATCATACAGCAATTAGTTTCCTTAATTCAAGTTCAAAGGAGAGGTTTGGAATTAAAAATTGAAACGAAGAACTCCTACCTGCAGGGGCGTAGCCCGATGCTTCACGGTCGATCCGCTCCTCACCGTTGTCGCCCCCGTCTTGATTGGAGGAAGATGATGAAGAGCATGAGATTGAGAGGGAAGGGTTGAGGGAGGTGGGTTTCATTAGGGGGTGGAAAGAGGATGGGAGAGAGGGAGAGGAGAGTTTAGGTATTTAAACTCTTTTTTTTATTAAAAACTCGACCCCTGAAAACACCCGCGTCCAAAACCCCCGGCGTGGTTAAAGTTAGGCCGCACCTAGGGTAAAAACCACCTCCTGATCACAAAGGCGGGCTCAGAATTTTAATCCGAGCCTCCATTCAAAAGTTATAAAATTTAAAACTCGAGCCCGCTAAATTAAAAAAACGCCCCTGGGAGTAATTTTCCACAGAAGGCCGCGCCCACAAAAATTACACCCCACCTAGGGTAAACGGCACGCTCTGGACTTAACGATGCCCTCCGTTTTCCCATCTGAGCTACCATTTAAGAGTTACTTGATTTTATCCATTAAACGAATAAATTAATTATTTTATTTATCCGTTTAATGTTCTGTCAATGGGCAAGGGGTCCCAACGTCCTGTGCTGACATGCTTTATGTCGTTCCTAGGGTAAAAACCCAATTTCATACCCATATGTGCTCTTAGTTTTATTATCTGAATTACTGTTTAGGAGTTATTTCATTTATTTGGCGTGCCTAGTGTGAACGCACTGAAAATTTAATTCCGGCCACACCGGGGCTCGGAATCGCACACCGTCTGAAGGCGCTGCTCTAGAATAACATCAAGAATATTCCAAAGTCTTTTATAGAAAAAACACAATACTAACACGCCGTGTACTTTATGAGTACATGCAGTGTACTTTTTTTTCATTAAACACACCGGTGTCACGTCTAATCGCCAGAACCGTCTTCTTCTAGGTTTTCTTCGTCTGAGAGAACCCGTACGACCACGATCCTTCTCCGAGCTCCCGAGCCTCCATCGAATCTCCGATTCGACCGCTGTTGATTGTGTTGGTATCACCTCGGTAAGCTCTCTCTTCTACTTGATCCTCATTTCATGATTCCTCTTCTTTCTCATGTTATCCTCCATAGAACGTTTTAGACGTTTTTGTAGATCTTCGGCGTTCTAACGTGATTAAAGCCTAGAGGTTCACATATAGAGATCTCCTAATGCCGAGGTAGGTGGTTTGTGCCATTCCATAGAAAGTCTGAGTATTATGTGAAATTTTCACCAATACCATTAAACGAGGTATTGCGTGTTTACCGTTTTACCCCTGTTGCTTTCCATCCATGCTATACGGTTGTGTACAAGTTAATTTGATATAAATAGGGTCGATTGCTATGCTTTGGATGTGTTGACCATGCTTTTTTTGTTTACAACCATTGGTCTACTTAGCCGTTCATCCACCTTGCATGTTTTCTATGCCTAGTGCTGTAGGGTTGAGTGTTTGTATTCTCACATGCTTGATATGCTATAGACTAGTAAGATAAGTAGTTCTGTAGGTTACTTTTCCATATTGCATTGTTATGCTCGTTGAACTACACATGTCCGTTAGAACCCATTTTAGTAGGCTATAAGGGGAATTGGCAGAGTGAGCTTACTCAGAGAGTCTTTGTGCACTTTATACTATGCGGGGAATTGACCGAGTGATCTTTCTCAGAGAGTCTTTGAATTATTTGAACCACGTGGAGATATAAGTGGAAATGACCATGTAAGATTCCTCAGAGAGTCCTTGACCTTTTGGCTATAAGGGTAATTGACCATGTGTTCTTCCTCATAGAGTCCTTGACCGACCTTAGAATATAAGCAGAATTGACCGTGTGAGCTTTCTCAAGGAGTATTGAACTACTTTTGACTATAAGGGGAATTGACTGTGCTTGATTCCTCATAGAGTCTTTATATATTTATATAACTGAACCAGATGGGATAGGCTATGAGTACTTCCCAGAGGGTTACCTTTTGTGTTTATCTACTTGTTTAGCTATTTCTTGATACTGAAACAATGGATTGTTTACTGCTGAGTACTTTCCTGTTTACTAATTTCTGAACTTTTACCTGCCTTATATTCACTGAATATTAAGCAAAGATCTTTGGTTGGTTTCCTATAAGGATTTTGTCTCACACCCTGTTTGGGACATTCTTTTGGGCCCAAACAGATTATATTGTTGCAGGTATAGACAAGGGAAAGTGTATTTCGACTTCATGTACCTGATATGCTATGGAGCTAGAGAGCATGGGACCAAGCTTTGGCTTGCGATGATGAGGACCTATTTACTTTATTTCTTTTGTAATTTGTTTTATTACTATTGTATTCCGACATTTTGATTTGTTTGGTTTCTTTCCTAGACATATGTTCCATGCATCCTTATGTATGTGCTCTAGTTGTTTGTAATTACAGTCTTCCACTGTTTACTTTTGTATGGATTATTGCTACTTCTGCTATTACCTTTGATATTTCCTTCACTGCGTTACTCTGACAATGAGGGCATAGTTTCCCCATTATTACACCCAAGGCCCTCGCTTCTAGTCGACAGCCTCTGGCATTCGGGGAAATGCGCTTGAGGCCATGTGACCAACCGAGTACGGGGCACCTCTGGGTGGCTTTCAGAACCGGGATGTTACAAAGTTGTATCAGAGGAATTTTTTTCTCCTGACTTACTATTTAGAGAATTTATCTAGGGATATGAAGGAATTGGTACTTGGTAATAAGTTGTGCCTGGGAGTAGCTAACCCGTGTTCCGGTAAAAGCTAATCTACCTCGTATAATGCAACATTTATGGTTTTGCAACTTTACGGTGGACTTGATTTTCCCCATTAGGTGATTCACAAGTTTTGTGCTATTACCATTGATTTTATTGAGGTTCTATTTCTGTCGCAACCCGATGAGATGAGGCTATTCCATCTCATTCATTATATAGGCACTTGCTAGAAATCACATTTCATGCATTCTTATCATGCAATATAGGATGAATTAGTAATTTCATGTTGTTGTGATAGATGTTGTTTAGAATATGCAAGCTGTTTTGATAGATGCCTTGATAAAAATACCTGATGTTTGATAAGGAATCGTTTGTATAAGGTTTTGTTTGAATTAACACCAAATTTTGGTTATTGAGGTGTTATGGGCCATCATGGACCAGAAATTGGTGGATAATTGTCTGGTTTACCTTGTTTATAATATTTATAAGATGCCAGTCATTGATTCGTGGGGAGTATGGGCCCTCAAAGATCGGAATTTGGCACATTCATTGTTTGTTTTAGTGTTTTATGGGTTCTGGAGTAGTTTTTTATGATTAATGTATAGAAAAACCCAGAATACACGCCGTGTAATGTCAAGTTCACACCATGTGTTCTTCTGTTCAGGAAGAAAATATTTTTCTTAAGTACAATCCATGTACTTTATGTACACACCGTGTAATATATAACTATGTCAAAGGCTGCGTGGGAAGAGACACGGGATGGGAAAGTCTGGTGGGAACATGCCATACACCAGTCGGACATGCCAGGTAGTGTTGAACCTATGTCCGCCTGTGTAACTAAAAACACAGGCGGATAGAACTTAAGCTATACACGCCATGTCAGGATTGAACACACCGTGCAGTATAACCTAGGTACCCATCTGTGTCACTAACAACAAGGGTCAGTGTTATCCTTTCACGTACATGTCGTGTCCTCCTTGAACACACCGTGTAGTGTGAACCGTGTGTCAGGTCGTGTCACTAACAACTCGGTCCAAGTGAAGCTTGTCTAGTGCACGCCGTGTCTGCCATGAACAAGCTGTGTAGTCTTGTCTTAGGATAGTCGTGTGGCTTAATCATGTAGAAAAACTCAGGCAGGGGAAGAGGATTCAAGTACACGTCATGAGTTTTGGTTGTTACATGACAAGTTTAGGAAGGATTACATGCACATGTAAATGACTTAAGGTAACACTCCGTGTAGGAATTGTACATGCCGTGTAGTCATGTTTTGTAAAACATGAGTGATTTCTTTCTTCTGTTACCTTCTTACACTTATAGTTTTCAGTCATAGATAATATTGATCTAAGGTGTGTTCTTGACCTTACAAAGTCATGCCACAGAGACGTCCCCCGGTTGTATGCCAGTTTCTATGCGGTGATCAGACATTAGACATGGATGATTAAGACTACCTGCGGATCCTTCAGTTGTGCCAGCCGTGGCACCGGCCGTTTTACTTGACACAGGTGCTGATGCATAGTTCATAGTGGTTTTTGTGAGGTTGATGAAGACCTTTCAGGGAGCACCGCCTCCTGCCCCGTCAATGGCCGAATTGACACAAGTCTTTCAGCAACAACATCCTCCCACTTTTTCAGGGGATGGAGGAACCCATGCTGCAGAGTCATGGCTAGAAGCCACACAACTGATTTTTGAGCATTTGGAGATACCTCTATAGAAGAGGGTGAATATTTCTACCTACATGATTCGAGACTCAGCCAAGAGGTAATGGGATGTGATCTCACATGTGGGACACCAGAAAAATATCGCTTGGGATGAGTTTCAGCGCATCTTCTATGATTACTTCTATCTGGAGACCTTTAGGGACGATCGAGACCGAGAGTTTTTGAGTCTGTAGCAGGGTACTCTTACTGTTATGGAGTATTCCTCTCACTTCACAGATCTTCAGAGTTTCATTCCTATTCTAGGAGGTGATGAGTTGTTCCTTGCACGGATGTTTGAGGATGGTCTGAGGAATGGCATTCGATCGTAGGTGAACATCTTCAGGTTGAATTCGATATCCTCTATCTTCAACTAGACGCTAACCATAGAGCACAATATGAGGGATTCTAGGGCTGTGAGCCAGGACAGTTCGGCATCCAGAGTTATTATTCCTCCTACTAATAGCTGGAAGTGCCACAGAGAGTGTACACATTGAGATTAGAGTAGGCGGGATGCATCTTCTGGTAGCCAGGTGGTGTGCTACGAGTGAGGGAAGAGCGAGCATACGAGGCCACATTGCCCGAGAGACTTAGTGGAGTGACGATATTGTGGCAAGATGGGTCACCTTCAGTGCTTCTGTCAGATCTTCTCACCAGCAGCTAGTGACATGGGTTCTTCTATGACTCCGCATTCAGGAGCAGCGCCACCAGTTCCTCACCAGTCCGGGAACTAGAGATCTTCCGGCCATTCAGGATGAGGTGGTGGTCGTGGACATGGTGGTCATTCACCGGGATTTCAACGACATCAGGGGGGATCAGCTTAGAGTGGTCAGGTAGGGTCACAAGGCCATAGTATAGGCCAGACTTTTGTAGTGGAGCAAACCCAGCAGGAGCAGGATCTCAAACCCTCTACAGTTCAAGGTACGGTCTTAGTACCCTCAGTTTTAGCTTCTTTTCTTTTCGATACAGGGGATTCCCATAGATTTATATCTGTTGCTGTTGTCGAAGGCCTTGGTCTTTGAATCTTTTCATCTATCGATATTTTGACACTAGACACTCTGTTGGGGACTAGAACGACTAGTGTAAGTCAGTGCAAAGAGTTCCCTCTTGAAGTTGGTGGGTGCCACTTCTTATGGGACCTCTATGTCCTAGAGATGACATGCTATGATGTAATTCTCAGGATGGACTGGTTAGTTCCTTTCTAAGAAGTCATTGACTGTTATCACCATAGGGTGAGTTTCACATCACCAGAAGGTGAATATTTACTTCATAAGGGAGAATGGGATGTCCAGGCTAGCAGAGTGGGACTCAAACATCATGGGTTGGGAGAAGTTATATCCCTGATTTCTAATCTATATCTGGATGACCAGGGGACTTCATAGTTAGACTTTCCTCCAGTGGTGGTTCATTTCAAATATGTTTTTCCATAGGACTTTTTAGGTTTTCCTTTAGAGCATGAGGTAGACTTTTCGATTGATCTTGTTTCAGGAGCGACACCAGTGTCCATTCCTCCTTATAGGATGGCTACTCCTGAGTTGTAGGAGCTCAAGAAGTAGTTAGAGGAATTGCAGGAAAAGGGTTTCATCTGACCCAGTACTTCACCTTGGGGTTTTCCTGTCCTATTTGCGAAGAAGGTGGACAGTACCCTCAGGCTTTGTGTGGATTTTCGGAAGCTGAACCAGTTGACAGTCAAGAACCGATATCACTTGCCTAGGATTGAATATCTCTTTGATCATATTCGAGGAGCCCGAGTGTTCTCGAAGGTTGAATTAAGGTCCGGTTACCATCAGTTGAGTGTTAGACCATTAGATATACCTCTTACAGCCTTCCAGAGTTGGTATGGTCTGTATAAGTATATGAGTATGCCGTTCGATCTCACGAATGCACCAGTAATTTTCATGGAACTGATGAACCGAGTGTTCTATCCATACTTGGATTCCTTTTTGGTTGTTTTTGTGGATGATATCTTGGTGTACTCTCAAACTCAACACGACCATGCTACAAATCTTGAGCTTGTTTTGAGTACACTGAGAGAGCATCAGTTATATGTTAAGATCTAAAAATGCCACTTTTGGATGGATCAGATTCACTTATTGGGTCTTGTTATCTCAGAGATATGAGTATTAGTAGACCTACATAAATTGAGGGAAGTAGTTTCCTAGGAATAGCTGAATAACGTCTTTAAGGTACGATGTTTTCTAAGGCTGGCTGGATACTATAGAAATTTCATACAGGACATTTCACGCCTAGTAGCACGGCTGATAGGTTTGACTAAGAAGGGTACAAAGTTCCTGTGGTTAGATTTCTGTGAGTCATCCTTTCAGGAGCTGGAAGGGAGGTTGAATTCAGCACCGATACTGGTCTTTCCAGAGTCGGGCAAGAGCTATACTGTTTATTGTGATGCATTAGGTATCGGTCTGGGAGCTGTGCTTATGTGGGCAGTTGGAGTCGTTGTGTATGGGTTTCGGCAGTTGAGGCTACATGAGAGGAATTATATGATGCACGAACTAGAGTTAGCTTCTATTTTCCATGCTTTATGATGTTGGAGACATTATCTTCTGGGAGAGCATTTTGTTGTTTTCACCGACCACAAAAGTCTCAAGTACATCTTCACTGAGTGTGATATGAATTTGAGACAGTGAATGTGGGTTGATTACCTACATTCCTTTGACTTTGAGCTTTCCTATACGTCTGGGAAAGACAATATAGTGGCTGATGTGCTGAGCATGTGGACCCAGATTCAGGCAGTTCAGGAGGCCAACAGTGAGTGGCAGCTTATGGCTCTGTTCTTTGAGATTCATTTAGAGGTGCATGATAGTCAGGGGCAGCCATTTCTTTCTTCTGTAGCTGTTACCTCTACTATTCTTGATTGAGTGTGAATAAGGCATCTATCAGATTCTGAAGGTATTATCCTATGGGAAAGTATGTCAGGAGAGGATCCTATTCTTGGATAGACCAAAGGTGAGGATGAGATATTGTGTTTCTAGGGGCACGTATGGGTGCTAACAGATATACGCGAGGAGTTGATGTGATATTTTCATTCCTTAGTTTGGGCAGTTCATCCTGGTGTCACCAAAATGTATTGTGATCTACACCACTAGTATTGTTGGCCTAGAATGAAGAGGGATGTTGCTAGTTTCATCATGTGGTGTTTCACCTGTCAGCAGGTGAAGGAAGAGCATCAACGACCAGCATGGCTTTTACCGCATTTACCCATTCCCGAGTGGAAGTGGAATGATGTTGTGATGGATTATGTAACAGGGTTTCCGAGGTCAGCTTGAGGGAATGATACAGTTTGGGTTTTCATTGATAGACTCACGAAGGTTTCTCACTTCTTGCCGATCAAAGAGACCTTCAGTGTTGATGAGTTGGGGCAATTGTACATCCGGGAGATTGTGCGCTAACATGGAGTTCCACACTCCATTGTTTCAGAAAGAGATGCATATTTTACTTCTCGAGTCTAGCAGGGGCTTCAGAAGTCTTTGGGTATACATTTAATTTTGAGTACAACTTACCACCCCCAGACAGATGGTCAGTCCGAGCGTACGATTCAGGTGCTTGAGGACATGATCTGAGCTTGCATTCTAGATTTTGGAGGTTCTTGGGAGAAACGTATACCTCTTGTGGAGTTTTCCTATAATAATAGTTTTCAAGAAACTATTTAGATGGAACCTTGTGAGGATTTGTATGATAGGCCATGCCGATCACCCTTATGTTGGCTGGTGGCAGGAGAGGCAGCTATGTTGGGACCTCATCTTGTCCAAGAGACCACAGAGCTGATAGAATTGATTCTAAAGAGGATGGATACTGCACAATATCGTCAGAAGCCTTATGTTGATCAACGGAGACAACCTCTGGAGTTCGAGGTTGGGGATCAGGTTTTCCTACGTGTCACACCGAGGTTAGGACACAAGAGGATTAGGACACATGGTAAGCTTTCGCTGAGGTAGGTCAGGCCATTTGAGGTGTTGAAGAGAGTTGGGCCAGTTGCCTATCAGTTGCAGTTACCTCAGAGGTACTCTCCTATGCACGATTTCTTCCATGTTTCTCAGCATCGACGTTACTTTTCAGACCCGTCTCATGTTTTCCAACCCGAAGAGGTTGAATTGGTAATGGACGCATCTTTCAAGGAGCATCCTATCCAGATTTTCGACCGTAGTACAAAGGTTCTCCGTGGCTAGTCTGTTCCTCTGGTATGAGTGCTATGGAAGCACAGGTGGGTATAAGATGATACTTGGGAGAGGGAGGCCAATGTACGAGCACAATGAACAGATTTGTTTGGGGTTACTTATTCTATGTAGTCTTAGGGAAATTAGGGGATGAATTTATTTAAGGGGGTATGTTTGTACGAACCCAGATCTTCTTTTCAGGTATTTTTTCCTTTTTTGGTCGTTTATGATAAAACATAAGAATTTATGGAAATTTTCAAAGTACACGCCACGTAATTTATGAGTACACGCAGTGTACTCGGTTACCACAGGTAGTCGGGTGCTGGCCGTGTAGCGGCCATGCACATGGCCATGTGGGGGTGACTTGGAGGCCGCCTAAAGCGGAGTATGAAAATGGAAAGTACATGCCATGTACTTCAAAAGTACACACCGTGTACTTTTTTTTCAATAAATGCACCGGGGTCACATCTAATTTCTAGAACCATATTCTTCTAGGATTTCTTTGTCCAAGAGAACCCGTACGACCGTAATCCTTCTCCAAGCCCCCGAGCCTCCATCCGATCTCTGATTCGACTGCCGTCAATTGCGTTGGGATCGCCTTGGTAATCTCTCTCTTATGCATGATCCTTGTTTCATGATTCCTCTTCTTCCTCAAGTTATCCCCCATTGAACATTTTAGACGTTTTTGTAGATCTTCGGCATTCTAAGGTGATTCAAGCCTCTAGGTTCACATATAGAGATCTCCTAATGCTAAGGTAGGTGGTATGTTCCTTTTTGTAGAAATTATTTGAGTATTATGTGAAATTTTCACCAATAACCTTAAACGGGGTATTGCATGTTTATTGTTTTACCCCTATTGGTTTCCTGCCAGGAAATATGCTTGTGTAGAGGTTAATTAGATATGAAAAGGGTTTATTTCTATGATTTGGATGTATTGACCATGCATGTTATTTTTACGACCATTGGTCTACTTAGCTGTTTGGCCTCCTTTCCTATTTTCCATGCCTAGTGTTGAAAGGTGGAGTGTTTGTATTCTGACATGCTTGATATGTTTTAGACAGGTTAACCAAGTAGTTCTGTAGGTTTAATTTTTCCATATTGAATTTCTATGCTCATTGACCTACATAGGGCCATGAGAACCTGGTGTAGTAGGATATAAGGGGAATTAACCATGTGAGCTTCCTCAGAGAGTCTTTGAGAACTTTAGACTATGCAGGGAATTGACCGAGTGAGAATCCTCAGAGAGACTTTTAATTATTTGAACTACTTGGAGCTATAAAAGGAATTGACCATGTGAGCTTCCTTAGAGAGTCCTTGACCTTTGGGATATAAGGGGAATTGACCGTGTGAGCTTCCTCAGGGAGTCCTCGACTGACCTTAGACTATAATAGGGATTTGATCATGTGAGCTTCCTCAGAGAGTCTTGGACTACTTTTGAATATAAGGGGAATTGACTATGAGTGCTTCCTTAAAGAGTCTTTATATATTTATATAACTGAACCAAAGGGGATAGGCTGTGAGTACTTCCGAGGGGGTTACCTGTTGTGTTTATCTGCTGGTTTAGCTATTTCTTGATATTGAAACTGTGGATTGTTTACTTCTGAGTACTTTCCTGTTTATTGCTTTTTTTACTTTTACCTGCCATATATTCACTAACTGTTATGCACAGATATTTGGGTGGTTTACTACTGGGATTTAGTATCACATCCTGTTTGGGCCATGCTTTTGGTCCCAAACATATTATATTGTTGCAAGTATAGGCAAGGAAAATCACCCTTATACTTAAGGTACTTGATATGCTGTGGAGTTGGAGAGCATGTGACCAAGCTATGGCTTGCGATGCTGAGGAGTTGTTTACTTTATTTCTTTTGTACTTTGGTTCAGTACTATTTTATTCAAGCATTGTGATTTGTTTGGCTACTTTCCTAGACATATGTACCATGCATCATTATATATGTTCTCCATTTGTTTGTGTTTACAGTCTTCTACTGTTTACTTTTGTATAGATTATTACTGATTCTACTATTACCTTTGATATTTCTTCCACTGCATTACTCTGCCAATGAGGGCATAGTTTCCCCATTATCAAACCCAAGGCCCTTGCTACTAGTCAGCAACCTCTGGAATTTGGGGAAATGATCTTGAGGACATCTGGCCAACTGGGTATGGGGCGCCTTTGGGTGGCTTCCGGAATAGGGACGTTATTGTTTATGTTTCACATTGTGTGTAGAAATTATAATTAGTTTATACCATTTTAAAAATTTTATTTTAGTAAATAGATATAATTTTTCAAATTATCACATCAATAGTAGAGTAGAGATATTTGTTACGTTTTTTAGGAAAAGATCTAATTTTAAGTGAATAGTGAAAAATACCAATTTTGTAAAGTTGCCATTTAGTTTCATTAAAAAATTATTTTAAAAGTCACAATATGTTTTGAATTTTTTCTTAATTTGTTATATAACTCATAAATTTATAAATACTATAATTAATTACATATAGATCAAAATTTTACTTGATTTTGGTATAAGTTCATGTTTTGGCTTGAAAACATTTTTTTTCTAAAACTGGCTTTTATCCACACAACGTATTTTTATCATAATAAATTTAATAAGTCATTATTTATTAATGGAATTAATAAAACTTATAGATTATATATATTGAATAAAATATTTTAACAATCATTTGACAATTTTTACTAGGTAAGGAATGAAAGTAAATTCAATTTTAAACATAAAACTACATTTGTCTAAAAATGAGTTTTGTTTCATTTTTTACATTTATTTTAAATATATTTTCAGCCATATATAGAAATTTAATTTTATTAGATATATTAAATATGTTGAATCATCATAATTTATATAATATGATAGGGTTAACCAAATGAATTGTAAAAACCATAACATTTTGTTACCATGGTTAATATTAAAATAGAATAATGGGGGGGGGGTCAAACTAAAAAGATAAGGTTTAAAATGACCTACCAATATGTCCAAATCCTTATAAGGAACATATTTTGACCCAATATCATCTCCTATTAAAATACGACTAATTTTGGTTCCCTTTTTATTGATTAATACTATTACTGACACTTTCGCAGCCAGGGTTTCGCGTTGTCCCTATGTCTAGCGGTGACACATGCAAATTCGTTGCCTCACATTCATACTTTCCAAAGGCGAGTGGATTCCATAACATTAATAGGTTATGTAGGATCCTTGATTGAAACTTTATGATGGTATGTTTGTTTCTCCTTTTATCGATCAATCCTTCACACTGGTTTCCTAGTCCAGGTCCCCCCCCTTCAAATTTAAGTCAATTTCATGAAATTCATTCTCGATGCCATGTTGAGGTGGATACTATTTAATTATGCTGCTTCTTTATTGATAGAGAAGAAACATTCAGTTAGAGTAGATAGTAACATTGGTCATGTATGAGAATTTTTGTACATTGGGCTTGCCGGAAACCTGTAAGGCTTACCCTATTTTGAATTTAGTGTCTTCTAACATGAGGCATCTTTGGCACAAAACATAAGGAATCACATCTCATCAATGAGGTAGTTAATTCATATGGTGTAAGTATTCAAAGTATTTTTTACATCAGGCATCCAGTGTATATTTTATGGGATATAGAATCAATTTTTGGACATTGCTTTAATGTTTTATGGGGACAGGTGGGTCTTAGGTTTAATTTATTTTGGGGACAGGTGGTTCGTAAGGTTATTGTATTTTAGGGATATGTGGGTCAGTGGTTTTATGTCTAACGGTGACAGGTGGGTTGTAGGTTTAACATCTTATGGGGATAGGTGGGTCACGAGTTTAAAATCTCATCATGATAGGTGGATAAATATGTGTGTTCCCAAGGGGGGAAGATGCTCACACGTGGGATTTAATGGAGTGTGTACCCAGTGGGGATTTCATGCTTAAGATTTGGTAATGTGTGCATTGAAGGGGGGGGGGGGGTAACCACACATGG
Organism: Viscum album; assembly: GCA_963277665.1. Lineage (NCBI taxonomy): Eukaryota > Viridiplantae > Streptophyta > Magnoliopsida > Santalales > Viscaceae > Viscum > Viscum album. The sequence goes on along the minus strand of OY728123.1, from coordinate 861,402,376 downwards.
GGGTTTGGTGGTATTGTTTGGGTGTCGTGATTGAACATTAGTGTGGTACCTTGGACATGATGGTATGTCAGGATTGAACCTAAATAATGTTTCATGTGTACCTTATTAAGAAATAGGGATCAAAACCCACACAATTTGATGTTGTAGTTTAAAGTCATGTGATAGGACTAGTCCGTGCAGTTTGATATCATGCAGTCAGGACACTCATGTCACATAAGGTGAGTCAACGAGGGATGGTGTGGGGATTATTTTTATGCAATTCATGGCATAGGAGTTTCATCCCACGGTAGGGGAGGAGTTGGCATCCCCTGATCATTGTACATGTGGAATCCTGTGTTAATCACACAGGGTAATGAAATAGTTTAATGTCATGTGTTGAGGATGCTGTCATAAAATTTAATTTCGTATGACTAGGATACAGGGAAAGGATTTTTTTACGTCATGCAGTTTAGGCGTGGTTGGGGATTACACTAGGGGAGGTCTTTTCTAAGCAGGAGAGGAAGATCTGATAAAAGGAATTTGAATCAGGAATGGTTGGATATTTCCCATGATGATTCTAGATTTAGGGATTACATGACCACAGCTCATGCACCTCTCGGTGGGGCATGGAGTGAACACTACCAAGGAGGATTTAAAATCAAGAGGCCGGATGTTAAGGCACATATTTCTGAGTAAATAGGCATTATGGTAACTATTATTAGGATAAATAGGTAAAGTAATGTTCCAGATCAGACATGATGTAAAGTGGGTGGATATAAGATTTGGTGTCACAGATCACATAGAGATTTGGGGTGTGGTTGAACCTATTATTTATTATTATAGTGGCCCCATGCACTAGAATTTCATGATAGGGTAATGGTTAAAAGGAGGGACCATAAAGAGGCATGGAGGATTGTTTTCATGAAATTTGGGGTTTTCGAAAAATTAGGGGCTTCATGAAGGAATGAGGTCTCATGAAGGATCACGATTCATAAAATAGGGAGACCTTTCCTTGAAGTGAATTCTTGGTTCTCAAGAGGTTAGTTTCTAGAAGGATAATTATCTCATGAAACTCCAAAAGCTACAAAGTTATTTCTTCATATGAAAAGTGCATGGAACTTCACTAAATTCATCTCTGCTTTGGGTTGGGGTTCTAAAAAACCCATGGGAGGTTGTTTCACTAAGGATAAATGCGTTTGGAAATCAATATCCTATCTTATTTGTGAAGCTTATGTGTTTTAGGAATTTGGAGCTTTACTCGATAGCTGAAATGTCACATCCCCCCAAAAGTTGGACATTGTGAGGTATTTATAGGCCCAACAGAGGAATGAGAAATAGTTTTTAAATTGATAGAGGATTCCATGGATGATTAAGACCTTCATGAAGTTATGTAGTTCCATGAACATAAATTAAATTGTGCGGAGGTTACCACCTCAAGATCAGCATAGCCTGGGAATTCCATGAACATGAGTTACACTATAAAAAGGATGCCACCTCAAGATCCATGTAGCTAATGACTTCTATGAAAAGTATTTATGATATGAAGAGGTTTACCACCTCAATCTTCATGCGATCAAGGGACTTCTGCAAACTCGAGTGATGTTGAATAGAGGTTACCACCACAAGATCAACATGGCCTTGTGATATCTGTGAATATATGTTATGATGAACAGAGTTTACCACCTCAATATTATTGTGACCTGTGGACTTCTACAAATTGGATTTACACTACATGGAGGTTACTACCTCAAGCTCCATGCATCTGAGAAACTTCTGTGAACTAGAGTAAGGTTGTGAAGAGTTTACTACCTCAATCCTTACGTGGACAAGTGCCTTCCATGAACTGCGACCATTCATGGAGATTTAGGTATTCTCGAACCCAATCCATTAGTTTTATTTTTAGTTTTTTTGAAATAAAATTTTATTTGAATCAGCCACACCTTCCTCAATCTATCCTGTAATGCATATTTCATCATCACCCCCTAGAATGGGATCCAATGAGGTAGAGGAGGGTAGGATACTGAGGGAAAACCACTAAATATTGGTTATTATAAATCTCCATTAATGAAACATGTTATAACATTATTCTTATAAATATGAGTGAGGGTCCCTGAGGGGGCGTGGTATTTTCATGAAAGATAGGATAATTCTCTTTTCATGACACTAATGATTTTTTTTGTGAATTTTGTGATCTCAATACCAACTATTAATGAAACAAACCTCTTTAATGAACCATAAATCCATGAAAATTGCTCCATGAGCTTGTAAATTTCATGAATTCGACCATAAAAAAATAAACTTTGTGAACTAGTTCCATAAATTCTATAAATATTGGAAAAAATGGACACTAATGGCAATGAAGCTTTCACTGATCGAAGAAAGGAGATGGTTATAAATCTAATGATCTAAGAGAGCTTCCAAACTGAGTCAAATCAATACACACTAGCTGAATTTATGATATAGGATCAACAAGAATAACCATTGTGCAAGAGGCTAATGCTATATGGTTTTAGACTGAGAGATGATGTGCTCATCCCTAGTGCCAATCAGGATGATCCTGCCTACTAGTTTAGGAGAAATCCTAGGTAGTACTAGTGGCACAATGATGTTGGAGGACACATAATAAAGGACCATGCATCTCTTACCACACATACCCTATGGAACCAAGTTCATTAAATCAATGGAGAGGAGTTGGAGTTGGAAGTGTGTCATCATCAATATGAGAGAATTCATCAAGGAGAGTTTCATGGACCGTATAAAAGTTTATATAGAAGAATGGGACCTACACTAGGGTGGTAAATTCATTGATGAATATGCCTACGCATACTGGGTAGGCTAGTCTTACCATGAATATGAGGTGGAGATGAATTAGGTCAAGGTTAAGGAGGTGGAATAAACCTCATATTTCCATGTTTACCACCACCTAGAAATCATTCCACAATTGTTGAGAAGGTGGTTATTGGGGACCAACACATTCAACCTACACCATGGGGAGGTCATAATTGGTTTGTGGGATCTCTACCATATTGTAGGGATCCCCATATAGGGGGAGATCTCTGATGAGTTTATCTAGAATGTGGATGTCTGGGATAAATAGGAACAGAATCTAGTAAAAAAAGGGGTGATTCCATGCTTGGTACAGGGGGATAGTGACAAAAAAAAGGACGAAGTAAATCAATTTCATGTGAGGGTTCATGTATTTTCTGAATGAAACAGTGGACAAACTACCTTAGAGGCCACATTAGTGTCTAAAGGAAACTCAATGGGACAAGGAACACTCTAATTAGATGATCCTAGAGGTGAGCTAATGGAAATTGGGGGGATATAAGATATAGAATGAGGATCCCATTCACTATATGTAATGATTTATTTATGAACTAAGTTATGGGTGGATGACCTCGATTCAGGATGTACACATGCTGGGGGGGGGGTCGAGTAATTCCCCTTGAAAAAAATACTAGTGATAGGGTAGAAAATAAACCTTGTAGTCCCGGTCATGGTAAATTTGTACATGGTGTTGCACCACATTGGCCAGGGAAAAACCCGCTTCCTGTGTTTGGGACCTTCCATTTTATGTATATAGATTTCTACAAACATGGGAGGATATGAGTATCTGAATCTCATCCCACTCCCTCCTCCCAACATTGATTTTCGGACATCGATCCTCAACATTACTGAGAGTGAGGTTCTTAAATTGGGCTTAGTGGACAAGCAAGAGAGGATCATGTTAGAAGAAGACTTCATATTTCATATACTATCCCTTATCATGGAAACAATGATTGATTATGGAATGAGGACTAATGAGAATCAATCATAACTCTAGGAATTTCGAAGTTGTGTATTGGTTGGGAGGGTGGAATTAAAAGTAATTTATAGGAAATACACACCACATCACTTTTCATAGAAGTTCCAGTGACACCAAAGGCTGACCTTGAAGGTGTATACGATGGTATCTAGTGAAATATACCACTCAGTTCTCAAGAATTTATGGTACATATTTTCACATGAAGATGGTAGGTGGTGAAATGAGCTCCGAAAACTCACTACTACATATGGGATAATCCATGAATATGAATTGAGTTTCGAGAGCATATACCCTTGGGATATGATGAGGCCTAAAACCACCTTAGGACAAAAATGAAGGAGGGGTCCTAAAATTAGAGGATCGAGGGTGATCGAGAGTTAGAGAATGCTATGGAGGCATAGTCAATCTGGTGAGTAGAGAAATAGAAAAAATTCAACGGTTACTGGCCCTTCACAAGTGTAAACCACAAGGAGGGGTGCAGTAATAGGACTAACACTGTTAGATAAATATCTCTAGGAGGAAGGAAAAACCAATAGAGCATTTTCTTTGTATTGTTTCAACAATACTCTATAAATCTTATTGATTTTAATGCTCAGAATTACCCTTTGTTTATGTTAGTAATGAAATTAATTTATGTGTTTTTCAAGAATTTATTTCTTGATAAATTTTTCTTATTTATGGGTTAAAGTATTTGAATAAGTATTTTGGATGTGTGTGTAAGTAATCCAGAAACACAATTCATACCTTACATTTGAACGCATAGCATGTGGTTTGGGAACCATACATTTGGAATAGAAGATATGGATCATGAACCCTACACTGTTGGAAATGTATGGATAAAAAATCCTACATTTGAAGAAACCATAAGTTTGAGGAACAAATGTATGGTTCATCAACACTAATGTTGTAAACCACCATATGTTGTCAACCATACTTTTAGTGACTATCATTATGCGAACCCTACATGTGACTTGGTCAACAAAAGTGTTTTAAATACATGATGTTGTTCAAATTTTATAAAAAAACTGAGAGAAGTAAATATATCCTTAAATCTATTTTAAAATCGATTAAAATGATCATATTTAATAGGTTAAATCTTTCCTATTTCTAAGGAAAGTTTTTAATCTCTATGAATTGTTTGAATTCAATTGATCATGTTTTTTCTAGAAATATTCTTGGATATATTAAAACTACAATCTATCCATGTATATCTTGTGAAATAAAAAAAGTGAATTCATTATATAGGTGTAATATATTTATGAATATAGAAATATTGATGAAAGAAAAATATCAAACATCTCTATTATTTTGAAATATATTCGCTTGGGATACATACATATTTGAATCTTGTGCTGAGTAAACTGTTAATTAAATATTATTGCTGTTATTTATTTATTCTTATTTTTATAGAAGGTCATTTGAAATAGAGATCTCTTCAATTTTATACCTTATTAAAGAATTTTGTCTTTTAAGAAGAAGATACATTCTTTTCTTTTGTCACTAAAACTGGGAATAAGAATATGATTTCTCAATAAAATCAAAATATAATGATTTATTAGAGTATTGGATACTCAAACTCAATTGTGGGGGAGTATCAGCTTATCAAACTAATTTTTGGATTTATATATCTTTTTGAAAGAACTGGAAGGCCTTGTAAAAAAATTATTTTAAAGGTGTCAAATTCCTATACTAAATTGTTAGGGTCTTGTGATAAGAGGAACTATTTAGTTAAAATTACCAATCTCACTGAGAGAGTGTTGGAGGAGTGGAGTAGGGGATCTTTGTTCCACAATCCACTATAAAATGTTTTGTGTTATTCTTCTCTATTTTTACACTGCTCATCTTACATAAAGAATATAGCATAGTATATCTTCATAAATTAGAGAGAGGGATAAAATTTTGAATCTACCTATATTTACAAAAATAAATTATTCATCCCCTCTTTTATATATTTGTATTATTTCGACCTAATAACTGGTATCAAAGGGGTTCTTTTAAGAAAACTGATAAGCTCTAGAAAGTTAAAAGTAAAAGGTTCATAAAAAGAGAGATGTTAATTAATGAACTAAAATATGTTATTTTAATGATATCTTATTTTTATTTTAATGGTAATCATTATGAATTTTGAAAACCTCACATTATTATATATTTGAAAAATTATGGATTAAAAGTATACATGAGGATTGTCCCTCCATATGAAATTACTGAAAAACTAAAAACATGGGATACAACCAAAGAAGTTGAGTATGATTTCAATTTATGAGAAATAAATGCTATTATATACAGACATGGTCTATATGGATTCAAATCATTATCTTAATTTTCTAATGCCTATGAAATTTGGAAAATTATTATTGTTTCCTATGAATTGACTAACTGTGTTAGAAAATTATGGTACACTATTACAAAGTTGAAATTCGATACTTTCATATTTTATAATGGTGAAATTATCAATCAGATGAATGAGATATTAAAATAGATATCCAATAGTATCACTTTCTTAGGAACATCAATTTCATAGTCAGATTAGGTGTTGAAAGTTCTACGAGTTTTACCCTCGAAGTGGAATGCAATATCTACTGTTATACAGAAATCATCAATAGTTAAATATTTTACAATGAAAAAATTCCTCATAACTTAGATGATGTATGAAGTAGAAATTCTAGATGAAACTGAATATCAAAAAAAATTATAATAGGGGAAATAATGTCCTTTAAGTTACTTCTCATATAAATAAAAACAACAAAATAATATGATGTATTATTAAATGATGTAGAATGTTCATATTTTGAAATGGAACTGGATCAACTAGATAGAAGATTCAACAAGTTTTATAAGAAAAAGAGAAGCATTAATAATAAATTTAAGAAATATGAACATTGATATAATTAATTTTGATGATATTAATGTAAATAGATGGGTCATGTAAGACGTGATTTCCCATAGTTAAAGGAAGAAAATAGAAAGATGGAAACAAAAGAAAATAAAAATTTGATGAGAAAAAATTATGAGAGAAAAGAAAAGATATCTATGAATTATACATGGAGTGAATCTGATGGCTCCAACAATTCAAATAAATCTGACTCAGAAAAGGATCCAAAAATTAAAGGCCAATATATTCTCCATAGATAATGAAGAAGATTATGTAAAATTCTATTATTCTTCTACTTATGTTTCTGAATGTTTTTCTAATAGAAAATTGGCTTCTTAGTGCTCCATGGGTGAAGAAAGATATGAATCATTAGTAAAAAAAGTATAAGTCAATAAAGATTATTAATAATTATAATTTAAGAGGAAAAATGATATCTTAAAACAAAATAAATAATTAAAAGAAATTTTTTGAAGATATGATTCAAATTGTGTTGATCCTGAAAACAAAATAATAGAATTACACGATGAATTAGAGTCATTCAAAAGTGAAGATAACATATTAACTGAAGAATAATAACCATTAAATTATATTATTGGAAGAAAATTCATCAAAAATAAAATATATGGAATATGAAGAAATAGTAAAAAATCAAAATTATATAGAAATTAATTTTTACACAGTTATAATAATTACTATATATCAATATTTTCATGTTTTTATTATATAATTATGGGATATTACTCAAATAACTAATTTTTATAAATCTTTATATTAAAAAAATTAAAATAGTTTTTATTTATAGAAATATTTCTGAAGAATGTACTAAAAATTTTGGAAAATTAGGGAAAATATGGTTACCTAGATATTTACTTGCTAACATGGATGGACCCATGAAAATAGGGGTACCAAAACAAATTATTGTTTTAAATAATTATTATGGAAAAGGGAATATGAGGAAAATGATATATGTGTTGGATTTGGTGCCTTAGATCCAACATCTATGTACTTTATGATAACATGTATTCATTTTTTTGAATACTAATAAACTACTTATCACATCAATATAGTTCTTCTATGTGACTAATTATGTGATAATGTCATAAGATTAATTGTTGCACTAAAAGGTCATGTTAGTTCCCCGCTATGACGAGAAATCGGATGTGTTATGATAGTATTTTTGAATATATGGTCTATAGATAAGTTATATCATTTAAGGGGTAGAAATGATATAGGCTACCAATGGTAGAGACTCATAGGACTTTGAGGCACTTTCTCATGGTGTACACACTTGTTAATATCCAGTAGGATATTATAAGAACGATTCCCTCCAATAGGTAATCTCTATGTCTATGTATCATTGGTTATTCATATCTATAGATGTGTGTATTGATCCTTAGACTTTATGATTATTATTAATGAATATTATGAGTCATGTACGTTTATGTATTGACAAAACCCATAACAGCATATGTTTTTGGTGAGGTAGGATATATTGGGTGTGTCAGAAGTAATATTACATTAATGAATAATGCCAGAAAGGAATTTTCCCTTTTTAATGGAATTTGATATCTCATGCCCTTTTATGGAAATGATATAGTCTAAATAAACCCATGCCCATGGTGTTCGATGGAACAGTCCATTTCCTAGGAAATCAATGAAAGAGACATCAAGCACTTTGGTTCATGGCACTGGAAAGAAACCTGCTTGATTAGAGATATCAGATAAATGTATAATATTACAAAGTAAGAATCTGTATGTAGTAACATGTCATTGTAGCATTAACTTATTTCTCTATGTGTGCCTTGTCATATTGGTAGATGATAACCTTTTACTTTAGGCTACTTTTCCTAATGCCACTGAGAAATAGGCCTAAAGAGCCACACACTAAGTGTATCCAGAATCTTAGTTAAATAATATATTATTATTTATTATTTAAAAAGTTGACTAAATATTATTCCCACATTTGGTTTAATAATTATTTTTGTATGGATGATTGCATATATTTTCACTAGTTATTTGAGAGAATATAATGTGAGTGGAATATTTAATAAATATTTATTTTCTATTTATTGAATATAATATTTATTTATTTATTGGTGAATAATGAAGTGAAATTTATTTAATAAATTAATATAAGTTATTCATTGATTGATAAATATTATGGATGAATGGTGGATTGATTTAATTGGTTTAGTAAGAAAATAATTAATATTGAATATTATTTGATTAAATAATATTTAACTTAAATTTTCAAGTTAATCATATGTCGACAAAATAATAATAATAATAATATTATTATTTTACATGGGGTTTTTTCTTTGATAAAATAAATAATTAAGGGAACTTCTTCAATTATTGTATTTTATCTTTAATGATATGTAAACCAAGTAATGTTATTTTCTCAATAAGTGAATTCATTTATTCTGGTTATGCACAACAAATTTGTAGAATCTTTTCAAAACATAGAGTGCTCCCTTCACCAAGAAAGTTCCTGAGAATGGATATATATATGCCTACACCTCCCACTCTATAGTAAAGAGAGATCTAGGAGAACACTATGGAAGTGGTTCATGATTCGATCAATGGAGGATGATGCAAGATCAAGGATCTGTCATGCTAGCACCCAATGATTTGTTCGACTATGTCTAATGATTTGTTGAACACATGTGGATCACTACTAGAGGGAATTGTCTCTAGATTACTAAAAATAAATGATGCAATGATGCCAATATATTATCCGATCCATCAAAAAAGAATGAATTTCATCAAGGCAATTATTTAATTAATTAAAATAATTATAAATAATATGTGATGATTCACTCTCCAATCCTGGTATGATTTTGGTTGTCTAGATTATTTGATTTAATTTCATTGATCACAATGTTTATCATGGTGTAAAACTCAGATTGATCATTGATCATGGAAAAAAGAAAATTTGGGAACCTTCCATCGCATGCATCTGCAATGCCAGAAACCTAGAGATTATTGGTTATTTATGAATTTGTAATTTAGTTTATAAATTCATGTTTAATTGTTATTTTAAACTGAATCATGATGTATTATTCTTCCTCATTTGTTTCTCATAGATCTAATCGAAATGATTAATTTTGTAATTAAAATAAAATCGAGGAACTCATCTAAAGGTATAAGGATTTTGGCTAGATAACACAGGAGTACACACTGTGTAATTGCAATTACACGATGTGTACTTGTGGTCAAGGCATCAAAAATTAATTTGGAAATTTATTTAAATCATGTGAATTGATTACACGCGGTACATTAAATACCTTACACCCCATGTTGACCGAGCTAGGGTAGTCGATAATCAACTAGAGTACATTACATACAACCCATTTACAGGGTGTGTAGTCCCTTTGAGTCATAGACGGAACATGTATTCCATACACGACCTACCTGACTATTGACCGTGTAACTCAGAGTTAACACATCATGTTGTCCATGATGCACATTGTGTACTCCAATTTTAGGAGGTATGATCTACATGCCGAGTACCTAGGTGTGTAACAAGGATAAATGGTGAGAGATGTACACGCTGTTTAGGTTGCATGTACAATCCATGTACTTATACCAAATTATACAAATTTAAAAAAATTTATTTATTATATTATGTAAACCTTAAGACATGTTCTAGTCTGTGTTCATTAAATTGATAGGGCATTCCATGCGATTTGTTTTAATATTATATATATATATAAATTTTTAATTAATATATGAGTATTTTCTTGATCTACTTATCATGTATGAGTCATATTACTATTTTTACTCTACCTGCATTAAAGTTTAACATGTGACTGAAAAATCATGTAATTCTTGTAATAATTAAGTTGATACTACACATCATGAAGGAGCACAATAAATTATTTATGCCACATATCAGAAGAGTAAACAATGTATGAGTGTAATGCACGGTGGGTAGATTTGGTTGGGTATTCACCTTTTGGCCTCAAAGGTATATTTATCTACATAGTTAATTTTAAATGAATTTATTTAATTTGTCTAAAATTATGATGGATGATAATATGAAGGAAATTCATATGGGAGTTAAGATAAAAGAATTTATTAATTAAAAGATGACAATTAACTGATTCGAGCATGATTTATCTTAAATAAGAACGATTAATAATTGAATTCTAGTTTTGTTAAATGCATAAATCATTTTATGCATGTGGACAATCATGAGTATAGACCAGACCTTTGTATGTGTTTGGTTTCATTTAATTTATTATTAAATAAAATTTTTGGCATGCATTTCTTCTCGCCTCTTATAATTTAAGGGCCTTCATTCCCATGGGTTCTTTATGTAAACCTTTTTCCCTCACATGTGTGTGATTAAAATAATATGTAATGGATGGAGCTCCCAAGATATTGGAGGCAGTTCAAGTTTGGATTAGGGTTGAATCCAATCCAAGGAGACACATAGGTTGATATGTGGAAAGCTGTAACATGAACCTTAATCAGTTCAAGGTGTTTTCCACTAGGTCAATAGTTAGTTTACCTAACTCTAGATAAATAAACCATCTGTAAATCTCATGAGAATACCTCTTTATTACCTTATTTCTATCACATTTCATGTTTATTTCATTATGGATGTTTTTTTTCAATCACATGAATTAATGAAATTAATAAGCATGCAATATAGAACTGAAATAATTTATCTTATGCATAAATATTATCTAAGACATGGTTAATCACTTAATTAAACCCAATTATTATTAACAAGAACGTGATAAAGATAATAATTTTAAATTTATTCATAAAAGAATAAAATCAATCAATTATATATATTAAGTCAGTATAGCCTTCCACTACTTCAGTTAAAATCGATCCATAGTTCAAAGAGTTTGAAATACCAAATCTGGGTTGCTTTTAATTAATAGTGAATTCTAACTTTTTGTTTTTGGTTGATTTAAAAAAGTTCCTATCAAGGGTTTACTTCAAAATAAATAACATTTTAAAATAAGAGGATATTTTTTTGGAAATATAAATTAATGATTTGAGTGTTAGGAAGTCCACTTAGTAGATCAAGGAACTATGAGTTAATGTAGTGGTCATTTAGAATGTATACATAAAACCATTCAGGTTTCTTGACCAACAAATGTTAATGTATGGAGAAGGGAAATATGGATCTTTTACATTATAATTCCAAGAAACATGGTATTATGTAGCCAGTGGTGTGGGCTATTGGGTTTGGTTAAAATTGTGGGACACTAATAAATATAATATTTATTTATTTGTCTAAAATGATTCATATAATGTACTAAAATTATTCTTATCTTATTTTAAAAAAGAAAAATAAAATGAAATTAAACACATCATTGTGATCCATACATGGGAAGGACAACCTTTTCACCATCACAAATTTACAAGAATGGAAAATCCACCTATGTGTCATCCTGCACTATGAAGGGAAATTATATGCACTGCAAGAATCTTTTCCTAAAGCACTTGATAATGAGGCAAGTGATGAAGAGTCATGTCTCATTGAGAAACATATTAATGATGATACATACATTCAATGTTTCATTATGACATCCATTTCCAATGAGCTTTTTAAGAAACATGATGATATGGATTCCTAGAGCATGATATCTAATATTTGGGATCCCTATCAAGAGAAGGTGAGACCAGAGAGGTACGAGATATCTAATTCTTTTTTTACAACTAATATTATAGAGTCTGCACCAACTGGGAGATATGTTGTAAAGATTATTGGACACATTTAATACCATAAAATCTTAGGGATTAAATTTCCATATGAGTTGGAAACATATCTCATACTTTCATCACTACCGAAGACCTTATCCAACTATATTTTTAATTATTATATGAGAAATAATAAGAAGAGTCTTTCGAAACTCCTTACTCTAATTCTCCAAGTGAATAAGGGCATAGGGTGTGATAAACCCACAATCCTTATGGTTAATAAGAATAGTAAGAATAAGGTAAACAATCCCACTACTGATAAATATTCTAAATCCCCCCATCACCATCCTTACAAAAAGATGAAGATTTAGAGGCATGGTAGGGAATATTAGGTAGTATGTTCTACAAGTGGCAAGCCAGGCCACTAGAAGATGAACTGCACCTAGAAAATAGGTGAATCCTAAAGTTGAATTCGTTGTCGAGTGTAATATTTCTATATCTACACATTGGGTATTAGATATATCTCATGGTGTTTAAATATATATCCAAATTCAAGAAACAATTTGATTTAAAAATACTGTTACATGAGAGGTGGAACCGGGAGATGCTAACGGTGCGAGGCTAGATGCTCTATCCATTGGTGAATTACACCTTTCATTTTTAATGAGAATAATTTTTCTTTTAAAATATTTTTATTATGTGCCTATATTTACAAATAACATATGTTATGTGTCATGACAAGATACAGATGGGTTTATTTTCATGTTTGGGAATATTTTTTTTCTTTTATTAGGAAAAAATTTGTTATGTTATTTTACGTTTAAATGATGTTATTTATGTATTAAATAATGAAAAAAAGTGTTATAGATTGATAACAAATCATGTTCACATGACTCATATTAAAGCTAAATTTAGCATCACTATCTTAGTCATGTAAATGAGTGTTTTTGAGAAAGCACTATCAAGATGGCTATTTAAACTCTTCTGAGATAAAAGAACTTGAAAAATTTCATGATTGTTTTCCTGGAAAAATCACTAAACCACCATTTTATAGACATGGTGAAAGGGACACAAATCTTCTAGGATTGGTACACAGTAAGTTGTGTGGACCATTTCTAGTAGAAGTTAGAAGTTGATATTCTTACTTCGTAACTTTTACCGATGACTAGAGTATATATGGCTATATATACATGATGAGGTATAAGTCTATGTCCTTTGAAGAAATTTAAATAATTCAAGAATGAAGTAGATAATAAACTTGTTAATAAGATAAATAATCTTAGATCAGATCGATGTGGTGAATATCTTAACCAAGAGTTCCTCAACTTTCTACTAGAGTTTTGGATTTTATCTCAACTCACTGCACCTGGCACACCACAGTGGAATGGTGTTTGTGAAAGGAATAACCATACCATGTTATAAATGGTATGTTTGATGATGATTCATGCAAATATTCCATTATCCTTTTGGGGATATGAATTAAAAATTAAACATACACATTTAACTGAGTATCAACTAATGTGCCAAATAGAATTCCTTTCTTGATATGGGTTGGAAAGAAACCCATTTTGTTGCATAAACATGTATGGGGTTGGGAAGAATTTGTTAAGGAATTATAAAAAAAACTATCACCCAATGACACAATGTGTATCTTTATAGGGTATCCCAAGGAAATAAAGGGATACCACCTATAAACTCATCATACAAGAAAGTGATTGTTTCCAGACAATCTGTCTTTCTTAAGAGGGATCACATCCTCAAAAGGGATAGTGGGAGAAAGATTAAATTTAATTAATTTGATGATCAAGATAATCAATAGTTTGAGTTGGAATAATTTCCATAGGTCCCCAAGGTAGAAGTAATTCCTAAAACATAAATACGGATTAAGAGTGTAAGCGAAGTAAGAGTACCAGAGAGATGGTTTTCTAGTCACTGAGGATGGTGATTCATTATTGGTTGAGGATTATGATCTTATATCCTACAAACAGGTAGTATAAATCTGTTAAGAAACAAGATGGAAACAATAAACGAATTATTAAATGGATTTCATGTATCAGAACTGTAATGACCCGAACCCAGAGCCCCTCCACTGGTGCCCCGTACCCGGTTCGCCAGATGACCTCAAGCGCATTTCCCCGAACGCAAAAGGCTTCCGACTAGCAGCGAGGGCCTTGGTGAGTCGGTGGGGGAAACTATGAACTCATTCGGTAAGGTATACAAGGTAATAAAACAACAATAATCAGCGGAAGAAGTAAACAACATGCATAACAATAGAAACCAAAAAGCGGAAGCATTGTAGATATATACCTACGATGACAATGATGTAGCAGGTACAAGTATCTATGGAAAAAAGCAAACACAAAAACGTGCTGAAGTACAACTGAAACCAAGTGCAAAATAAAAACAAAGTAATCTCCTCAGCATCGCAAGCCACGGCTCGGTCCCATGCTCCCCAAATCCTAGTGAAATCAAGATCCTGAAGTATAAGGGCACTTTACCTTGTCTATACCTGCAGCAACATAGTCTGCTTGGGCCCAAAAGCATGGCCCAAATAGGGTGTGAGATACAGTCACAGTAGGCAATCACCCAAAGATTTATGCCTTATAGTCAAATGAATACATGGCTGTAAGTAATCAAGAAGTAGTAAACAGGAAAGCACAAGCAGCTACAATCCACAGTTCTAACAAGTATAGCACAAAAGTAAGCAGTCGGCAATAAGAAGAAAATAGGTAACCCTCTGGGCACTTCTCAAAGCCTGACCCCTATGGTTCAACCTATAGTACTAGCAACCCTCTAAGAGGCACACACATTCTCACCCCTTTGGTTCAGCTACGTAACTAAGCATACTCTCTGGGGAAGCACTCACCGTTAATCCCCCTATAGTCTCATATCGTGCTAAAGGCTCTCTGGGGAAGCATTCAACGTCAATTCCACCTGTGGCCTGTGTCGAGGATCTACAGACTCTCTAGGTAAGCAATCAATGTCAATTCCCCCTATAGTATCTCATCTTAATTAAAAGACACTCTGGAGAAGCCCTTCCATCAATTCTCCCTTTGGTTTGCAACTCTAGGTTCTCACAGTCCTGAGTACAACTAAACATGCTCAGCGCGTGTATATCGTCCAAGTAAACCTCAAGAACTACTTGGATATCATTCTATGGCTCAACAGAAATAACAAAACAACAGTTCCGCTATCCTACAACTAGGCATGGAAATTGGAAAAATTCCCAACAGGAAAAACAAGCATGGAAAAGCAACCTGAGCACAATATAAATTACTCTACTCATAAGCAATAACCTCTACTAAATAAAACAAGTAAAGCAGAAATGTAGCAAGGGAAAAACAGGAAACACGCAATACCCCATTCACGGGTATTGTTGGAATTTGCACATAATATTTATCAACTTTCTACAAAAAGGCACAAACCACCTACCTTGATCCAAGGAGTTCGATATACGTGAACCACGACGAAAGATTCCTCTTAGAAAAATGTCGATCTAAGAAAACGTACAAAAACTTCATCCCACGATAACTTGGAAACTAGGAGGAATCAAGAAACAAGGCTAAATCAGAAGGAATAACTCACCGCTGCGATTCCAAAGCAATCTACTTTTCTCAAATCGGAGAACGGATGGCAGGGCGGGAGCTCGGAGAAGATATGGTCGTACGGTCGCTTCCGGGCAGAAGAAATCTGAAAAGAGATCCGGGTTCTTACAAACTTCCCCCCTTAAAGAAATTTATCCATAAATTTCCCTAATGAGGTGGAGAAGGAGAAACACCGAAAAACTCCGGCCACTGCGATCGTACATCGGTCTCCCTCTCCCAGGTCTCTTCCTGTACTCGCCTGTGCTGCCATAGCACTCGTACCAGAGGAACAGACCGCCTATGGAGAACCTTCGTACTGTGATCGATAATCTGGATAGGATGCTGCTCGAATGATGTTTCTGCTTCAAGCACAACTTCCTCAGGCTGAAAGATGTGATATGGGTATGAAAAGTAACGTCGGAGTGGAGAGACGTGGAAGATGTCGTGCATGGACCGATACGTCTGAGGTAGCTGCAACTGATAGGCGACCAGCCCAACTCTCTCCAAGACCTCAAACGTCCTGACGTACCATGGTGAAATCTTACCCTGTCTCTGAATCCTCTTGTGTCCCAACCTCGGTGCGACATGCAAAAAAACCTGATCACCGACCTCAAACTCCAGAGGTCATCTCTGCTGATCAGTATAAGACTTCTATCGAGACTGTGTCGTAGTCATCCTCTTCCGAATTAGCTCTATCTGTTCCGAGGTCTCCTGAACAAGACGAGGTCCCAGAAAAGCTGCCTCTCCTGCCTCTAGCCAGGATAAGGGTGATCGGAATGTCCTACCATAAAAAGCATCGTATGTTGCCATCTGAATGGTCACCTAGAAACTGTTGTTGTAGGAGAACTCCACCAAAGGAATATGCTTCTCCTAAGAACATCCAATGTC
Organism: Viscum album; assembly: GCA_963277665.1. NCBI lineage: Eukaryota > Viridiplantae > Streptophyta > Magnoliopsida > Santalales > Viscaceae > Viscum > Viscum album. The sequence goes on along the minus strand of OY728123.1, from coordinate 861,385,584 downwards.
TAGAATGCAAGCCCTGAGCATATCCTCAAGCACCTGGATCGTGCGCTTGGACTGGCCATCAGTCTGGGGATGGTATGTTTTACTCAAAAGTACCTATGTACCCAAGCCTTCTAAAGTCCCTGCCAGAACCGAGAGGTAAAGCGCACATCTCTGTCTGAAACAATAGAGTGCCGAACTCCATGCAGACGAACGATCTCTCTGATGTGAAGTCATCCCAGATCATCAACACTGAAGGTCTCCTTGATCGACAAGAAGTGAGAATCCTTCGTAAGCCTGTCGATGACAACTCAAACAACATCGTTTCCCCAAGGTGACCTCGGCAACCCAGTCAGAAAGTCCATCGCAACATCGTTCCACTTCCACCCCGGAATGGGTAACTGCTGTAAAAGCCCCACTGGTCGCCGATGCTCTACTTTCACCTGATGACAAGTAGAACATCTCATGACAAAACCAGCAACATACTTCTTCATACCTGGACACCAGTATTGGTGATGAAGGTCCCGATACATCTTGGTGATGCCAGGATGAACTGCCCAAACAGAGAAATTGAAATCCCACATCAGCTCCTCGTGTATGTCAGCTGGTACCCATACGCGTCCTTGGAAACGCAAGATATCATCCTCGCACACTATCCATCCAGGAAGAGGGTACTCTCCTGACACACTCTCCCACAGGACTAAGCCTTCTAAGTCTGATAGCTGCCTCATCTATAACTGATCAAGTAGCGTGGAGGTAACAACTACAGAAGATAGAAAAGTCTATCCCTGTCTGTCGTGCACCTCTAGATGCATCTCAGAGAACAGATCCATCAGTTTCCACTCACTACTGGCCTCTTGAACTACCTTAATTTGAGTTCTCCTTCTCAACGCATCAGCCACAACATTTCCCTTTCCCGACATATAGGCAAGCTCGAAATCAAAAGACTGAAGATACTCGACCCACCTGCGCTGCCTCAGATTCAGATCACGGTGAGTGAAGATATACTTGAGACTCTTGTGGTCAGTGAACACCACAAAGTTCTCTCCCAGAAGATAGTGTCTCCAACTGCGCAAGGTATGAATAATAGCAGCTAACTCCAAATCGTGCGTTGGGTAGTTCCTCTCATGTGGCCTCAACTGCCGAGACCCGTACACAACGACTCCATCTCCCTACATAAGAACAAATCCCAGCCCGATACCTGAAGCATCACAGTAAACAATGTAGCTCTTTCCAGGCTCTAGCAAGACTAGTATTGATGCTGATGTCAACCTCCCTTTCAGCTCCTGAAAGGCTAACTCACAAGAATATGACCATGAGAACTTCACCCCCTTCTTGGTCAGTCCTGTCAAAGGTGCTTCTAGGCGCGAGATGTCCTGAATGAAGCGTCTGTAGTATCCAGCCAACCATAGGAAGCTCCGTACCTAAAAAAAGTTCTTCGGATTCTCCTAGGAAACTACAACTCTCACTTTCTCTGGGTCCATAGATACTCCTACCTCTGAGATGACGTGACCCAAGAAGTGAATCTGATCCATCCAAAAGTGGGACTTCGAGAGTTTAGCATAAAGATGATGGTCTCTCAATGTACTCAGAATGATCTCAATATGTATGGCATGGTCGTGTCGAGTTTGAGAGTACACCAAGATATCGTCCACGAAGACCACAATGAAGGAGTCCATGTAAGGATGGAACACTCGGTTCATCAGTGCCATGAAAACTGCAGGCGCGTTCGTGAGACCGAACGACATGACTGTATACTTTTATAGAACATATCTACTCCTGAAGGCTGTCAGAGGTATATATGATGGTCTAACGCGCAACTGATGATAACCGGACCTCACGTCGATCTTCAAGAACACCCATGCTCATCGAAGCTGATAAAAAAGGTTATCAATCCGCGGCAAGGGATACCGTCAACTGGTTCAGCTTCCGATAATCCACACAAAGTCGAAGGGTACCGTCTGCCTTCTTTGCAAATAGAATAGGAGAACCCCAAGGAGATGTACTTGGCCGAATGAAACCCTTAGCCTGTAGCTCCTCCAACTGTTTCTTGAGATCCTGCAACTCAGGTGTGGCCATCCTATAGGGAGGAATGGACACTGGTGCTGCTCCTGGTATAGCTCAATAGAAAATTCTACCTCACGCTCCAGAGGAAAACTTGAAAAGTCCTCTGGAAAGACATCCCTGAAGCGATCCACCACTGGAGGAAAGTCCAACTGCGGAGTCCCCTGATCATCCAGGAAAAGGCTAGAAATCTGGGCTATCACCCCTCCTAGGCCAAGGTGCTGGAGTCCCGACCAACTCGACCGAACGTCCCAATCGCCTCTATGAAGGAAAAATTCACCCTTTGGTGAAATGAAATTGACTCTGCGGCGATAATAGTCAACGAATACCTGGAAGGGAATCAACCAGTCCATGCCAAGGATAAAATCATATCCTGTCATCTCTAGGACATAGAGATCCCATAATAAGTGATACCATACCACCTCAATAGGGCACTCTCTACATTGGCGTACACTAGATGTCCTCATTCCCAATGGTGTGTCTAGTGTCAACGAGTCGGCAGAATAAAAGATGCAGAGTCCAAGACTCTCCACAATGGAAACAGAGATAAAACTATGCGTAACACCAGTATCGAAAAGGGCTGAAGATAAAAATGAGGCTACTAAAATCGTACCTCGAACAGTAGAAGTGCCAGGATCCTGCTCATGATAAGTCTGCTCCACAGTGAAAGACTGGCCAGTGCCGCGGCCCTGCGCCCATGGATGACCACTCTTGGCTGAACCTCCCTGCTGGTGCTGAGGAACTGGTGGCTGAATGCCACAACCTCGACATCCACTTCGGCCCGAATGGCCGGAAGAACTTCATTTCCCCGACTGGTGAGAAAATTGAGGTATTGCTCCTGAACAAGGAGTCATGGAAGAACCCCGGTCACCAACTGCTGGTGAGAAACCCTGGCAGAAACACTGAAGGTGACCAATCTTTCCACAAGTTTGGCACTCCATGGGGTCCCTCTGGAACTGCGACCTCGTGTGCCCTGTCCGACCACACTGATAGCATGTCACATGGCTGCCTGATGATGCGTCTCACTTCCTTGAATCACCGTGCATAGGCTCCCTATGAGGCTTCTTGCTGTCATCTGGAGGATGGATAACTCTCGAAGTAGAACCGTCCTGGCTCACAGCTTCAGAGTCTCTCAGATTGAGCTCTACAATCAATGTCTGATTGATGATGGAAGTAATGGAAGTCAGCTGAAAGATGTTCACCTATGAGCGAATCTCCCGCCTGAGTCCATCCTCAAACTTCCTCGCCAATAAAACCCCACTCCCATCCTGAAGGGGTGTAAAATGCTACAGATCAGTGAAACGAGAGGAATACTCTATAACAGATAGAGTACCCTACTCTAAGCTCATGAACTCTCAGGCTTGATCGGCCCTCAGGGTCTCCGGGTAGAAGTAGTTGTAGAACACGTGCAGGAACTCCTCCCAAGTCATAGCCTCCTATTGACCCGCTTTTGAGATCACGTACCACCACCTATTGGCGGAGTCTCAGAGCATGTAGGTTGAAAGCTTGACCCGCCTCTCTGGAGGCATCTCCAGATGCTCGAAGATAGTCAGCATGGATTCCAGCCAGGACTCTGCAGCCTGAGGTCCTCCCTTCCCCGAGAATGTGGGATGCTGCTGCTGCTGAAAGACCCGCGTCAAGTCTACCATTGAAGAGGAAGGAGGCGGTGCTCCCTGTAAGGCATGCATCATCCTCATGAAACCTTCCCTGAACTGTGCATCAGCACCCACAACTGGTACAACAACCGGTGCTAAGGCTGGCTCGGCTGGGGGATCGACAGGAAGTCCCGGATCATCCATGTCTGGCGTCTGATCACTGCCTGACGATAGACGTACGACCGGAGGACATCTCGGAGGCATATCTCTAAAAGATCAAAAACACACCTTAGATCAAGGAAACAAGGACAGAGAACACCGGGGTAAAAAACAGAAACAGGGGAAGAAAAAGACAAAACTTTACAAAACCCGTCTACATGGCGTGTATAAAAACTACACGGCGTGTCTTCTAAAGATAGATAAATGGGTGTGTACTCCTTCCCCAAAAGTCATGTGACACCTTAAACTACACGGCGTGTTGACCCCAACACACGACATGTACAAGAAAACTAATCTCGTGCCCGAGTCTCTTTACATGGCTAATCCACATGGTCTGACTTAATCCGGGACTACACAGCGTGTTCTAAACAAACACGGCATGTACTAGAAAAGTCTTCGGCGTCCTGTGTTGTTGAGCACATGACCGTCTACACGACTGGACCTTACACGGTGTGTTCCGAACAAACACGGCGTGTATATGTAAAGGCGACACCATCCCGTGTTGTTCGTGACACAGCTGGGTACCTGGGAAAGACTACACGACGTGTTCCGCACAAACACGGCTTGTGGAAAGGAAGGTAATGCCGACCCATGTTGTTCGTGACATGGCCGGTACCTGAACAAGACAACACGACATGTTCCCTATGGACACGATGTGTTCTACCCGAGCCTCCTCGACCCGTGTTGTTAGTGACACGGCCGGGTACACGGATCCGAACCTACACGGTATGCACATACCATACACGGCGTGTTCCTAAAGTTAATTCACGACACCGTTTTTCTGCACACATGGTCAGTGGCATGTCCTGAAAACTACACGGCGTGTATCCAAAAAGTACACGCCATGTATTCTGGGTTTTTTTGCGCAGTATCTCAGAAACTGTAGAGAATTCCAGAAACACTAAAAACAGGGCGAAAAAGTGCCAAATTCCGATCTGTGAGGGTCCATAACACCTCAATAACCAAAATTTGGAATTCACTTCAAACAAAGAACAAAACAAACAGTTTTTAACATAACAACAGAGAATCTATCAAGCAACTATCACAACAGCATGCATAATCTACACAAGGTCTATCACAACAGCATACAATCACTAATGCACCCTAGATGGTATGGAATGAATGCATGGAATGTGATTCCTACAAGTGTCAATATGATGCATGAGACGACATACCCACATATCATCGAGTTGTGACAGAATTTGAACCACAATATCAAAATAGTAACAGCACAAGCCATGGGAATCACTCTAGGTGAAATCAGATCAACTATAAAATCTCAAAACCGGAAAAATCCAATTAACGAGGTAGTATGGCCTTTCCTTGTACACGAGTTAGCTACTCCCGAGCACAACTTAATGCCAAGTACCGAATCCGTCCTACCCATGGCTAAAGTCTCCAAACAGTAAATCAAGAGAAAATAACCACTTTGATACCACTTTGTAACGACCCGAACCTGGAGCCCCTCCACTGGTGCCCCGTACCCGGTTCACCACATGACCTCAAGCGCGTTTCCCCGAACGCCAGAGGCTGCCGACTAGCAGTGAGGAACTTGTTGAGTCGGTGGGGAAACTGTGACCTCATTCGGTAAGGTATACAAGGTAAGAAAAGAACAATAATCAGCGGAAGTAGTAAACAACATGCATAACAACAGAAAACAAACAACGAAAGAATTGTAGATATATAACTACGACGACAATGATGCAGAAGGTACAAGTATCTAAGGAAAATAGAAAACACAACAACGTGCTGAAGTACAACTGAAACCAAGTGCAAAAGAAAAGCAAAGTAAGCTCCTCAGCATCGCGAGCCACAGCTCGGTCCTATGCTCCCCAGCTCCTGGTGAAATCAAGATCCTGATGTAGAAGGGCACTTGCCCTTGTCTACACCTGCAGCAACACAGTCTACTTGGGCCCAAAAGCATGGACCAAACAGGGTGTGAGATACAATCCCAGTAGGCAATCATCCAAAGATTTATGCCTTACAGTCAAATGAATACATGGAAGTAAATAAACAAGAAGCAGTAAACAGGAAAGCACAAGTAGCTACAATCCACAGTTCTATCAAGTATAACACACAGGTAAGCAGTCAACAACAAGAAGAAAACAGGTAACCCTCTGGGCAGATCTCACAGCCTAACCCCTATGGTTCAACTTATAGTACTAGAAAACCTCTTGGAGGAACACACAATCTCACCCCTCTGGTTCAGCTACATAACTAAGAAGACTCTCTGGGGAAGCACTCACCGTCAATTCCCCTGATAGTCTCATATCGTGCTAAAGGATCTCTAGGGAAGCACTCAACATTAATTCCCCCTGTGGCCTGCGTTGAGGATCTACCGACTCTCTGGGGAAGCACTCAATGTCAATTCCCCCTATAGCCTCGCATTGTAATTAAAAGACACTCTGGAAAAGCCCTTCCGTCAATTCTCCCTTTGGTCTGCTACTCTAGGTTCTCAGAGTCCTGAGTACAACTAAACATGCTCAGCGTGTGTATATAGTCCAAGTAAACCTCAAGAACTACTTGCCTATCATTCTACGGCTCAACAGCAATAACAAAACAACAGTTCCACTATCCTACAACTAGGCATGGAAACTGGAAAAATGCCCAACATGAAAACAAGCATGGAAAAGCAACCTGAGCATAATATAAATTACTCTACTCATAATAAATAACCTCTACTAAAGAAAACAAGCAAAGCAGGAAAACAGAAGGGGAAAACAGGAAACACGCAATACCCTGTTCATAGGTATTGGTGGAATTTTTACATAATATTCATTAACATTCTACATAAAGGCACAAACCACCTACCTCGATCTAAGGAGTTCAATATACGTGAACCACGACAAAATATTACTCTTAGAACAATGCAGATCTGAGAAAACGCACAAAAAGTTCATCCCACAATAACATGGAAATTAGGAGGAATCAGGAAACAAGGCTAAAGCAGAAGGAAGAACTCACTGCTGCGATTCCAATGCAATCAACCGTGCTCAAATCGGAGAACGGACAGCGGGGCGGGAACTCGAAGAAGATTAGGACATATGGTCGCTTCCAGGTGGACGAAATCTGAAAAGAGATCTGGGTTATTACAAGAAAAATGTTTGGGTTCTGGTTGATGCACAAGTTGGTGTAAATCCAGTTGGATGTAAATGGGTATTCAAGAGAAAACAGGACATGGAAGGTAAAGTAAATACCTATAATGTAGAGCTAGTGAAAAAAGTGTTTAAATATTATCATGCAATTGACTATAATGAAACTTTTTCACTAGTTTACATATTTAAATAAATCACAATTCTACTTACTATAACAAATTACCATGACTATGTAATTTGGAAGATGGATGTCAAAACTGCATTCCTTTATGAGGAACTTTAGGAAGATGTTTATATAACACAACCAGAAAGGTTTGAAACTCCAGGTGATGATAAGAATATTTTCATGTTCTAGAGATCCATTTAAGGATTAAATAAAGTATCCATTCATGGAACATTTTATTTGATGAATCCATAAAATAATTTGGTTTCATTAAGAATGAATGTAAGTTGTGTGTTTACAAGCGGTGTTGTGGAAATGTGGTTGTTATTGTACTAGTATATTTTTATGATGTATTACGGATTGGAAATGACATACATTTATTAAAGTTAATTAAGGACTAGTTAAACTAGTGTTTCCCCACAAAGAAATTAAGTGAAGCAACCTATATTCTAGGGATTAATATCATTCAAGATAGATCCAATAGTTTTGCTGGACTATGTAAAAGTACATACATAGGAAAAATACTAAATGGATTTAGTGTGGAATATTCCAAGAGGAGTTTGGTTCTAGTTCCAAATAGCTTACATCTTTCTAAGAAAATGTTTCCCCAACCAAAATAAGATAAATAGATAATGAGTAAATACCATACTATTCAACGATAGGATCGATCTTTATGCCATGTTATATAATATAATTGAGTTTTATTATAGATTAAACATGGTAGGAAGATATTAAGAAGATATAGGAAAAATTAATGGACTACTGTCAAAGATATCACTAAATATCTGAGAAGAAATAATGATTTGTTCCAGGTGTTTGGAGGAGACGAGGAGAAGGTCATAATGGGATACAGTAAAGCTAGTTTTCAAATAGATCAGAATGAAATGAAGTCCTAATTAGGATATGTTTTCTATCTCACTAGAGGATCTATGAGATGAAAGAGTACAATGAAGCTAGTTTTTTCTGATTCTACAATGGAGTCTAAGTATAAATCAACTTATGGTGCTTCCAAGGAAGCCATTTGTATTCATAACTTTTGTAGGGGATTGATGTGTTACCTAGAAATAAACCTTATCACATTTTATTGTTATAATACTATAGTGGTGGCTCTTGTACAAGAGCCAAGGTCACACCAATAGAAAAGTAATATACTCCAAAAATATCACCTATTCAGTGATTTTTATCCAAGGGGTGGAGTTTTAGTAAGAATATTTCCCATGGAAGAAAACATAGAAGACCCCTTGACTAAAGGCCTTCCGCAGTAGAAGCATGAATATCATGTGATAGCTACCAGACTGAAGGTTGTTAGCAGCTAGCTCTAATGTGTGTGGGAGTTTTTTGGATTTGGTTCCCTAGAACCAACATGTGTGTAATTTATGAGAACGTGTATTCATTTTTTTAATATTAATAAACTAATTATCACAAAATGATTGTTTTTTGTTACATAGTATGTTATAATATCATAAAAGAAACGGTCGCATTAAAAGGTCATAGCAGTTAACTGCAATGATTAGAACTCACATGTTTCACCACACCATTCTTGAATATATGTTATATATCTGGATGATATAATTTGAGGGAAAAAATGATATAGGATATCAGGGCTGGAGACTCATATGACATTGAGGCACTTTCCCATGGTGTATTCCCTTGGTAATATCATGTAGGATATTATGAGAATGAGATGCGCTGGTAAGAAATCCACATTTCTATGTGTCATTAGGTATTATTAAATGAGGATGTGTTTATTGATCATTAGAACTTATGATTATTATTAATGAACATTATGAGTCATGTGCTTTGATATATTGATGAAATCCATAACAACATATGTTCCTGAAGAGGTAGGATATGTTGGGTGTGTCATAAGTAATATTTCATTAATGAATAAAGCAATAAAGTATTTTTCCCTTTCGTTTTAACGAAAGTTGATTTGTCAAGTCCTTTGATTGAAATTATATAGCCTAAATAAATCCATAGTCGTGGTGTTTGATAGGTAATTTTATTTTCCAGGAAATAAAATAAAGAGACATAAATCACATTGGTTGATGGAACTGGCATGAAACCTGATTGAAATTAGATATCAAAATAAAGGGATTATATTTCACACTAAGCATTTGTATGAGGTAACATATCATTGGGGTAATAACTTCTTTATTATGGGTGGCTAGGTGTGTAGAAAGATGGTAACCTTGGAATATAGGTTGTTTCACCTTATTCCACTGAGAAAGAGGACAAGAGGGAAATACACATAGTGTATCTTGAATCATAGTTAAATAATATATTATTATTTAATATTTAACAAGTTGAATAAATATTATTCCTTCATGTGGCTTAATAATTAGTCATGTTTGCATGATCACATATATTCCATCACCAGTTATTCAATAGAATATAATGTGACTTAAATATTTAATAAATATTTATTTTATATTTAGTGAATATAATATTAATTTATTTACTGGTGAATAATGCAGTGATATTTATTTAATAAATACATATTTATTATTCAAGTCTCAATAAATATTTTAGAGGAACAAAAGACTGAGTTAAATTTTCTGATGAGAAAATAATAAATTTTTAATATTATTTGATTAATTAATATTTAATTTTAATTCACATGTTAAGAATGTGTCAAGAAATAATAACAATATTACTATTATTTTCCATGAGGTTTTTTATAGGATAAAATAAATACATTAGGGAACTTGTGCAATTATTTTATTTTAAGCCTAACAATATACAAACCTAGTTATGTTATTTTATCAATTACCCAATTCACATGTTTTGGTTGTGTTAAATGTATTTGGAGAATCTTATCATGACCTAGAGTACTCCCTTCTCTAAGAATGCTCCCAATAATAGAGAGAGACCTTCCTCCCTCTCCCACTCTTGAGTCAAGAGAGATCCAAGAGAACAGTTTGGAAGAGTTATTGAGATGATCATAGGAGGATGATATAAGTTCAATTGTTTTCCATACTAGCACCTAGATATTACTTCTACAATTTCTAGTGATTGGTGGAAAATGTGTGGATCACTGCTAGAGAGAATATTCACTTAATTCCAAAAAATCTATGATTCAACAATGCAGATCCATTTCCTGATTCATCAATGAATAAATAATTCCATCAAGGTAATTATTTAATTAAAAAAATAAATTATAATTAATATGTGATGATCCTCCCTCTAATTCCAGAATGATTTCCCTTATCTATATTATTTTATTCAATTCTGTTGATTAAAACATTTATCATTGTATAAATCTCGGATTGATCACCGATCATGGAAAAAAAAGAAAAGTTGGGATTCCCCCATCACACGATTCTGCTATGTCTGGAACCTATAATATGGAATATTCATTGTGGATACTCAAGAAACATGAGTGGTTACTCTTCCTATTTTTATACACTAGAAAAATTAGAAAGAGGGATGATTACCTTTGAAGATAATGCAATAGGGAAAATAGTTGGACTTGGATCAGTTGAAGACCGACACTCAATTTTGATCAACAATGTGGTATATTTTTAGGGGTTGAAGAACAATATGATAAGTATATTTAAGATCTATGATGATGGATTTTATGTTGATTTATCTAATAATTCATTCCTTCTTTTAAAATATAATTTTCCTAAATTTAAAGACCCTAGAATTACAAAATTTTATACCTTGAATCTTAATTCCTTTTGTAAACAAAAATTGAATTGTTTAACTACTGAGACAAGTGACTCTTGAATTTATAATTGAAGAAATAATAATTTTTAATGAATTTAATTTATATAAATAGTCAAGGAACCTCTTAATTTTTTATTTTCCTGGTCATAAATTTGATAAATATAGATTTTATGATGCATTCTAAATTGGAAAACATCACAGGTCGTCCTTCAAATCTATTAACAAAGCCTCCACATTCAAACCAGTAGAACATATCCACATGGATTGTTTTGGACCATCCAAAGTATCACAATTTCTTAGAAAATCATATATTTCCATTTTAGTTGATGAATTTTCAATATTTACATGGGTTTATTTTCTAAAACATAAATGTCAGGTTTTCAATATTTTAGAAGGCTTTTAAAAAATTGTACAAAATGAAAATTATTTTTATGTAACCGTATTAAGATGTGATATTTGTGGAGAATTTGAGAATCAAGAGTTTAATTCATTTTTCTCATAATTAGGTATTAAATACACCTTCTCTACACTAGGAACACTTTAAAAAAAATGTAATTGTAGAAATAAGAAACAAAACTATTCAATAATTAGAAAGAACACTGCTAAATGAATATAGTATTCTACCTAATTTTGGGAAGAAGTTATAAACATATCTTTTCAAATAATTTATAATGTTTTAATAAGGTCCCTTCTTACAAATAAACCCTATGACCTATGTAATGATGAAGAACCTATGGTAAGATACTTTAATTTTTTTGGATACAAGGAGTATATCATGAATAATAAGGAAAACCTTGTTGAATTTGATCCAGTTACTAAGGAAGGAATATTTCTATGATATTCTTCTAGATCTAAGTATTATAGAGTGTATAATAAAATTTCAAGGATTATAGAATTATATATCGATGTGAAATTTGATGAATGTGTCCCTTTCGATCATTGGAAAACTCAAACAGATGATGCTTCTGATTCATTAAAAAAACATGCGACTTGAATCACCTAAAAATGTTTTTTAAAATAATCTTAATAAAATCTAATCTAGTTGATAAGAACATGAAATTTATCCACCAAGAAGTGTATTTCATATAAAACCTAGAACATAAAGTATTTCCATTTCAAATTATACTAGGAGATCAAGATATTGGAGTAATAACTAGAAATAATCTAAGAAACCTATCTGATTATTTTTCTTTCCTATATAAATTAGAACATAATACTATAGAAGAAGTATTATAAGTTTAAAATTATCTAATGGATATGCAATAAGAACTAATACAATTTAGAAGAATAAATGTTTTTGAATTAGTTGATAGACCATCCAATCATACATAAATTGGAAACAAAAAGGGTTTTTGAAATAAACAAGATGATCAAGGAATAATTACTAGAAATAAAAAAAGATTAGTTTCTAAATGATAAAACAATGAATAAAAAAATATTATGATGAGACCTTTAAAACTATTTCTATAATAGATTCCACTAGAATCATTTTAGATTATTTATATTTTATTATTTTTAAATTATATCATATTTATGTAAAATCATATTTTCTAAATTGATATTTAATGGAGGAAGGTTATATTAAACAAACACTAGGTAATGAAATTCCATATCAACCAAATTTTGTTTTTAAACTTAATAATGCTATTTATTTCATTAAACAAGCATCTAGTCCTTACTATGAAAGACTATATTCTGTTCTATTTAAATTTTATTTTTTTGTAGGGTTAAAAGATCCTACTCTCTTTAAGAATATATTTTTTCTAATATATTATTACTATATATTTACGTAGATAATGTTATTTTTGATTCAATAAATAAAAATATTTGTAATGATTTTTTAAATCTTATGATATAGGAATTTTAAATGATTATGATTGGAGAATTCAATTTTATTCTACATTATTAAATTTATCAAAAATATTTTGGAATGTTTTTAAATCAAGGTAAATATATTATGGAATTATTGAAAATATTTGGACTATAAAATAGTAAGGCTTATGGAACTACCATGTGCACCAATATGAAAATAATTTGGATAAAGCTATAAATCCAGTTGACCACAAGTTATATAGAGGTATGATTGGATGTTTACTATATCATACCACTAGTAATTGATATATTATGTTTTTCATTTTTCTATGTGTTATATTTCAATAAAATCCAAAATAATCCCATATTATCGCAGTTAAAATATTTTTTATATATTTAAAAGAAACTATTTATCAATCTTTAATCTACCCAAGACTTATGATTTTAATTTAATTTAATATTCAGATGCTCATTTTGGAGGTTGAATATTATATAGAATAAGTATATCAAGAACCCATCTCTTTTTACGGAAATCCATAGTTTCATGGTCAAGTAATAAATAACATTAAGTTGGTCTATCAATAGTTGAGGTAGAATATGTATCCACCAGAAATTTTTTTGAACCTGTGTTATGGTTGAAATAGACACTATGATATTTTTTATAAAATTTCAATAATATCCCTATACTAAGTGACAATTCAAGTGTAATAAATATTTCCAAGAAACCATTAATTCACTCTAGAACTAAGAATTTTAATATAAGGAATAATTTTCTAAGATATCATGTTCTAAAATGGATATATCTTTTGAATTTTTAAATAATAAATATCAAATTACTGATATTTTTACTAAAAAACTTCCCACTACAAATTTTGAATTTATTATGGCGGATTTGGGGATATTTAAATTCAAATAAATTTTAATTAACTATTTTCATTAATTTGTACTAATTACTTTATTTAGTTTTCATTATTTATTCATTGTTTATTAAATCTTGGATTTATTATTATTTTTGAAAGTGTGTCTTTTGAAAATAAAAATAAATAATGATTACTCTGAGTATTTGGGTCAGTAATGAAAACCAACATCACAAAAAAACATCAAAAACTCTCTCTCAATATTATGCTCAGTTTTAAACCCTTTAAACTTCTAAAGCTCTCATTTTCCCCTTTATAACCTTAGAATCCAAACCTCAATAATTTAGAATTTTAGTAATAAAAAATGATAATAGGACATGTAAATGTGGACCGAGTGAATCAAATCATCAATTAACTACAAACCCTTTTAGGAAAGTTATCAATGGGAATGTTGTTGATTTCGAATGGGTATTTCAAATGAATATTTTAATAAATAAAGATCATTAATTTAGAGGGTTATAATTAATTTTTTAAAAATTAAATATTGATTATGTGTTCGATAGATAAGTAAAAGATTTCTAAAAAAAATGTCTAGTTCAGTTTTAGTGACAAAGAGGATGTTTTCATTTCAAAGGTAAATGTTTTGTAATTTTCTATTCCTTCAAGTGAGATAAAAATGATCATTATGTGTTCCGAAGATGGGGTTTCTCACTTTAATATTCAATAAATTAGAGATAGAGAAAACAAATGATAAGATATTATGTATTTTATTTTTGTCTCAAATTTGGTTAGAAAGATGTTTGTAAAGGATCTTGATGCTGACCAAATAGTGTAGGTCCAATTAATTTAGTCTGAAATAATTTCTATAATTGTTGAGTTAGAGAAAATTCTCTATTCAGATATCTATATAATATTTTTGATGATGTGTGACCTAAATTTTAATTTCTATAGATATATGCTATGAAATATTAATAATTAATGTTAGAAATAGGTAAGGATGTATTTATTTTCTTATGGAAGGATTATTTCTCTAATTTTGTATAAAAATAATAGGATTCAAGATATCCAGCTAAGAATTTAGTTTCATCATAAAAATATTCTAAATGATATATCTTTTAGAAAATTAGGTTTCTTTTAGAGTACACTGAAGGAAAAATTCTACCTATTTGTTTTGTTGAACAACCAGAATATAGTTCTATTTCTTAAGGGTGGATAGAAAATTTGAAAATCAATAGTTCAGTATGAATACATGTAGAATAATTTAGGGAATCCAGAATAATTTTTTTTTGAAACAAACAAATGTATAATTTAGTATGATTCCTATAATTTGGATGTTATAAGATATGTTCATAAATATTTTAAGGAAAATCATATGAATAATAAAATTAGTCCCTTGTGACCAACCTATAAAAAGATAAAAACCTAATGCTCAGGGTCTAGATATTGACATTTCTATAACTGAGGAAGCTAAAGAAATAGTGTTTTTAAGAGTTTAAATTACTTTATTGGAACCACAAGATAAAAATAGAGGTGAGAAAAAATCACATGAAGAATAATAGTTTGAGGAGAATATTCATGGTGATGTGAAAGTTCAACCATCAGTATTTTAAACTAATGAATTAAATTAAAATCATATAGTTTCTACTATTATATAACATTTAGACAAGGATGCATCTTCATCCATTGAGAATATGGAAGTTCATAAAAATTTATCTTCTTCTTTTTGTGATAATGATAATGGATGTCCTTAGTTATGATTGGAAAACAATGACCATCAAGCAATCAATAAGAATAATCTTATGATTCTCTTAATTATCAAATTGAATAGGTATTCATCGAGTTTAAAAAAATGAAAGAAGACAATTAAACCATACAAAGTGAGCTAGGGCCTACTAATAAATAATTGGAAGATTTCAAAATATGAACTATTCCATGATATGAATTATAATTAGTATAAGTTAAACTAAAAATTCTTAGAGAATAATTTATTTCTAGATGATATTTTGACGCATCTCAAAGTGAAAAGGCTGATCAGATTGGGATAATGAAAGCAGATTAAATTTAAAATATAGATTTTTGAGATATAAAGCAATATAAGGAATGTCAGTTTGAATAAATAAGGAGTATATTTAGTCAATCTAGAGTTTCAAATGATATTCTTACCTCTTATTCATATTAAATAAGAAGTTAGAAATCAATTAAAATAGTTTTTTATTGTTTTAATGATCAGATTCATAATCTTCTGCGTGATAGTACTCTTCTAAATGTGTTGTTGGACAGTCAGAGAGAATATTTTGAGAATTTTACATCAGATGAGACTGTTATAATACATATTCTCAATCTATTAAAAGAGCTAATATATAATTTTATTCAGTCTAAATAAGATGTTCATGCATTTTTTAAAGTAAATATGGTTGAAATATTAAAAGTGGGTCTAGATTCAAATATTTTAATGAAAAAATGGTTGGATATATTTAATACTAATTTTAGGTGACTAAAGGAAGATATAAATGATTTTCATTATGCTATTAGAGCTTTTTAAAATTCTGAAACCCATCCAAACAATAACATTAACCCTCATCCAGTTTTACCTTTTAAAATTTCTCAAGTAATTTTTTTAATTAGAAACATATATCTTGTGCAGCTATTTTGTGTTTATATTATGTCTATTGATTTCTTATTATCTATGTCTATTCCTACTAGTAGATCAATTTTTATTATTTTTTTGTCTTAGAATTTGATAACATTAATTAACATTTTTGTGCTCTACTGATTGTGTTCCAAACCATTTTTATCACATTAATTATTATATAAAAAAATGGATAGAAAATTGGGTAATAACAATAATATTAATAATTACTTAATCATGGAAAATAGGGATTTAAATATTTATTTTGCATATATTTTGTTCCAAAAAATATAACTTTTTATATTCTATTATATTTATTAATTAAAAAATGTTTTATAAATATTTAAAAGACAAATACAATTTAATTATTATTTTTACATTACATATATTTTTAATTATTTATGTTATATGGGTTCTGTGATCATAAAGAAATGTTGATATTATTCGGAATGTATTGTCTCAACAATACAATATGAATCTTGTTGATTTTAATGCTAACAAATATCCTCATTTGTTTTACTAATGAGATTACAGTAAGTGTTTTCAGGACATTATTTGAGGAGAAATCTATCTTATTTACTAGTTAAATTATTTTATTAAGTATTCTAGATGTGTAAGTTATTAATATAGAAACTTTGTTCCTAACCTAGGTTTGTAAGGAGAACACATGGTTTGGAAACCCTATGTTTAGAATAAAACATATGGATCATGAAACCTATACAGTTGAAAAAGTATGGATCAAGAACCCTATGTTTAGAAGAGAACCTTTGTTTGAAGAAAAAATGTATGGTTCATTAAACCTACTTTTTTAAACAACTATATGTTTTCAACCATACTTTTGGAATTTTTTTCTACATGAATAAACCCTACATTTGACTTGGTCAACGACAAAGTTTTAAATTCAAGATATTTTCCTCATTTTCCACAACAGTATTACTGAATGAAATTATATCATTTAATATGTTTTATGACTGATTCAAATTCTCATATTTAATGGGTCAAATCATTTCAATTTATAGGAGAAGTTAATACTCTCTATTAATGGTTTTAATTTAATTTATCTTGTTTTTTCATGAAATATTCTTAGATCTATTAAAAATAAAATAAATTCATTTTTATCTATTAAAATACAAAGAGTTATTTTATTCTATATGCATAATATATTTCTTAATACAAAACTACTGATTAAGAAAAAATATTTAACATCTATGTTATTTTGAAGGATCTACACTATGGAGACATACATTTTTCAATCTTATACTATGTAAACTACCAATTATCTATTTATATATTATTTATATAATTATATTTTATTGAAGATCATTTTTAATCAGGATCTCTTCAATGATATAAATTATTTAAGAGTTTTACCTTTGAATTAGAAGATACATTTTTTGTTATTTGAAGCTGTAATTGTGAACTTGAATCAGTTTTCTCAATCAAATAAATCTTTATTCATTTATTGAAGTATCAAACTCTGAAACTCAGTCATGGTGGAGTATCAGTTTATCAGAATAAACAATCAATTTTTGGTTCTTTGTAAAAAAAAAATTCCCCACAAAATCCTTAATGTAATGGTGTCAACTAGCTATACTCAATTATTATGGTCTTGTGATAAGGAAACATCTTTAATTAATGTAATGACCCAAGTATTTATAGAATAATACTTTTTCATTTCTATTTATATTTATGAATAGGGTATTATTTTTACATTGAATTGTATTATTTATCTGATATCATACTAAACACGCAACAACGAGTTTCTTTGAAATCTTATGTTTCACACAAACGTAATATTTCAAGATATTCTAAATGTGCCCTTCCTGCCTCTTATAAAAGGGAATCACCTCTACCCACTTACTCACACCTCTAAATCCACTTGGATCATCCAAATTATTCTAAAATTAGCTCCCAAAATCCCTCCCTTACTCCTAGAAGCCTTACCTTGTGTAGAAGGAAGTTCAATAAAAACTTTTTTCTCAAATCAAATGAAGTTACCCGATTTAGAGGTAATGGCCTCTCTCAAGTTCCATTCCTTTATTTTCCTTCTCCACTCCTTATGCTCTTCTTGTTCTTTGATTAAAAAAACTATAATCCTCAATATAATAGGATATTTTTATGAGATGTATTCAAACTACACTTACACAAACATCCATCTAATGGATACGAACATATTGTCTCTGTATACGAAGAACTACTACCTCATGAAATGTTGATTGTTCAATTTTCCTCTACCACAGATCATGGTATCCATTATGATGAAACTATATTTATATATGATATATATTATATTTTTATTGTATATATGCTTCTGTATTTTTCATTTATATCATATGTTTATGCGTTCCATAATGTGTAAGTATGATAATTTCTTTTGAGGAAGTGTGGACTACCTCGCCCTCAATGTGATATGACTTGTTCATCCCATACATACAATGTATAAAGGATGGAGTCAATGAAATTATGTAATGTATATAAAATATGATCTTATATTGTAATTATAATATACCTCTGTATCATTTAGTTTTCATTCATTTAAATATGAAAAAGAAATGAAAGTAGCATTTATGCGTACGTACGACTTACCGTCTCCATGAACGATAAATTTCATTTCTTATCTCCAAATGTTATAGACTTTTACAAATACATATATAATGGATATATATATGATATATTTGATATCTAAATCATGAATAATATTTTGGAGATGATGGAATTTTAACCACATGGAAAATTTACATCCAACAAGTTCATTTTTGACCCATGTACAAAATATTGTCAAAAGGACTAATATGAACTTAAATAATTATGTAATTTTTATAACATGATGATAAGAAATATAAAATGAATAATAAACTAGAAAACGGTTTTGATTCAAATAGAAATTAAACTGTGTTTATTATTTAGGAATATAAATAATGAACGAGTCAAGTTGTACTCAAGGTAAGGGAACCTTTCACCCTCTTATTTTAGTCAAATACTTCTTTTATATTATGTATTTAAATTTACATTTTCATATATTACTGTACATGTTATGTACTAGTGATGAGACACCTTTTCTCTCTCATCAACTCATTTTCTGAATTTTTAAGTGATGCTGTTAGACTACCGAATTTTCGTAAAGGAATTTCAAAATTAAATTTCTTCTCATTGGGTTTTAAACATACTTAGTTGATTTTATTATGCCATAATTATGTTTGGAATCACTGTTTATTTATTTTTGTTGTCATTTCCACTCCCCTTTGTGTGTATATATGACCGCATAGCAATTTACTATTCAAATCCACCCCTACACCATTGTTTTAAAATGGTTTTGTAATGAATATTACAAATATAATAATAAATTTAACTCTAAGTTTAAATCAATGAATTAATGTTTATCACTTTTTAACAGGGAAATTTTACTTGTTTTGGTTTCTACATTGTAGGAGGAGGTGATTTGGAGAGCTCGTGATGGGATTCAAGCAAAATGGGCCAAATTTGCCGAGAGACCAAGCATGCATGTAAAATATTATTTGTACTATGGATAATCTACGTATCCAATTAGGAAAAAATGGGTTTAAGAGTGAAATAAAATATGGGATACATTTATCTATAAGATCATGAAGCCCAATTCATCCATTTAGAGGCTCAAAATAGGTCCACAATGTGAAGAAATTCTGGGCGGGCCAGATTGGACCACCCTTCAGTGTTTGGGACATAACTCGGACCTCAGAGATCCAATTAGGCTGATTCCACCTCCCATGGATAGATAACTCAAATGTACGAATCTCCAGAGAAATTCAAGTCAGTTGAAGGCGTTTTGGTAAGTTAACCATCTGGATAAAATGGATTAAAAAACCATATTTGAATAGTCACCTAGACCTTTAGATACTCGACCAATTTATGTAGAATGATGGATGTAAATTTCCCATAAAATCACTCCTCCCCATCATAATATTTTTGGAAGAACCAGGTGTTAAGGTTAGTCTAATTGGATATCTCGTTTCACCCATTTTAGTTCAATTCTCCCTCAAGTACTTCTAAACCTCTTAGTGGTCAATTTGGGGAGTGTCTGTTTTTTTAATCCCGAGCTCCACATTTGTAATCTTCATAAGGTAATTGATTTCCAGGTTTTTGGTCAATTGTTCTTCATTTATAAATTCTATATTTTTGTTTATTATGGTATGATAAAATACAAATCAAAGGAACAAGAATCCACATGCTTCCATGCATAACTCGGATCTTATGATGATTTGAGTGTGGTTGCCTCTTTTCTCACCCGTCCCTTTCATGAGTGTGAAAATGGATTGCGTCAGTTGATAAAATCCAGGAGCTTGAACCTATGAATATGAATTTTCTTGTCTTTTGGAATATTTTTATCATTGAAAAAATCTGGTCATCTCATCACGTTGTTGATGTGATGCCTTGATTGAGTTTCCTTTTTTACTTCGATTCAAGTTTTTTGATTTTGAACGGTTGTCGATAATCAATATCATTCATCGATCAAATACTAAGTGGTGACCTAGTAAGAACACACATAACATTACTAGTTTCATTATTATAAAATCGAGGAATCAATGATCCTTCCCTTTCCCTTGAGAGTGTTGACAGATTGAGCATCAAGGGACACTTACCCGGGTTGATCACAATTTCTCCAACCGGTTTCTCCCATTAGTAATATACATTCAATTTATGTTATTAAATAAAAAAACAATGTTTTATAAAAATCCATTCCCATTTTAGTTTCTTAATCAAAACCTCATTTTTTAATTAATGATCTAAAGCTCCTTCAAGGGATGACCTAGGGTTGCTGCTATACTGTAGAAATTCCAGTTAAAAATAAACATCTAATTTGACGTGCTCAACAATGAGATTAAATTTTGGATCTGTTTATGGGGATCGAGGATCATTTTTTTCTTTATTTCCATTTATTTATTTATTTTACTTCATAATTAGTAATACTTTAAAAACCCCACCCCCATTTGATTGTTTTTTTGGTTTTCTGTTTATATTTTTTGTTGTTTTTGTGTGTTATTTTTTTTCTCTCTCTCTCTATCTTATTCTTCTTCTCTGTCTCTCTCTGTAAAATTCTTTATTATACCATTATATTCTCCTTTCACCCTCCTTACGTGATTTTATCCACATTCAATCATAAAAAACAAACTTCAAAACTTATTTTCATGACCTAATCAGAAAAAAATGGTTGGATTTGATCCTGAAATTGAAAAGACATATCACACAGAAATCATGGAATATAGAAAACAGAAATCAAGTAACCCTAGGTAACCCCTAGTGGAACCTCAAGTGGTCATAAACCAATAAAAAATTTAACCAAATCAATCCCAATAAAACATGACTGCAAATAATCAAACCTTAAAATAACTGACCACCCCAGATGTGGAGTACCAACCTGGGTACATCCAATATCCTGGGGAAGCAGCCAACATTGAGCTAAGATCACGACTCATCCAACTAATTCCCAAATTCTATGGTCTTCCTAGTGAGGATCCTCATAAACAACATAAAGTGTTTCACATTGTGCTCCACCATGAAACCCCAAAATGCATTTGAGGACTTAATTATGTTTGGGGCCTTCCCTTTCTCACAAGATGGTGTAGCCAATGATTTTATATACTATTTTCCTACCACAATTGGGGGATGGAATGGCTTGAAAAGAATATATTTGGAGAAGTTATTCCCTGCCTCCTGAACAACATTATTTAGCAAAGAAATTTGTGGCATTAGGCAATCACAAAGAGAGACCCTTCATGAATACAATGAGAGATTCAAATGACTCTGCTCAAGCTACCCCCAACACCAGATTTGTAAACAACTATTAATCCAATACTTCTATGAGGGACTTATCCCCATGGATAGTGGAATGATTGATGCAGCATCTAGTTATGCCTTGGTTGATAAAACTCCTTCTACCACTTGTGAATTAATAGCCATCATGGCTCAAAATGAACAACTATTTGGTACACAAGCTATTGCACCAACGCAAGGAGTTCATGAGGTAAGTCATTAATCTCTAGAACAAAAGGTAGATAACAAGCTTGATGAGATGAATACCCTTATAAGGCAATTATCTCAAGCATAGGGTAACTCAGATTCTCCTCATGTTCCATTAAATTGTGGTATTTCTTCTGACAATACTCATTTTTCTGACCAGTTCCCACAACTTCAATATTCACCTGAGTCTTGTGCAGTCGTATTCCTAGGGCGCCCATTATAACAAGCACTACCCTTCTAGTAAGAACAATTCATGAAAAATCCAAATACTAGGTGGAAAGAACAACCCCAATACCAACAAGGGGGAATCTCAAGCTACCCCAAGCAGAATTGGTATCAAAAATGACAAGGTATGAAACCTTATTATCCTTCAACATCTCAAAATAATCCTCATCCTCATCCTAAATTTGAACCAAGCCTTAAGTACATGGTGAAGAAAATGGAATCCCAAAACCTCCAGTTCCAACCAACCATTCAATCAACTATTTAAGACCTATGAACTCAAGTGGGGAAACTAGAAAACACCATCGGTGTGCTTAAGATGCCATGTTATGGACAACTAATATCCCAAACCATTGAAAATCCGATGGACAAAGGTAATGTATGTGAATTTACACTTCGTAGTGGTATAGAAGTCTCTCCTTCTACCGATTCTACACAATAGGTATGTCCCCCTCTTCAAAACACTCTTTCCCAACCCTAAAAAATTTCATGTAATGAAAAACAAGACAGAAAGGGTAATCAAGTTATCATTTATGATTAAAATGACCAATCCATTCATCTTAATTTCCCCCAAATACTCTCTAAATATAAGAATAATTTTGGCAATGAGATTGATAATGAAATAATGGATACATTTTAAAA
Source organism: Viscum album (assembly GCA_963277665.1). Lineage (NCBI taxonomy): Eukaryota > Viridiplantae > Streptophyta > Magnoliopsida > Santalales > Viscaceae > Viscum > Viscum album. The sequence goes on along the minus strand of OY728123.1, from coordinate 861,362,644 downwards.
AGTTCAATTTAACATTCTTCTATTGGATGCAGTTAAATAAATCCCTCAGTATGAAAAATTTCTTAAAGCGATTTGAACCTATAGAAGGAGGCTTAAGGGGAATGAGAGAGTCAAATTGTGAAGGAATGTCTCGACCATGATTCAACCAGCAATGCCAACTCAATGCAAGGATCCAGGTACATTAACAATACTAGGTACCATAGGGGAGACCTTCTTCTAAGATGCTATACTAGATTTAGGTGCTTCTATTAATGTAATTACTCACTCTGTTTATACTTATATACATGTTTGAGAGAATCAACCAACATGCATTTTCATGCAACTTGCAAACTAGAGTACTACGGATCCAACATGAGTGATTGAGGATGTCCTTATAAGATTGAAAAATGTCATCTTCCCCGCTGATTTCTACATTATTGAGATGGAAGATACACGAACCCATGGAAATGCCCCTCTAATACATTGGAGTTAATTCATCAGAACAACAAATAAAATCATCAATGTTCACAATGGTACACTATCCATGGATTTTAGAGGATAAAAGGTATGTTTTAACATCCTTGATGCTCTGAAACCCCCCATTGAAGAGCACTCTATACTTCCTATTTATTCGATGGAAGTACTCTCAAATGACACACACACACAAAATTCTCTCCTAAACACATACTCAGATTCATTTTCCCCTTCTTCAGCCATGGATGATTTGAGTTTTGATTCACGTTTTGAGTTTTTTTGCGTTCTGAAATGTGTAAATTTTGTGCTTTAGTTGATGAGTGTGTTTATTCTGAGGTACCCATGACCTTTGATGATTATACAAATCTCATTTCTATAGATTCTCTATCTTTAGAGAATAAACACGAGAAAATAGAGAGTTTCATGGTCCTCACGCCCCCCAAATCTTCCCCTCAGTCAAAAAACTCCCGGAGTAGGAATTAAAACCACTTACATCTGATTTAAAATATGCCTATCTTGAGGGTATTGACCACTTTCCCATCATTATTTCAAATAAACTCTCTCCACAATAAGACTCAAAACTACTAATCCTTTTGAGAGAGTGTAAAAAGGAAATAGGATAAACATTATATGATATTTATGGGATTATCCCATCTATTTGTATACACGATATACTTTTGGATGATGAGGCTAAGTATGCAAGACAATCTCAACGTCGGTTGAATCCCACTCTCCTTGAAGTGGAAAAATTGGAAGTCAGTAAATTACTTGTTGCAGGGATTATTTATCCTATATCTGATAGTAAATGGGTTAGCCCAGTGCAAATTGTGCCTAAAATAGTAATAATAATAGTTGTGTCAAATAAAAGGAATGAATTGGTTCCAACATGTGTGAAAAACAGTTGGTGAGTCTATATTGACTACTGTCGACTGAATCAAGCCACATGGAAGGACCACTTTCTTCTATCTTTAAATGACCAAATGTTAGAATGATTGGCTGGTAAGTCCCATTATTGTTTCCTTGATGGTTATTAGGATTATTTCCAAATCTCTATAGTCCATGAGGATCAAGAAAAGGCATCATTTACATATCCATTTGACACATTTTCATACAGAAGGATTCCATTCGGTTTATGTAATTCTCTGGGTACTTTCCAGCGATGTATGTGGATTATTTTTCATAGTACCTGGAGAGTTGTATGGACGTATTTATGGATGATTTAGCAGTATATTGTTCCTATTTTTATGATTTTTTAGAACACCTAGGTTCTATCCTCCACCGCTACATTGAAAAAGATCTTGTTTTAAATTATGAGAAATGTCATTTTATGGTTGAGCAACTTATAGTTATTGGGTAGGTCATTTACAATAAGGAAAATCAAGTTGATAAATATAAAATTTAATTAATTTCATCTCTTCCATATCCAAAATGTTTTCGTGAGGTACGATCTTTCTTGGTTCAAGCTGGTTTTTACCACTAATTCATAAAAGACTTTAGAAAGATTGCACTTCCATTGTACCAATTATTGCAATAAGATTTTGGTTGTGTGTTTGATAAAAATTGTGAGGATGCATTCAATTTACTTAAAAGGAGTCTCACATCACCTCCCATTATCCAACAACCAAGTTGGGATATCCCCTTAGAGCTTATGTGTGATGCCTCTAACTTTTCAGTTGGGGAAATTTTATCACAAAGGGTTTAGAAGGATCCTCATGTCATTGCGTATGCCTCACGTACCCTTGACCCTTCCTTGGTAAACTATCAAACCATTAAAAATAACTTCTTTCTATTGTGTTTTCCTAGGAAACTTTTTGTTCATATCTACTTGAGTCAAAAGTGATTTTGTTTTATGACCATGCTTCCCTTCGATTCCTCTTAAAGAAAATTGAAGCTAAGCCCCGCCTCATACGGTGGATGCTCTTCCTTCAAGAGCTTGAACTTGAGAGTATAGATAAGAGGGGAGTAGAAACTTTTTTTAGCTGAACACATTTGTTTTATTTCTCCACCACTAGAACACCATGATAACTCATCCCTCACCATTGGAGAATTATTTCCTCATGATAAGCTTGGTGATGTTGTAGACCTTACCCTCTCGTATGCGGACATTGTAAATTTTCAAGAAACATATAGGGTCCCCATTGATTTCATCACTTCCCAATCCCAAAGAATTAAACATGATTCTCGGTGGTAAATTTGGGATGACCCATATTTGTGGAGATTTTTTGGTTACTAATTATTTCGTCAGTGTGTCCCTCACTAAGAGTTCACATCTGTTTTGACCTTCTGTCACAATTTGGCTTGTGGGGACCACTTTGTCTCTCAACAAATAGCTTGAAAGGTCCTAGACACAATACATTATTGGATATCATTGTATAGGTATTCCAATCAATTTTTCAAGTCATGAAGTCATTGTCAATTCACATGGAGTATCTCCAAGAGGATTGAAATGCCCCAACAACCCATGTTATTCTGTGAAATCTTTGATGCATAGGGCATTGACTTCATGGGGAATTTTTCAAATTAATTTGTATTCATGTACATATTGTTAGTTGTGGACTAAATGTCTAAATGGGTGGCAGAAAAGGCTACTTAGAGCAATGACTCCCGAGTTGTTGTTGATTTTGTGAGGTCCTAGATTTTTAGTCAGTTTGGTTTGCTGAGATTCATCATTAGTGACCAGGGTTCCCATTTTTTCAATCACAAAATGAAAAATTGGCTTTGTAAGTATGGGGTTGAACATAAAGTATCCACTACATATCACCCCCAAACTAAAGGACAAGCCAAAATATCAAATAGGGAAGTTAAGAACATCTTGGAAAAAATAGTACATCCCAATAGGAAAGATTAGAGTTTGCACTTGGATGATGCACTTTGATCACACCGTACAAATTTTATAAGCCCAATCAGAATGTCACCATAAATAATTATGTTTATAAAGGATTTTCAATTCCCAGTGGAGGTAGAACACCATGAATATTGGGCTACTAAAAAATGTAATATGAATCTTTCAGATGAAGGTGAGAAAAGGAAGCTGGAGATTCAAGAGTTTGAAGAAATTCGATGTGATACATATATGAACTCCTGAATCTATAATAAGAAGAAAAAGGCTATACATGATAGCATTATTCATTATTAGAAGTTCCAATTGGTAAGAATGTCCTCATGTACAAATCCATGCTAAAGATCCTCTCAGGTAAGCTTTATTCCCGATGACTCGGTCCTTATACTGTTACTAATATTTACCCTTTTGGTGCAATATATATTTTTCATAGGTAGAGTGGATATAGTCTTACCATCAATGGGATGAGACTTAAACACTTCTATGAGGATTTTCCAAATAATCCAGTGGAAGAAATCCACCTTCAAGAAGCAAGATACTAGTGAAACACGCCAGATTTTATCCTTCCTTCTCACATTCTCAATTATTACAGTGAGGACACGGTACATTCTTGGTATGGGGTGTGGATATATTATTGGGTTCATTAAAATTTCCATCATCTTTCTTCTTTCTTCTCTTTTTCATCTTCTTTATGGTATTTTCACTTTTCCCTTTCTTTCTGGGTTCATTAGGATTTTCTTCATCTTTCTTCTTTCTTATCTTTTTTGCCTTCTTTATGGTATTTTCACTTTTTCCCATCTTTCTAGGTTCATTAGGATTTTCATTGTGTTTCTTCTTTATTCTATTTTTATCCTTATTTATGCTATTTTTATATTCCCCCTTATGGTCACCAAATCATGGAACTTATTAAAAATTCTTGTATAAATTTATGATTCCATGTTGTATTAACATTTAATGAAACTTGTCACTGTTATAGAATGAATATTTGTATGAATTTAACATCATGGAGTGATTTTTAGTGAATTGGTTTTCTATCAATAATATAAATGGTTGTATCTTTGTGAAACCTTTGAGATGATTGATGCCCCTTGTGTGGGTAGTTTTTGGGAAAATAGTGTCACTAATATCGAAACACATTTTTGCACCAAACCCCAAAGTGTGAATATTTCTTACTTACTAGAAAGTAAATATATGTTATGTTAATATTTTTGAGCTTAAAATGATATTTACATATGTTTGTTCCTTATCCGATCTGTTTTATTACTGTACTGGATTGATATATGCATGTGTATCTGATATCCGATTGTTGCACACCCTAAAAAAATTGGTTTGTGTCTTGGGCAGGTCGCAAACCAGTCCTCCTAAATCATTGATCTTATAATAACTATTAAAATTAGTGTGGTGTGGAGACAAACAAGGGTTGATAGATAAGTGTGAGATTTTTTTCAAATGAAACTTCTGAAAAAATGAGGGGAGTGATGAAATGTGCAACATATAAGGATATCTAGGTTGAGAGCTTATGGTTTGACGTTTGGGAATTCTTATGTGAGTGGGTGTTGAAATATGATTGAAAAAGATGTAGGAAAGTATTGGTGGACACAATATTTTATGGTGAAAAATGTTAAAATAACCTATATTTATTGGATAGAAAGTAAAACGAATAGCATGGAATGGTTTTCACACACACACAAACATAGATTTATTGGCATGGTTGAATGTTTAATTATTTTCTTAATTTGGTATCATGAATCTCTTTGAATTTCATTTTAATATGATTTATGAGATATCCTTTTCCATTTTCACAAGGAAGAACTCCTTGGTGTGGTTTGTGCATTGATCACATTAATTTAATGAATTTAAATTTCATTAAATGTTAAAACTTTATGATATTTGGAATATATACATGTGTCATTTTTTGGATATGTGACTTTTCCCCGAAGTGAAAATGTTTAGGTGTGGGGGTGTGATTGCATAGCGATTCACTATTCAAATCCACCCTTACACCATTATTTTAAACTGGCTCTGTAATGAATATTAAAAATATAATAATAATTTTCACTTTATCTTTGAGTAAATGAATTAATTTTCATCATTTTTAATAGGTAAATAATACTTGTTTTGGTGTTTACATTGTAGGAGGAGGTGATTTGGAGATCTTGTGATTGAATTCAAGAAAAATGGGTCAAACTCCGCGAGAGCCCAAGCAAGCATCGGGAAAATTATTTGTACTATGGATAATATGTGAATCCAATGGGGCTACAAATGTGTTTATACAGTAAGAAAAATTTGGGATACATTTATCTAGATGATCATGAAGCCCAATTCGTCCATTTGGAAGCCCAAAATAGGCCTATAATGTGAAGAAATTCTAGGCAGGCCAGATTGGAACACCTTTATCTATAGGGGCCATAACTCAGTCCCCAGAGATCCAATTGAGCTAATTAGACGTCCATTGGATATCTAACTCGAAGAACCAACTCTACACTGAATTTCAAGTCATTTGAACTTGTTTTGGTCAGTCAACCACCAGGATAATAATGGAGTAAAAAATATGCCTTGAATAGTTACCTAGCCCTTTTGATACTTGATGACTTTATGTGGAAATATGGATGTAAATTCCCCATAAAATCACTCCCACCATCATTATCTGCGTGGAATGACTAGTGGTTATGGTGATTCGAATTGGAGAGCTCTCTTCACCCATTTTATTTCTCTTCTCCCTCATGTACATCTAAACCTCTTAGCGATCAATTTGGGGAGTGTCCATTGTTGTAATCTCGAGCTCCACACTTATAATCTTCAAAAGGTAAATGATTTCCAGGTTTGTTGTCAATTTTTCTTCATTTCTACCTTATAAATTTGTGTTTATTCTAGTATTATCAAATACAAATCAATGGAACAAGAATCCACATGCTTCTATGCATAACCTGTATCTTGTTATGATTTGAGTATGGTTGCTTCTTTTCTCACCCTCCCTTTCATGAGGGTGCAAATGGATTGCATCGGTTGATAAAATCTAGGAGCTTGAACCTTTGAATATGCATTTTATTGTCTTGTGGAATATTTTTATCATGGACAAAAATCTGGTCATCTCATCACATTGTTGATGTGATGCCTTGATTGTGATCTCTTTTTACATTGATTCATGTTTGTTGATTTTGAGCAGTTGCCGACAATCTATATCATTGATCGATCAAACAATAAGTGTTAACCTAGTAAGAAATCACATACCATTACTAGTTTAAGGGTGTATAAAATAAAGTAATCAATGATCCTTCCCTTCCTCTTAAGGGTGATGACGGATTGAGCGTCAAGGGACACTTACCCGGGTTGATCATGATTTCTCCAATGGGTTTCTCCTAGTAGTAATATACATTCAATTTCTGTTCTTAAAGCAACAAAACCAATGTTTTATAAAACACCATGCCCATTTTAGTTTCTTAATAGGAATCTCATTTTTTAATTAATGTTCAAAATCTCCTTCGAGAGACGACCTACGGTTGCTGCTATACTGCAGAAATTCCTGTAAAAATAAACATCTATTTTGACGCACTAGAGAACATGATAAATATACTATTTCTACACATAATTACCCCAATTATAATTTCTTATTTCATTTATAATAACTTTTTATGGTAAATATCACCTCAATCTTCATTTATTAAGTTAAATATCCATGTCACTGGTTTTGTTTTTCCAAGAATATGGGTGAATGGTCTATGATTGTTTTACACTTAATATCCACTTATACTGGCTGTATTTATATTTTTCACACATAATTATTGCATTGATTTACCATTAATCTAATGATACAATATTATTAAGGGAGTTCGTCTCAATCTCCTTTCATTGAGGCATATTTTGGTTTATACAAGACCTTATTTTGTAAGATGTATAATTATACCCTTTTTCTTTTAATTTTAATAAACATGTTTCAAAAGGAATATTTTGTTTTACAAAGCATTTTACTAAATGAAAAAGGGAATGTTTCTTTTTAATGTATGTGGTGAAAAAGTCCTTTCTACTGGAAAGAGAATTATTTGATATTTGTCTTCCTTAACAAGCTATAATGTTTTTAAAAGGAAAATAAATACTATATTCCTTTTTAGGTATTTTTGGTATTCAAAATGGTTTTGAGAAAACATTGATTATGTCAATATCATGAAATGATATATTTTGATTGTAATGTGGAAATGTTATCTTTCCTTTATACTTGTATTATGTGTTTTGAATAATTTATGGTTCTTGGGAATTAATTACGTATACAGGTGGTTCCGTGAAAAATTAAGGGAGGGTGAGTCTGAGATAACTCTCCAATGCATTGGGTAACGAAACAGAGGTAAAAGGTAATGTTTCTCCAAATATATTTAGGTAATATATTGTGATGGGTATTCCAAACATAACTCCCTAGGTTTCTGTGAAATCTACAATGTAAGTATATTATGTATACCACACGTTACCTTTATGATTTGTGATTTCTATGTGATTTTAGGAGTTATGTTAAAGATGTTATGTTTTATGATTTAAAAGTATGATTATATTGATTTGTATGTATTCATGGACTAATGTTTTCTTTCCATATTTTAGAACCCTTACTAAGATTTTTATTCCCATCCCATGTTTTTGAATTTTTTTTCAATGGGTATAAGAAATGGTAAGAGAAATGAATAATTCAAGAAGATTTTTATCATGAAAGGACTTATTTCTTTATTAAAAGAGTTTTATTTTTGTAAAAAAATTGGTTAGAGTAGAAGTGTCTACATTTTGATATTTGAGATGTAATGTAATAGTTATGGACTAATTCTCTAAAACTCTAAACTTGAAAATAACCTCAATGTGAATTCATGACATAACTTAAGACTATGTAATGTTTAAGGCTGAGGTCTTGCAGTTGGTATTAGAGTAAAGTTTTAGACAACTTTAGGGATTACGAGTTTTCATTAAATACATGGTTAGTCTCTATGGATATTCTTTCTATTAAATTCATGTTTTATAACTTTTTTGATCAAGTAATGTCTATTACAAATGGAATGAGGAGGATCTCAAATAACACTACTATCTATTCCTATTGACACAATTTCAATAATTATTACAATGTCATGTTTGGATAATTGTGAATCTTTTTCTAGCATACAACTCACTTTCAAGTAGTTTTTTGATATATCAAACACCTCCACTATACCTCGATACCAGTGTGAATCATGGGATGTATTTAATCAAATCATATTTTCTAAATATTCTCATATTTTCGATAAAGGTAAATATTATCATGGTATTTTCAAATATTTTACCTTATCACAATATTTTAAAGCATATTATGATTTTGAAAAAGGTGATGAAGAAGGAGACCCTTGCATAACCTATTTACATTTGATTTTAAAATATATTGTTTTAGAGCATACTTAAGGCATTTTAAGAGGGACATTTATTGAATGTTTCAACTCAAACATGGTCTGACTATTTTTTGAAAGTCATGTTTAATTATATTTTTTAAAATTATATTTCATACATGATTATTTCCCAAAATTATTTTTCTATTAACACCCATATGAACCAAGTTGTAAATGGTGTATTTTGATAAAGGAATAAAATGATTTTGAAGGATATCTAAATCATTTTTGCAATGTATAGACCTTCTATCTACGTGATCAAGATGATGATGAATCCATTTGTACTCCATGATCCAGGTATGATGTTCTTTCTTTTGGGAATAGTTTTATTTTATCATATGGAGGTGAAATAAAAAATTTCAATATATATAATAATTGAGAAATTAAGATCTTCATGTCATTATGAGTTGGGATGAAAAGGAAAATTATAATACAACCATTATTGTTAAAAGATGAAAGGGTTATTTTTGAGTTTTATAAAATAGACAACCCACAAGATGGGTGAAAATTCGTCACGTCCGACAAGGCTATGAGAATCGAACCCAAAACTGAAGGGAGATAAGGACACATCACCTACCACTAGTCCACATGAAGTCCCTAGTTAGTATGAAGTATTGTTTTTAGTTAAATTATTTTATGGATCAATAATAAGTTGAATCTAGGAACATTTTCTTTATCAAATGGATATATATAGTATAAGACACTAATTTGGTGATTATGTTATAAATATTATTTTGGAAGAAATTTTCAATTTTTGGAACCCTATATGCCTAACGAAAATAGAATGCTATGGGGTTTTATTTCAAGAGTAATGGTGGAATTTTGTTTTGGAAGAATCTATGTTTTTTATTTTGGACATTTGGAGATTTTTGTTATTTATTGAAATAATTATCCCCTCATGAAGAATATGTGATTAGGTTAACTACTTTAATGTATGAGACTTTAAGAGTAGTAAATGTTATTTGGAGATAAATTTTAAACTTTTCAATGCAAGATTAAGTGATAAAATCCTTATGAATTTTGGGTTTAAATCTAATTTTTTACTACTTTTAAGAATTTAAAGGAATAGTTTTTATTTAATGGTATTGAATGGACTTTGGGGTATCGTTTGTTGAATTTTTCAGATAAAGAGTAGTATTATTTTTATAAAGGATTATCCTTTTTGGGGATTATCTGATATTGTACTAACCATTTTGGTTTTGGTTATTTTTTTACGACTCGATAAATTGATAGTTAATATTTTGAGGAATATGTGATTCTCTTGAAGATTATTCAAGTGCTTCAAGTGTGACCAAGTCTTCTTGAATACACATCGTTTGGAGAAAAGATTAGTTTGTGGTATAAATTTAATGAAGGATTAAAGAATAATTTTCAAGTAAGTATATTTCCTTATTTTCTTACTCAATATCATAAATGAATCCCTCAACTTTATGAAAGGGAACATAAAACAAAAAAGTTATTTGTTTACTTTTACTACTATGAAATCAAAGACCGTTAACCCATCACAAGTTTATGGTTTTATGGTATTTAACTTTCTCCTGATCATGTTTTCTATCACTCTCCATCAGAACTTTATGGTTATTTTTTCTTTTATTTCCATGTTTTCCTACATGAAATCCTACTATGTGTTATCTCATGTGACCTTTGTACTTCTCTTTATTTATTTTAAAGTGATATTTTTATTGACTCGTTCTGATGTGTTATTTTCAATGATGTTTTAGAGCACAATTTTAAAATTTGCAAGGACGAAATTTCAAAAAGGGGGAAGGATGTAACGACCCAGGTATTTATAGAATAATACCTTTTCATTTATATTAATATTTATGAAAAATATATTAGTTTCTAAATTAAATGGGATGATTTTTAGGATAGATTACTCAACAATCAACAATGGGTTTCTTTTAAATCTTACGTTGCACACAACATTGAGTTATATTTTAAAATAATACAATAAAAATATTATTATTTTAAATGGTAGCTAATGCATAGTCATTATGTTGGTAGGGATGAACATAACTAACTACATTATGGTTACACATGTATGTTAATTTTTTTTATATTTATCCATAATATTTTAGAGGATTCAAATAATAATGAATCTGATTTTAAGCATTAAATACTCTAATATTTTTGAATGGTCGGTTCGCCGCCTTTTGATGGAGAACCCTTTTTAAATGAAGTTTTTATCACTTTTATATTTTGTATTTGAAAAAATAAAATTTTTCTTTAGAAGTGGGACATAAAAAATTGACTTTCGATGAAATTTTGGTATTTTTCTAATAAAGTTCATTTTTAATGAATAGTGAAAAATACTGCATTTTAATTCCAAACTTCATTTTCATGTAATTTATTTATACAGTTATATTGTTATTTTAATTTGTTTTAAAGTATATTTGGATTGTGATTTTATCATTTAATATAATTTTTTTTCATTTTAGGTAATTTTACATTGAAATTGTACATAAAGACATGTCAATATATTGATAGTTATTACTTCTTAAAAACCCGCTTTTTGGTTTTGACAACATGAATTAATTTTAAATTAATTACTGCAACATCTGTGTTTTTCAATTTTGAAAAATGGATTCCATATTTTAAATCATAATGTCCAAATTGTGTTAATATGTACCTTTTATTTTTGGACATTTTGAATAGTAACATTAATAATTATTTTACTTACCATGGTTAATTGGTAAATATGGTAAATAAGGGTAAAAAATAATAATATATTAATATTAAAGTACCATAACATATGTCCTAATAATTTTTTATGAGATATGTAAGACCATGGGAATCCTTCGGTCGATCTTGGGACCCCATGGAACCACATGGATGTGAAAATGACATTCTCTAAGAATTAATTTAAATTAAAGATAAATATAACATAAACTTGTATCTTTTATTAAAATAATTTTTATATGGGTTTGTATAAGGGATTTATTAGACTATAAATAATAATTAGAAATATAAAAATATTTCCTATATCATGGTACTTTATTTATAATTTTCATACATTAAAAAAATAAATTTAATTATTACACAATGATGATGCAATGATTGATTCATTAATAAAATATTCAAATAAATGATATTATAAATATTAAAATAAATGTAATTTGATTATTTTGACTTAATAAAATAATTTTATGGATGATATTGTCATATTATCTTTTATTTAATTCCTTTTTTAAGGAATCAAGTTTTTATGATTTTAACAAAAATCAATTATTTTATATGGTCAAAATTGACATAAATGAGTTTTTAAAACAAATACTAATTTATTGAATGATATAATAGTAATGAAAATATATGATTTGTCCAACTAAATTATACAATTCTAAAAATTTTATTAATGATACAATTATGGTTCTATTGACATTTTATCATAAATATTGTTAATATATATTATGAAAATTCAAGAAGACATGGTATGAGTTAATGTTTTTAACTAAGGGTTAAAGATAAAAGATAAGGTTAGTTTTGGGACCTAAACATTATAAAACCTATTGGTTGAGCGTTTTTCTACCAAAAATCATCTTATATTTTAAATAAATTACTTTTGGGATCATTTTATACCTAAAATCAATTTATAATAAAATAATATATCAAGATATTCCTAAATTGCCCCTCCTCCCTCTTATAAAAGGGAATCATCTCTTCCCACATACTCACAGATCTAAAGCCCCTTGGATCGTCCAAATTCTTCTAAATTAATCTCCCAACATCCCTCCATTACTCGTATAAGCCGTAAATTGGATAGAAATCGATTAAAGAAATCCATTTGGCTCAAATCAAAGGATGTTAACCGATTTAGAGGTAATGTCTTATCTTAGGATTCTTTCCTTTATTTTCCTTCTCCATTCCTTATGATATTCTTATTATATTATTACATAACAAAACAAGTATCTTGAATATACTAGGATCTTTTTATGAGACTTATTCGAACTACACATACACACACCTCCATCTAATGGATACGAACATACTGTTTCTGTGTACGACAAACTACTGCCTTACGAAATGATGATTCTCTAATTTTCCCCTACCACCTCTCATGGTGGCCATTATAATGGAACTATATTTATATATTATATTTATTATATTTATATTGTATATATTCCTATGTATTTTACTTTATATCATTCCTTTATGCTTTCAATAATGTGTAAATATTATAATTTCATTCGAGCAAGTGCGGAATACCGCCCCCTCCAAGTGATATGACTCATTCATCCCATACATGGAACATATAAAGGATGGAGTTAATGAATTTATGTAATGTATATAAAATATTATCTTTTACTATAATTATAATATATATAGATATAATTTAGTTTTCATTCCTTTAAATATGGAAAGGAAATGAAAGTAGCGTTTATGCGTACGTACGGCTTATCGTCTCCATGAACAGTACATTTCATTTCTTATCTCCAAATGTTATGAAATATAATTAATATATATATATACTGGATATATATGATATATATGATATATATGACATCTAAATCATGATTAATATTCTGTAGATGGTGGAATTTTGACCACATGGACAATTTACAACGGAAAAGTTTTTTTTCAACTCAAGTACATAATTTTGATTAAACAGCCGATATGAACTTAAATAATTAGGTAATTTTTATAAAATGGAGTTAAGTAATATAAAATTAATAATAACCAAGAAATTATTTCTTATTAAAGTATAAATTAACCTATTTTTATTATTCTAGTATATAAAGACTGAGTTAGAAAATTCGTACTCAAGGTAAGGAAACCTTTCACCCTCCTCTTTTAGTCAAAGACTTCTTTTATGTCATGTCTTTTTAATTTACATTTTATTATGTTTCTGTACATGTTATTTCCAAGTGATGATAGAACCTTTTATCTATCATTAACTAATTTTATGAATTTGTATGTGATGCTGTAAGGCTACCAAATTTTCGTAAGGGAATTCTAAACTCCATTTCATCTCATTGGGTTTTATGCATACTTTTTTTGACTTTATTATGCCAAGATTATATGTATAATAATTTTTTATTTATTTATGTTGTAATTTCCACTTCCCTTTGTGTGGATATACTTTTTCTACAAATAATCACCCCATTGATAAATTATTACGTCATTTATACAAACTTTTTAAGGGAAATCTCCTCTCAATCTCCATTCATTAAGTTATATATGCATTTCATTGGTTTTGTTTTTCCAAGAATATGAGTGAATGGGATCTGATTGTTTTACACTTAATATCCACATATATTGGGTGTATTTATATTTTTCACACATAATTATTTCATTGATTTATCCTTAATATAATGATATGATCTTTGTAAGGGACTTTATGTTAATATCCTTTCATTGAGGTATATTTTGGTTTATACAAGACCTTTTGTTATATGATGTATAATTAAAAAATTGTTCTTCTAATTTAAATCAACAGTTTTTCAAAAGAAATATTTTTTTAAAAATATTTTTAATAAATGACAATGGGAATATTTATTTTTAATGTACATGGTGAAAAAGACATTTTTATCGTTGCAAGAATTATTTGATATCTAGCTTCCTTAACAAGATTTAATGTTTTTAAAAGGAAAATAAATACCATATATATTTTTTACATATATTTTTTATTGAAAATGGTTATGAGAAATCATTTATTATGTCAATATATTGAAATGATATATTTTTATTAAAATGTGGAAATTTTATATTTCCTTTATGCTTGTTTTATGTGTCATGTATATGTTATGGTTCTTGGGAATTGTTTACGAATACAAGTGGTTCTGTGATAAACCAAGGGTGGGTGAGCCAGATATAGCTCTCCAATGTATTGGGTAATGTGACAGAGGTAAAATTTAATGTTTATCCTAAGTTATTTAAGGAATATATTGTATTGGGTATTCCAAATGTAACTCCCTATGTAGTTGTGAAAGCTAAAATGTAAGTACGTTCTAGATAACCCAAGTTACCTTTATGATTTTTTTATTTCTATGTGATTTCATGAGGTATGTTAAACAGATTATATTTTATGATTGAAAAGTATGATTTTATTAATTTGTATGTATTCAAGGAATAATGTTTTCTTTTGTTATTTTATAACCCTTATTGAGATTTTTATTCTTATCCCAAGTTTTTGAAATGTTTTTCACAATGTATAAGGAAGGGTAAGAGAAAGGAAGAATCCAAGAATATTTTTATCATGAAAATAATTTTTATTTTATTAAATGATTTTTATTGTTGTGAAAAAAATAGTTAGAGTAAAAGGCTCTACTTTGAAATATTTGAGATGTAATGTAATAGTTATAGCCTAATTATCTAAAACTCTAAACCTAAAAAGATACTCAATGTGAATTCTTTACTTAACTCAATATTATGTAATGTTTAAGTTTGGGGAATTGTAGTTGGTATTAGAGGAAAGTTTTAAAAAACTTAGGGATTATGTGTTTTCGTTAAACACATGGTTAGTATCTATGTCAATTCTTTCAGTTAAATACTTATTTTAAAAATTTTCAGATCAAGGAATGTCTATTACAAAATGGAAGGAGGAGGATCTCATACAGCATTCCTATCTCTTATTGATGACATGACTTCAAAAATTATTGTAATGTCTTGTTTGGATGATTGTAAAACATTTTCTAGCATACAACTCACTTGCAAGCAGTTTTTTGAGATATCAAACTCCTCCATTATACCTCGATACGAGTGTGAGTTATGGTTTGTATTTAATCAAATCCTATTTTCTCAAAATTCTCATATTTTCAAGAAAGGTACATATTATCAAGGAATTTTGAAATATTTTACCTTATAACAGGATTTTGAAGCATATTATGATTTTGAAAAAGGTGATGAAGAAGGAGACCCTTACACAACCTAATTATATTTTATTTTAAAATACAGTCTTTTAGGACATACTTATAGTTTTTTAAAAGGACCATTTATGTAAAATATCAACTCAAACATGGTCTGACAATTTTATTAAAATCAAGTTTTATCAAATGTTTTTAAATTATATGTCATACATGATTATTTTCTGAATTTTTTTTGTGAACACCCGTATGACCCACGCTGTACAAGGTGTAGTTGGATAAAGGAAGAAAATGATTTTGAATTATATCTAAATCATTGTTTCAGTGCATGGACCTTCTATCTGCGTGAACAAGTAGACAATGAAACCAATTGGACACCATGATCAAGGGATGATGTTATTTATTTTGGGAATTGTTTTATTTTATCATATGAAGGTGAAATAAAAAAATTCAACATATATAATTCTGTATGAATTAATATGTTGAGGTTATTATGAGTTGGGATGAAATAGAGAGGTATAATACAAACATTGTTGTAAAAATATTTATTTTTATTTTATATTTTTATAAAATTGAAAACCCAAAAGCTTGGTGACAACCCATCACACCTGGAAAGACCGTGGGGATTGAACCCACAATTGAATGGAGAAAAGGGCACGTCACTTACCACTATCCTACATGAAGTCCCAAGTTAGTATGACTTATTATTTTTAGTTAAATGATTTTATGGATCAAGAATAAGTTGATTATGTGAAATTATGTTTTATCAAATGGATATCCTTAGTATAGGAAAAATATTTGGTGATTATGTTTTAATTTTTATTTTATAAGACATTCGTTATTTTGGGAACCCTATATGCCTAATAAAAATAGAATACTATGGGATTTTATTTGAGTAGAAATGGTTGAATTTTATTTTTGAAGAATCTATGTTTTTTATTGTGGACATTTGGGGACTTGGGTTATTTAGGGAAATGATTAACCAATCATGGAGAATATGTGATTTGTTTAATTAATTTTATGTATGATACATTAAGAGTAGTCAATGTTATTTGAAGATAAATGTTAAGATTTTCTGTGGAACACTAAGTGATCAAATACTTCAGAATTTTGGGAGCCAATATTAGTATGGATTAAATTGATGAATTTTAAGGATTTTTTTATTGAATGGTGTTTATTAAAAATTGGGGTATTATTTGTTTAATTTTGGATATTAAGAGTAGTATTTTTTTCATAAAGGATTATCCTTTTTATGGATTATCTGATCTTGTACTAACCATTTTGGTTTTGGTTAATGTTTCAAGATTGGATGAATAGATAGTTAATATTTTGAAGAATACATGATTCTCTATAAGTTGATACTATCACTTCATGTGTGACCAAGTCATCTTGAATACGCATCATTTGGAGAAAAGATGAGTTTGTGGTAGAAATTTAATAAAGGATGAAACTCTACTTTTCAAGTAAGTATATTTCCTTATGTTCTTATTCAATATCATAAATAAATTCCAAAACTTAATGAAAAGGAACTTAAAAAAATATTTATCATTTAATTTTCCTATTGAAAAATCAAATAACTTTAACCCATCACATGTTTATGGATTTATGGTAGTTAACATTATCCTGATCATGTTTTCAATTACTCTCTATCAAAACATGATGGTTAATTTTTCTTCCATATCCAAAATTTTCTACATGGAATCCTAGTATGTTTTATCTTGGGTGTCCTTTTTTACTTCACTTTATTTATTTTAATGTGATTGTTTTATTGATTTTTTTTATGATGTGTGATTTTTAATTAAGTTTTCAAGCCCAATTTTAAAATTGTGAGGACGCAATTTCCAAAAGGGGGAAAAGATGTAATGATCCAAGTATTTATAAAATAATAAATTTTCATTTATATTAATATTTATGAATAATATATTATTTTTACATTAAAGGGGATGCTTTGTCTGATAGCATACTCAACACACAACAACGAGTTTCTTTGATATCTTATGTTACACATAACTCTATGTTATACTAAAAAATAATGCAATAATAATATTATTATTTTAAATTTTAGTTAACTCCTCGTAATTATATTGGTGGGAATGAAAAAAATCAACTAAATTATGATTTCACATGTTTATTAAATGTTTTTATATTTATCCATAAAAATGTTATAGGATTAAAATAAGAATGAATCTGATTTTAAGCATGAAATACTCTAATATTTTTAAAAGTTCGGTTTACCACATTTTAATGGAGAACCCTTTATAAATCTAGTTTTTTTCACTTTCATATGTTCTATTTGAAAAAATGAATTCTTCTTTTGAAGAAGGACATCAAAATTTATTTGGATGAAATTTTGGAATTTTTCTGATAATGTTCATTTTTATTAAGTAGTGAAAAATACTGAATTTTAATTCAAAACTTCATTTTCATATAATTTATTTATGTAGTTTGATTATTATTTTAATTGTTTTTAAAGTATAATTGGATTTTTTTCATAATTTAATCTAATTTTGGTCATTTGATGTAATTTCACTTCAAAATTGGATATAAACACCTGTCAATCGTTTGATAGTTATTACTTCTTAAAAACCTTTTTTTTGTTTTGACAACATGAATTAATTTTAAATTAATTACTGAAAATTCTATGTTTTTAATATGTAAAAATTGATCACATATTTGGAATCATAAGATCCAAATTTTGTGAATAGTTACATTTTATTTTTTGACATTATGAATAGTAACTTCAGTAATTATATTATTTATTACAATGGTTAAAGGGTAAATATGGTAAATAAGGATAAAAAATAATATCATATTAATATTAAAATATTCTAACACATGTAATCATCCTATGGGATGAGATATGTACGACCATGGGAATACTTGGGTCGATTTGGATATTCCATAGACCCACTTGGATGTGAAAATGACATTTTATAAGAATCAATTTAAAGTAAAGAGAAATATACAATAAACTTGTATCTTTTACTAATTTTTTTTATATGGGGTTATATAAGTGATTTTTTATACTATAGTTAGTAATTATAAAAATAAAAATATTTCTTATATCATGGTAATTTATCTATAAATTTTAGACATTAAATTAATAAATTTAATTATGACACAATGATTATGTAGTGATTGCTTGATTAATAAAATATTCAAATAAATGACATTATAAATAAGAAAATAAATGTAATTTGATTTTTTGGATGCCATAAAATAATTTTATATACTATATGGACTTATTATCTTTCTGTTTATGCCTTTTTTTCGAAAGAATCACGTTTTTTTGAATTTAACAAAAATAAATTACTTTATAGTGATAAAATTGACATAAATGAGTTTTTAATACAAATAATATTTTATTAAATGATATAATACTCCAAAACATATAATATTGTGAAAAATAACTTATATAACGTTAAAAATTTCATTAATGATCCAATTATGGTTATCTTGGAATTTTATAGTAAATATAGTTACCATATATTATGAAAATTCTGGAAGACAATATAAGAGTTAATGTTTTTAACTAAGGGTTAAAGATAAAATATAAGGTAAATTTTGGGACCTAAACATCTCTAAAACCTGTATTTTGAGGGGGTTTCGACCCAAAATCATCTTATCTTTCAAATAAATGAATTTGGGATCATTTTAAACCGAAAATAAATTTATCATAAAATAATATTTCAAGATAGTCTTAAAGTGCCCCTAGGCTACTGAATTTTTGGGAGGGAATTTATAATCTCAATTTCCTCTCATTTGGTTTTATACATACTTAGTTGATTTTATTATGCCAAGATTATGTGTGGAATCACTATTTATTTATTTATTTTGTAATTTCCACTTCCCTTTCTGTGGATATTCTGTTGCAATCCATAATCACCCAATTGATAAATTCTTATGTCATTTATATGAGCTTTTTAAAGGGAAATCTTATCTCAATCTTAATTTATAGAGTTAAATATCCAAGTCATTGGTTTTGTTTTCCCAAGAATATGTGTGAATGACCTCTGATTTATTTACACTTAATATCCACTTATATTGGGTGTATTTATATTTGTCACACATAATTATTTAATTTATTTGTCCTTAATATAATAATACAATATTTGTAAGGGATTTTGTCTCAATATCCTTTCATTGAAGAATATATGGGTTTATACATGACATTATTTTATATGATGTATAATTATACCCTTTTTCTTTTAAATTCAATCAACAGTTTTCAAAAGGAATATATTGTTTTACGAAGATTTTTACTAAACGATAAAGGGAAAGTTTTTTTAACATACCCACTGAGAACGTCCTTTCCGCCACCACTAGCATTATTTGATATTTGGATTACTTAACAAGACTTAATGATTTTAAAAGGAAAATAAATACCAAATACCATTTTTACGTATTTTGGTATAGAGATTGGTTTTGAGTAAACATTGATCATGTCAATATTGTGAAATGATATATTTATGTTTGCAATGTGGAAATGTTATATTTCCATTATTTTTTGTGTGTGTTATGAATAAGTTATAGTGATTATGAATTATTTACATATATGGGTGGTTCTATGATAAACTAAGGGAGGGTGAGCTTGAGACATCTCTCTAATGCATTGGGTAGCATGATGGAGGTAAACGTTAAAGTTTCTCCTAATTGATTTAGGGAATATGTTGTGATGGGTATTCCAAATGTAACTCCTTATGTAGCAATGAAGGCTACAATTAAAGTATGTTATGGATTCCACAATTTACATTAATGATTTATTATTTCTATGTGATTTCATGAGGTATGTTAAATAACTTATTTTTTTATGATTGAAAAGTATGATTTCATGGATTTGTATGTATTCGTGGACTGACACATGTGCCTCAGCCCAGTTGGCGAGGTATCCTTAAGAACATCCATGAGACCTAGGTTGAAAACCAAGCAGAGGCATGATTCCGAGTTACTATAACTGTACTGTACCAGGCACTGTACCAAGTACTGTAGTATGCAATGCAGCAAGTAATGTAGAAGACACTATAGTAGGCACTGTAGCAGGTACTGTTTGGTACTGTAGCCGCCAGAAGTAATCACCTTGGGATATCTGTTTGGTCTTGGATCCCTTAAGGCCTTCAGGCCACCTTAGACTTCAGGTAAGTAAGGATTTTAGACCACCGTTAAGGCCTTTGGGCCACCTCAAGGCCTTTGGGCCACATGATCATCCCCAAACAGACTTTACAAAAAAAAGAGCAGCTCTATAGGAGGATTCAGAGCTAGTGCACTCACCAGAGCAGAACCAATGGATTTGGAAGAATGAGAGGGTATGGCTACGCCATCGGGACCAACATGTGCTTTCACTGGAAGCATAGACGGACAACCATGCGAAGGTGGAGAGCTACCATCACGATGTAGATTCTAGGTAGGGGTAATTCCTTATTGTAATAGTCTGGTTGAATTCCCTAAGACCTTCGAGTCCTTTAATGTCTCTTAAGGCCATGGTCCATGAAATCTCTAAGCCCAAGGTCCTTGTAAGGGTTCCCCCTCATACCTTGAAAGGGGGTTTATCAAAAATCAATAAAAATTAAGGCCTTTAGGACATTCAGGTATGTATTCGTGGACTAATGTTTTCATTACTTATTTAATAACCCTTAATGATATTATTATTCTCATCCCATGTTTTTGAAATATTTTTCGTAGGGTATATGTAAGGGTATGAAAAATGACTAATTCAAGAAGATTATTATCATAAAAAAAATTGTCATTTTATTTATTTTGTTTTATTATTGTTAAAAAATTAGTTAGAGTTGAAGTGTCTACTTTGTAATATTTGAGATGTAATGTAACAATATGGAATAATTATATAATACTATAAACATGAAAAGATCCTCAATGTTAATTCATGACATAACTAAATATTATGTAATGTTTAAGCCTCTAGCCTTATAGTTAAATATACCAAGCTCACTGGGTGAGTATTGGTGGAGTGGAATAGGGGATATTTGTTTCTTGAAACTCTATAAAATTTTTATCATTATTCTTCTCTATTTTTATACTTCTCAAATTATGTAAAGAATAAAATTATTCATATCTACATAAATAATGGAGAGTGATAGAAATTTGAATTAGTTTAGATTTTTAAAAATATACAATTCAACCCACTCTTGTGTATGTTTTTTATTCTAACCAAGCATGGAGTTTTTCCAAGGGAACATGTTTACGGTTTGAGGAAGTGAATGCATCACCATGATTTTCCCAATGAGGCTATTTTCCATATCATTTATGAGATTTGGGGGATCCAAAAAAACACCTATCTTCATGGGATATGAGTACATCTTCACTCTAAGGGAATATTCATGATTGGGATGGGTCATGTGAGGTAAGGTTTTAGTGTTCCCTGAGAGAATATTATGTAATACATGGTGAAGCTATAATACTTTACCTACTATCGTGTCATCGTGCATCCCTTGACTGACCGAGTAAACGTTCTGCTAGTCAGGAATTCTCCTTCAGATATTCCTGTGGGAATAATGGATATTTTTATGGCTAGTGGTGAGTGATAAAAAGAGGAGTAGTCCTAGAAAAGTGACAACTACAATGATTCCCCTAGTAGAGGAGGCCCCACTATAGATAAGGATAATTCCCTACGTTTTTGTGCATTGACCACATTTTATCCCTCAAGTACATTCTCTAACTCTTTTCACTTTTTTAGGAATTGGAGTGTTACGATGAAGGATTTGTTCATGATGAACATAAACTATAGGAAAAGGGCTACACAACCATTTATTTGGTGAGAGTGAGGTCTCCAATTGGCACTATGGTCATAGGTGGTCCACTATCTGTTGAAGCATCCCCCATTACTTGGGTGACAGATCAACTTCTGACAGCTGGGGGATTTCCCATAAACCTCTTTGAGTTGCGGGCGAAAACATACTATTCATGCAATCCTTCTCTCATTTTCACCTTTACCACCTTTTCCATCTCTAAGTTATTCTTGAATGAAGAATACATAAATAGGAGTTCAAAAAGTGTTTGGAGCTCAACCATATATGGAAATTCATGAGTTTGGGGTAGTAACAGTGAATGAGGATGTGACTTTAATGATGATGGTACAAGAATACTTAGTAGCCAAGACTATCATATAATCACCACATAAGGTTCCTACTAGAGACTAATCCTCAAGGGAGGAGGTGAAAATAATGAAAAAACAGAGATTATTAGTGAGGATACGATGACTAAACCTATCTTAGAAGTTCCATCAGTAGTGATATCTAGATATTAGACCACAATAAAGGTTGTTGATATTGTTCAACCAAAATAGGTGGCCGATGAGTATTTGGTTGATGATCCTTCCTTAGGAGTGCCTTAGAAGGTGTTTGGGGCTCCCGTTTTTTGGTGAATGATCAATTGAGAACACATTTTCCATATACCTAGGACTTAGAATACCTGAGGAAATTCCTACATATGACACCATCAATGTCCTGTTGGATATATTCCCCTAGAACAAGCCTGTAATACATTATTATTTTTAGTTTTCTATCTTGGATGTTTCTAAGGATAACCGAGTCTTCCAACAAAAGGTGTGGAGATGTGTGAGGATTTTCATCACTCGTACCGCACTCGATGATCTAAAAAATTGGGTGGGATCTCTTTACCATTGATTAGTCTAACTGGGGACTAAAGGGGTGGATTCTAGAAGCCACTATTAACTAGATAAATACTTTCCCATTGAATGAGAACATATTGAGTGGAAGGATTTTGACGTCTCCTAGCACATGAAGAAGGTTTTCAGCAATTAGGGGGTCCAAGAGACTGAAGAAGAGATTTCTCTCATAGAAGAGACGGTGTGAGGGAATGTGACAATCATCATTAATCAAGTACGAATCATAATTCAATTGAGGGATTAATTGGTAGTGGATGAGGATAAGGTAGTAGAGAAAGTATCTCTGGTGGACGAGTGATAGTACAAGTAGAGTCAGGTGCAAATCAACATTGAATAAGTTAATCCTATCAGAGAGGAGGAGGCATATGATCAGGAAGAGTGGCATCAGACTCTTGAGGCTACTCAATAGAGACTAGATGAGCTCATGATCTTGGTCACTTGGATTGATCCTAAGACAAATTTACCAAATAATAAAATAATGGATTAGATCTGACATGTGGATAACCCTCCAAAACTTTTGGAATATCTTATTTAAATATACTATATGATTCTATGAATTTTTTTACATCTCGATCATATCTAAAAGACAACCAATAATGAGTCCCTATGCCAATGTGAATCATTATTAGTTTTGGAAACAAGATAAAAACAAAATATTATTTGTTTATATGAGTGTGGTAAATAAATTTTGAATACTCGGGGTCTAAAATTGGTTACCAACCACTGAGAATTTCCTAAAAAGACAATAAATGGCTGGGAGATAGGGATCACTCTACATTTTACTTTATTTCTTAACTTGTGATAGCACATATATAAGGTAAAACTAGGGGTGCTGAGTTCTACTCGAATGGGGGGGGGGTGATGAAGAGTGTGAAGAAAGTTGCCTATGATTTGGAACAAAAAGGGGGTGGCATGATGATAGAGGATGACAATTGACCATGTTTTAAACACATCACCCAATGTATCTTTACCGAGGATGGGTACAAACAAATGAAGGTCAACTAAAACCATGTTTGAAACATAGGCCCAATATCAAAATGTCTTCAATAGTAATTCTATTGATGTTCCCAAGATTGTAGGTGATCCAATGTGGTTATGCACTATTGATTTTATGTGGGTCCATTCAGATGTGAAAGGATGATGGGGATCCATGTTAAGGGAGATGAAAAACATGGGTTTGAGCTGATGGATTGTTCGAATGAATTTTAACACTCATGTAAGTATGCCACCATGGATTTGAGAACATTGGGTAGGAATATTGTTTTGAACAATATTTTGACTTGTCTTCCAAGGGGAAAACATCTTAGATGACTGGAAATGGTCAAGGAACATGAATGATGTGGTTGGTGACCATTACTCAAGTAGAAAAGGGGCTTTTCAGTTCAGGTCCTAAGATTCTTCAAAGTTTTTTGTCATGAAATGAGGATGATGGACACAATGTTTAACATCATATCGTGCCGAAAATGTTCACATAGTTTAATTTCATATGGAGAGGAATATATACATGAATTTTAACATCATATGGTGAGGATTGTGCATTATAAATATTAACGTTGTGTGATTAGGATGGTCATAACTTATTTTATTATCTTTTGGCCAGAACATGTGAATCTTTGTGAATAACACCAAACCATACAAAGTCACAGGGAGAATAAGAGGGTAACACACTTGGAGTACCCCTAGAGGAGTTAGATAGGAAATGGTATATTATGATTTAGCCTTAATTGTTTCCTGAACAAATTGGTTCACTGAGCATATATGGTTTTTTATGGGGACCATAGTGGATCCCTTCTGGCTTTGTACCGATTTCTTTATATCCATTGATTTTTTCCAAGTCAAAGGATTGACCTTGTAGGGGGAGTCTAAATATTACTTTAGATTCCCCTATCGGTTTTCAACTAGATAGTCATTTTTATCTCTAACTCTGAGTAGTTTAAGGTCATACCAGTCGGACCAAGAAGTTTCGAATTATTTAAGGCCATAATTCTTGGATAATGGGGTTGAAAATAGTGTATGTTCATAATTCATGGACAAAGACTCTGAATTTAATGGTCATTGATATTAGACCATGGGAATACAAATATATTGTGTAAATAATTATTGAAAATGAGGGGACTCATTATATAAAGGTTCTTATGATGTTAGAGGATTAAAAAAAATGAAAATTCTATTCCTAGGAGAGGTCTTGCACTAATTGAAAGAATATAGGGTGAGTCACACATAATTTAAGGTTATGATTCATGGACCATGGTTTGTTTATCTGAGAGGTAAACCAATATAAATGAGGATTCTTGAAGGCTCTTCCACATAGGATATCCCTAAGAAAACTTGATCATAGTTTAAGGTTGTGATTCTTGGGCCTGGGGATCCTAGTTCAAGTATGAAAAGTTTTTACAGATGTGCATATGTCTCAAAAGAACATGTGTATAATGACAGAGTGGATGCCCAATGTTAATAGAGGACCAAGGAGGCATAACACCACATGACAGATTACTAGGGTTATCTTCACATAGTTTTATGTCGTGATTCTTGGACTTGGGATCCTAGTTTATGGTTGTAGAGTTCTACCAAAGGGGGGAACTGATGTGTCTCAACCTTTATCATGAGAAATTAGATCCCTACCCATAATTGTACATGATCCATGATCAATGTTAGAAAAAAGGTGTGGTACCTAAATCCCATTGTTTGCAAGGAAGAACACAAGAAGAGGAAAAAAGTAACTGACTTAAAGAATACCCGTAATGGAAGATAATTAATTTAAAGACATAGATAGTAAAATGGGAATTACTTAATGGTGGGAAAAAACTATTGTAAATGATCAAAACATTAGTTCTACACCCACAATGGTTAATTATGGGGATTAAAAATGTAGGAGAAACAAATAATTAAGTTTGAAACATGGGATCCACTATTTATTATGTAGGATCCTTTAAGGAATGTGCCTAGGGTGGTATATGAGATAGAGTGTCCAAGATCCATTTACATTAGGAAACTCATTTATATCATGAGAATGATGATTATCTAAATTGAATAAAAAATAATGCATGGAAGTGGAAGTGGGGAATGTCATAGAGGGAATATTGAGTTCCATAGGATTATTCCACCACACACATAAATGTTTTGGATAATCATGATGGTAGGTGATGATAAATCCTAGATAAAGTGGGTGGGGGACCCTAAAATTAGTAGATGGTAGGGATGGACCAAGGATATGTGATTTAGGGATCCTTACATATCCCATGGAAAAAATAATAAATCTATAAACTGTTCTGGAATGTGGCGAGGTAGGATACCAACATCAGAGAGGTGGTGTACTCTCTAGAGAGGACATTGAATCATCCCATAATAGTCCTATGGGCAATCCTATACTAATTGGAGACGGTAAGACTATATTTTAATATTGCGCACCATGAAAATGGGTTTTGGTCATCCTGTATTTTCCAAACGAGGCTTCCAAGATTTATATGGGGTAAGTCTATAATTTAATATCATTTGATGAGGATGTTGGTTTTTTGGTTATCCCATACATTTCATATAACAAATCCCAATTTTATAATTGGTAAGTATTTAGTTTAATGTCATGTTCTATGGATGTTGTTTTTTTGGACATCCTATATTTTTCATATGAGGTATCCTAGTTTTATGTTGAGTAATTCAATATTTTAACATTATATACTAAGGATGTTAGGCTTTATAGTTTAAAGTAATGCCAAGAAAACTATTCTTGATACTATTTTAAGATCATGGAGCTTGAACCAAAGGGTGTGTGTGACCTAAAGAGGCTTCAGTGGAAATGATGAATGGTAACCCAGTGTGAAAGGTGGTCCATGGGGACCCTTTTACCAAAAATATTCTAAGATGAACTACACAAAATTTATCATTATGACGCTGAGGGAGGAAAGACCCCACAATGAGTTCGAAATGGGGATGGACTAAGAATGTGAGATCTGGGAGGCACTACATTTTGTGTGGGAATGGAAATGAATCCACATGTAGTTTTAGAATAGATCTTGGTAGGATACCAACACTGGTTAGGTAAAATCCTCTCTAGGTAGGACACTGAATCATCTCCCAATTGTGAGATGAATCATACTATGTTTGTTTACTAGGTGAAATCTATAGTTCAACATAATTCTAGAGTGTTTTTATTATTTTTTTCATCCTATATTTTTCATATGAGGCATCCTAGGTGTACATGGGTTAAGGAAACGGTTTAACATCTTGTGATGGGTATTTGTTCATGGTTTAAATACTTATCTACTCATTCTTTCATTCCTCATGTGGGGTCATGAGGGAATCTCGATTTTATGGTGATCCAATGATTATGTTTGGGTATTTAAACTATAGGAAAAGGTCCAATGGGAATTTTGGGGGAAATAATCTTTTAGTTAATAGGGGGTTCTATGATGAATTTACACATGATACCAAATATAAGAGGTTTCTATGTTAGTATATCCCATGAGAATGGGAATCAAGCCATACATAGTTCTAGGATATGGAATGGTGGAAGAACAAACCTAAAAGTACAATAGGTTATCCTCTCACATGAGGATGGGACTCCTTTTTGGTATTTGAAGCATCATACTTCAGTACTCCAATTGAATAGTGTAAGTTCAGGTTACTTGGACCAAAGGGAATTTGGAAAATAGTTTTAATTCATAGTGATGGGATGAAAAATGTTTTTTTGTAGATACATTCGTGGAACAAAGGAGGTAAATCTTAATAGGAAAATATGGTGATGTAAGCCCATGTTACATATAAATATCATAAAGTAAAATGAACATAGTTTAATGTTATAATTATTGGACCATAAGTGAGGTCAAAGGGATAAATATTGGTGAACATAGTCCCCACACCAGGGGAAGCCTTTATGATGAATTGGTGGTTCAGATCAAATAAATGGGGTTTAGGAATCACTATATATCCCATAAAAATGGGAACCTTTCCACCCACAGTTCCAGAATGTGGCATGGTATGAGACCGAAACCTGAAGTGGGTGGGGGGGGGGATATCCTCACTAATGAGGGAATATTGGTATACCATGGATTCTATGGGGAATCCCATTTTTATGACATGGGGTATGTCTATAGTTTATCATAATGTACTAAGGAAATTGTTTATTTAAGGTCATCTCATATTTGTAATATGAGACATCCTAATTTTATATGGAGTAAGGCTTTAAGATAATGTCATGTATTGAGGACATCGGTTTTTATTGCCTCACACTTGGAATGTGAGTCATCCCATGTTTATCAAATGAGTTCGGACTATAGTTTATCAGAAGAAGTTGAGGAAATTTTTATTTTTAGTTTAAATTTATACAACATAGAATATGTGGAAAGTAAATAGTTTAAGGTTATAATGCTCGATCAAAGGGGGTGTAATTAGTTTAAGGTCATAGATCTCTGACTCTGGTTGCTCCATTTTATGGATTCATAACTTTTACCCTAGTCACTGTATTTTATGGTTGTATAACTTTGAACCTAGTTTTTACTATTTAAGGTTGTGTTGCTTTGACCATATTTTCTACAGTCTAAGTTCGTTTAGCTTTTAACCTAGTTTTCATATGATGTATTTCTTGAGAAACATGGAATTTATGGGATGTGTGATAAACTCTCCATACATTATGATTTAATAATATTCTCATTCAGAATGAACTTATTGATAAAGTAAGGGAATTCCCCTTTGGGCTCCAACATTGGTATCTGTTTCTTGGGTATCATCATTATTTTGAGAGCCAGTACCATGTCACCCTAGAGGAATAAGTGGAGGAGAAAATTAATGTTTAATTCTCTTTCTATACTATTCTTATTACTATATATGTTATTAAAGGTCTAAATCAATATTACATGAGAAATTACAACTCATATAGAAAAAATTATTCTATTATTCCTGGTTTCTTTAAGTCCTAAACAACCATTATGAGTAATGGAAACTAAAGCACAATGGTTAATACCACCTTTGTTCCATACAACTAGGAGTATAGGGTCACTTGGGTAGAATTTCAATTTGTTTCCCAATAAATCCAAATTTCATTAGGGATCTTGTTCGGAAAACTCATTTTCCTCCCACCATTTTTTCAAGATGTTGGCAGGGTTTTATTAAATTCTTCAATATTACCATTTTCTTATGCTTGGTAGTAGAAAGTATGTTTGGAAAAGATGTTTTACATGGTATAAAACTTCTTCGGATCAGAATCTTAGAAATTGGTACCATTGTCTATGAGAATTGTGTGAGGCACCTCAAACTGATGGATGATGTGGGAACTCACAAACTCAAACATGGACTAGGTTTTTATTTCCTTGAGGGGAATTGATTCTACCAATTTGTAAAATAAGTATTTTTTGATCACAATTAACCCGCACTCCAGTTTTTTTGTTGGTGGGTAGGGTCCTATAATGTTTAGTCCCCATACTCTAAAGGGATATTATTATTTGGTTCATTATAGATGCTCTAGTGGTCGATGCAAAAAAGTTATCATGGATTTGGCATGTACGAAAACTCTTGGAGAACTAAATTTATTTGTGGCCGATATTTTAGGGGAATGTAACTTAACCTCCAAATCTGGTAGGGGAGCTTCAATACTACTTGAAGAGAACCACAATATCCAGAAAGGATCTCTTGTATAACCTAAGTTATCTCATCACCTTGGATGAAAAATATGATAATTCCATTGAATCCATGCTTGTAGTGGGGTTCCTCAAAATTATTCCTCATCTAGAGGGTAAACTGCATTGTAGATTTTCAGATTCTATAATGTTCAACTTGGTGTGGCTGTAGAATTCTATGTTGGAGAAACACAACCAAGGGATTTGTCCAATCAGAAATTTCCGAAATTTTACGGGGTATTTGAGGCCCCTGGAACAAAAGTATCATAAAATAGTTGATATTACCATTGGTTTCCATCATCTAAGGTGATGGGGGAAATTAATACCTATTGTACCACATGAATGACTAGGTCATCGAGGTCCAATTTAGTGAGGGTCACAAATAAACATTCTAAAGCATCAGATCGACCATTTTATGATAGGGGAACATGGGTCACCTTTGACTAGGAATGGAATTTTTCCATCAGTTGTTGGGTGCATTCCAGTAAGGGAAAAATATATTTCTTTTTAATGACATATTCACACTTGATTTTCTTGAAGAATATATTGAAGCCTTGCATCATATATAAATAGGATAAATCAATTTCGATGGTAAACTAGAGAACAATAATGAGTTCCTAGTATTCTACCTCATTGTTAGTGAATCATTATGAAAACATGAATGATTGTGGAACAATATCATATTCTAGAGTGATCAAGATTATTCCTAGGAGTAACCTATTGAGCTTGGGGTTGTGGATCCTTCTACTGATCATATTATAGGAGGCACCCTCAAAATACATAGACTAACATATTAAATATTTTTCCACTGAGATAATAGCTTCATCTATAAAAAGAACATCCAGAGGTAGGATTTATGTGCATCCAAGAATTTTGATATGCTTTTATGGCCTTTAATGAGACAAACATGATTTAATACTATTGGATGATTACTACCCAATGCGCTAATCATCCTCATCAAAATGGGGAACTTAAAGATGCACTTTAGTTTGTATACATGGGACACCATTTTCATCTCGTCGTAATGAAAATAATGTTGCAACTTATACAAAACAAAGATTAGTGTGAGGCAATTCTTCTTGATGGGGGGGTATCTGGTGTCTGTGTTGGGGATCATTTAGCTGAGATAATATAGGTTTTTTTTCAAACCCACATTGTTTTTTAGTCTAGAAGGGTGCTGATGTACCATTCTAGATTGGTCACATAAAGGAAGAAAGGATTTCTCGGGATGGGGGGACATCAAAACCAGAGCCCATTATAGGAACTATTTAAAATCCTCAAATTTAGTTTGATATTCCTCATCAAATTATTAAATGATTCTTTTTTCATTCTCCAAAAAAAGGGATCACACATGCTGGCCAAATTCTCAATAAATAAAAAAATGTAGGATAAGTGTAGTTGGAG
The DNA here is from genome assembly GCA_963277665.1 of Viscum album. Classification (NCBI taxonomy): domain Eukaryota; kingdom Viridiplantae; phylum Streptophyta; class Magnoliopsida; order Santalales; family Viscaceae; genus Viscum; species Viscum album. Next base: position 861,331,508 of record OY728123.1, on the reverse strand, counting down.
GAATAAAAAATCATGTATATTTATTAGAGGAGGAATTTTATTGATAGCCTTGATTTTACCTAGGAAAATTATGATTCCTCTATATCTTATAAAAAATCCTTAAATTTTTCTAGAGGTAACCCTAAATGTGCACATTAGGGGGTTCATAATAAATTATCTAGAGCTATGTGAGGTGAAGACTTTGTCAAGATACTTGATATGGTATTAAAATTGGAATGATTTTACAACCATATAATACACATTACCATCCACCAACATCCATATAATTTTCTTAAAGATGGGGTACATGGACTGCTAGTAAGTGTCTGTATGATTTTTCAAGATGAAGGACATAACTTGCTAGAAGAACATTCCTCATTTTCACCATAAATGTGGTGTAATATTAATCCTTATGTGACATTTGGATTTTACATTACATGGATTATTTATCCATGAAGGAGAGGTCATGAAACTTGATCACAACATCAATCAATTGAACTATCACTTGAAGAAGAAAATCATCTTGCATTAAATGGAAGTTGATTTATAATAATTTGATATTGACTCCGATATTCCAAATCTTATTCATTAATGGGAAATTTTTTTCTAGTAATAAAGGGTACTAGAAATATATGATAATGCAGTCTTTAATAAGATTATCAGTCTCAGCCTTTACCATAACACTGTGATACAAGTGAAACTTTATGGGAGGCTATTTGAATTTGTGATGACCCACTGGGAGGCCTTGGTGACTAATAAAAATATACGATTCTAGCTATGGAATATATTAATATCCATAAAATATTACTTCATGAGGATATTTTTAGATGTCCATATACTACTTATGTTCCTCTAGGTATATGGCTGCGCTGATTAGTATCATCCTCAGATCTTCCTCAATACCAAGGTTCAGTTGGGTTAGCTCATCAACAATGGTGGAGACACCATTTTTAAATGAAGTAGGGGTATATTCCAAATCATCAATATCATATGAGATAGGGTTAATTGGGAGGAGGATACTCTTATGGGCTAGCTAACCTTGGAGGATCACTATTGTATTCCCTAGAGGATATGAAATTATCAATGACAGGTTCCCATTTTGTGGAGATTGGGGTGACATAAGATGTTGATCCAATTATTTTTGGTTTTAGGCTGTCTGGAACACTCTTTATATATAAGAAATGGTGATGGTATGACCTTTATAGATTCAACCTTATTTATTGGAACATGTAGGAATTCTATGTTTTAGTGGTCATGGGGTGAACTTATCAATACATTATAGGAGTAGGTTCTTTTGATGTCAATCGGGCCAGTCCACTGTAAGAGTATGAGGTAATCTGTGAGCACTCCGTTTTCTTGGAGACAATGAAACAACCCCCAGATCTAGAACTATGGGATCTAAAAAATGAATTATGAGAGAAAAATATTTATTTATAGTATAAATATGGATTGGATGCAGTGGCTGTTAGATCATAATGTCTATTAATGCACTCAAACCCACCATTCAAGAACTCCTTTCCTACCCCCTTGTATTAACTATAATGACCCAAAACTTTATTAAAGGAAATTCCTATTGATCTAATTAAATATATTATTGTGTAAAATCTTAATATAAAACATATTAAGTTCTTTGGTTTTTTGTTTTTGGATTTTAAAATATTGTTACAAATTATTACAGTTGCTAATATAGCTGTTGAAGAGTGATCACATGATTAGTATAAATATAGGGCCTTAAGAAATCCAATTTACACAGACAAAGTGATGGACTCATCCAGTAGAATTTCTCTATATGAATTCCATTTATTGGAGCTAATAAAGGAGGTAACATCAATGGGCTTGACTCTTGACCAAACCCAAGCCGAGCTTCAACACATTAAGCTTGAACAGAACTGCCTATGGGAGAAGTGGAAGTTAATATAGATTACCACCCTAGTAATGTTATCTGAGCCACCCCAAGACTCTATTATCACCGCACACATTACCCTTAGGTCTTATGTAAGTGTTATAAGGGGTTTTGTAACAAGAACCTAGAATAATGAATATGTTCATTATTTTTTTTATAAAGAATATACATTCATTTTATTATTGTTAATTTGAAAATGGTTGTTGAAGCACAAATAGTAATTTTAGTTAATATTCAATTAATAAATATATTTTGATGAATTAATGTATTTTTGAATTAAGTAATATTTTAATAAAATATTATTAATAAATTAATATTTATTAAATATAAATTATAGTATAATTTTTATATAGTTGTAATTTTTATTAATGTTTAAGAGTAGTTTTTCTCAAACCCATTAATTTTTGATAAATGTCAATTATTATTTTAAAAATAAAAATTCATATATTTATAAATTTATTTAGTTAAAATGAATATTATTTTTGGATTCATGATCTCTAAATTATCTAATGGTGAATTTTTCATAATTTGTTGAGACAATCCATTTTTTGGGTAAAAATTATATACCGTTAAAATATATAATGTGTTTTGTGACATCATAATGAACCAATATTGATGTAATAAAATACTATAAAAGGTATATTCAGAAAATATATGTTTTACCTTTAATATAATTTTATTTTTGATTTGTTTTATTAATTTTATGTTTTCTTAGTGGACCCTAAAAGACTTATAAAATATTTTTTCTTTTTAAAATGATTTCCTTGAGAGTGAATCTCACCTCCACATAAGCAAGAATAATATTTAAATAATTTTGTCAATTTTACATATAAAAATATATTTTCCACTCCACTTTGGCTAAAACATGGGAAAAACCATGGGTTTATTTGTGGTTTTGAATATTTAATTATATAGATTCCAAAACCTAAGTTTATGAAATATTAAATAATTACCCTATATTGTCCTATATAAACCCACACAAGATCCCACTACTCTTTACTCAAAACCCTTGTAGAATGTCCCTACTCGGACCTAATCTCTTTATAATCCTCCTAAGATGCCCCAAGAACTCATGAAGCCCCTCATGAAGCTCATCAAATCACACATTACTAAGTAAGGGATCCCCACTTTCCTTCCTTATTTATGTCAATGTTTCCTCATATCTTTATTCACCTTTTATTGTCATTTAAAATTTTTTTGTATGATTTCTCACCTCCCCTATACTTACCTCTATACATTTTAATGATTACAGACCCCTTTCTCTCTCATTAATGCCTCCCATGTACACCCGTTACCATGCATAAATTTTTTAAGGGATTTCTATCTCCTCATTAACATTCAGGAAATTAATTTATATTATGCAAATAAATTCTATTATATATATTTTGATATTATATTTCACGACCCCCTTACTTTCTATTTCGTTTAAAAATGATAGGAGACCCCTTTCTCTCTCATCATCCCATTTTACGATATCTATTTGACGTCGTTATGCTGCTGAAGTTACAATAAACTTTCCCATCCAAAAATCATTGTGTGAGTGAATAACATATCCATTTCTCTATCAAGGGTATTCAACATTATACACATTTAATTTTTTTATTGAGGAGTTAAATTTATGTATTCCACATCTCTTATTCATCGAATAAATTATGACGTTGAATGAATCCATGTTGTATGATCAACATGGAATAGATGTGCATGAAATGAAATGATTAAGAAGGGTGATCCCTAATAGTGATCCATTGCATTGGGTAAAGAATAGTATCATGATACGTCATGTGGAATGACTTTTTAATCAAGATAATTAATGTGCAATGAGGGTTTAATCATGAAAAATCATGTTCAATGAAGGTTTACTCATGCTCTATGTGTAATGAGCCTTCGATCATGCTAATATCATGTTAAATGTTGTCTCCACATCTCCTTGTTATGATTATCATTCTATATCATTCCTTTATGTTCATGTTTCTCTCATACTCCCTTAATATGCTTTTTCCTAAAATGATCTATATTCATCATGTTATTCCTTTTTTACTCCCTTACTGAGCTTTTAAGATCACCCTTTTCATATGTATGTCGCAGGTTGTCCCATGAAATGCTAAGTATGAAGGAATGTTGTGGTCATGTAAAAGAATTTTTCAACAAAGATGTTGTATTTTATTTCTTATGTTTCCATGTAATTTTCCTAATTTCCCAAGACACTAGACAAATCAATCCTCAGAGTTTTATTAAGTACAAGTTTATGTAATAAATCATGTTTAAGGGTGTAATAAAGAGTAGTGTTGTTATAGTTGGTCATAGAGGATAAGTTAAATTTTTATTGGTATTAGGATTAGAAAATATGAGTGAAAGCCTTAGGGATAAAACTAAGTATAATAAAATCATCCCTAAATTTTTGTGAGTATAGAGTAACTGGTTTATCATGAAAATATATCCATGTCTAGATACCAACAAGTATAGGTGTCTCTAGTATAGATAAATGTTGGGGTAAAACCTGAAAACACAACTTTGAGCAAGAATCTAATGAGAAATGGTGCACGAAAATGGCCTTGATGCACTCATGGTTCCACACTCTCAGGGGATATTCTTTGGTAAACTCATATCTTAGTATGAACCATTATTAAGGGTATAAAAAAATTTCCCTAAGAATATGTATAGAGAAGTAGATCATGGATAACTTAGATTCAAGCATATACCTTCATAAGTTATTTAAATAAATGTAATTTATAATCTATCCCTTTTTTTCATTGGATTCCCCTTTATGTGCTACCCTTAACTTGATTTTTTTATTCAAGGAAATGACTCTTAATAGGAGGACTCATGCTAACAACCGATGTCAAGATCAATGTGATGACTTTTCTAATGAGAATACCAATCTGATGGGAGCAGGAATACCAATATTTTTCATGATACTCTCTCAGTTAATTCATGACTTGAATATAACCTTGAGTCAAGAAGAATGTCCAAGCCCCCTAAGAAATAACAATATGAAATCAAGAGCTTCATGAGACAAATTCCTCCTACTTTTAATTGATCATCTGATCCCTCACTAACTGAATAATGGATGAACTCTGTTGAGAATATCTTCTCCATCCTTCAATGTTCAGAACAGGAGAAGGTTAATCTAGATACTTATCATATAGAGGGTGAGGATATTTAATGGTGGACATTGATCCAAAATATGAATCATGTGGAATAGATAAGAGCATTTTAATGGAAGTATTTTCTAAAAATGTTTATTGATAAATAATTTCCTCACACCCTCAAAATTAATATGGAAAGAGACTTCCTTTCTCTTAAGAAAAAAGATGACGAATCCATCAGTGCGTATGAGGAAAACTTCATAAGGCATGTAGGATACTCCTCTACCTTTTTATTACCCCTGAATACAAGGTTGAATGCTTCTTTGGTGGGATAAAACCTAGACTATGTAAATCCATAGCAATACACGACTTTGATAGCTATGAGGATATTGTCAAATGCTCCCTCAAAGTCGAAATGGAGATTAGAGAATCTAAGAGGCATCCTAGTATACAAAGATGAAGGTGGACATTAATTCTAGCAATCTGATGGATAAATCCAATCATGCTAAGAAATTCCATCACCCTACTTTCCAAATGTGAGGAAAGAAGGACCCTAGAAATTTCTTGAAGGGGATGAGAAAATTCTTTATGTGTGGAAGAGTAGGGAACCTGGACATTAATTATTGATAAGAAAAACCCACTGCTGTGATAGAGGATAGGAATTCTCCGTTTGACCCTCAATGCATTGTTTATTGATTTTACTGCAAAAAACTAAGGCACTTTGCAAACTATTGTCCTAAAACAAGGGTTTTTTTGAGGCAACCAACAACCTCCAAGGTAGTAAGAGAGAGATTTTTCCATCACTACCACTGAATAAAATCCTGAAAAAAAGTTTTGATAGGTACTCTAGTTATTTATCATGATAGAGAATGTACTTTTTGATTCTATTTATATGAATTCTTTTTTATCCGAAAAGATTATTTGAACAATCCCAACACCACCAAAAAATCATTGTAGTAGAGATGTTGGTGAGAATGGAAAATGGGGAAATTATTGCATCTGATGAATATAACTCCTCCCCTGTCACAATTTATGGTTTGAACATCCTTGAGAACCTTATCATACTCCCTCAACTGTAATTTATTGCAATTCTTGTCATGGATCTCCTTTCCATATTTATAGCCAACATAAAATCCCATGAGTGGGAAATCATTCTCCACATACAGAATCAACCCCACGAATTTGTACAAGTGTAAGGAGGATGATGAATAATTTTTATAACCATCACCTCAAGCATGGATATTACTGCCCTATGAGAACACATATCTTTATAAGATGATTTAGTATAATTAATCAACCATCTTTTATGACATTCATATTATGATGGAATTTGCTGAAGTATTTTTTGAGGGATTTCCTAGTTTTCCTCCAAGAAGAGATATTTAATTCTCTATTGATATTATACCTAGGGAATTTACCATATCCAAGACTCCATATAGAATGGATATTATAGATCTTGAAGAGATAAAGAAACAACTACATGAGAATCTGTATAAAGGGTTTATATGCCCAAGTTCTTCACTATGGGGTTCACCCATCCTCTTCATCAAGAAGAAGGATGCATCAATGCGCCTTTTCATTGATTATTGTGTAACAAACCTAGTGGGCCTAAATCCACATCGAACTCAGCCACACCCAAGCCCAGCCCTATTGAAGATAGAAAAACCCCACCCACTAGAAGTTAACATGCCCCCACCTTAGACTGTCCCAGATAACACGTGGCCGGAACTGTCCCCTGCCTAACAAGGAGTTAATTTTCCTCCCGCGCAACTCAAACCAGAGACCACAAGCTTAAATCCTCATCAGGTAGGGGAAATTTCGAGCCACGTATTATCTGGGATAGTCTAAGGTGGGGTCTAGTAATTTCCATGAGGGTGGGGGTATGCTATCTGCCAGAGGGTTGGGCTCATGCGTGGCCGCGTTCGATGTGGCTTTAGGACCACTGGGTTCGTTACATATTGGGAGCTCAAAAAATAACAATAAAGAACATGTATCCTCTTCCACAAATTGATGACTTGTTTGATCATCTATGTGGATCACAATAATTATCCAAGGTGAATCTGATGTCGAGATATTAACAAATAAGTGTGAAAAAGGTTGATATCTTGAAGACTAATTTTCATACAAGGTATGGGCAGTATGAATTCATAGTAATTCCTTTAGGAGTCACTAATGCTCCATAAATCTTCATGGACTTGAAGAATATAGTATTTAGAGATTACGTTGAAAACTTTGTGGTATTATTTATAGAAAATATTCTAATATACTCCAAAAGAAAGAAGGAACATGAGGAGAATCTAAGAACTGTACTAGAGACCTTACGAAAGGAGAGTCTCTATGAAAAGTATAGAAAGTGTGAGTTCGGTTAGAAGGAGGTATCATTCATGGGTCATATCATCAAATACAATGGGATATATATGTATCCCTCTAAGATAAATGAGATTTAGGTATGGTCGACGCCAACATCTGTGACAAATAACCATAGCTTCCTGGGGTTAGTTGGATATTATTGCATATTTGTGAGAAATATCTCTCAATTTTCAAAATCTGTTACCAAGATAACTCGAAAGGGAGTCAAGTTTTCTTAGAGTGATGAATGTGAAGAAATATTCAAGGAGTTGAATAGGAGGTTTATCACTACTCATGTTCTCACACTACCCACAAGTGAAGAAGTTTTCGTGTTATCTAGTGATGCTTTGAAGAAGGTCCTGGGCTGTGTGTTGATGAAAAATGACAAAGTCATTGCCTTTGATTGAAGTCAATTTAAAGTTCATTTGAAAAACTATCCAACACATGATCTGGAGTTGGTTGTAGAAATCTACTCTTTTAAAATTTTGAAACATTACTTCTTTGGGGAAAAGTGTGAAATATATATGGACCAAAAAATCCTCAAGCATATATTCACATAGAAAGAGTTGAATATGAACCAAATAAGATGGCTAGAGCTAATCGAAGACTATTACGGATCAATTCAATACCATATTGGGAAAGAGAATAGGGTTTTTGATGCCTTATGTAGAAATTATCCCGCAACTCTTTCATTGATGATAATTGAAAAGGATCCAATCTTTATAGATTTGATAAATATGAACATGGGAATCATAAAGAAGGGAACATCATCAATCCTTTCACAAATGATTGCTCAACCATATCTTTTGTGAAGGTTAAAGTATCATCAAAAGGATAATGTGGTTATTTAGAAGAATGCGGAAACTATCATGAAAGGGATATCCTTAGAGTTCAATGATAATGAAGAAGGAATTGTGAGATTTTTGTTAAGACTATTTATTCCATCAAATTTGGTGACAATGAAAGAACTTTTGGATGATGCACATAGTTTGAATTTCTCCATTCACACAGGAAACAAAAAGATTTTTTGAGATCTCTAAGAGCATTATTGATGGGATAACATGAATAAGGAGATCGCTAAATATACATCAAAGTGTCTGGTATTTCAATAAGTGAAGGTTGAGTGGTAGAAGTCTAAGGGGATGATACAACTATTACCCATACCAATAAAAAAATGGAAGAACATCACCATTGACCTTTTCATTAGACTTCAGAATACATCCAAAGGAAACAATGTTCTCTGGGTTGTTGTGGATCGTCTTACAAATACTGAACAATTCATTGCAATTTGAGAAGATTTCTCATTTGATCAATTAAAACAAATATACATCAAATAAGTGGTAAGTATGAATATAGTTCCACTATCTATTGTACCCTATCAAGATCCAAGATTCACCTCTAAGTTTTGTAAGAGTATCCAAAACATTATAAATACTGAGCTGAACTTCAGTACAACTTATCATCCTCAAATAGATGGCCAATTTGAGCAGACTATCCAAACACTTGAGGACATGCTGAGAGCATGCTCAATGGATTTTAAAGATTTATGGGATCAAAATATTCATTTGGTTGAGTTATATGTTAAGTAAATAATGTTTCTTTATGACTTTTCCCTTCCTCTACATTTTGAAAATCACAAAAACTTTATCTTAAAGAAAATTGTATTCCTTAATAATTATCTTAATAAGGAAAATTTTCCTTCTCCAAGGAAATTTTATCCTTAACTTGTTTTCCTTGTTCATTTTATAGTTTCTATAAATATAAATCATTTTATTTCTAAGTCTAAAATTCAGTTTCACATTTAAGCCTTATATTACTATAAATCCATGGTTATAATGTATTCTGTTTTTGGGATCCGAATTCTATAAAATTCAGATTCTGAATTCTTCAAAATCTAGACTCCCAATTCCTTAGATTTAAGACTCTGAATTCCTCAGAATTCAAACTCTAAATTTCTCAGAATTCAGACATCGAATTCCTCAGAATTTAGACTATGAATTCCTCATAATTTAGACTCTGAATTCCTCAGAATCCAATCTTTGAATTCCTCATAATTCAGACTCCTAATTCCTCAGAATCCAAACTCTGAATTCCTTAAAATTCTGATTGGGAATTTCTCATAATTCAGACTCAGAATTCCTTGGAATTCAGACATCGAATTCCACAGAATTTAGACTCTGAGTTCCTAGAAATTCAGACTCCGAATTCATTGGAATTCTAACTCAAAAATCTATAAAATTTAGGTTCCGAATTACTTGAAAAAAAGAATCTGAATATCCATCAGTTATAGTCTGTGAATTTTTATTTGGTTAGACTCAAATCTTTATTTTTTTCCTTAGACTGTGAAAAATAGATTTGGTTAAGCAACATTATTTAACATACACTTGTTATAGTTATTAAACAATGTCATAAAATCTATTTCTAACTAACCGTTGTTTGAGTGACATGTGTATAGGTCCCTTCGAGATTCAAGGAAAAATATGACCGTTGGAGGAGGGAGATGACCGTTGGATAAGTTCCTATAAATATGAGCTCATTCAAATGAGCTACATATATGTAGATAACTCTAGAGATTGCATGTTCTGAAGGGATTTCTAGAGATATGGACTCTCATTCTTTGTGCGTAGTAAAAATCTTGTTCATCTTGCTTTGTGTGACTCTGATTGTTGGTGATTACAATCGAGGGAATCCATGGATAGGAAGACAGAGGAGTCAGCTACCTTAAAGTTCTAGTACTTCCATGGATAGGAATATAGAGGTGCCGATTACCTTAAATTTTGAGGGCTTGTGGGGATAATAAGACATATTCTGATATTCCTATCGAGGGCTTACCCTGTTGTTGGTAAGATAGAATTTCTTGAAATTATAAATCAAGGGACCCTTATCCAGGTTTGTTGGATACCCTACTCTTAGGGTTAAAAGATTTCATATTTGTTACTTGTTTTTTTTTTCAAGTTTATTTCTATTGTATTTTGATAATTGAAGAAAGCATAACCTTATTATACATTTTTGTACTTTTTTATACTATAATAAGTTAGATTCTGTACAATTTAATATATAATCTTTTCATTATAAACATTCCTTAAGTTTTATTTCTAGAACCACATTTCAGGAACCTAGTAATATTGTAGAACCAAAAGAGGACTTGTGAATTTACATCGATTAACTTTGTAAAACATATTTTTCCTTAAGATTAAAAACCAATTTTTTTCAACTTATTATTCACACCTATTTTAAATTGAAGGCACATGATACAGTTTATTCGGAGTTTTTGGTAGAATTCTATGAATCTGTGAGAATCATCAATGAAGGAGGGAGGGACAAGTTTTTGTTCAAGAGCTATGGAAAGACCTATTATCTTACCTACATTAAGGTTTCTAATATAATTGGATTTTTCTCTGTAGGTGAAGCTAAATTCTATACCCATAATATACCTGTTGTATCAAGATCATTCGAAAAGGAGAAGGACATGGAATGACTTGGTTTGAAAGAAGTGAAGACTTTGAAGATTGTTACTCTATCTACAAATCATTGTATTCTTGAGTTAGGGGTTTAGGGATTTCTCCTTCTGAGAAAAGGTGACAAGGATAACCTGAAGAAGAGTGATATTTATGCTTTAGACTTTCTCATGAATCTTAGAAAGATTAATTTGGTAAAATATGTTTTTCATACAATCATGAATATCAAGAATGGGACTCTAAAATATCAAATCATCATGTATCCGGTTATTATATCCAAGATTATAGTTCTTTTTCTAGAATCATTTAAAATATCTTGTAGTTCTAAGCCATGGAATTTCAAGGTCATGTTGCATAGTGATGAAACCCTCTGAAGGATGAAGGTTGGATTCAATAGTGAATCTGGAGATTTTTATGATTTATCTGAAGCTGAAATAGAAGCCCTATCAAAGAAACAGGAAGTGGATGAGACATCAAATAAGGGTAAAAAGAAGAGGAAGGTGAAGGAAAAAGAAAAGAAAGAAAAATATCCATTTACTAAGGGAACTCAACCAACACCACCAAAGAAAAAAAAGAAAAAGACTTATCCAGATGAACTGGTTTCCAAGTTGAGAGAATACATGAAGAATAATATGGAAGGGGATCCTAGTTTTGGCTTGGACCCTAGAGAGGAAAACGATTTAAAGTTGAAGGTTGTTGAGGATCTTGAGAAGCAAGAAAAAGAAAAGAACTATAGGAAAAATATTTTAGAGGCTGATATCGTTCAATCTCTTCTCAAGGATGCTGAGAAATCCAATGAACAAGCTCAATTACCAGAATAGTTTTTCTAAGAATCACCTCCAATAACTACAGGAAAGAATATGGTTATTCCAGAAACTGAAGAAGGAGAATAATTAGTTCAATAAGAATAAGTATAAGAAGAATAAGAAGGGGGAGGAAGTGATGATATATATGACATGATAAAACAAGAGGAATAAAATCATAAGAAGGATAGTCCTTTTGAAAAGTTGTCAATCTGAACTTATGATGCTGAATCTTCAAAACATGCCACCCTAGGAAAAAAAGAAAAGGGTCATGAATAAGTGAATAAACCATCTGAAGAAGAAAGTATCAATAATGATTTCGTTCATCGAGATGATCTTGTGGTAGGTGATGAGAAAGAAAATATTGAAGAAGATAAAATAGTTCAGCTATAAAATAGTGAGAATTAATCACCAAAAGCAGTAGAAATCATTCTGAGAGCTGATAAGGGAAAACAGGTGTTGGTCGATACATTTATGAAATTTGTAGTGAGAAATAATGTTGTTGGTGGATCATTGACGAGAAAAGATAAAGAGATAGAGAAGGAATCCTCACCAACCAATCAATATGATTTGGAATCTTTCTCCCTGGGATATGACTTCATAGTCCAATCTTTGAAGAAGCTAGGTAATACCATTCCCTTGTTTCAAAGTATGGACTCCAGGTGCCGATTTCTTTAACACTCATTTAATCAAAAAGAAGATTTAGTTACCATGATTATGGAGAATTTTGTTAGACTTGAGGCTGATTTCAAATCTTTCTTCTTTGGATATGAATCTCACAAAAGATCATGCAAGGAAATCACAAAGTGGTCAAGGAAAACAATCAAAGATATGATAATCCTTGTTGTTTATCAAGAATGTGTGAAGGATTATTTTAACACCGAAGATGTAAAGTTCAGTGGCTATGAATTGGAAAAGGGAAAGGGATCTCAGAATAGAGTTTGAAGAAAAACTCAATAAGAAAGAAGATCTTTAGAAAGCTCAAGCAGAAATTATTAAGGCTTATGAAGAAAAAATAAAATACTTGGAGAAGAAAAGTGAAGATTAGGATCAGCTACTGAAGTGTGTTGAAGAAGATCACAATGAGATAATTAAGCTGAAAACCATTTTGAAGATGCTAATGCTGAAGGATAAATAAGGATAATATTTCCCAATATGATCTTTGTTTTTTATTTTCCTCATTGTACAAATATTTCCTATCATAATGAATTTTTTTTTCTCTTCATATATTTTGTTGTTTAGTACTAATATTTTAGGTACCAATTTTCTTTTCCATTCCCTTTATTACTTTTTTAAAATCACAAAGGGGGAGAAAGGAATGATAAAAAGAATACTAAGTAAAGAGTATAATTCTCTAAGTAAGGGGAAGTCCATCTAAGGGGAAGTTCTTATCAAAGAGGATTTTCATATATAACAAATAATATTTTCTTATACAAGAAAATGTAAAATCTCATTCAGAAAAAAAAGAATATGATCCTTAGGGATTTCAAAACATAAGGAGGATTTTTCCATTTTCACTGTGAATCATAATTGAAGGGTGATAAATTTTCATTTTAATGTTCATAAATAATTTTAAGTCCTTATATTATTTTTTGTAAGGATGTTTGTGCTTTCCAAAAAGGGGAATATTTAAGTTAATATGGGTTCTTTATGACTTTTCCATTCCTCTATGTTTTGAAAATCACATACACTTTATCTTAAGGAAAATTGTTTTCCCAAAGAATTATGTTAATATGGAAAATTTACCTTATGTAAGGAAATTTTATCCTTACCTTGTTTTCAATGTTCATTTTATAGTTCCTATAAATATAACCCATTTTATTTATACATATAAAATTTGGTTTCATATTTAAATCCTAATAATCCTATAAATAATTGGTTATAAAGTATTATATTTTCAGGATCCGAATTCTCTAAAATTCGGACTCTGAAGTCTCTAAAATTAAGACTCTGAATTCTTTGAAATTCAGATTCCGAATTATTCTTAATTTAGACTCTGAATTCCTCATAATTTAAACTATGAATTCCTCAGAATTTAGGCTCTGAATTTCTGAGAATTCAGACACCAAATTCATCAGAATTCAGACTCTAAATTCCTCATAATTAAACTCCAAATTCTTTTGAATTCAGACTCTGAATTTCTCATAATCCAGACAACGAATTCCTCAGAATTCAGACTCTAATTTCCTTATAATTCCGACACCGAATTCATCAGAATTAAGACTCTGAATTCCTTAGAATTCAGACACCTAATTCCTCAGAATATAGACTCTTAATTCTTAAGAATTCAAACTCTGAATTCATTGGAATTCAGACTCTAAACTATATATAATTCAGGTTCCGAATTCCTTGAAAAACAGAATCTGAATATCCATGAGTTATAGTCTCTGAATTTTTATTTGGTTAGACTTAGAACTTTATTTTTTTCCTTAGAATTAGAAAAATAGATTTTGTTAAGAAAAATTATTTTACTTACACTTTTTATTGTTATGAAATGATGTTGTACAATATATTTCTAACTAAACATTTTTTGGGTGACACGTGTACAAGTACCTCTGAGATTCAACGAAAAATATGACTGTTGGAGGAGGGAGCTGACTGTTAGAGAAGTTCATATACTTAGGAGATCATTTGAATGAGATACATATAAGTTGATCACTCTAGACATTTCATGATGTGAATTGATTTCTATAGAGAGAGACTCTCATGCTTTGTGCATACTGAACATCTTGTTCAGCTTGCTTCATGCGACTCCGATTGTTGCTGTGTACAACCGAGGACTTCCATGGATAGGATGATAGAGGTGAAAACTACCTTAAAGTTCGAGTAATTACATGGATAGAAAGACAAAGGTGATGAATACCTTGATGTTCGAGGGTTTTTGGGGATAACAAGATAGATTATGATATTCCTATCGAGGGCTTACCCTGGTGTGGGTAAGATAAACATTCTTGAATGTACAAATCAGGGGACCTTTATCCAAGTTTGTTGGATACCCTACTCTTTGGGTTAAAAGATTTCATATTTGTTACTTGTTTTGTTTCAAGTTTATTTCTCCTGTATTTTGATAAAGGAAGAAAGTACAACCTTATTATATTTTCTTGTACTTTTTTATTCTTTGATAAGTTAGAATCTTTTTTCTTTAAGGTAGAATATTTTCCTTGTAAACATTCATTAAGTTTCATTTCCGGAACAACATTTCTGAAACTAAGTATGTTTGTTAAACCAAAATAGGGCTTGTGAATTTACCTTTTTTAATTTTGTTAAACATAGTTTTCCATAAGGTTAAAAACAAAAGTTTTTAAACTTACAATTCACCCCCTCTTGTAAATCGAGCATCTATATCATTATTTAGATCTTATATTCACTTACAATAAAAGTTTCTAGTCAATCATCCAAATGTATCCTTATCAATACTTTTATGGGAAGAGGTGAAAAACACCTGCATGTTGGGATGAAGCTGGAGAGAGAAAACTCCTAGGTCTAGAAATGGTTTAAGAAATGGTGGAGAATGTTAATACCATCCAACAACACATTAAAGATACTCAGAGTTATCAAAAGGGAAATTATGATAATCATTGATGACACCTAGAGTTTGATGTTGGATACATGGCATTCCTATTCATATCACTGTGGAAGAGAGTTTTTAGATTTTGGTATAAGGGAAAACTTAGTCCAAGGTACATCGGCCCTTTTGATTTCATTGATCGCCTTAGAGTAGTGGCCTATCGAATAACACTCCCACATAACCTATATCAAGTACATGATGTATTCTATTTATAAATATCAAGGAAGTACATACCTGACCCATCACATGTACTCAATATAGAGGTGGTACCATTAGAGAATGACCTCTCATATGAAGAGAATCCAGTGAAGATCTTAGATCATTGGGGAAAAGGTCTATGAAATAAGACAATAAACCTCGTCAAAGTGTTGTGGAGAAACCACAAGATTGAAGAAGTAATTTGGGAATCATAGGAAGTGATGAAGTAGAGTTATCCTCATCTCTTTTATTGTGGTAAAAGAAATTTTTGAGGGTGGAATTTCATTAAGGGGGAAGATTGTAACGACCCAAAATTTTATTAATGAAAATTCCTCTTGATCGAATTAAATGTATTATTATTTAAAATGGTCATATAAAAAATATTCACTTCCTTGGTTGTATATTTAAGTAATTTAAAATAATATTATGAATTGTTACCATTTCTAATATAGCTATTGAATAGTGATCACATTATTATTATAAATATAGGGCCTTAAAAAATCCAATTTACTCAGAAAATGGAAGAAACGAACTCAACCATTAGAATTTCTCCATATGGAGCCCATTTGTCAGATCTCAGAAAAGAGGTAGCATAACTGGGCTTCACTCTTGACCAAGCCCAAGTCGAGCTTCAACATGTTAATCTTGAACTCAACATCTTACTGGAGAAGTGGAAGTTAATAGATATTTCTACCCGAGTGATGTTATCTGTGCCTCCCCAAGATTCTGTCACCATCACACACCTTACCATTAGGTCTAATGGAAATTTTATAAGGGGTTATGTAACAATAACCTAGAACTATGATTAAGTGCATTATTTTTTTATAAAAATATACATTCATTTTATTATGGTTACATTGTAAATGGTTTTTAAAAACAAAAATAGTATTTTCAGTTAATATTCAATTAAGAAATCTATTTTGATGAATTAATGGATTTTTGAATTCGGTAATATTTTAATAAAATATCATTACTAAATTACATATAATTAAATATAAATGATTTTATAATTTTTTTATAATTGTAATTTTTATTAAGGTTTGAAATCTATTTTTGTCAAAAACCCATGAATTTTGGATAAATGTTGGTTTTTATTTTAAAAATAAAATTTCACATATTTATAAACTTATTTAGTTAAAATTACTATTATTTTTGGATTTAGGACTTTGAAATTATCTAACGGTTAATTTTTCATAATTTTCTTAGACAGTCAAATTTTTGCGTAAAAATTAAATACCATTTAAATATATAATATGTTTTATGAAATCATAATGACCTAATAGAGATTCAATAGAACAAAACAAAAGTTTTATTCAGCCAATATATGATTTAATTTTAAAATAATGTGATTTTATATTTTTTTGATTAATTTTATGGTGCCTTATTGGACCCTCCAAGATTTAAAAAATATTTTAACTTTTTAAAATGATTTCCTTGGGAGTGTGACTCACCTCCACATATGAAAGCCTAATATTTTAATATGTTCATCCATTGAACATATAAAACAATATTTTCAAAAACCCTTTAAAAAAATATGCGCATAAATAATGGTTTGGTTTGTGGTTTTGAATATTTAATTATATAGATTCCAAAACCTAACTTTGGGAAATATTGAAGAATTTACCTCTCTTTTCCTATATAAACCCACCCAAGATCCCACTGATCTTCACTCAAAACCCTTGGAGAAGGTACCTACTCTTCCCTCATCTCTCTAGAATACTCCCAAGCCACCCCAAGCTCTCAAGAATCCCCTCCTCATGCTCTTTAAGTCACACATTACCAAGTAAGTGATCCCCACATATTTTCCTTCTTTATTTATGTCCAAGTTTCCTCTTATTGTTATGAACATTTTAATTTCAATTAAAAATGTTGTGGTATTATTTATCACCTCCACTATACAAACCTCCTTTTTTAAGAATGAGATACCCATTTCTCTCTCATTAATTCCTCCCATGTACACCCATTACCATGCTAAAATTCTGTAAGAGATTTCTCTCTCCCCATTTACATTCAAGAAATTATTTTATATTATGCATATAAATTCCATTAAATTTGTTGGGATATTATGTTCCATTACCCCTTACTATCCATTTCAATTATAAATGATAAGATTCCTCTTTATCTCTCATAAACCCATTTTACAATTTCTATTATACGTCGTTATACAGCTGAAGTTACAAAAACATTTCCCATGAAAAAATCATCGTGTGAGTGAATAATATATCCATTTCTCTATCAAGGGAATTCACCTTTATGAACATTTACTTGTTGATTGAGGATATAAAATTATGTATTCCAAATATCTCATTCGTTGAATAAATTATTACGTTTAATGAATCAATGTTGTATGATCTATGTGGCACACTTATGCATGAAATGAAATGATTAAGAAGGGTGAACCCTGATAGCGCTCCAATGAATTGGGTAAATAATTGTATCATTGTACATAATGTGCAATGAGTTTTGAATCATGATAATTTATGTTAAATGAGGGTTTACTCATGATAATTCATTTTCAATTAAGGTATACTTATTCTCCATATGCAATGGGACTTGACTCATGATAATATCACGTTAAATGTTGTTTCCACATCTCCATGTTATGATAATAATGATATATCATGACTTTATTTTCAGATTCCCTTTATTATTCATTGATATTCTTATTGCCTAATATGTACTGTATTCTTCATGTTATGCCTTGTTTACTCCCTTAATGGGCTTTATAGCACACCCTTTTCTTATATATGTACCCACATTATCCCATGAAATGCTATGTACGATGGAATGTTGTGGTCATTGATGTTTTTAATAATTTTATAATTTATTATATACTCCCTTTACTGATTTTATATGAAATTTGCTTAATTTTTGTGAAATATTAATGTTTAAATATTAAATATAATTTTTGAGCACTATTTGAATTCATCCAGATTCGTGTTTGTTTATTGTTTTAATAATAACTCTCACCCTACCTGTCTAAATATCATGATTATTATTTTTTAGGGTTCCTTAAGCAAATGAAAACTTTTAATTTTTAGGAACCTGTGGCCAAATCATCCATTTGGAGGGCCATAGTGTCCACACAGGAAGACCCAAAGAAATTATAAAGAAACTGGATTATCCATGAAGATTCAATTACTGGGCTCAATACATATGTTTAAATTCATTAATTCTCTTAATACATTTGGATAACAGTTCAACTTGTCAAGAATAAAAATTCCAAGGCCCAAATCTAAAAACAGGGGCCCAAATGAAGCTTTGATGTCCGGCCCACCATTCTAGCCAGGAATTAAAATCATGACAATATTCCAAAATTTTCTCATGATTTATTAATCAAATAAGGCTTTGATTTTTCTGTGGGAAAGGTAATATATGTTTGTATGACTTTTTAGAATAAATTATTTTTATTTGAGGGCATATTACTGTTCCAAAAACCCATTCACATTTTAGCCTTTAAAAACGTGTTAATAAAAATGGACCGATGAAAACTATTTAGTAAAATAGAAATATCTTTGGATATAATGGTCCAATGGCCGCCAACCTTTTAGGTATGATAGTAAACATCAATAGATACAACTTTTAAGAAGATATTATCTCTATATTCAGGTTTATGGAGGGGCAAATTGGAGATGCAAGTGGAAGGGAATATTTGGGATGCAAACTGTCCACCTCCTTGGGCTATAAATACATCCCCCTCTTCTCCTTGCATTTTACTGGCATTTCATTAGAGAGAAGAATATATTGGAATGACTGATGCCTTTCCAAAGGCTTGGAAGGACCTTACATACTCATGTTTTTACATGAGAGTCCTTTCTTCCTCTCTTTGTTTTCATTTACTTTTGTGTTCTTCTTTGTGGTAATCTTGTAAGTCATTGTTTTTGTAATTATATTTTAATGAAATATTCTTCTTCTTCACTATTATTCTCATAAAAATTCCATTAAATAATATTAATGGTCTTAAAATATTTTAAATACAGTTAAATCCCCTTCCCATATTTTTCTTTCTCAGTCAATCTAAAGTCAGTATTGGATTCCCTTTATCGTTTGTTTGTGTGTTCAATGCACTACTCTTTTCTTATCCCTTTCCTTTACATTACATATTAATTTATCATAATAATAATTATAACCATATTAATAATCATTTCAATGTATGAGTAAATATCTCATTGGTTTGAGTTATAATTTAGGAATGTTAAGTGATTGATAGCTTTTGCTCGATGAGTATTCTTTGAAGAAAAATTGTGTTTGTTGGACTTGTCATGTCATGGATTAATGATTTTTTTGTTTAACGAGTGCTTTACATGGATTTTTGGAACCATAAATAAACTACCATAAAAAATTTATGATTAATATTAGAATCTAATTTTATGTTAAGTCTTTCATTAAAGCCTTAACACTTGGGAATTCCAATCAACGTCAACTTGTGACATGGGTGTTAATATAATGAAATATAAAGCAAAGCCCAAGGATATCACAAGATTAACTACCTAAGGAAGAACTCACCCCAATATTTATCAAATCATTAAATAAATCTTAATCACTCAATGATTTCAATTAATCTCTGAAAACAAACACCCAATCAAAATACAATCAACTAAAAACACTAGACTGTTAAAAAGTATCATCACCAAGTATTCGACCCGAGTGATACTATACACATTTGTAGAGCATCAGAACCTTGAATGGTCTATAAGAGAAAATAAATCGCGCTTTCAAATTATACTATTACTGGGGATGGTGTTTTAATTAGTAAATTGATTTTTGTTATTGTAAAAAAACAAAAAAAATAAATTTAATTTTTTTTAAAACAAATATAAAAACCCGTATTCCTCTTTCTTCCAGAAACTCTTTGAATGCACTATAACCTCCCAAAAAATCCCTCAGATTTGTTTGAATCTGAAATTGATTGAACACTTCGTCCACTTAGGAGAAACATAAGAGATAATCAAATAATTCAAGAACCTGTACTTTTCCAACTAATTGAGTTAGATATGGATAATCCTAGGGAACAAAACCTTAAAGAACTTACTACCTCTGATATGAATTACCAACCTATTGGTATTCAATATCCAAACATAGAGTCTGACTTAGAACCCAAATCAGGTTTGATTCATATTCTCCCTCATTTCCATGGGATAGCTTGTGATGATCCACATCTTTATCTTAAAGAGTTCCAAGTGGT
Source organism: Viscum album (assembly GCA_963277665.1). Lineage (NCBI taxonomy): Eukaryota > Viridiplantae > Streptophyta > Magnoliopsida > Santalales > Viscaceae > Viscum > Viscum album. The sequence continues at coordinate 861,310,979 of OY728123.1, read as the reverse complement.
GTTCTCTACCATTAAGCCTCAAGGGGTTTTTGTTGAAAAAATAAAACTACGAGCATTCCCTTTCTCCCTAGCTGACACTGCTAAGTCATGGCTCTACTACCTTCTTCTAGGTTTCATAACCACATGAAATGACATGATGTGACTCTAATTATAGAAATTCATTCTTGGTTCTCTTACTGCTTCTATCTGAATGGAAATAAGTGGTATTCGTTAATTCCTAAATGAATCAATCCATGAGTATTGGTAGAGGTTCAAAAACCTTGTGGAAACCTAACCACAACACTAAATCATTGACCAACTCATGATCCAATACTTATATGAGGGGTTATTGGCTATGGGGAGAACTCTAATTGATTCCACAAGTGGAAGTGCTCTTGTAGATAAAACACATGCAGCTGCAAAAACACAACAATCCCATACTCGAGCACATGCTCAAGTAAAAAAAGTCCAGGAGAATCAATCCATAGAGATGAACAAGATGACTGTGTGAATGAGTGAACTTAATGGTCTTGTGAGACTACTAGCTGTGGTGGCCAAATCCCCAAACTCATCTTCTACACAATCTCTATTCCATTGACCTATCAAGAACTGTGGAATTTGCATCTCCCCATCTCATCCATCTGACACAGGTCAAAAACTCCAAGAGGATCAATCCAATTCATACGGACCAATGGAGCTCAATGCAGCATGTACTTAGCGGAACCCCAACCCTCAAAAATCAGTTCTGTTTGTTAGAAACAGCAACCAACCCCACTCTGAGCCCTTATCTTCTGCCTATAATCTTAACATGAGATATGGGAATCCCATTTCTCATCCCCCTCAATACCCTCATCAATACCCAAACCAATTCCAATATAGTCAAGGTGGGGGTAACTTCCATCAACCGTATCCTTTTGTTCCTCCACCTCAAAGGAACAATCCTACTCCTTGATTCCACTATCCTAGTGTGCCTTCCCAATTCCAAACCCATACAATCTCTTTCCCAAGAATGGAAATCCAGGCAATCCAAATTAAAGACAATCCTCTTCTTCCTAGAAACCATGGGAACGTTTAGTGGAAGATATTTCTTCCTTCACCCGTTCTAGCCTCAAAAACATTGAAACCTAAATTGGTCAACTTTCTTCCCACCTAAGCCAGAAACAATAATCAAATTCTTCTCAACTCCCAGCTCAACCATTTCCCAACCCCAAGGGTAGTGTAAGTGAAATTGTACGTAGATCGGGGAATCAAATTTCTATTCATTAAGATAAGTCCTCAAACCCCCTTTGAATATTGACCTTAAAAATGAAAAGAAAAAGAAACATGAAAAGGAACCTGAAGTCATTCCTTCACCTCCTTCTATTCCACTTAGGAACTCAATTCCTTTTCCACAAGCCATTTATAATCCAATGAAGTCCTTTAAACCCAATCCTAAAATTATTGACATGTTTATATGAATTGAAGTCAACATTACCCTCTTAGATTCCATTAAAAAAATTCCTAAGTATGTCATGTTTCTTAAGGAATTGTGCACCCACAAGAGGCAACTTAGGACCTTCGAAAATGTTTCCACCTAGAAGTATATTCCCATAATGTGGAACGATCTTGGGACCTTTACAGTTCCATGCCAAATTGGATGTTCAAACTTTGATGATGTACTGATAGACTTAGGGGCCTCAATAAATGTCATGCCTAAATCCATCTTCTCCAACCTTGGTCTTGGTCCCTTTCACCCAACGGCTGTTTTTATTCAATGGAATGTCAAAGAACTTCTAGTCTCAAGGGTATAATCGAGGATGTATTTGTTCATATGAATGATCTTATCTTCCCTGCCGATTTCTATGTCCTTGACATGGAAGGTGATATGAACTCTTCTCGATCTCCTGTAATTCTAGGAAGACCTTTCCTTATGACTACTAGAACCAAAATTGATGTCCATTCAGGAATCTTGTCCATGGAATTTGTTGACCATCTAGTCATGTTCAACATTTTCCAATCATTGCGATACTCATCTAAGGACCACTCTGCATTCTCAAACCATGCTTCTTAGGAAACTTCTGAGAGTCAATTGAACCCCATTCCATCATGTTCATAATGTTCTAATGACAAAGGATCTTGTGAAATTTTCACCATGATTAATGAAGTCATAAATGGTGAATTTGATATGGGAATCTATATCATAGACTCCATCAGTATAGAGAATCTTGAAAAATATCTTGAATCCCAAATCAGCATTGATTTCTACTGCTCCACCTTGGTTAGTATTAAGGAAAATTAATCTTAAGCAACTGAAATCCCTTCCTCCATTCCTGATTTGTCTAACCCACAAATGAGAGATGATACTGTTCTAAAACTTCTTTCTAAAAAATTAAACTATTCATCCCTTTTCCATGATCACACTTATCCTATAATTATATATACTTCACTTACTAAAACTGAGGAATTCAAACTTGTTCATGTGTTAGAGGAAGAAAAGGCCTTAGGCTGGATGCTAGATGACAAACAAGGAATCAACCATTCTCTTTTCATGCATCACATCCATCTTGAGGAATCATCCAAAACAATTATACAACCACAAATAAGACTCAATCCACTCATACTTGAGGTATTTAGGGAAGAGATCACCAAGCTTATTCCAGTTGGTATTATCTAACAAATTTATGATAGTGATTGGGTTAGTCCAATTCATGTTATACCTAACAAGGGTGGGGTATTTGTTGTCACAAATGATCATGGGAAGGTATTCACTACTCGAGTGAAGAACAACTGATGTGTGTGCATTGACTATAGTAAATTGAATGTTGAAACACGAAAAGATCAATAACCTATTCCATTCATTGATCAAATGCTAGAATGATTAGCTAGAAAGTTACACTATTACTTTCTTGATGGATAAACTAGCTACTTTCAAATCCAAATATCACCTTAGGACCAATAAAAGTCTACATTCTCTTGCCCATTTAGAAGATATGCATATAGGAGAAGGAATTTTGTCCTTTCTGACGCTCCTAAAACATTCCATAGGTGCATGATGAGTATCATTTCTGAATTCATTGAACACTACATGGAAGTCTTCATGGATGACATTACCATTTATGGAAATTCATTTGAATCATGCTTGCATTCACTCTCTCTAGTCCTTCAAAAGTGTGTCATGTGTAACCTTGTGTTACATTTTGAAAAATGTAACTTCATGGTTGAAATGGGATTTTTCTAGGGCACATAGTTTCAAAAGAGGGTACTGAATTTTTTCCTGCCAAAATTGAAGTGATCCAATCACTTCCTGATCCCACTTCTATTTATGATATCCGTTCATTCCTCAGTAATTCTGGTTTATACAGGAGATTCATCCCTAAAATCAATAGGATTTTCCTCACACTCACTCTATTGCTCCAAAATGATGTCACTTTCCATTTCGATGAGGTTTGCAAGAGTGCATCCATTGAATTCAAAACTGCTCTTACATCAGCCCCAATAATCTATCCCCCAGATTGGTATTTACCATTTGAATTAATGTGTGATTCTTCTGATAGAGCTGTTTGGGATGTTCTTGGTTAAATAAGAGAAAACGTTCCTCATTTCATCTATTATTCCTCAAAAACGTTGGATGAAACTCAATTTCACAACACTGTGACTGAAAAGGAACTCTTTGCAGTCATTTTTTGCCTTAGATAAATTACGACTAAACCGCTTAGGTTCCGAAATCATCATTTTCACAGACTATTCTACTATAAAGTTCTTTCAAAAGAAAATTGATTCTAAACTGAGGCTAATAATATGTATCCTAATTCTCTAATATCTTAACCTTGAAATCAAAGACAATCTAGGAAAAGAAAACCCTATGGATGATCACCTAAGTAGAATTTGTAATTTGTCTCATTCAGAAATCATTGATCCTGAATTCCCTACTAATCACCTTTCATCTATCACTACAAATATACCATGGTATTCCCGAATTGAAAACTACATGGTTGTTGGTATTTTTGCTGAAAATGTTTCAAAAGAAAAAAAATATGAAGTTGAAAAGTGATTCAATATTCTATTTTTGGGATGATTATAATCATTGGAAAACTGGGGATGACATAGTAATTAGAAGATGGGTTGATGAAGATGAACATTCCTCCATCTTAGAATCCGGTCACTCACTTCCTGGAGGTGGCCACTTTGGACCACAAAGAACCTCCAAAAAGGACCTAGAGTAAATATTCTTCTAGTATTCACTCTTCAAGGAATCACATGAGTTCTTTCAATCATGTCCCACTTTCCAAAAGTTTGGCATAATTTCCAAAATAAATGATATTCCACAAAAGTCATTAATCTTCTGTGAGATCATTGAAGTTTGGGGCATCGATTTCATTGGACTATTCCCCCATTCAAATGGATTCTCATACATTATTCTTGCAGTTGATTATTTTTCTAGGTGGGTCGAGGCCAAACCCACTAGAGAGGATGATTCACATACAATTTGTGAGTTCCTAAAGACACACATCATCCACGTATTTGGCACACCACATGCCTTTATAAGCTACTTAGGAAACCATTTTTTCAATAGAACCATGGAATATCTTTTGAAAAATAATGGGGTTATACAAAAAACATAAATTCCATATCACCCACAAAAAAAATTCATGGATGGAAATTGTAATAGAGAAGTGAAAAGAGTTCTTGAGAGAATTGTAAAACTCACCTAAAAAGACTGGCCTAAAAGACTTGGTGAATCAATTGGGGATTATCAAACTGCCTATAAAACACCCATTGGGAAGTCTCCTTTTTGGCTAGTTTTTGGTAAAGCTTGTCATTTTCCAGTTGAAATCTAACATAATTCTTTTTGGGTTGTTAAAACCTATAATTTTGATTTTGAAAAAACTTTGTGAAGAAATATTGTTGCAATTGGATGAACTGGAGGACCTTCGACTTGAATCCTATGAGAATTCCAATTTGTACGAAGAAAAGACTAAGGTACTCCAGGACATACACATCCTGAGAAAGGTATTCCATGAACTTGAAAAGGTATTTCATTTCAACTCTCGATTTTGACTTCACCCAGGTAAGATTAATTCTCATTGGGAAGGTCCTTTTTTTATTACTAATGTTTTCCCATTTGGTGCAGTAAATGCCAAAGACCCCTCTTCAAAAATGACATTAACTGTTAATGGACATCCGTTAATGAATCACCATAAGAGGACACCCAATCTTGGAACCACATCGACTTCCATAAGATCCACAAATTTTACATTAAACACACCACTTTTTGGAGACGACAACCCACCAAATCTAAACCAGGGGAACCTCTTTCCCTTTAACTCCTCTTATCACTCTCTCTCTCTTACTCCCTCTCTATCTTTCTTCTTATTCCTCCCTCATTCTCATTTTAGTACCACTTTCCTCATCACAAATTTTGATTTACTCTTTCTCTTTTCTATGGGCGTGTATTTATAAAAAACTAAAAAACCTAAAAAAACTAAATATATATATATATATATATATTTTAATATATATATATATTTGAAAAATTAAGAGTCCTAATTACTCAACTTCCAATTTTCAAAAATTTTCCAATGATTTTGGGGATTCAAAAGACATGTTTTCAACTAAATTTTTTGTATTTTCATCATGAATTTGGATAAATAATCTTGTGTCAAAACCAACGAATTTGGAATGCTCAAATTTTGATATTGAAAATGATTTTCCCCACCCATAAGGAACCACATTTTCTTTCATGATATGGCCACCTATGGCCATATTTTAAAAATGTGTGCTTTCACCCCTAATTGTGATTCTTGAGTTTTTGGACCTTCAAGATGAATTTCCTACTTTGGTGTGCTTTAAAATTATAGAGGCATTTTCTAAACCACATGAGAATCACAATATCCAAATAGCCTCCCATTTCCCTTATAGTAATCTTTCTTTTGAAAGCCCCTTCGAGCCTATGAAATACTTTTCATTGATATCCACATTACAAGCCCAATACCTTATCCCACCCAATATTTACATGTATTTACATTGCATTATTTATTTAAATTTATGTGTGGGGCGAATGGATTTCATTTTTTGGGTGCCCTTTTATTGATTTTCAACGATTTATCATATGCTTGAGGTAAAGAATCCATTTTATTATGGGTGATATGTTTTCATTCAGTGAGTTTTGGGAAATTTAATTTACTTTAATTTGTGTAATTTTTTAAATTTTATTGAAATTTTTTCAAAAACAAATATAAAAAAATATAAAATTTAAAAAATTCAAAATTAAAACAAAAATGGGCTATGTCTTGGGCATGTAAAAAATCACTCTTCCTAAACCTATGATCTTATTATAACTATTAAAATTTGTGTCATTAGAAGATCAATCATGGGTTCAGATATGAGTGTGAGATCATTTTCATGTTCAACTTTCGAAAAATGGAAAAATGGAAAAAAAGAAAAAAAGAAAAGAAAAAAAAAGAACACTTATGTCATTGGAAGAAGTTTTGTGTTTTGTAAACATTTCATTTTCTAATCCCCTTCAAAATTTCATCTTATCTTGTCTATTTCTTTAAACAACCATTCCCTTATAAATATGTGTTTCCATTTACTTCCATGTTTCATTTTGAAAAACAAGATTGTGCATTGTTTTACCCGTGCTGATGTTTTAACCCTCTTCTCCTATCTCTTGGACAATATATTCCTACCGTCCCAAAGCCATAGAAAAACCAGTTAAAAATTCCTCTTGATTATTGTGCACTTTAGGATAGGAAATTTAATTTGAGATCTATTTCAAACTCTAATAATTTCACTTTTAGTTGGTGAAATAGTGAACCTCCATAAATGAATTTTATCATCATGAGAGGTTTGAGTTTTGAGTGTCCAGATTTTTCCATTTCTAAAATTGAGCATGAAAAAATGAAATTTTTTTGGAACATTGTTTCCATAACAACTTTTGGTGGAATTCAATATGGATGAGTGAAACTGTCTACACCTCCCCTGATTGAGGAAAACAAAATTTTAATATTTGATGGTGAGTAAAATTGAGTTTTCTATGTTTTTATATTTATTGTATATGAGGAAATGAAAAAGACTAAGTGTGGGGGCGTTGATTCTATTAATATTTTTATAATTTATTATATACTCCCTTTAATGATTTTATATGAAATTTCCATAATTTGTGTGAAATATTAATGTTTAAATATTAAATATAATTTTAGTGAACTATTTGAATTCATATAGCTTCAAGTAAATTTAATGTTTTACTAATAACTCTCACCCTACTTTTCCAAATTGCATGATTCCTATTTTGTAGGGTTCCTTACTCACATTAAAACATTTAATTATAAGGTAATGTTGGCCAAATCGTCCATTTGTAGGGAAATATTATCCACACAAGAAGACCCAAAGAATCTATGAAAAAAATTGACCATCGCTGAAGATTGAATTACTGGGAATAATCCAAAACTGAAAATTCGTCAATTCTCCTAAATCATTAGGCTAAAAATTCATGGAGTCATGAATAAATATTTAAAGACCCAAATCTAAAAACAAGGGGCCCAAATGAAGCTTTTAAGTCTGACCCACCATTCTGGCCAGGAATTAAAATCAAGACACTATTCCTGAATTTTCTCCTAATTTAGTCATAAAATCAGGCTGTGATATATTAGTGTGAAATTTATGATATGGGTTTCCAACTTGTTATAATAAATTATTTTTATTTTAGGGAATATCCAGGTTCAAAACCCATTCATATTTCAGCTTCGAAAAAGTGTTTATAAAAATGGACAGGAGCAAACTGTTAAGTAAAAGAGCTATATATTTAGCTCCAAAAGTCCAATGGCAGCCCAATTTTTAGGGATTCCTGTAAAAATCAATATCTACAACTTTTAAGAAGATAATATCTCAAAATTCATCCATCTAGAGGGCCAAATTGGTGATGCAAGTGAAAGGGATGATTTGGAATGAAAACAGTCCACCTCCTTAGGCTATAAATAGAACACCCACTTCTCCTTGAATTCGATTGGAATTTCAGAATAGAGGAGAATATATTGTCATGAAAAAAGCCTTTACAAAGGCTTGGTAGGACCTTCCATACTCAAGTATTCACTTGAGATACCTTTCCTCATCTCTTTGTGTTCATTTACTTTTGTGTTCTTCTTTGTTGTAATCTTGTAAGTCTTTGTTTTTGTAATTCTATTTTAATGAAATTTTCTTCTTATTCATCTTTTATTCCAATTATGCTTCTAAAATTTAATATTAATGGTATTAAAATAGTTTAATTACAGTTTAATCCCCTTCCATTCTTTTGATTTCTCATTCAATCTAAAGTCAGTATTTGATTCCCTTCATTGTCTCTATGTGTGTTCAACACACCACTCTTTTATTATCCCTTTACTTTTCTTATAATCTTAATTTATCATCATAATAATTATAACCATATTAATAATCATTTCAATGGATGAGTAAATCTCTAATTGGGGTGAGTTATAATTTAGGAATGTTAATCGATTTAGAGCATTTTCTCGATGAGTATTCTTTGAATAAACATTGTGTATGTTGGACTTATCATGTCATGGATTAATGAATTGTTTTGTCTAATGAGTGGTTTACATGGATTATTGGAACCATAAATACACTACCATAAACAAGATATGATTAATATTAGAACACTAAATTATGTTAAGTCTTGTGTTAATGCCTCAACACTTGGGAATTCCAATCAATGTCCACTTGTGACATGGGTGTTAATTTAATGCAATATAATGAAAAGCTCAAAGATATCACAAGCTTAACTACCAAATGATGAACTCAACCAAATATTTATCAAATCATTAAATCAATCTTAATCAATCAATCATTTCAATTAAGCTCTGCAAACAAACCCCCAATCAAAATACAATAAACTAAAAACATTCGACTATTAAAAAGTATCATCACTGAGGATTCAACCCAAGTGCTGCTATACACATTTGCAGAACATCAGAACCTTGAATGGTCGATAGGCGATAATCAACTGCATTTTCAGTCATGTAAAAAAGGTTTCAGTAAATATGTTGTGTTTTATGTAATAAGTTGGTATGTAATGCTCCTAATTTCACGAGGCACTAGACCTCTCAATCCTCAATGTCTTCTTAAGCGCATGTTTATGTATTAAATCATGTTTAAGTGTGTAATAAAGATACAAGGTTATTATATTAACCATATATCATATATCATGCCTCATAAGAGTCAAATGGGGAAACATCACCATGGAGTACATAGACTCAACTATACAGGGATTATTTGAGGCACTGGTGGTATGAAGAGGGGACCTGTACATGAACATGATGTCAAAGAATTATCAGTATCTTATTGTACAAAGTATCCAATTATACAACCATAAATTTAGTGCTTGATATCAGACTGCAAAATTAATTATTTAGATGATTTTTTCAACATATCTTATGCTCACTCTTATAATACCACTGAATTTTAAAGTTGGGGGAGTCATATATTCTACTATAAGTCCCATCTTAGGGATCATATAGGTCACAATAAGGTCAATCCATTGGATATTATCCACTAGGAAATATTATATTTATATTCCATTTAATTGAGCTATGAAATATAGTGGGTGTATATGCCCATGAATGGTGAAACACTTTTATTCTCAAGAAAATGACATAATGGCTCCAAATTCCTCTTACTCAACATCCTCAATATAGTTTTCCCTAGAATTAACAACCATATCCTAAAATTAAAGGGATATTTTAAAGGGTTTGACAAGGGCCTCATAGGTTTCCATTGATAAAAATACAACCTCAAGGATTTAGAGAATTTTGGGTGTATTGGAAAGGTTCTTAAGTTCATCATACTTCCACACCAGATGAATATTTTTACGAGTAGAGAGTCACTCTTTAGTAGGTTGTGAAGAATATTCCTTTGGCTAAAGCACTATGGTGTGGATAATACTGGAGAAATTCTACGTCTGGTAAGCTATTCTTCCATGAACAACATATTTTTGGGTTCTAGTCACATGATTTTAGGCCTTGTCATGATATTTATGATTATATTGAACTCATGTATGAGCCACACAGTCAACCAATATTGTTGGATATAGAGGGAATCTGATTAAGAAACATAGGATGGTTGCACTTGTTGATCCTTACATGAGGCATTTTATCTGGTATTAGAAACATGAACAACCTAGTTTGTAATTATGGCATGAGCATTCTATTTTCTAGTGTTTCATATACCTCTCCTTTAATGACATCATTCAAAGGTGCCCAAGGGGTCTATAAGGCATTCCTCATTGATGGAAAATGTGAAACGGTTCCCTAGTTAAAAAGTATTCATGGAGGTGTACTATTTATCATCATCAATGGAATAGTTGTGTAGTGGATGTACCCGGGTCCCATATCCCTACTCAAGAGGAATGAATTCACTGAGAGGTGAATCTGGCTTCCGCACCAACGGGGGACTTTGATTTCCCCAATGCTATCAACATTAATTCTACTGAGATGTAGTAGGCTATGACGTAGATGTATAGGTAGATGTTGGAGGATTTTATGATACCATCAGATGTTCCGGCTTGTTGAAGAAATAATAAATGATACCATGGTCTTGAGAGACTACCTTCTGAGCCAACCAGTCAATGTAGTTATGCGCCATAGTTGAATCATGTTGCAACTCACATGATCCTTCTCAATCATTATCGAGATTAGCAGAGATATGTTTCAACTATGGAGAAATTTTTACCAATATTATTTAACCTAAATCTACGTAGTCTTGGTTAAAATAATTTATGAAAAATCATTATTTTTTGGTGTTTTCAATGATTTTGTGATACAGGTAGTGATCATCATGAGTAGTGAGTTGAGCCTCCTAGTGTCTCTTAAATTCCAGAATCTTTAGGATTCCATTTCTTTGTAGTAGATAATGTACCCTAGGACATTCATGTCCTTAGAGGTCTAGGTCTTGTCGTTATGTTCTACAAAATTCATTCAGGGATCCTGTCATTGATAAAGGTCTGGGGCCACATTCTCTCAATGATGTAGTTGTTCTTGGAAAGGCTTCACATGGCAGGACTGCACTTGGTGAGGATGTTCTTGGAAAGTCTCATAAAAAAAGTTTCCAATAGGTTTATTGGATTAGGATCCTCCATATTCATATAAGAGGATATCTATTTTTTGTAGGCCTTATCATGAGATTTGTAATGGAAAATGGGTTCGATTATTGTTTGGTTAGTTAGAAGGATTATTCTAGACACTATGATTTTTAAGAGAACTCCCAAAATCCATATGGGTAGTTTAGAGAGATGAGGGTATGATCAAACTAATTTATAACATTATCCATTAACATAATAAGAAGATGTTACAAGGAAATAGGCATGTCGAGTGAATACGTGAGTTCCTTCCATCCGGTGATGAAGTTGGCATCTTATCATCAGACCTCTGTTTTCATTTGAAGAGGTCAGTGATGATTTTCTTCATGAGTTGGATTTGTACTAGTAGAAATATATACATAGGACCTCCCAACTAGAAATGGACCCTATGGGTAGCTTAATATACCATAAAAACATATCTCCATAAAATGTATGGACAATCTATTAGAGCTTTATGACATCCTATTGATCTGGAGTCCCCAACATTGGACCATAAATTATTGAAAAATGGTTTAAATTCTGTATTAGATTACCCATCACATTATAGAGGGTGAATTTAGAATTACAAAATTTTGGTGGGTCATGAACATGGTCGATCCAGGAAAGGCATGGCTTTCCATCAAGAAAAATTTCCACCTGTCACATTTCCAAAGACTTAAGAAAAAAGATAAGGGAAGGTATCACGTCATCTTGGAAGGGATTTCTAGCCACCAATGCATTGATAGAATCATCTAATTAGGGATAATCATGAACATGATCCAGAGGTAGATAATCACATTTCTTTGTAAGGGTGGGTGACTCATAGCTACGTCATTTTCAATAACCCCTAGATTTTACCCAAATCATGGGCATGGGATCACCAATTTGAAATCATGGAACATGGTTAAGGAGGACCCGGTTCCCTACTATAAGAGAGATTGGGTCCCTTAATATGTATTCAATTTCTATATTCTACTTGATAATATGGTCAGTGGTTATTTTTTTGTTTTCATCAAGCTCCAGAAGTAAGGCTGCTATCCTGGAGTCCGACTCAAAATTTAGGGAAAATTTGTATTGTTTGAAAGGCTCAATATTTCCCTTGAAATTGTTGATATATCAATGAGAAGATAAAAAAATCTCATTGGAGGACTCTCGAGGCCCATTTCTGGTATCTGCTGATGAGTATGACTCCCTGTTAGGGGGGTTTAGTGTATCATTGTCCCTTAAGGAATGGTTTCCCTATAATTCCCTTCATCAATGGTCTTGTTTATATGATCATTTAGAGGGTCTGTGGTGAACAAATTCACTATACACCATGGAGAGATATTTAATATTGACAGGCTAGTAGGATTATTGTTCCCTTTGTTTCCATATGATAAGACTAAAATAGAGGGATTCAGACTTCACAAGACTTTTATTTCCATGTTTTGAGACATCACTTCCCTGACCTATCGTAGCACATTCAGGATCCTAATTATAGTTTTATAGAGAGTTTGTTAGAATCCATACAATTCAAGATACTAGGATACTGGGAGTCCTGTAATCTACACCCTCTTGCACTATTTGTGAATAGAATCAAGGTGCTCATGGATCCCTGAGTAGGTGAGCTGTTGATTTTGAAGGTGGTGATGCATTACCCTTATATTTTGGAAAAAAACAACATGGCCCTATGTGAGGATATTTGAGATGATAAAATATAGAGTTTTAGGAGAGAAAAAATGGCTCATATCCTTTCAGTGGCTAGGGGTTCCCATAAGTACTCTTGTTCACTACCAGGGGGTGGGGTACTCCTTTTCCAAGTTAGCCAAATATCCAATTGGAATATGCTAAGATAAGGGTAGAAACACCGATACAAACCATAATTTCTACTCATTTATAAGGATAGGGGGAACCAAAGGGGTAAAATATACACTATATTCTGTAATGTCACTTTTAAGACGAGCCAACTTCAATATCATATCCATGTAGGATGGCGTTCTTTCCACTTCCTCAGGAATCATATGGAAACATCCCATTGAGGCTCAGTGGTGTTTCACCATCACCTGAAGGCAACAATTTGGATCCTTAAATCTTTCCAAATTCTAGTGTGGAGGTTGAGAGGAGAGAAACATATGGTGATGGATATGGTTTCATTATAATTATTTATAAGGAGGATAGAACTTCCTCAACCTATAGGTACCTATAGAGAGACTTGGCGGCCTTATTGACTTCAAATACTAGGATTGAAATCATCAATTAACGGAATTATTCCCCTTGCTCTAGTAGAGGGGTAATGGTTCTCTCATCGATTTATCCCTCATTTTAGAGTCTATGTGGTTGAAAATGATGGGATGATCCCCAATTTCTGACTCTAATGGTGTGGTAATTCTCAAAGATTTAGTTTCTAAGAGTCACTCAGGTTCCTTCCATGCACGTTGTTACCGACTCCAAAAGAAAACTCACCATAAAAGGTGTTTCCTTTAATACACCAAGATGTTACATAAGATCATCTCACATTTATAGAATTCAAAGGACCAATATGTTGGTTGGTGGAAATGAAAGGAGGACCTATGCACTGGTTGGTGGTAGTGCATGGAGGACCTCTACACTGGTTAGTGTTAGTGTAGGGAGGACCTCCACAATGGTTAGTAAAAGTGTAGGGAGGACCTCTAGATTCCCTGTAACAACTGTCGATGGAAAATTTGACAGAGAGAATCAACCCATACCATGTGAGAGGTGGTTGGAATATTGATACTAGGTGGGTAATGATGGATCCTCACTCATCTATTATATTTATATGATGGGATATGCTAGTGGTGGTAGTGGCCACTAGAGCTGCAAAAGATGCCTCATATCGGGCTATGTTCTGGTCTTTCCCCCATAACCAACATAAACTGTTCTGGACCAAGGATAGTGGAGTATTGATGGGGGGAACCCGGTCATAAAATATGATACCAATTAGAGTTTGTGCTATTATGGCTTGGTGGGATCCCTCATGGTCATCCCCCGAGTGTTGATCCCAATGGGTGTGACTCGAACGTCCCCACCACCTTAGAATGGGGGGGGGGGTGCAATATCAGAGTAGTCTAAAGAGAGGCTCCAAAGTAGTTTTTTTATTGGAAAGGTGGGTGTTTTACCTCATTGAGTCCCTTCAAGGGACGTGATTTTTGAGAGGTTCTAATGCCTCGAGATCTTGAAGGGCCATATCCATAGTGGGAATGACCACTTCCTTCTTGCATTAGTGAACGAGGTGATGATCACCCTCATCTGAATGATCTTGGAGGGTGATCTGGGGCCTGGGATACAAGTAGTTAAATACACAATGACTATTGAGGTAGAAATATGGTTTTACAGGATTTCTATTCCTACATTTCCTCTAACCCCAATCCTATTGGTGTTAATTCTCCAATCTCCAATAGATGGAGTTTTTTAAAGTACAGGGAATCGTCTATAAATATAGATATAGTGAGTGTGATGTTCAATGTCGTAATATCATCCACTATTTCTGAAGAAAATATGGATTCCACATTGATGATGTGGTAAATAGAGTTTTCCCAATTTTATATTCACCAAGTCACATGAGAGTTTCATTCTAGGTCCACTACATTCCTGGAGGGACCTGTCATCGAATATTTGGATCTAGTGATATAGAAATCTGATTTTTTCCCTAACATTAATAGTTAATGTAGTTGAATTATAATAGATTCATGTTGGGATCACAATTTTTGTTTAGAGAATAATGATTTCAGAAATGTCTAGACATGAAGATTCCAAAATCTGACGGTTCCCATCATTGCTAATATACTCACTATTATAGGATAAGATCATTTTCATTAGGTTAACCGTTTTTGTTTCCAATTATTTCATATCCAAGGATACATGGCATCCCTCTGTCTGGTGGAAACACATGTTGATTTTTTTCTCTATATTACTTCTTTATATAGATGGGTATCATCCATCAATTTAATCACTAACATCATCTCCTTGACCAAAACAGGATGAGGGGACGTCAGTTACATAGTCCATGTATCCATACTTGGATGTTTTTTTTCCTATTTCAGGTTTCCTTATAGATCTAGGTCATGTTCATGAAACCCATTCTAGTGCCATATTAAAGTGGATTCAAGTTAATTATGTTGATTCTATCTCTACAGGGAAGAAACCTATGAATAGAGAGGATAGTTACATTAGGAATGTGTATACATTTATAGATTTTGGTTTTGAATGGAAATTGTAGACTATTCCCCCTTTTAATGTTGTAACCATATTATATGAGGCATCTTAGGTGATAAACCTAATGCATATTGTATCAGTTGTGAGGTAGTTGACACCCGGGGTGTAATTCATCTAAGGATTTTTACCTCACACATCCCATGATTATTATATGGGGTAGAGATTTAGGGTTGGTTTTTAGGTTTAATATGTTACGGGGATAAGTGGGTCGTAGGATTAATGAATTTTTGTGATAGTTAGGTTGCAGTTTTAACATTTTACGGTGAAATATAGTTCACATATTTAATGTCATGTTGGGACAGGTGGGCCAGAAGATGAAAATCTTGTGGGGATAAGTGGGTTGTAGGTTTAACATCTTTTGGGGACATGTGGGTCTCTATGTGTATCAACAAGGGGGGAAGATGATCAAACCTGGGATTTAATGGAGTGTGTCCCTTGGGAGGAAGATATCAAACTTCAAATTTGTTTTGGTGTTTCCCTAGTTTGGATATCACACTTGGGGGTTTGGTGATATTGTTTTGGTGTTGGGATTAAATAAAAGGGAGGTACCCTAGACCTGTTGATATGATGGGAATGAACCTCGAGGTGGTGTTCTACACACCTTTTTACAAAATAGGGATCAAAACCCACACAGTTCAATGCCTACAAAAGTAATCTACACAAAGAGTTAAGGTTATCAAAAACCCCAAGAGACGCAAAGGTCATTCTTATGCGAAGTATGTGTAAGTTCACATAAGTAATCTACACAAAGAGTTAAGGTTATCAAAAACCCATGGGATGTGGTATAAAAAGGATTTCTACATTTAGAAATACATCACCTCTATTTCTAATGAAGCATACGAGTATTGGGAATTCATAGATTTTCCGAGAAGATGAAAGGTAATGGTCCCTAAAATTTAGACATTTGGAGGTATTTATAATCCCATTAGTGGAAAGGGAATTTGTTTTGTAAAGTTGGAAGCTTATATGGAATATTACGAGCTTCAGGGAGTGATGGGATTCTGTAAACTGGAGTTATACTCCATGAAGGTTACCACATAAATCTTCACACGATCAGTTATTTCCTTGAATCAGAGTTATTCTACATGGAGGTTACCACCTCAAGATCCACATGAATGGGGAATTATGAAAACTTATGTTACACTATTTAGATATTACCATCACAATCTCTACACCATTGGTGGAATTCCATGATACAGAGTTATGCTTCATGGAGGTTACCACCTCATGCCCCATTTGGCTGGGTGACTTTCATGAACTGGAGTTATACTGGGTGGAGGTTACTACCACAAGCTCCACATGACATGGGGAATTCAATGAAATTGAGTTATTCATCATGGTGGTTACCACCACAATATCCCTATTATTGGGTGACTTCCATGAATTACAGTTACACTATGTGGAGGATACTGCCTCAATCTTCGTCTAGATCGACGACTTCTGTGAACAATGGATATTCACAGTGGTTTATACCTTCGCAAACCTAGACCCTTAGGTTTAATTTTTAGCTATGTTTTCCTTAAATTTTTATTTAATTTTCCCTGAAGTCCTATATCATTCCCATGAAATGCATATTTTGGCCTCAAAAAAGTAATTAATTTTTTTTATATTTGGAAAGATTTCAACTGTGTCCTCTCTCTCACTTATAAATGGACACCTACTATGATTTTTTCTCCAAATATAAAAAAATTCGTCTATCATAAAAGCCCAACCAAAATACTTTCATAAAATATCTCTCTATTCACTAGAGGTAATGGTTTGATCAAAATACTATATTAAGATGAATTTATGTATAAATCTAAGTAGGTTGTCTATAGAATAGGTATAGTTCTTAACTGAGTGTTTTATTTATTATATATTAATTTACCTATTTCAAAACACTCCTAACCATTGTGATAAAATAAATTTAGTGTCTCGAATATACAAAAAAAATTATTATGTTTATTGTATGACACTTATTAATCTATTAATCCATTTAATGTAATATTAAAACATCTTTTGTATGTATGTGCAGAATATCTCTTTGCGAAGATGATTTATTCTATTGTTTGTCACCGAAGATTATGGTTGTTAATAATGATGGATCAAAATGAAATAAATTTATATATATGCTAAAATTTAAGTCATTAATGTCACATGAATATTATAATTCTTTGTTTACCATAAAAAGAAAAAGAAAAACATCTCTCAAGAATATGTACATACTACTACCCCCTGAACCGATGAATTTTATTTTTCTTCATCTACTCACATTGATGGTATATATAAGTGGATTTAGTGAAATAATATTATATTTATGATATAAATTTTTTTTAAATATAAAAATACTTATCTTTTAAACTTCATGTTCGTTGGAAAATAGAAATGTTACTCATGCGTATGTACGAACTACAATCTACATGTTGTAACATAATTCTATTTTCATAAATATATTACATGGTTGGTTATAAAAGATTAATTAATGATTAAAAATGAAAATTATTACATTATTAATATTATGTAAATTATGTAATCATCAATAATTTGACCATAGTCAACCCACCAATGACATTTTTGACTTATAAGTCGAATATTCTCAGAGTATATGAAGTAAATTTAATAAAATAAGTGATTAAATATTACATGGTAAAAAGTAAAATAAAACAAATAATAAAAAGATAATTAAATTGAAAAATAGTCTTTATCATGTAAATAATTAAAATAAAATTATTATTCAGGATGTTAAAGAATGTACATGGAAAGTCAGACTCGAGGTATAAGATTTCTAGTCTCAATTTCCATTCATTGAGACTTAAGATATTTTCACCACATGTTTTGTTTTCTATAGAATATAAAATTCTTTATGGATGTATCATATAATTATTCTCATATAATTAATGTTTTTAAAAATACAATCAAATTTCTTTACCTAAATGATTCAATGCTTCAGAAGCTATTATCTGTCAAGAGATTATTCTTTAAACCTTATTTTAAAAGTTTTTATGTTTTTCATATATTTTTAATCATTATCCATATTATTTTAAAAAACATCAAGTATGTTATTAATATACATAAATTTATGTGTTTACCTTATGATATTGGTTTCTCAATGATTGATTGTGGGGGAGGGGGGTTTTGTGAAATCCTTCACGTCTGGTTTACTATTTTTGAATGGTTTCCAAGTTTTTTTTTGTTTGTGGAAAAATATAGAAACACAATGGATATATATATGTGATAAATTTTGGACTTAAACTCCCAAGTCAAGAACTCATTGTGATTTTTTGTCAATGATAATTAAGAACTCACATTGTTCGAGAACATGGGAGGTTGGGATCATAATAATATTTTGGGGGGAATTATTTCTCACTCCATGAATCTCTTATAGATTTGAGATATGTTTATGAATCGTTTGTTAATTATCAATTATGATGTGGCTCACCCAATATTTAATAATCAATTATTAAAATTTATATAATTTATAATCATCTGTATATATCTATGGTTATTCATCTATGGAGATATCTATATGTATCTGAGGTTATCCATAAATGGTATCCTCTTATATACTACTTAGATATTTTTTGTTTGTTATTATAGTAATGCTATTTTTCTAGCCACACAATGGGGAACTATATATTTTTTCATCATCTTGGGATATGAGAGTTATTTTTATGTTGGGATCAAACCCATTAATGGGATTCCTATGCATCCTTGTGAAAGTAATCATAACCACACACAGTTTATGACCTTTTAGTGGAGAACATAATATCTTTTAAGGTCATATGTTAAGGAACCAACCTCATAGTTTAATTTCATGTAGAAAATACATTTGGTTGGATGGTGTGTAGTCAAAGTTGGTGTGGGACTTATGTCAGAGTAGCCTTGGGAACTTGGAAGGAATATGGATTACCAATTTGAATTAAACTGTATTGGGAGTTTGGCCTAAGGAGCATAGTGTTGATTTGGGTGATTGGTTTTAGACCACATGGAGGATTCATATTTATCCCATATTGGTAGGAATAAAATCCCACATATTTTATTTATGAGGACCTATGATTATGGAATCACTTTTATATTTGTCTTATGGGGGATTATGGCTCATTGTGAGGTTTTTTTTGTTTTACTTCTAAATAAGATTCCATAGTAAATGGGTTTATGATTGGGGTTTACTCCCGATGAGGATACCCATAGATTGACTTGATATGGGGTGTACTCCTATGAATTATGAACACATTGGTGAAGTGTTGGGGCTTATACCAAGTAGGAGGCACATATTTGGGTTGGGGATTACACATGTAATGATCCCAAAAAGGCTTAGGAGCATATGGATTTTATGACCACCAACATCCTCTAATCCCATATGAGTCATGGTCCGTGTGAGAAACAAGAAGAAATGGATGATCTAAAAAACCACTCAATCCAATTTACCTAATGGTTGGATGCATATACCTATGTACCCATGCCTATAGAGGCACTCTGAAGGAAGGTAAGTGGAATATTCAAAGGATGATACCCTTCTAAAAAATTCATCCGATTGTGTGGATTTTGTGATCACATCTATTGAAGAAGGAAGGAGAAGATCCAAAAACCCACACACTTTTCCCAATCCATTAGTGTAAGAGGATAAGGGTATGACAATTCCCTCTCTTCAAATTACGATGGAATTGGTCTGGGGTATAGAGAATGAGTGTCCAATGAAGTAGGAGGGAGAAGAGAGGACCCGTGTGCCTATCCTTTCTATGACCTAGTGGCTAGGAGGTAGAGAGGAGAAAGAGTCGAACATAATTCAAAAAAGGATTATGGATTAATACAAGAGGTATTACCTAAAATTGGGTATTTCTTGAGGTTGGAGGATCTCATTACATGTTTAATGGAAAAGAAATAATAATACTAAAACTCCCTTTCAAGAACTAGAGGCCCTAGATTTTATAGATGATAAGGGCAGAACATGGTCCTAACCCCGGTATCTGAGACCAGGAACTTGCTAAAACTATTCCTAGAGTAGGTGTACTCATTTCCAAAGTAATGAGAAATGAAATTCACACAAAGGACCCTAACCATTTTATAATACAAGGGTGGGAAACCTCCGGCCGAAGGAATGAAAATCCAAATGAGGGACATGATAGTGTTCTAGTTTTCATGGTCTTTTAATCCTAGAGGCTTTGATGGAGGATTTCAACTTGGACCCTTTTAAATATGGGAACCATAGGAAAAGAATAATTTCCCTGGATGGATTATAAGAAGTCCTACTAAGTGTCTTGCATAGGCTAAAGGCTAGGGTGAACCCAGGGGGCTCACGCAGGCGGGCCTGTGTGAGCCAAGGAAGGCTCACTCAGGGGTAGGCCTAGGAAAGATGGTGGTACCCTGGGTGATGGACCACCTGGGTGACTACACATTGGAGATACAGTTCACAAGCCTTCAAGGATCTACACATGTGTTCCCATAAGTGGATCATGTAGGCCCCTTGTTATGGAATGGGGGTCTCACGTTAGGGTTCAACAATAATAGGGAAAAAGTTCCTCACATAGGTGTTATGTGTTTCAAACACTAGGAGGACTTTAGTTTCATTATCCAACTCTAATTATGTACTCTAAAGGTTTTATTGGTCTACCTAGAGGGTTTCAGAGGGATTTAGAAAAGGACTAGGTTCCGTAGAGCATCAATTGGCCTTCATGAATTTACTTCCATACAAATAATGACCCCAGGTTCCTATTTATAGGAAAATATAAGACCTTGGGTGAAGGGGCTATCTCACCTATAATTTACATAGTGGTCTTACACTCATGTGTATTTCATAGGATCTTTCTTTGTTTGATCGTATAGACTAACGTGGAGGTACCCTAAGTGGTAACAATGCTTTTGGGTTCCTAGGAAGATGGTATTTGGAAGAAATTTTGATCCACGGCCTTCTTTATTTATCTTCTTCTTTCCTCCTTAATGTATTTACCTTTGTCACCTTTTCATCCATGTGAAAAAACTAAGTGTAAAAAAAAATCCCCCACCCCTTAGGATTGGATCCCAATCAAAATAAGAGAGTCTAAACATAAAAAAAGGTATGAATAGGTGGACGGAGTACAAATGTAATTCATTCTGGTAGTATGATTAGGTCTACAGTGTAGGTGGGATAGGTACTCAGGCTGTGTAGGGGGTATTCCTCATCTATAAATATGGTCCTTATTTGAATGGTCCTCTCTCACAACTTCATACTTTCAACTCTCACTCCACTAGACTCCTACACAACACTTCGCCAATGAATTTTCACAAATAGAATCAATTATACTAACATGTTATGTATCTATCTATATGATGAATATACCTATATGAGTTTATGGTATAGGGATCATGGGATATAGACCCATATGAGTAACTTGTGTGAGTCACCTATTGGATGGTCTTATGCGAGCTCATTCCCTTTCCATATTTTATCTATTTCTACATTTTTTTGAAATAGAGACTTACCTAATACCAAAAACATGGTTCTTATTTAAAGTGTCCATGGATTATAAATAATAGAGTTTTCAATTAACGAGCTATGAATCTTCTGATGGAGAAGATAAATCCTATAGGGTATAACTATAAAGATTCTTGCGATACAAATATATCCAATTTGTAAGGCCATCAGAAGAAGTACCATATGATTTACATGAGAGTAGTCATCTTCTGGTTTACAACCATGTTCATATAAAGTAGGTCCTTATACAAGCTTCAAAGATCTATACTCCTCTCAGAAGGATTCAAGACTATAGAAATTTCACTACCACCAACATTTCCATAATGATTTCATTATTAATATCAGGACATCATCCACAACCTATTTCATGCACCATATCCAGTGTGTTATGGATATGAAGCCAACCACACACTTGAATTGAACCCACATTGCTATCCATATGTATTACATGATTCCAAGAGAGATCAGTCAAATGGTTGGAAGAATGACCAGGACTTCGGCTTAGGTGGGGGTGTTAAGCCAGTGTGGATGTGGGAAAACTGGGTACACCAGACTTGTTTTGTTTTTATGGAGATTAAATACATAAAAATCTATGAAGACATGAGGGTAGGGAAAACCAAAATATATAAAAATGAAAAATTCATTCCCGATATGGTAAGCCTGTAGAGTCTACAGAAAAAATCTTTTCACTTGATGCATAGAGAAGTTGCTATTAACTTGTTGGACATCCACCAAATCTCTGGGCCTCTGATCCTTGGAGACATGTATGATGAGTTTATCCCTCCAAGGGAATTTTGGGATGATGCTAAAAGGAATATACCTCTGGTGTGTGATCTGTTAAAAATATCTCATGTTATTATGAAGGAAGACCCTCAGCCAAACGATGATATCCATCCCAAGGCATGGTCGAGTGCCTTCTTGGAGATAGAGGAGGAAGGTCCCACTTGCAAATATCTAACTGTATGTCCCAATACCGTGAAAAAAGAACTCCTAGTTCATTTTGGCAAACCTTGGAGAATAGGGAGTATGAAAAATGGGTGTATAAGCCCACATCCAACATTCCTATGAAGAAATGACTCACATGAGTTTTAGCCATGCAGGTAAGGATCTATGTACTAACTATTATTAATTCCAATAGTGACATAAGTTTAGGTAAATTTGTCATGGTGGCCATGCTAGACAATAAGTAGAATTTGTGGTTAGAAATCCCATCATTGTAGAAATTTATCAAATCTTGTAACATATTCTTGAGGGGAAGGCCCCATTCCGAATTGCAGGACCATTCAAGGTATTGTGGGGATATCTTGTAGCTCACTTTAGATCCTACACCCTCTTATGTGGGGTTGAGATTCCTAGGATCCCGTTCGAACCTTTTTTAGGATATTTCTGGTACTCCTACCTTTTCTATGAAACCCATTGAGATCCTATTGAGGTGGACCCTATTCCAGGAGTTCAAATTCTTATTGTTTGGGGGTCCACCTACTGGGAACTTTAACGATTAATTGAAGGTTAGAATTGATCTAAGGTCATATATGATGTCATTTAGTGAGGGTTATATGAAAAATTGTATCGATGGTGATGTTATATGTGAGGAATATGATTCATACCTTCTTTCACATGAATTTATATGCCAACAAAAAATAATTGTATCTTCTCCAGTACATGTTTGATTAGAAAATAATCTGATGGTTTCCCAAGATCCCTGGATCCTTTGTCCATAGAGCTGACTCAAGCGGTAATCAATCTACCTTCAGTAGATGCAACAAGTGGATTAAATTCTTAGTATTGTGATACATAGATTTCATCATACCCTAAAGTAGTGTTGGATAAATATATTCCTCAAATTGTTACAAGACCATCCAGCATTCATTGGAAGTGTGGTGGAATGGCTCCCACTCCAATAGTTTGTTTTTCTTCTCCCCTAGATGGTACTTCATCAAATTCAAAGGGTGAAGATAACGAGGTTCCAATTTCATCCAAATGACCTCATGAAAGGTTCAATCCACCGACCATGATCAGAAGGGCTACACCCAATGATATGTCACCTAGAGGTTGTGGTCATCATCACTAAGAAGATACCCAAGATCCATTTTCTCTTACTTTATCTGTGATGTACTCGGTGGGTATGCCTATGAAATCCAATTCTTTTGAATCATCTTCCCAGTTCAATGATACTTACTCAAAATTATTTCAACTATAGGTATTACAATATCAATAGGCCATGTCCTCTAATGCTGAAATCATATAGTCGCTTCTTCGCACTGGACTGTCAATTCCAGGGATATGAGATGCTCAAGATCCACCTGATCTTCACTTTGAGGGAAATCCTGCTAAAGTGAGGGTATATATCTGAGAGTTATAGAATATCATTTATTCAACTGATGATCAAATCCATGTAATGTGTTGGGTGAAGGATATGGTGTTTCGAGACACTGTTGAAGGGGTTGACCACCCATCTCTTGATGAATCAATTGAGTATCCAATCCCAAAGATGTAAGTTCTCACCTTTCATAGTTTCTTTTGTATTTCTTATATTTCATTTCAAAAAAATTATTATTTCTAATGGGAATTTCATTTTCATTTTCATCAGGCTATATAGAAATCAATAGAGGTTTATTCATCAAAATATGGCCTAAATGGCACTCTTATCGAGATTAATGAATCATCCCCAAAACTAGGCGAGAAATACCTAGTTCAGGAGATGATGGAGGATGACATGGTGGGAGAAATTCTATTGCCTCTTATAATACCTATATTTGAGGAGGACTATTCTAACCTACCTCTGAAGAAAAAGAAATAATTCAAGAGGATAAAATCTTGGGATGAGTACAAAATTATTATATGTTAGTTATAATGGTTTTTTTAATTTCTATTATTTGGATTAAATTTCTATCTTTTTTTTGGTGTTGCAAAATATCTTTCACTATTTGACTATAAAGGGATTAAAAAATAGACTCTAATAACTAAGGAGGGTGATATAAACTATGAATATATCCCTTCTGGTGATTTATCCCCCTAAATAGTTTGAGTGTCGATGGATGATGGTAAACCATCTAGTCTAGTTACTATTCTTGATGTTGTAGAAAGGAAGGAGGATTCTAGTAATGTCAAAGGTACATTATAAGGTGTTAAAAGTTGATTACTACTTTTTTTCCTTATTATATTTCAGGATCATCTCATGCATTGGAGAACCGTGTGATGACTGATGTTGACCCTATAGTTGTCTCCAAGGAAGTTGTTTGGGGTCTCAAGTTATCGGAGAGGGTGATATACTAGGTCCAGATCCAAATATTTGAAGCATCTCCATTGGTGAGATTACCACAAGGATTTGGATATCAATATATTCCATGAAGAATCTTTGTATGACCTTTGACGAAGTTCTAGAAGATATTAATCTTCCTACTGCATTAGTAGAACTGGAGTCACATAATGGGGAATTGAATTGAAATGAGTCTATATATATGTGAATCCAATTTCTTTATGAATAATTATATGATCATGAGTGATTAGATTGAATATATATATCCATAGGGAATTTTACATTAACGGTGCATGAACAGGGCATGAAAGTCCATCATAGTACCACCATTGATGCGGAGCTAGATCAAGTGTACATTGAAATGGGAAATATTCTGAGCCTCTCTTGACGATTCCTAGGTAGAAAAAATATAATTCCCCTCATAAAGAGGTTCCAATTAAAACATCCAATGTTAGGGACTCTAGGGAAAAATCAACCTCAGTTTCTGACCCGTTACTCAGTGATTGTCACTTACTGGTGATCATCATTTACTTATTTAACCTATAATCCTTTTTGAGGCTAATAATGAGTCTCGACCCTTATTCAATGCCAAAAAAATATATTTTTGGTTCCTATGGTGAAGTATCTTTGTAAATTTAGTCGTTACATAGATAAGAATCCATGATTGATTTGGAGGGAATATGTATGGGTGCTTTAATAAGTACTCTGATCTTAGAGTATGTTTCTCCCTCTAAAAGTGGTTCTGAGTCAGATCCAGAGTTGTATAATACTCGTAAGATTATATTTTGGGGGGATTGGTGGGATAAAAGGAAAATAATCTATGATATTACACATGAAGACATGCCTTCATGAATCCATCAAATTTCATTTATTTTAGGTATGTTGGGATATGGCAGATTTTATTACCACATGATTCATTCTGTTGTGAAGAAAATCATTCAAAAATAAGAGAAAGAGAAATAGATTCATCAAGAACTCATAAAGGATAATATATTCATTATCATTAAATATTTATTGTACTCATTATCCTGGGAATAGTTTGACTATACCAAGAACATAACAGAATGTAAGTAATGCAATAATGAGAAAACCATCCAAGTATCGCACCTCCAGCATGAATTGGATTTCACTTAGGGGGAGCCCGTACAGCTCCATCATTCATTAGATGAATCAAAAATTGAAGGTCCAACTATTATTGTGGAAGCAATAGAAAAACTCCACCATGAAAAAGAGAGTGAATTTGTTCAATTGATAAGGATTCAATAGGTGGATAATGGGGTTGGAAGACCATTCAATAAATGAAGTGTTATGTTGATGGTCTCTTGAAAATTGGGATGGATATACTCCATCATGTGGATGCTCCACCAATTTTTATGCCTTTTAAATGAATTTAATTTTTATTCTAATCACATTTGTCTTCATACCTATTTTCTTTATGCAATCATAATATTCCATTGAAGCTGATTTGCACAGCAAGACATTTTTGCACCAGCTAGTCGTAACCATAATGACAAGATGGGGATATTCGCTAATTTTTTCCTCATCCATATGGCCTTTTAAGTGTAGTTTCATTTTTTCTAGGTTCATATAGGGAACCCTATAAACATTGTGTCATTTGTTTCATTACCCTATTTTTTTCCTAAGTCCAGTATAAGGAAAACTCAGAGGGTGAGACTTGAATTTTAATTAGGACACCCTTTTGGGTTTTCATACTTTCATGTTTTGTGATTTTTTTTATTTCCATATTTTTTCCAAAACCAAACAGATTGAATGTCTAGAGAGCCGAGACTCAAAGTTTATCCAAAGTTCCCTTTGTGGGTTTTCAACCTGGAGAGTATTGTGTCTTTTTCTATGGGTAGTTTAAAGCAGTTATTTCCAGACTAGTGGGATCGATGTTTTTAAGTTGAAAAGATTTGACAATAATTTTTTATATGATAAAAAAAACAAGGATTGTGTGTCAAGATTGTTCTGAAATCCTTCAGATTCCCCCAATAGGAATTTTGATACACTATTTACGGCTTCTAAAACTAACACCTGATATTTAGGAATATAGGAGGTATTTCTCGAGGATAAAATTACCACTAGTTAAAGGACTTATTTTTTGGGTAGTTTCATTATATTATAACTAAGGTGAATAATATATAGTCATATAGTGGAATCCTTTGGTTGAATGTCCCATTATGTGGGAGAATTATGCATGGCTAATGGGGGTGCAAACTTGTAATACCCAAAATATTTTTATGAGATAAAATTTTTATTTTAATTTCCTTGATTCCTTGTATTATAGGCTACTCCAAGATAACCTTGAGAAATATAAAACATTGGCTTAGCTTGTGGTATACACAACAATATTCTTGGATTTTATTACATACAAGTTCATGTTATTCTGATATAATTTATTTCATGCAAGACCGAGTATATGAGAACAACTAAATAATATTATGTAACTATATAACGTAGCTGTTAAAATGGTTGGAATGGAAAGTATTAAATGATTTATGAAGAAATTGCCTGGACATATATTTAATTAATTATATTGTGAACAATTATATATAAATTAAAATAAAAACATTTTTAATTAAAAGGAAATGTTTTTATGAAAACGGTTTAAATGAAAATAAGTGAGTTTATAATATAATAAAATACTACATTATGGATTTTTTAATGAAATATATATGTGATATATTCATTATAATATCTAAAATTATTCATATATGTTTTATACGCATGATATAAGAACAAATTCAGTTTTTTCGATAAAAGAAGTATTTTTAAAAAATTATAAATTTACCACCTTTTGATGGAGAACAAACTTTAAATCCTGTTTTTTACACATTTATAATTAATTTTTGACAAAATAAAATTTTTCTTTGGAAGTGGGACAACAAAATTTATTTTGATTGAAATTTTGGTATTCATCTGAGAAAATTAATTTTTTAATGAATAGTGTAACATACTGCATTTAATTCAAAACAACATTTTTGTCTAATTTATTTGTATTGATAGAATATATTTTTATTTGCACCTAAAATATATTTAGATCATATTTTTATTATTAAATCCAATTTTGGTTATTGGAAGTAATTTCACCTCGAAATTTGATATAAACACATGTCAATATTTTGATGGTTTTTAGTTAAATAAAATCTCATTTTATCACTATGACAATGAGAATTGATGTTAAATTGCATACTGCAATTTATGTGTTTGGAATTAGAAAAATCTGATTTCATAATTGTAATCAGTAGGTCAAAATTATGTAAATAAGTATCTTTTATTTTTTTAGACATTATGAATAATAAATTTTGATAATTTTTATTAATACGGTGGAAGGGTAATCGAGTAATTAAGGGTAAGAATACTATTATACAATTACACTATCACTTTTATTAATATCATTGGATGATTTTTTTTGAAAAAAATAATTCTTTGGTTGAAATAGTGTTTTTTGGAAGCCACATCGATGAGATCAGGATAATTAATTTATTTTATTTAAAGAAAAGTTAAATTTGTCTCACTCAAATTTTAATAACTAAAACATTTTTTATAAGGTTATACAGAAGATATATTTGATTATAAATACTTATTTGAAAGCTAAAATGTTTTTATTTATCATGGTAATTTATTTTTAATTTTTAGGAAACACATAAGACAGCCCAAATCACTACAACCAATGTACTAAAACCGGAAAACATCCCCAAGGTTCCTAATGACACAACTCATCAAGACCAAAGCTCAACATCTGGATCCACCTCCAAGATATCCCTTCTCTTTACTCCAACTTGGAAGATGAAATTCTACAAACACCAAATGAAAAAAGTAAGGCATGAGCCAAAGCCCAATAGGATACCACCAAAGATTCCATAATAGATGCAAAATGATGATTATACAAAGAAAAGAAATCAATTTTCAAATAAAAGTGTTTGGAAATTCAAAATCACATTTAAACAAAACATGAAATACATTTTCTAATGATGGAAATAAATATTTTAAGTAATGATTTTACAAATGATGGAATATTTCTAAAACAATGGCTTATGTAAAACATTTATATAAAACAATTTATATAAATTTCACACGCATGTAAGCCCTTCAAACTAACATTGACATATATTTATATCTCAAATATAAACAAACAAGTGATTAACAAGATAATTTTTCAAAAGGTACAATAGTATTAACTAGATATAGGATTCCGCACTCTCTATGCAAACTCAGAAAAATGTATATATGCACTTCCCTATGATAATGGCCGAAGGAGACTCATCACCAACCCGTCGAGGATGTGACCCACCGCAAGTATGTTTTAGAATGTTGTCGTAGCATAGAGTTTATCTGAATAACTCACTAAAAACCTAAGGCATGCATGCACTCTTACTTGTTGGGTGAACTATTTTAAGACTGCTTAATAATATGGTCAATCTCATTCATCCATTTCAAAATTTCCAATTTCATTCTATTTAAAAATAGGTTTTATTAAAAAACTTAGATTTTTCAAATGATAAAACCACTAGGTTTATATCAAATCATTTTAATCCATTTTCACTAGTTTTAAATCCATTCCAAACCAATTCTATCATTACACAATATATTTCCACAATTAAATTCAACCATTTAATTGTAATCATTTCCAAAAAAATTTATAATTTAAATTAAAAAAATTTAAATTATCCAATTTACATAAACACACCCAATTCATTATAATCAGTGGTTTTCTAAATTTCAATGCCAAAACCATTTCAACTATATCGATTCACTAGAATTGAGTATTTATCAATTTAATTTAATGATGATTTGAGTAATTGAATTTAAACCAACAATTGAAATAAATCAAGAAATAAAAGGTTAATCAATTTGGCTAATCAGAACAAAACCACTTACCTCAAGGTCGTCGATGTCAGTGACAATGATAATCCACCCAATGTGGTTCAATACTCCTCCTTAAGGCCTTATTATCATAGGCATCAACACACCAATTTCTGATGTTCGTCAAGGGGTCCTAAAACCAAAACATTTATTTTATTTCACTACGAAGTAAAATATTACTTGAAAATAATTTTTCTCTCTCTTATATAATATCTGGATTATCATTTTAAATTATCTCATGTAATGATAATTTATCTCACCAGGATAATTTTCAATATATATATATATATATATTATCACATTTGATAATATTTATCAATCATGGAAATTTTTTAGTTTATCATTATATCAATGCATGAACTTTTGATTATCCATCATAATAATTATCTTTGATAAAATCACAATTAGCGTTTTAATAATATTAATAATTAGCCTTTGATAATATGAAAATTATCATTTGATAATTAAATTAATTATACTTTGATAAATTATTGCAATTATTTTTTATTTTAACAATATAATATTCTCAATATAAATTATCAATGTTACTATTGTCGGATAATTATTCACATATTTCTCAATAATCTCACAAAACCAAATTTCGATAATAATAATTTGATATTTCACATAGTTATTCATTCGTAACTTGAGTTTCAATATAAGGTTATTCAACCAATTTTTTGTAAGTATCATTAGATAATTGGGTAATCATCCTTTTGATAATTTTTGAATAATTATTATTTTTTTGATTGCTGTGGAATAACCCCTTCACAATTTTGATATAATTATCATCTGATAATTATTTAACCGAAAACTAATAATTCATGTAACAATACTTTGATAAATATTTTTAAGAATTATTCCATGACGATTCATGTTAAATTATTTAATTTAAATTCCACAAATTATTTCCATAATTTTATAGTTTAGGAAAATATTGAATAAATTAGTTAAAATAAATAAATAAATTAATAAAAGTGAAGATAACTTGGGAACTGCAACAAAGGAGAAGATGCAGTGATCATGAAAATGGAAGAGGGATAATCAAACCCAAAGAAGACCAGAAATTTGACTTCGATCATTGAAACACAAGAGAGATTCAGAATCAAAACTACCATAAAAACCAAAGATCGGGTATTTTAAACTTACCATGCAACATTCCAGTGATCAAATTTGAAACCCATATTTAATCCATCGTTTCAGAAGAATCATGATGATGGAGTGATTTATTTCATCCATTAATGTCATCAATGTTTGAAACGGTTTGAAACAGATGAAAAAAAGTTTTGAAAACCGTAATTGTTAAAAATAGAGTCGAGCATGATCCAACGTGTTTTTAGGGGTGATTGAATAGTGTTCCATTTTTTAATAATTAAATTAAATTAATTAAATTAAGTATTTTATGTAATTTTTTAAAAAATGAATTAATTAACGACGTTACCAAACACTCGTTGGTGATGAAGGTTATGATCTTCTTAGGGTAAAGACCCCGTTCCGGACCCACCAGTAGTATCTTATTTCTCAAAGTATTCACCATTTGAATGATATTAATTATTTATTAATTAAAAATCGTAATAAATAAATAATTTAAAAAAATGTTTTGTTTTTTCAAGTGAGGTGTCTAAACACCCGATGCTAACAAATGTTATACCCTTTCTAGGGTAAACACATAATTCTGGATCCATAACTAGTATCAGAGTTTCCATATGACCCATTTTTGGGAGATTTTTAATTATTTTTCATAAAAAATATTAAATATTATTTAATAACTTTATCCCATGAGCGAGACATCAGAATGTTTGGTGCCATTAAATGTTATACCCCTCCTAGGGTAAAAACCATATTTAGGACATAACAGTGGTCTCAAATTTCTCAAACAATGTATAAATTTATAGTTATATAAATATTTTTAATAAAAAGTATGTGCTTTATATATTCTATTGAGTAATTTTATTCCATCTTCCCCGAGGGTTTGCATACCTCTAAAAATTATACTTACTCCATGTTTAACTCAAAAAATTTTTATTTTACTATTAAAGAATATTAATTTTGTGTTTTACCATTCCGTGACATTTTTTTAAAAAAACTCAACTTTCTACTAATAAAACAATTTTATCCATTAACGTAAAAATTTAACTAAAGAGGGTTTACAAATACTTGAAACAGTAACAGGTTGTTACATC
Organism: Viscum album; assembly: GCA_963277665.1. Classification (NCBI taxonomy): domain Eukaryota; kingdom Viridiplantae; phylum Streptophyta; class Magnoliopsida; order Santalales; family Viscaceae; genus Viscum; species Viscum album. The sequence goes on along the minus strand of OY728123.1, from coordinate 861,278,964 downwards.
TTCCCCACCCTAAGAACTTTCTATCCCCAGAAAGCCTACGAATAATCCTATGCATAAAAAATATGAGGCCACTAATATCTCATCAGTGCCTCTCTTTCCCACGTCTCATGATAATTAGAACAATGGTAACATAGTACATGGACCAGAGTTACCACCCTCCCACAATGTACCTTTGTCTCAGAGTCAACAACCCTTACTGGTCCTTTAGTCATAGATAAAACTGTTATAATTTCAAGATCACTCCAACTCAAAACATAAGATGGATCCGAGAGATACTTTCACAGCTATGATACATGGAACACGTTATATATCAACGTTAGTTGTGGTGGTAGAGCTAGAAGGTAAGAAATTTTCCCAACCAGATCAACAACCTCAAAAGGTCCCAAAAATTGAGGAGCAAGCTTCCCTTTCCTTTTAATCCATCAATGAACTAACTGGGGTGAAAACATCAAGAACTCCTGGTCACCAACTGAGAACTCCAAATGTATATAATGACGATCAACATAAGACTTGTACCAGATCTGTGCAGTCATAATTCTATGAAAAATCAACTGTATATTACCTTTAATCTCTTGGACCAAACTTAGTCTAACCAAGGATCTTTCACCAATCTCTAACCAACACAAAATATATTTACAAGGACGACCATACAATGCCTCAAAATGAGTCATTTTTATCGTGGAATAATAACTATTATTAAAATAAAACTCAAGTAGCCCAAGATGATAATCCCAAGCCCCAAAAAAATCGAGAACATAGGTGCAGGGAATATCTTAAAGGATCTTTATAGTTCTCCCTATATGGCCATATGACAATGGATGGTAGTATGTACTCAAATGGACCTTAGATCCCACTACCTTTTGAAGGCCTCTCCAAAAGAGAAAAGTAAAATGAGGATCCCTATCAGAGACTATAGAATATGGAACTCCATTAAAATGAACAATTTCTATCACAGAGAGATTTACCGACTCCTCAACTTTGGTTTTATATTGAATGGGTATAAAGTGAGTTGATTTGGTCAGCCTATCGATCACAACACATATCGCGTTCTTCTTCCTTTGGTTTCTAGGTAACCCAAACACAATGTACATAGAGATTTCATCCAACTTCCATGTAGGGACTGGAAGAGGTTGAAGAAAACCCATAAGTTTTTGGTGCTTAGATTTCACCTGCTAGCATGTATTGCAACGAGATGAAATAAATGAGTGAGATGCACTGGTATTAAATAGAGGAGTCACAAAAGATGAAGGTATAGTAATGATACCTATCACAGTTGATAGACCTGTATGAACTTCCTTTGGAGACTCTTCCTCTATTAGAATAAGATTTGTTCTTAATGGTTGTGGCTAGAACCCTTTTGTACGTGAAGCATTTGATTTCACTATAGTTTTTGAAGGTGTTGACGATCTCGTGCTACTATGTGGAGTGGGAAAGATGTGGTAGAACTTCTGAAAGTCCCACAAATGTCCATAGGAGACATAATTATTTTATCCTAGCCAGGATTGAAAAACTACATATCTTTGGCCAACACCATTAAATCTGGATAGAACTATTCAGTGAAAAAAACCTGGAAGTCCTTCCAATCTAAGATCTCATGTTTCTTTGTCGTCACTATCATGTCCCACCCTCTCCTTCTTGGTCCCTCCAAAATAAAGGTGGCACACTTCATCTTGACCTCATCCGGTGTCTACAAGAACTTAAACAAAAGTTCTATCGTTCCCATCCATTCCTCAACATGTTGAGGATCAGTGGAAGTGATTGTGAAACTTATATTATTCTATTTAAATTGATGTTAAATTTATCATATTCATAATTTAATAAGTATAACATTTTTAATTTTTATTTTTACAGAAGATAATTATGAATAAAATTATTATTATAAAATATATTCTATTTATATTAATCATAGTATTTTATTTTTTTACCCAAAAAATAATTATCTTAAATAATTACACCAAACTGATGTAGTAATTGTTTTATTAATTGAAATATCAAATTAATGTTTTCAAAAATATTAAAATAAATATAATTTGAGATAATTTTTATGTCCAATGATTTATATAGAAAACCTAGACCCCAGAGGGATATAATAAAATAATTATTTCGATGATAAAATATTATCTTGTTATTTTTAATTAAATCATGAATTGAATTGTTTACAAATTGTAACTATTGTTGTTTGGTAAAAACAAGGTTATAAAAAATTATTTAATGATCATAAAACATTTTTAAAAAATCTATAATAATTATTATATGGTCTAAAATTATCTAGGGTACTTATTTATGGTCTAATAAATATCAAATAATTAAATATTTCACCCTTTTAATACTGAAATATTCGTTATCTTAATTATATTTAAATAGAATAAGCAAGTGTTAATTATGATGATAATGTTTTAATTGACATAAAAAAATGCATAAAAATTATTGGTTGATGAGATTACAATGCTATCTCTTATAAGATTCTAAATTGGTACATTTTGAAGATTTTTTAGTGGGGTTTTATTTTATTATGAATTAATATTTTTGAGGTTTCCAAAACTTACCCTCACCACAATTATAAAAGGTATCCTCCTCCCTTACATCTTCACATCAATTTGAGAATTCAATCTCCGTCATCCCCAGAAATTTTACCTTAAAAACCTTCCGAGTTACATTATAGTGGTTCTATTATTCTTCAAATACTAACTCTAGTTCTCTAAGAAGAGATTTAGATTAAGCACGCTGAGAAGAGGTAATCTCTTCTATCGATTCTTTCAATATTCCCTCTTCTTATACATCCTATTCATTATTTTTTTCTTTATAATGTAACAAAAAAAGTATCACTAATATACTTATATGTTATTATAAATATTAAACAACCATATTCCTCCTTCTATCCATCTTGTGAAAAATGAAATTACCACGCATACGTACGTACAACTTACTGTCTCCACGCTATGGTGTAATATGTTTTCACCACTACCTTACTTGGATGGATATAATGATGGAAATAATAACTATATATCATTTTTATAACATTATTTGGATTATTCAACTACATAAATACCATAAACTCCCACACTATTTCACATTTATCAAAATGATATCATCGATCGGGCATATGTACGACCTACCGTCTCCACGATGCGATGTGATTAATTTTACAAGATTTACATTTAAAATGATTATATAAATGAAAAAAATGAATAAATGTGAGATGTATTATTTTAATATCATTTTGTAATAATATAAATATGACCCATGAAGGAGAACCAGAACTTATCTGACAAAACATACATAAGAACACAAAGTTTTTAATACCCAAATAACAAGTAATAATAAAATATTATTACCAAACAGATGATAATATGTTCATATTAGATATAATAAAAATGAATATGATTATAGAATAATTTTATGAGAAGAATTAAATAAATATATAGATTTTCTGGATACATATAAAGTATAGCCGACCTAAGGTAATGGATTATTTTGTCTCACTTCTATTTATGTGGTATATATGCCTTATAAACCACCCATTTCATTTGTGTGGTGTTTATGCTTCACATTAATGTTTTATGATTCTTATTATGATTATAATGAAAATTAAATATGAATATAATTTTCTTTATTTTATGAGGCATACAGTTTGACTGATTATAATTGGTAAGTGATACTTTCATAATCTCATTATTATTCGAGATTTTTTATACGTAATTATTTAACGGGGTATATTTATCATCCTTGTCCATGTTAAAAAAACTATTTTCATAATTTTTTTTACTATTATCCTTTAGATGTTTAATGTCATTTTTAAATATTTTTTTTCTTTTACTACATGGTTTGGAAGTAATGATTCTTTCATTTTCCATATGATGTTCTTTTTGAATTTTCCGAAAAAAGTACGAGGGGAATGTTTTTTAACATATACAACATGAATGGAATTTTACACATTCTTAACACCATGTTTCCATGAACATTTCCATACAGTTTTTCAAGGATATTATAAAATAAATTATTTTCTTTTAAAAATTCATAGTGTTTTAATAAAAGAAAACATTTTTGAAGAAGAAAGGATAATTTCCCCAAGAATTAATTTCATGTGTTTTATCAAAATTATTTTCCATCAAAGATTAAAGATATTTTTTATGTATACTATCCATATTATTCTTATGGTATATTATGTATATTATGGATTTTTATTTATGAAATCCATTTGTTTTACATGGATTATGTTATGATGGAATGATGTTTAAGAAACCTAATTTATTCTTTGGGTTATACTATGATTAATGATTTTTGTTTTTGTGGAACATGTAAGAAAAATTTCATTATGTGATAGGTGGGACCTATATATTCCTCCAATTCACTGGGTAATGATTTATATCTCATTATATATATATGGATGAAAGGGAAAGTAAATCTGATTGTGTAATACATGGTTGAAAAGACATGTAAATCCGGATGCATAATACTTGACTGGAATAGGGAGTGTACTCAGTTCAATAATGGACTTTGTCTGCTATGATGGTCTTGGATATGAGCCTTGTATAATATGGAAATTATTTTCTATGATTTTGTTTTTTCCAAAATTTCATTTTTATGCCAATTTTATGCTATCATAGTTAATTTTACTTTATGTTTTATGCCTCACGTACTGCCAAGATTTATTTTATGACTCATGATTTTGATAATCAAAATATTTTTTCATGTTTTTTTATTCTTATGTTTATGTTTTCCATGTTTTACCTTAATAAGAATTTAAGCTCACCCAGTTTATGTTTTTATTTCCCCCAGGATATAAATAAATGTTTTAGGTAGGAAAACTAAATGTGAAGATATTTATGGGAGATGTTGAAGATATTTCACCAAGATAGAAGAATGTGTGCAGAATTTCCAAAGAAACTAAACTAATACGGTCATTAGGAATCTGCTTGTGTAATGTATTATGAATTCCACAAAAAAATTCAATTTGCATGTAAGTTAAGCTAGGGTCGTTGGATTTGGTATCAGAGTGATGGATTACTAAACCGTTGGAATCTAGGATGCGAAAACCTTTGTGAGATCTCTAGAGATATATCTAAGGATATGTATTGGGATTTCCTACTAATACGTCTAAGTAAAGGTTACAATACTAGGGTTTTTATGATAATCATGTCTAGCATAGGATTAAATTGAAGATATCATAGATTGAAATATTATAAGTAATTTACCTTACTTATGTATTTCTAATCTCTGAAATGTATTTCCCAAACTTTTTTTTCTGGTCTTAGTCAATTGCGAGAACAACATAGAACATAGTTAACCGTTGAATGTTTCAGAAATGGAAATAATTTGAATTATGAAGATTGATTTACTAATTAGAAATATCTTGAATATAATCATGATGATGGTATGAATATTTTTCATACTGATAAGGTTAAAGAGATTATAAATGATATGTGAACGGTATGTGATGTTCTTCCAATATTGTTTACATTAAACCTAAGAAGTATGGGGTTTTAAAAAATTAAGAAATGATTCATATTTGAGGAAAGACAAATATGATGGATCCTAAGTATTGGATTAAGAATAAAGTTGGATGATTGAGGTGTATATGTTTCAAAATTCAAAGATTATGTTATACCAATCATGAAATACATAAGTGTTTTTAATATAAGTTTTCCTTTATGGATGAGAATTGATATATTGAATAGTTCTAAGGATACAAAAAGTGATTTAAGGGTAATGTTATATACTTGGAGAACACATTATTAAGGGAACAATAACCCTTAATATGTCCCTTATGTTAAGATAATGGTGCATGGATAAGGATCTGTTGGATTTGAATAATTAAATTGGATGATGATAGTTTTTTGGTAACTAATTATGGAGTTGTTGAAAAGAAGGTTATGCTATAATGGAAGAAGTATACAACTTTTTGGGACATAAAGAATATATCCAATATGTTTTGGAATAAGGAAACATGCATGTTTTCAATAAGGACATCTGATAATTTAGGTTGTGACTACAACTCAAGAGAATACATGATGAAGGTGCTCAAATTTTGCGAATGTGACAAACCAGAGATATCTTATGATATATGGGAGATAAATGCTATGATGAGTTTGTTAAAATTTTTCTATAGTTTTGTGTTTTCTTATTTCAGAAGGATTTTAAGGTTATCAAATTTTTAGAAATTTTATGTTAAACATTGGATGCTATTTTTTAGAATAAAGTATTATCTCACTATATATGGACTTATGCATGTTTTATAACTTGTGCTAATATTTTGTGCTAAAGAAATACGAAATTACCTATCATTAAATATATGGATTGCATGATCTACTAACACTTTAGGAATGAAAATTTCAACTTCATTTCATTTAATAATAGATGAAGTGGAAAGGTTCACTACTTGAAAGTTTCTTTCATAGAAACCATCATCGTAAAAAGGAATACTAAAACTTTATTTTTAAAAAGGAAATTTAGAAACATAATGGTTATCCAATGTAACTCATCACTGGGTTTCCCAAAAGGAGATCATAGGTGGGAAAATAAAATATGGATATGGAAGAAAAATCTAACCCTCATGTTCTCTATTACTCTCCATCAGAACATGAGGGTTAGATTTTTCTTCAATATCCATATTTTATTTTCCCATATATGATCTCATTTTTGGAAACCCAGTGATGAGTTACATTGGATATCCATTATGTTTCTAAATTTCCTTTTTAAAAATGAAGTTTTAGTATTCCTTTTTACGATGACGGCTTCTATAAAAGAAAATTTCATGTAGTGAACCATTTATAAACCTGTCTATTTTTTTGGGCAAAATTCATTTCGATGGGGGTAGAATATAACACCTAATAATTTTAATAAGATAGGGTTTTTTATTTATTTGATGTAATATTTCATATGATACACTAAGATAATCTTGCAAAATACAGAACATAGACTTAGCTTGTGGTATACGCAACACTATTCTGGTCTTGTATTACACACATCATCAAGTACTTTTGATATAATTTATTTCATATAAGACCAAGTATAAGTGAACAACTAAATATTATTTTGTTACATTATAACCTAGATATTAAAATGGTGGAAATGAAAAGTATTAATTGATTTATGAAAATATTTTTTACACATGTATTTAATTAATTCCTTTTGTGAACAATTATTTATAAATTAAAATAAAACCTTCTTTTAATTAAATATAAATGTTTTTCTGAAAAACTATTTAAATGAAAATAAGTGAGTTTATAAAAGAATAAAATAAATCTTTAAGGATTTTATTAATGAAATATATATTTAATATATTCAATATATTATTTTAAATTCATCATATATTCTTTCTACCATGATATAATAACAAATTTATTATTTTTGGATAAAAGAAGAATTAAAAAAATACATTTTTACCACCTTTTGATGGAGAAACTATATTAAATACAGTTTTTACACATTTATGAGTTATGTTTTACAAAATGAACTTTATATTTGGAATCAGGATATCAAAATTTACTTTGGTTGAAGTTTTGGTATTTTTTTGAGAATTTTCATATTTTAATGAATAGAATTAAATATTGGATTTTAATTCAAAATTGACTTTTCATATAATTTATTTTTATTGATAGATTATCCTATGATTTTTTTAAAATATATTTAGATTATGTTTATATCATTTTAGCCAATTTTGGTCATTGTAAGTAGTTTTACATTGAAATTTGATATAAAAACATGTCAATCTGTTGATGATTTTTACTTTAAAAACCCCCGTTTACTTGCTTTGACAATGAGAATTAATTTTATATTAATTACTAAAATTTATATGTTTAGAATTTGAAAAAATGGATTCCTTATTTTGAATAATTATGCAAAAATTATTTAAAGAGGTCCCTTTTATTTCTTTGGACATTCTGAATATTAACTTTGGTAATTATTATTAGTACCGTATAGGGGTAAAATGGGTAATTAAGTGTAATAATAAAATTATAAAATTACCATAAAACTTGTATTAATATTATTGGATGAGTTTTTTCGACCTAAATCATACATGGGTCTAAATGATGTCCTTTAGAGGCCTCTTAGACGAGATTAGGACTTTTAATTTATTTTATTTAAATAAAAGTTAAATATGTCTCACTCAAATTTTGATAACTAAATTAATTTTATATATGGGTATAAAAAAGATAAATTTGATTATAAATTATTATTTTAAATATAAAATTTTATTATTTATCATGGGAATTTGTTTGTAATTTTTATGAAATATAAAATTACCTTAAAGACTTATACTTTGTGGGCGTACAAATTAATTAATTGATGAGAACTCAATAAAACAATTTTTATTAGAATTATAATAACCATAAAAATACTAAATAATGTTCCAAATTAATATTATTCAATTATATCTGGACCATAATCATCCATGGGTTGAGTTATTTTCCATTTGGATCCATATGTAAGGGATTGTGGCACTTATTTTATTTTATTTATAATGATGTTAAAGTTGTCACATTAATAATTTAATAAGTATAGCATTTTTTATGTTGAAATTTAAAAAATACAAATGAGACTAAAATTATTAATATTAATTATAGTATATTTATATTTATAATAATATTTTATTTTTAAATTTTACCCAACAAGTATGTATATTAAATAATTACACACAATTGATGTAGTAATTATTTTAATAATGGAAATATCAATTTGATATTACTAAAATTTTTAAAATAAATATATTTTGAGCTAATTAATATGTAAAATTATTTTTATAGATTACCTATACCCAATAAAGATATAATAAAATAATTTTTTCTATGATAAAATATTATCTTGATATTTTCAAAAAATCCATGACTTGAATAGTTTCAAAATTGACAATATTGTTTTTTGTGAAACAATGTTTTATTAAATTATTTAAAAATCACTAAATTATTTTTAAAAAATATATAATAATTATGTTATGGTGTCTAATTATCTAATTTACTTATTTATGGTCTATATTTAATCAAATAAATCAATATTTCACCCTTTTAATATTTAAATATTTGTTATATTACCTAATATTAAATAAAATAACGTTGTGTTAATTAAAATGATAATGTTTAAATTGACATAAAAACTTGTATAAATATTACTTGTTGATGAGACTACAACCATATATCATATAAACATAAAAAGTTGAACATTTTGGAGGTTTTTCAGTGGGTTATAATTTTATTATAAATAAATATTTTTGAGGTATCCAAAAGGGCCCCACACCTCAATTATAAAAGGGTACATTCTCCCACACTTCTTCACATAAATTTGAGATGAATTTATTGTACATAAATTAACATATTACCTTATAAAATTCCATAGTTACATTATATAGGTTCTTGTTTTCTTCAAAGACCAACTCTGGTGCTATAAAAGGAGATTTAGAGGTTGCACGTTGAGGAAGAAGTAATCTCTTCTACCGATTCATTCAAACTTATTTCTTATTCTACTTCATATTAATTATCATTTCTATTATAAATTAATAAAATAAATATAACTCATATAATTATATGTAATTATAATTATTATTAAACCATATACCACCATCTGTCCATCCTACAAAAAATGGAATCACTATGTGTGCGTACGTACGACTTACCGTCTCCACGCCGTGGTGTAATCTATTTTTCACCACCACCTTAATTGGATGAATATAATGATGGAAATAATAATTATATATGATTATTATAACATGATATGGATTATTTAATAACATATATACCATCCAATACCATACCATTTCATAATTATCAAAATGATATCATTCCTCGTGCATACATATGATCTACTGTCTCCATGATGCGATGTGATTAATTTTACATGATATACATTAAAAAACGATTATATAAATGTAAATAATGAATGAAAATGATATTTATTATGTTAATATATTTTTTGAATAATATAAATATGACTTAAAAAGGAGAACCAGAATTTGTCCCACAAAACATGAATAAGAACATAAAACAGTTAATCCTCGAATAATGAGTAATAATGAAATACTATTACCAAACAGATAATAATATGACCATATATGATATCATAAAAATTACTATGATTCCAGAATAATCCAATGACAACATTTAAAACACGCTATAAGAGGTTCATATACACACAAATGATAACATTCCTAAGGTAAGGTATTATTTTTTTCTCACATTTATTTCTATGGGTAATAGGCCTTATACACCACCTATTTCTTTTTTTTGGTGTTTATGATTCACATGGATGTTTTATGATTATTATTTCGAAGGTTTTTATATTCAAATATTCATTTTTTTTAAAATTTACGAGGCATATGATTCGACTAATTATAATTGGTAACACATAATTTCACAATCTCATTATTACCCGAGTTTGTTTATACGTAATTATTTACTGGGTAATATTTATCATCCATGTCCATGTTTTATAAAAAAAAGTTTTCATACAATGTTTACTATTCTACTCTGTATGTTTAAAGTCATTTTACCCATTTTTGACTTTTACTACATGGTTTGGAGGGAATCATTCTTTTTTCCATATGAGGTACTTTTGAATTTTCTGGAAAAACTTCAGGGAGAATGTTTTTTTAACTTATATAGAATGAATGGAATTTTATTCTTTCATAATTCCTTGTTTCCATGAATATTACCATACCATTTTTAATTTTATTTTTAAAGAATTTTTTTTTATTTAAAATTACATGATGTTTTAAAAAAAGAAATCATATTTTCCTCAAGAATTAATATCATGTTTTTTATCAAAATTATTTTCCGTCTATGATTAAGGATATTTTTTCAAGTATATGATCCATTTTATTCTTATGGTTTATTATGTTTGTTATTGAATGCTATTTATAAAATCATTTAGTTTTATATGGATTATGTTACGATGGAATGATGTTTATGAAACCCATTTTATTATTGGGTTATATTATGATGAATGATTTATGTTTCATGGCATATATAAGAGTTATTTCCTTATGTGATGGGTGGGACCTATATATCCCTCTAATTCATTGGTTAATGATTTATATCTCATGAGATAGACATGTATGAAATTGAATATAAATTTGTTTTAGTAATACAGTGCTGAAACGAAAAGTAAATTTAGTTCAGAAATAGAGGACTAGAATGAGGAGTGAACTCAGATCAGTAATGGGCTTTGTCTGCTATAAAGGTCTTGGATATTAGTCTTGGATAACATGGAAATGACTTTATATGATTATTTTTTTCCCAAATGTTCACATTTTATGTCAATTATATGTTATAATGGTTAATGTTACTTTATGATTTATTCCTTACATACTAACAAGATTTATTTAATGACTCAAGATATTGATGTTAAAAATATATGTTCATGTTTTTTACTTTCTTAAGCTAAATTTTCCATGTATTCTGTTACTAAGAATTTAAGCCCACTCTGTTTATTTTTTTTATTTTCCCCATGATATAAATAAAGTTTTTAGGTCGGAAAACTAAATGTGAAGATATTTATGGGAGATGTTGAAGATATTTCACCTAGATGGTAGAACATGTTCTGAGTTTCTGAAGACAAAAAACTAATATGGTATTTAAGAATCCATTTTTGTAATGTATTAAGTATTCCAACAAATAAATTTAATGTCCATGTATGTTATGATAGAGTTGTTAGAGGATTTCATAGTTGTGAAAAAGGTATTCCCTGTAATTCCAACAATCTTTTGATGATGGCCAAAGGAAGTTTAGGGAGACTCAAATTTATCACGACCACAAGTGGTGGGTTTTCTGTGGTAAAATGTCTTGTAATAAAAATATAATATTTATTAGCATTGGACATGAATTTGAATCTTCTCCAAAAAAAACTTTTCATGTGAAGGGGATAAATCATGTTAAATGATCGTTTGGAGGGGGAAGCCCCCTTGATGAAAATGGTCGATGCATCAAGTAGTTTAATTGCATGGGAATAGGACATTGACCATGTTGTTTAATTCCTTATAATGAAAAAATAGTGTCATTTAGTTTAATGTATTACCATAAGGACATTATGCTATGTAGTTTAATGTTTTACAACAAAGACATTATTCTATGTAGTTTAAAGTCATACAATAAGGAAATTGTGATATGAAATTTAAGGTCATACAATAAGGACATTACGAGAGATATAATTTATGGTCTTTATCTTTGACTGAACGGTATATGATTCTTTGATTCTTGGTAATCTATTAGGAATTATGCTTCCATATTCATGTGATATGGGAGGGAATATTGTCAGCTATAACTTGGATATCGATGGATTCAAATATTGGTATGGGGAAAGAGGGATTATGGAATTAGAGGAGGTCTCTCTGAAGATAAATGTTACCACTGACTAACAAATGTATATGTGTGATTATTTATGAAAAGACTAATGGATTGTTTTAAAACATATTCAATAGTGGAATCCTTTGGTTGACAAACCCATATGTGGGTTGTTTTATGCAAATCCATATAGTGCAAGTTATAGAATATTCCAGAAAAGTAGATTTTATGAATTATGTAATTCTATTACTAAATGCTGATATATGTTTTTGAAGATTAATAATTCCTCTAGCATAGTGTTTGGGTTGTGAAGGGAAAGTACCAGAATTTGGAAATAGCATTTCAAGTCCAAATTTCCAAATAATGTGGGGAATAGGTTTCCTAAATTGGTCTATCTCAACATGGAAAATATATAATCTATAATATTATATCATATGATTAAGACCATGTTATTATGGAAATGATAGATGATATGTGGCCTAAAATGCCATGTATATTCTAGTATTCTTCAAACACATGAAGGAGGAAGTTGTAAACCATGGTCTTGGGGATTATCAGATCAGGGGAAAGGATATTGGAATGATATGAAGAATAACCACATAATGATTCAAATAATGGGTTTCAACATATTTGTATCAATGATTACAAGGAGATAAGAGGCCTCTCCAAAATGAGAGGTTACCACTGGTAGAAAAACCTATTATAAGGATTTTTTATAAGATGAAAACATTCCCGCATGCTACATATTCCGTTTTATACAAGGAAAATTGAGATGAATACTACATAGTCTGGAAAAGGATCCTTTAGGTATAATAAATTGTATCATCAGTAGATGGAAATAGATTATACTGATCCAAAATTATCTAGGATATAATGCATGATGTATGAAAGGGGGTATTTCTGAACATAGAAGAGGTGTTTGGATAGATTCATATCTATAAAGTATTGGATCCCTTCCATAGATCTGACTTATATGTAAAAAAGGGAAATCGCTGCATCCATGGTGGATTCCCTAGTGAGGGGACCCAAAATTAAATGGTCATGCATAGTGTTTTGTTTATGTGTAAGAGAGGGGGCATTTTTCCTTACACTATGGCTGGGACTAGGACATGAGTCTTAGGTGTCACTGTTCATATAACTAGAATGAGAATAAAACCACATGCAGTTCTAAAATAAAGGTCCCCCAAACTAACTGGATTCATGTGTGAAGGGAAAGTGGGGTTTTTTAAATACAGGCTCATGCATGGGGTGAGACACCATATTGAATCCTCTTATGTAGATCTGACTCATACATGAGAGATTAGGGAGAATTTACTATATTAGGTTGTGGCTAGGTCAAGGATAGAAGATCTATATGTCACTACATATTTCATTAGAATAATAATGAATCCAAATGTACTTTTTGAGGAAATTGCACAGTTTATTATCATGGGATGAGGAAATTATGTGTTCCTTTTATGGTCTTGAAACCTGGACTAGGATAATACCAATAAAAATCGATATACCTTACTTGTGTCAGGAATTTAATTTTTGAAACTCTTAAACCCACGTGATCTATGATCATTGTGACAAATAAGGAGAGTTAGAATCATTTACCATGGAATGAAAGTGACACAAGTGAAGTATAGGGGAACATAGATTTTATTATGGATGAGACAAGAGGTAAGATTTAGGTGTCACTACATGTCTCAATGGGATCCGAATCAATCCATACATAGTTCTTCAACTCCATGCAGTTTAACATCACGCAGTAAGGGTGATGATGAATCAAGGTGAAATAGTTGAAATGTTGGGGCTGGGCCCATGGATGAAAACATGGGAATCACTACATATCTCATAGCAATGGTAATCAATCCATACGTAGTTATTAAATTCCATACAATTTAATTTCATGTGGTGAAGACATGGGTTATTCCAATTTTGAAAGGAATATTGAGGCTAGACTAGGTTATATGACCAGTGTGTCACTACATATCTTATTGGGGAATGAATCAAACCCAATATAGTTCTAAAATAAGGACTCCATGTGTAGGGTTGAACCTGTTCAAAGAGATTAAATGGTTTTTTGTTGGGCCTAGGATTAGAGATCCATATGTCACTACATATTTCATTGTGATGATAGTCAAGACAGCTGTAGGTCTAAAATAAATGAATCATAGTATAGGTTTGAACTCATTCACATAGAGTAAAGGATATTTTATTGTTTAATTGTGATTATACTCACGATAGGAGGCACAAGTGTCACTAAATTTCACTTTGGAGTTAGAATCAAGCCACACGTTGCTCTTGAAATTAATGTGCAATTTATCATCATGAAACATGGGCATGAAAACGTTGGGGATTACACCTAAAAAGGGGACTAAGTGCCACTACAATGTGGAACTAATTTTAGTAGGGATTATGCATGGGTTCTTCCCATTATTTCTTAGTCATGTCTAGCTAAGATGGAATCTTATCACCTTGATTGATTAAAGGTATGTGATTGGGACTTACACCTATTATGGGAGCCCACATTTAGGGAACCATGAGGAGTGTCCACTAGTTGTATTTTGAGGGGTTCTTAACATCAAATAAGAGATACATTAGCCACGTTTCTTAACATCCTGGGTTGAAGAATAATTGCATATCACAGTTTTTGGTCATACAACTATGAACAAATACATAGTTTAACATATTACAGCTGGGACATATATAGTGCTATGTTGCTTATCATCCTACATCTAGGAATAATTTCTCATGATTACATTATATATTTACTAAAAAACATCACATAGGTTGGGGTTGTAATGATTTCACCATATATTGAGATCAAGTAGTAAGCTCCATTAGAGTGGACCTTGTATATGGAGTAAGGTCCTTACCACATTGGATCATGTTTTAGTGGATTATTTACTAGTACCATTAGAGCCCTAAGGACTATTACCAATTCACCTTGGAGGAATGAATATAGGAAAACATTCTTTTTTAATGGCCCATGCTATCCAATTTTTATAGATTTACATGTGATGTAAGGTGTACAATCTTTTATCATCCAATCACTCCAATTCATCCAGTCATTTTAGTGATTGTTCATCTATCGATAGTAAGTAGCATATGACAATGAGGAGTGATGTAAATTGAACCTCAATGGGAATGATTCCTTATGTTATATATACTATTGAGTACGTGGTCTCCCGTGTGGTAGTACGGGTTGTAGTCTGGTAATACCATAAGGCATGTAAGAGCTTTTCAAGACAAGAATTTTTATATTTTCCCACCATCTTCTAGAGTATGTTTGATAGGGTCATGTTTAAGGCCTTTATTTTTCCATTGTCCACTGCTTGATAGTCGGATGAATTGTTGGATTTAATATTGCATTCTGGATAGATATTTTCCACCACATTGAAATAGAAATTGCTCCCATTTTCCATCATTATCGTATGAGGGACACCAAATCTGGTAATGATGTTATCTTTTATGAATTTAGCAATTATTTTATCCCCAAATTCATTTAGTGGTATCGCCTCTACCCATTTGGATTAGAAATCAGTATAAGTAAGAATGTATTTGGATTTCTCAGTTATAGCTGAAGGGTATGTACCATAAACAACCATTACCCATAAATAAAATGGCCAAGAGAATTTTTATATATGTAGAAACTCTGGGGTTTGATGGATGAAGTTAGAATGCACTTAAAAGGAATGACATTTGTTTGTGAAATCTACACAATCCTATATCATAGTGGACCATTTGATCCAAGCCTTCACATTTGGTCTAAAAGCTTGTATCCTGACTGGGGGGACACATATTCTCCTAAGAATACGTCTTTTATGATGGTATTAGTCTCTTCTCCATCGATACATCTTCTAAGGACTCCATAAAAGTCACATTTATAGAGGGATTTATAGGGATATGGGACCTCATAAAGAGTGATGTTGATTGCTTTCTATTGAATTTATTCCTTCCAAGCTCTATCTAGTGGGAGCACGTCATTATAAAGAGTATCCATGATTGGAATCATCCACACATTGGTATAGATATATGGATCAGGGATGCGATAGATCTCATTAATATATTATGTTCTGATTTGAACAGAAGGTGAGACCATTCTGTAGTGGGAAATGCTGATGATTATTTCATATTGGTTTGGATCTGCCAAAGATGTAGTCACATTTGACAACACATCTTCCTGGGCATTCTGTGATCATGGGAAATGAATCAATTTTGGTTTGGAAGAGAAATCTTCAATCAACCCTTAGACACAATATATCAGGGGAATTAGCTCTTTTTTTATATAATAATCCCTATTGATATGTTGGAACACTAACTCTGAGACTCCTATCACCTCCAAGTGGTCTATGGGTAATTGAGGTGCCAATTCGAGGCCTACAATGAAGGCCTGATATTCTACATCATTGTTTGTACATCCTTTTGATAATAGGAAGGAGTAAGGAAAGAGTACCTTTGGTGGGGAGATAATCACAATCCCTAACCCAACATTGTTGATCTTAGGGTATTACATTATCTTCCCCACTGAGTTCCTAGATGCATTGTCAAAACACATTTCAGATGTTTGGGAGCCGTCTTGAATATAAAGGACTTATACATCTAGAAATTCAATACCTAATGACATCTATTATATAGATAGGGGCTTGACAAAGAGATCTTCCAAGGCATGACCTTTCACTTATTTCTAAGGCATGAACTGTATATCAAACTACTGTAGAATAACTTCCCAACATGCCAGACGTTCTATCAATATAGGATGAATGAGGATAAATATGAGAAGGTTATTTCGGGAGAAAAATTGGAACCTGTGGTTCTTCAATTAGATCCTCAACATCTAATCCTTGAAGTTTAATTCTAGATATCTATTCTTAATATTTGAATAATGAGTCTCTGCGTCGATCATGCTTTGATAGATAAATGATATTTTCATTTATAGAATCATTATGTTGCATGAGGATGGTTCCTAGGGTTCACTCTAGATCCATCACATATAGAATGTGTAGCTGTATTTCAATTATTGGAATCAATACTGGTGGGATCAAGAGATATTTATTGAGGTTGTCAAATTCTTCCAGATAGTCATTGGTCCACTATTATGTGACCCCCATATTCATTAATTTGTTGGAGGGAAAACACATGCTTGCAAGATTGGATTGGAAGCACATAATATAGTCCATGTGTCCTTGAAGTCCTCACAATTCATCCAGGTTTCGTGGAAGTGACATGTTAGGAATTTTTTTGTCTAACTATGACAAATCATGATGCCACGATGGTGTAAAATGAAGTTGATTAAAATTCCCGAGGTTACCCTGAATGAACATTTTAAGGGGTTTTTCTTTAGGATATGTTGTCAAATCATTTTGAATATGGTCTCTAGGTCATCCATATGGTTAGAAAATTTTCAAGAATTAAACAATATATCATCAATATATAATTCAACAAAATTCACTAAACTAGGTTTGAAGATGTGATGCATAACCTGTTGGTTTGTGGCACCAGTGTTATTTAAGTTAAAGGGCATTACCCTATAGCATAACACTCCCTAGGGGGATCTAAGGTGGGTAATTCTTTATCTTATGGGTCCATATGAATTTGGTTATACCCTGAATATCCATCCATGAAGGAGATATCATGATAACATGTTTTTTAATCAACCAAGAGTTTTATATTTGTAATTGAGATGTTATATATGATATAATATTGGTTGAGATCTCTATAGTCGATGAAAAATCCGATCTACCCGTTTTTATTTTTTCACAGGGAAAATATTCTCGATCCATTTAGAATAATACACTTAATGAATGAGTTTATCATTGATCAAATTATCCACTACAACCTCAATTTTGGAGGAATGGGTCTGGTTTCTTGTTTGTATCCCTGATGGTATTCTAGAAAACCCAACTGATGGGTAGTCATCAAGGGATCGAGGACTAGATTCTCTGTGTATGTCATGGAAAATAAATCCCAGCGCTTCTTTAAAAATGATTTATATACCTTCTATTATTTCAGATTCATGGACACACTAATAATGGTGGGTCATTGACCCTTTTTTGTACCATATTTATCTCTCTGAGTTCATGCATAGTGGTGGAGACACCTTCCTAAAATGATGGAGGGGCATCCCTGTGGTCCTCCCCCTCACAATAATCCTCATTATTTACTTATTTTTCCTATTCCTGGGAGGTATGTGATTAAACAAGAATATCTATTTTAGAAGAGGTATCATTATTTGGTCCTCCATAAGTTAAAAAAATCACTTCTGTATCAATAAATGGTGGGAGGCCTTTTTGGAGATCTGAAGGGGATTCAATGGACTGATAAGGAGCATCTATGTCTTCTCTTATAGATGTGACAAATTATTTCATCCTAGAAAATAAAATAAAGATTTTTTGAACCTCGGGGGGTGGAGTAAATACATTTCCATCCCTGCATTGGTTACTTCTCAAAGACTTGACAACTTATCCTGTGCTTTTGGGTTATGTTTTCATGACTGAAATTAAGTACGTCATTGAATTAGTTCTTTAATTCGGGACCACCCATTCAGTTTGATTAATGGAAAGTACATAGTCAGTAATTTGTTTCTTGAAAGTATTTTCTAGAATCATATCTAGACCATTCATGGAATTGATTTGAGATACATCATCACCAATGGACTATTTTTCTTCCTTCTGGTTGAACCATGAATCTATTTATTATGATTCACAAGATTTTAATGGGGCCTTGTCACAATGAAATGTCCTAATTTTACTATCAATATAATATTTGAGTCATTGGTGGTGTGATGATGGAATATCTTTATGTTGATGTAGCTGAGGCCTCCCGAATAGGACAATGAAAGATGTATCATACTGAACAACCATGAATTATGCATCGAACACGAGATCCTTGAACTAAGTTCTGAGTGAAATCTCACCATGAAGCTCTGGCTCATTCTTGTCACAACCCCATAACATCAATGTGGGGGTGGATAATTGATATTCATTAAAAACTATTTGGTGAAGTGTTTGGACTAGAATGAAGATAAATCCTAAGTCATTTTCAATAAAGTATCATCGAATGTCAATGTAATTTATCCTTCTAGATATATAAAAGGGAATGAAATGTCCTTGTATGAAAACATTATCATCCATGCATGTTAAAGAGATAACCATAAAACATTGTAAAGGATCATTATATACATGATATGCTTATATAGTAGAAACCTCAACATCAAACTCTTGCAGTCTCGATAAGGCCTCTATGAGTGCTTCTCAGAGGACTTTTGACAGACACAAAGAATTCAAGATTGAAAAAATGTCTTCCAATTTTTCCAAATACCTAAAAAAATCATACTTATAATCCTTAGTAATTAACTCCCCAATGTGGGGGTATACATTATTATTTGTTTTTGTAGATGATGTTCCAGAGGTTGACATACCGTCCCTTAGAATTAGAGTTAAATGTGCATCCACTCTTGGTGGGATTTTCTAGATGGGTCTTCCAACACCTCAAGGTTTATTAGGTGATGAAAAATCCATTAATAGATCATCCAAGATGATTGAGTCCAGAAATACCCTATCATGTGGGGGGGGGAATTCCCTTGTTCTTGCTAAGCTCACGAGAGATCTCTCCAATGAGCTTTATCTACATAAACGATTTGAGAAAGGCATGGTTAAAGTAGTGACTCCTAACATGACTATGTCCTCCCCAGTAACCTAATAATTGATAGCCTCTTTCCCCATTTCCCCAATTATGACTAATGAATGTTGGTTCTTAACCATGCTCATCAACTACTAATGGTTCCATTAAGTGAATAAATTTAATTGAATCGAAGATCAACTCCTCATATGATGAAAATTATGTCTCATTCGTAGAATCTTATTGTTCCATTTGGTGGGGTGGTGCCTGTGCATTTGGGAATGTGGCATGAATTACACTAATTAAAAGGATGATTTTGGACTTAGATAATATCATCTTACCACTTTTTGTTTTTACCCTTTTTACCATGTTATTTTTTGGAAGACAATATTTCCGAGGACTAAGCTACCGATGATGTTGGTTGTATTGTATGGGAAGAAGATGATGACATAGTTGACTAATTCAACTTTGTTTTAAGAATAGTAGGAATCCATTTGATCAATTTCCTAACCATACATTCACCAAACTTCTAATTACTCTTACTCTTAAATTTATCCCATTCCTTCCCCTCCTCTATATTAGTGGAAAAACATATGTAACCAGAGAATGTGATTTTTTTCAGCTTTAATTTCCAAGATTCCACCATATTTTTAAAGAGTTATTTGAAAACAGACAAATCAAGTATTTGGGTCCAAAAAATTTTATGAACGAGGAAATAATTTGGGTTAGCTTTATCACATTATATGTTGGGATTCCCAGGCATTGGAAACTTCACCATGTTGGTTTCTAATGATGAGATGAAATATCTAGGGACTTGGTCATTTAAATAATAATAGAACTTTTTTTCATCTCCTCAAACTATTTTCATCTCTCATCTCTCTGATCACCCTGATGAGGTAGGTGTTATTGTTGACTCTCATGAGGTTGAGATGCACGATATAGTGTAATATTTGTTGAAGGAGTGGCTAAAAGGGATTGTATAAGTGTAAATATAGTGTCATATTATTTTTCTTGTTCTATTCCTTTGAGTTTATTAAATTAATTAGGACATTGACTTAGTCTCTAAAATATATTATTTTACCCTTTGAGAAATCATGACAGGGTTAGAAAACTCTTCTTTTTTATTTAATAGGGCAAAGAGGCGTGTGAAACTCATCATGAAGATTCTCTATAGAGATGGGAAACAAAAACTTTTGATGCATTATTGTGGTCAAGGATTATATCAATACTTTCCACTGAGTAATGAAATCAAAAAAAACTTTAATTATCCTTCTACTTATAGTTTGTGAGCTAGAAGACTATTGTCTTCTATTTCATCAATCTAGACTAGAAGAGAAACATCTGATAGAGGTTTTACCACCCCATGATAGACTGAGCATTAAAACTTGTGTACAAAAAAGGATGTTACTTATAGTAATTACATGAAGAAACTGAGTTTCACCACCTCATTTTGTTCAGGGGTACCCATCATGGGATCATGTGATAGACAAAATGTGTCAAGTGATTTTATAGGTCTCCCAAGAAATTGAATACTGTAAATGTAGTATTTTCAATTTTTAGTGGGGGTAGAGTCTGATCTACCCATTTAGGGAAAGTCTTTTTTTCTGGTTGTATCGGTGCATGTCATTCTTCCATGGATTTTAATCAAGAATTTACTGACATAATAGTATTTATGTGTATTCTAGAAATTTCCAGCTGAGATGGAGCATAAAAAGGTGTGGAGTATGGTAAGGCCATTGGTGGTGGAACAATGGTATCTATCTTTGGTAACCCATAAGGTAAGGTTTTTAAGGATGTGATTGACCTTTCTCTGTATGCACACCCAATGGCTGGAAATATAAATATGCTACTATGGGATCCAAGTATACTAGTTGTTGGTATCCAATATTGAGAGGACATTCCAAATATGCTTCAAATGTTGTAGAAAATGTTCCATTTAGAGGTGATCCATTTGGAAGTGTGAGTTGATAATTTTATTGAAAAATGCATCTAGAAGTATGGATACCTTAGATTAATTAATTGAGTATCCCCAATTATTTAATGTATTCCCATTTCTGAGAAAATCATTCCTCATGTGAAAGGGTCTTAACCTCTCTTAGAGGAAGGTGGGGTAACATTTTCCCCTTACCTTTCCCTTTATTTGGTGGAGGTAATGATGGATTTTCGGAGGGAGTTCCCAAATTCAATGAAAATATCTATATTTGAGTATGTACACCCCCTTAAACTATTTAATAGTGGATCACATTATGAACTAGAACATCCTTTACTGACTCCTCTAAATGGAATTTGTGCTATGTACGATATATGAGGGTGACTTTGATGATGTTAAGTGATGTGAAATACATTGTATGTATTACACCAGTGTCTCTGTGAGACTTTCTTATACTAAGCCCACCTTGAGGCCTTTTCGTCTCCTTTTTTTGATTCTAAGGGAGCTTCTTGGTGAAAATTAATCTGAAGAGAATCTTCAGATAGTTCATTCATGCATGTTCTAAGTGGTGGTACCAGATCATGATATAGGAGAAACTAGGAGGATTCATTCCGAGTAACATTAACAAACCAAGATACGACTGATTCCCACTGAGGAAGGGGATGTTGAGGTAAAATATTCCCTATCCTAAGGTATGGGGTAGTTCTTGTTTTTCTTTCACAACTCCTAGGCCCTTTTTAGATGACATTAGGGGTTGGGTTAAAAAATCCCCAAGCCCCGTGGGATGGGGTTTCTCCTAATATTCTATGACCACTACTACCACAACTTCCCTTATGATTCTATAGAGTTTCTTCCCAATCATGGGATAGGGGAATCATTCATGACACACTTAAATCGCCTATTTCTGAAGAAATTTTCACTATTTCTGACATTTTCATCATATGAAAATGGATTTCCCCTAAAATTGAGCCTTTCTTGATATTCTTAGATTCCTAATATAAAAGTATCTGAATATGCTACTCTCTTCTGGGGTGACATCGATGAGATTTAGTTAGAGTCTATTGTTGATGATGTCTTCAGTTGTAAACAAATTCAATTTTTTAAGCCTACCAGAGGCTATAAAATTGCTCATTAAAAGCTTCGGTGGACATTGATGGGTAGGAATCAGGGTAAACTAAAACACCCCATTTTCACTCCATCCTCTGATCTGAACACATGATGGGTCATTTGTGATAAGCTATTGTAATCTCATTAATGCATTGAGGTTTGTGCACTCAAGGGATCCTAGCTGTTTATTGATATTTGGATGACATTAATATTTGAGAGATTTCAAGTCAATTTGGTGTTGAAACCCTTATATTACAAATATGTGACTTCAGTATTCATTGTAGGGTAATACCTTTTCTTTCAATCGATGAATTGTTTTTCAATTTATTAAGGCAGATGTCATGCATACAGTCTTCCAATAGTGTCTCTAGAATATTGTATTTAGGGGTGGCCAAAGGCTATAACATTACAGGCATGTAATCATTGTCCAGCTATTTCCACAAGTTTATCATCAACTGTTCATCTTTCACTAGAGGAATATTTACTTGGTTCGGCTAGAGTGGGTGTTTCCAAACTCTATTATCATATGCAGTGAGATCGATAGGGATTTCTTCTATTGTACTAGAAGGTAAGTATCCTTAAGGACGTTCAGAGAATTAACTTCACCTTGGGATATCTTATAGTTGAGAAAGTATTTCACCTATCAATGATAAGGAACCAGACATGACTATCCATATATTCTATGTGCCTTGTGATAGGAGGTATTTATCATCACTACATTTCCAAATAAATAATTCTACTCACAATGTGAAACACTACTATAGAGATTAATTTCATTGAAAATGCTATCATGGGGAGGAATACCATGGTGGAATAAAATAAGGGGATGTTTCTCCTTGATCATTTTTCAACATGGAGGGTTTTCATGGCTCTCATTAGAAGAAGAGATCTCAAGATCGATTAGATTTTGTCCATGAATCAATCCTTCATGGTGACTTGTTTGAGGAGAACCCTAATAATTATTGCTACTCCCCCACCCCATAATATGTTTATGGGAATGTATGACCTTGTGATACCAAAGATTAGAATTTGAGGGGTTCATGAAATCTAGTATTAAGTGTAGTAGGATCATAGATCTAATTTTTATTTTCCAATAGTGTTTTATGATGCCTCTTCTCAGTTTCCCATTCATGAGTGACTAGAGCCAGTTCTCAGGGGAAGTGGTTTTCAAAGGATGGTGTTTGTTCCTTCCCTAGAGTGTCCATTAGGATATATTGATTAACTCTAATTGTACCAAGTGTATGTTCCTGGTCTAGTTGTTTATACAATAAGAATAATTTTTCTCGATGACCCACTTATATGGGAGTAGTGGTGTGTGTCTAATCTAGGGTGACATACTGATGAGCTGCCCACATTTATGGGGATGGAGTTGTGTTTCCATCTATTGGGTACTACTTTCATCACCGTAATGACTTCCAGATAGTTTTGTAGGATATGGGAAGGAATTTTCATCTACCATTTTACAATTTCTTGGATATGCTTCAGGACTTCAGTGGTCAGAACATGTATATATTCCCATCCATATCTAGAGTGGGCATATATTCCTATTCCTGGAGTTCCTTTCCTAGAAATGGATATTGATAGTACTTGTGTGTGGGGGTAGAGATTTTATTCTACCCCTACTCTTCATCAAACATTTCTGAATAATTTCCCCCGGTTCTTCCTGACGAAAGTACTAGAAGTATTGATGAACACATCTATGTGTTTACGCCTGCTTATTGATATCCACCAAACATGATTGGCATGATTCTTTGGGTGTTTCTTGAGGAGTATTCTGGTAATCATGGTAAATTATGGTAGGTTTATGTTCAATATCTTTAGGTTCCTCTGGATTTGAATGGAGGTATTCTTTGGATGTCTCCATTCAAGTCTTCTAGCGGGATGAATTAAGGTGGGTAGGTTTATGTTCTTACTCATATCTGGCCACCAAATTTGATTGGTGGGATTCTAAAAAGGGGAGAGTTGTATGGACCTATTCCATGTAGACTGTTTCATTCCCTCACTAGGCTACCTTGCAAGCTTGGGTCTAAGTGACTTGAGATGGTTAGCCGAGGACGACACCCTCATCATGTTGAGGTATTACTACCGGAAGGCATTTTTTTGTGGTGATTGTTAGAATTATCCCTTGATAAAGACTCCTATGTATTTTGAATGAGGCCATATGCGACATGTTGACCCACCTACATGAGATATGTGAGGGATTAGTTGTCACATTCTGGACATAAGCTCCCAAAATGGTTCAAGATGGAAATCGACGTCGTCTGCTTCAAGACCGCCGGTCATCACTGATGGGAAAATTGATGGGGATTCCTTAGTTAGAAGGACTATCAGGTAGCCTCAATTTTGGGGATTATACAAGTCTATCAGTACTCCCATACCTATTTATTAGAGACACAATGTTAATGAAACTGGGATGGTGATGGATTCTTTTCCTTGGATGAAGTCCTAGTGTCATTATTAGATGGGGTGTACATATATAATAGCTATAATGAAGACATTAGATTAAATGGTGTTTTGAATGAGTGTTCCTAGATATATGATAAACATAAACAAAGTATCCCCATCAAATCAGTATCTCATTTGAATGAACACATGCATAATTTATTGTCTTATGTGGACCTATTTAATTTATAAGAGAAAAATGGTTTAGACAGATAGAAAAAAATTATCATCTTGGTTAATGATTTCTGTTGGGTTCAGCATTTTTGTTTGTCATGTAATATCAGTCACCTGATGAATGATTGTGGGGGTGGGGGTGTAATCATTCACATCAGGTTCACTATTTCCAAATGGTTTCCAACAGGTTTTGTTCCTGGAACCATAAAACCCAATGGTTCTATATCTGTGATGACTCAGGGACATTATCTCCAAAGTTAAGTGATCATTGGGATGCTTGGCCAATGATACATAAAAACTAACATTAGTTGGGAGGATGGGAGGTTAAACTCATCACACAAATTTTTAGAGAATTATTTCCTACTCCATGATTATATTATAGATTTACGATATGTTCATGAGTCCTTTATTAACTCCCAATTGTGATGTGGTTCACCCTAGAGTTAACAATCAATTTTCATCATGTATTGAATTTAGAATCTTCTGTATGAATATGACGTTCTTCATCAATAGTGATCTCGACACACACACACACACACACGAGGTTCTCCGTCAATGTTATCCTATTATGTACTTCTTATAGATTCTTTGGTTGTTATTATGACAATGTTGGTTTTCTATCCACACAGTGGGGAACTCTAGAGTTTGTTTTCATCCAGGGAGATGGGAGTAATTTTGATATTGGGATCAATCCCATGAATGAGATTACTTTGCATCATTGTAAAAGGAATCAGAACCCACATAGTTTACTGCTGTTTAGTGGGGAACAATATACCATATAAGTTCATGTTCTAAGGACCCAACCATACCATTTTACATCATGTAGCTAGGAAATCTAGGCAGAAGGTTCCTAGTAGAAGTTTTGTGTGGGACTTATGATGGATAATCCCAAATAACCTGGAAGGAATATAGCTTCCCATGTTGTATTAAACCCTACTAAGAGTGTGGATGGATAAGGATACAATTGATTTGGGCTATTTGTTTTGGACCACTTAGAGGATTCCTACTTATCCCATATGCACGGGAATGAAATCTCACGTAGTTTGGTTATGAATACCTACACCTATGGAGGCCCTTTTAGATTTTCGTCATATAAGATTATGGACCATTGATAGGATTTAGTTGGGGTTTAATCTTAAAGGGGATTCCATGGTAAATGGGGTTACGATTGGGGATTTCTCCTAATTAGGACTCCCATAGATTGGATTAGCTTAGGGATTACTCCTAAGGAGGTTTCCCACGTTGGTGAAATGTTGGGGATTATACCATGTAGGAGGCCCAAATTTGGGTTGCGAATTACACTTGGAATGATTCCCAAAAGGATTGGGATCATGTGGATGTTATGACCACCATAAAACTCTAAGACCATGTGATTCATGCTCGGTGTAAGAAACAAGAGGTAATGAAAGATCCAATTAACCACACACTTTTCTTTTCCCTAAGGTAGGATTCATGGACCCGATGACCATGCCTTTTAAGGAAGTCTAAAAAATGGAAATAGTATGATTAAAAGGATAATCCCCTACCAAAACATTCATTCAATGGTGTGGATTCCATTATCATGGCCATTCTAGGAGGAAGCAGAGGATCCAAAAAATCACACACTTCTCCTCATCCACTAGAGGAATAGATTGAGGGTACGAAACATACCTCTCTTCACTTTACCATGTAATAGGTCTAGGGTATGGTGACTAAAGAGTGAAGGGATAAGGAGGGATAGAATATGAATTTTATTCCCATCCCATCTTTATACTAGTGGCTAAGAGGTAGAGGGGATCAAGAGTGAACCATCCTCTAAGAAAGGCTAGGGGATTACTCTAGGAGGGATTCCCAAAAATTGGTTCCATGGTGATGGAATAGGATCTCATTCCATTTTTAGTAGAAAATAAATCTTAATACTCACCCTCCATACCTGGAAGTAGAGGCTCCATGTCTTAGAGATGATAAGGGTGAGACATGGTCCTGACCCTATCATCTGAGACCAGGAAATCCATAAAATTGTCACTAGGGTTGGGTCCTTATGACTGAAGGAAATCAAAACAAAATTCTCCATGAGTAACCTAACCATTTGCTAGTAAATGTGAACAAAACCTCTAACTAAAACAATAGAAATCCAAAAGGGAGACACGATGGTGTTCCCATTTTTATGGTCTTACATATATTAAGGATTTAGTGGAGGTTCCAACTTGGTACCTTTCAATAAAGGGAACCAGAGGGAGAGAGGAACTAACCTAGATGGATTTAAAGAAGGACTAATGAGTGGATCACAGAGGGTGAAGGCTCATCTGAACCAATGTGTCTTACATCGGTAGGATTGGGCGATCCAAAGAAGTCTTGTAATGGGGGTACTCCACAAATGTAGGCTTGGGAGAGCTAGTGGTACCCTAGGAGATGTACTTCCTAGGTGAGTACAAATTTCACAAATCTTTAAGGGTATTAACATGTGTTCATGGAAGATTCTCATTTAGGCCCCTTTATAAGGACGGGGGCCTCTCACTAGGGTCCTTCAATCATTGGGGGAATGTTCATATTGAGGATTTTGTGTGTTTTAAAACCTATGTGGAATTTAGTTTCATTATAACCCATTAATTCCCTATCCTTAAGGTTATATAGGACTACCTAGAAGGTTTCATAGGTCTTGAGAGAAGGATTAGGGCCCACATTGTGTCTGTTGTCCTTCAAGAATTTCCTTTCGTACAAATGAAGACCCCATGGTCTAATTTATAAGAAAATATAGGACCCTGGGTATATAGGATATCTCACTCAGAGTTACTGTATAAGTATTCTACTCATGTGTCTTCTATACAATCTTTCCAGGAATTATTTCACTGGCTAACGTGAAGGTACCCTAAGTGGTGATAGTTCATTGGGGTACCTGGGCTGATGGACTTTGGAAGCATTTATGATCCTTAGACTTTTTTATTTCTCTTTTTCTTTCCTCCATAAAGTATTTCCCTCTATTTAATATTCATCCATCTAAAAAATAGAGTGTCAATAGCATATTAAAATTTATTTTAAATTTTTTTTCTTTATATTGGTTTCAAGAGATAATTTTATCATTTTTCTGAACGGGTTATTTTTGAATTTTTATGAAAACTGAGAAATGAATATTTTTTAATGTATATGACATGAAAAAAATTTACAACCATCATGAATGTTATTATTTAAGAAGATTAATCTATTTTATTAATATTTTTTTCAAAATAATATCATATTTTTCATTCTTTTGGTATTTTTTATAGATTTTTTAAATAATTTATTTTTTCATCCTTATTTTTATGGTAAGCCTGAAAATGTTTCTGAATATGTGTTAAAAAAATATTTTATTATATTTTTTGATGTAAACAAAATAATATTTTTTAGGAATTTAATAGTACTTGGAAATAGTATATTATTATGGGTGAGGTTGATATAGTTTTCCAACGCATTGAGTAATTATTATTTTCTCTAAAGAATTGGGTTTAAATTCACTGAGTAGGGTATTACATTTGTACAGGTTCTTATAAGGTTTCAATGAATATGATGCCCCAAAGAATGTACATGAATTTTATATGATCTTTAATGAGTTTTTATCTAAATATTTATATTTCATAAGGTAAGTTAAATATATTTTATTTAAAGGAATGACTATTCCCTTTAAGGAAAAAATGTATGTTTTTAAGAAAATATTTTTCAAGGTTATCATGTTTTCTATAAAAACCTAATGATCATGATTATACCTCTATGTTTTTTATAATGTGTTTTTAAAAAATACTTGAGAAATTTAGTTGATTTTATGTGCATTAAAAATTATTATTTTTGTTGAAAGTTTATTATTTTATAGTCAAAATCTTTTATTTGATATCATAGTTATGAAATAGACTAATGAGTTTCTTTTTATTTTATTATATGTCCCTTACTGAGATTTTTTTACTCATCCCTCCTTTTCAAATGTTTTCCATAGGGTTTAAGGATGAGTAGGAAATCCAATAAAGCGATGATTAAAATCATGAGGATTTTTCATGAAAAGAAGACATGATTCATTTTAAATATATTATATTGTAGAAAAAAAGGATAATGAGTGTAAGTGTACACTTTGTAATGTATGGGTATTTTATGTACAATTTTTGACATAAATATCTAATAATATAAATTATAAAATTTCTTCAGGAAAAAAATAAAATGAATTATAGATTTAAAACTCAATAGTATTTAATGTTTTGAGGTTGAGCCCTTATAGTTGGAATCAAGGAAATTTATTAGATACCATGAGATTTTAGGATTGAAAACATTAGTAAAAACCATGGGGATAAATATATTATAAGGATAACATCCTAAAATTTTAGTAAAGTATAGTTTTCTTGTTTCCTAGAAATGAAATCCCTATATAGATACCGGTGTGTTGAATTGGATATCACACACTTGAATATATGTGTACACACTATAAAAGAGGGGGATTGGGTATTAACCAGATTATCACCCATGTACAATGACTAGGACTAAGACTTAATAACTCTGTGGACAGTCCCATGGGATATTTTTTTAATTCACATTCTCTTTTTGAATCATTGGGAAAAATGATAGAAGAAATCCTATGAAATCCTATGATAACGCATAGTGAAATTTAATAAACCTAAAGTTTCATGTGTTGATAAGTCTAATTTTGACCATATGATTAATGGAATAGATTCCACTTTTTATATTTTATGTAATGATAGTACTTTTAGGGACATTTATTAGGTTTTAATATATCTTTTATCAATGTGTAACCGTTATGTTTTTTCATGTGAAAATGTTATTTGATTAAAATTTGTTTTACATTTTGTGGAAATAGTATGAATTATATTCAAAACCTCTATATTTAAGATGAAATTTGATATTAAGGTAATTATTATTATTTGGGATAAAAGGGTTGTAACATTTTGGGAACATATGATTTATCATATTAATAAACCTTGGATTGAAATGTAATTTAATAACAAATTGATTAAAGTTATTTTTGAAGAAGTTAGCAATATTGGTAACATTATCTAATTAAGGTAAAAGGAAATATTTTTTGGCCAGTAATTTTTAAAAGGAATAAAGAGGAATTTATATTTTGGAATCATATATTATTTTATTATGTCTTATAGTGGTCTAATTATTTATGGGAAATATTTGAATATTTTGGAGAATATATAATTAGGGAATAAAAATTTTCGGTATATAGTTTTATAATTGATTGATATTTTATAGTAATAATGTTTATGATTATCATGAATGAAAATGAGATCAAATAATTATAATATTTTAGTTTTAATCCACTCCGAGAATTTTTTAAATAGTTTTAAGGTTGAATATTTATGGAATGATATAATTTTAAATTTGGGTGTTATTGATGACAAATAGTAGATTAATATAATATTTTTTTATATTATGGTCTATACATACTGGATATGTTCTTATCGTGTGCTAAATATTTATGTTTTGATTAATTTATAAATATTTGAAGAATAACATGTTAACAATTTATGGATATTATCATATGTTAAAAGATAATATTTTTGTTTCAGGCATGAAAAATGATCCTAATTAGTTTTAATTTCTTGGAGTATGATATGAGATAGAAGTGTAAACATTTCTCAAACCAAAACCAAAGGATGAAATTATTATTTTAAAATGTAAAGAAATAATGTATGTATTTTTCTCATTTTCTTGATATTAATAGTAAAATAATCCCTCAAATTTTGGAAATTGATCTTCATGTAAAAATATTATCATTATTGCTTAATTTCTGATGAATTTATGGTCTTCTTTTTTCCCTAATCATTAATTTCTTTGTCCATTAACTTTATCATTCCCATGTTCTTTATCACTCTATATTTTCCCATGGATATTAATTTTCTCTCCCATGTCAATATGTTTACTTAACTATAATGTTTCCTTCATTTGGGAACATAATTATTTGTTATCCTGCATGAAATTTATATTTTCCATTTATAATTTGTAAAAGGATTTTTTATTATGATCTTCTATGATTTGGATTTTGAAAAACAGAATTTTTATATATTAGAATGGATTTTCCCTTTCAAGATCATATTTTTTCTCTTAGAATCCTTGGAATTGATTTTAAAATAATAATTTTAAAACTTTTTTATTAGTGAAGAGATAAAATTGATAAGGGAAAAGTAATTTATTGGGGGTAGAATGTAACAATATGAAAAATTAGTTTAAAATAATAATATGCATGATATCATGCTTAACACACAATACTATTCTTTAATATAATTACGATATACAATAAAAATATTACTCTTTAAATATTATCATTTTATCTCAATACATAAATTATATGTATGAGTAAGAATAAAAAAATTATGAATAATATGTAAAATGGTATTATATAATGATAAATTATTGATTAATTTATAATAAATAATTACTCAATTTTTAGTGGTCATTTTATACTTCAAAAATATGATTTCTTCAAAAAATGGGTGTTATTACATTCTGTGTATGAGAATTATAATTAATTTATACTATTTGAGAAACATTTGTTTTTTGTAAATGAGTATAATTTTTTGAATCACAAATTCAATATTATATTATGATTAATTTTTGGTATTTTCCTAAAAAAAATTATTTTTATTAGAATAGTGAAAAATACATATTTCTTGTATAAAACGTCCATTTCTTTTCATTTTATAAAGTAATTTTAAATCCCAAATATGTTTTGAATTTTATTTTAATTTAACATAATTTTAATTTAGTTATAAATAAACTAATTAGTTACATATGAATTAGTTTAATAATTTAACTTCTTTTATAAGCACATTTATTAGGCTCAAAAAAATTCTAAAGACTTATTTTTTGATTGTAATGTGTTTTTATCATAATGAATTAAATAGTAAATTATTTAATAATTGTTTTAACAATATCTATAGACTATATATTCAATAAAATATTTTAACAACCATTTGACAAATTTTAATATCCATGTAATAATAGTAAATAAGGTTTTATACTTAAAAATAAATTTTTTGTAAGAAAACATTTTCATTACGTATTGCACATTTAATTTAAGGTTATTTTATAAAAATTGGAGAAATTATATTTTATAAAATGAATTAAATATTTAAAATAAAAATTATTTATATAATTTAATAGGATAAAATTATTCTTTTTGTTAGAATAACTTTTGAAAATAGTAAAATTTTGTTACTATAGTTAAGGTTAAAATGGATTAACATGGGGACTAAAAGGATAAGTTTTATAATGACCTAAAAACTTGTCTAATTCCAATTTTATGGACTTATTTTGACCCAATATCATTTAATTTTTAAATATGAGTCAATTTGGACACAATTCTTTTAATTAAGTCATTAATGTATTCCAATCTTTTGAAAAAGTACAAGTTTGGCATCACCTAGACTTATAAAAGGAAAGCCCTATTCTATCTTATACACACTTCAAGAGCCTCTTATGTCATAAAATAACTACAAAATTACTTTTTTAACATCCATAAATTTATAATAGAGGTAATGTTTTGACCATTATACCTTCATAATGAGGCTTTAAGTATAAACAAATGGAGGTTGTCTGAAGAAGAGGTATAATTCTTAATGAAGTCTTTTATTTTTTATTTTATTATTTTACCACCATAAAAATATCCTAAAAATTTAGATATAATATATAAATATATTTAATATTGTTAAATTGTTTTATGTTTATTTGTATTACTAGATTAATTCTACATATATATCAAATGGGAACTGAATATATCTTTTATGTGTACGTACAAACTACCACATCAAGAAGATGATATATATCATTTTTCATCATCACCTATTATTTTTTGTCATAATGATGGATAAAAGTTAAATAATATGATATATATGATATAATTTTAATTATATATTTTTAATTAATATTTTAATTATCTATTTTCCATCTAAAGAAAATTTAAAACATCGCTCTTGTGTACATCCAGACCACCGCCTCATTAAATGATGTATTCTGTTTTTCTTCACTACCATATATGAAAAATATATATAAGTATATTAAAATAAATAACATTATATTTAGGATATAATTAAAATTATGGAAGGATAATGTAATAAATACCTTCCTTCATTTTCGTTAAAAAAATGGAAATGTTTCTCATGCATACATACGAACTACCGTCTCCATAGTGTAACATTATTCTTTTTTCATAACCATATTACATGGTTGTTTATGAAGGTATAATTAATGCATAAAAATTTAAATTATAAAAATAATATTATTATTTAAATGTTATAATCATGATCCATTTGACCATATTTAACCTTCCGAAGATATTTATGACTTATAAACCGATTTTCTCAAAATGTTTAAAGTAAACTTAATCAATTAAGTGATTACATATGAAATGATAATAAGTGAAATAAAAGGAATAATTAAAATAATATAAAATAAAAAATACTCTTAATCATCTAATTAATTAAAAAAAATTATTATTGAAGAAGATTAGAAGGTATGTGAAAAGTCAGATATGGGGATATGGATTTTCAGTATCAATTGAATTTCTTTGACACTCCTGATATTTTAACCACATTTTTTCTTTTGTGCTGTGTATAAAATAACTTATGGATTTATTTTATCTTTATTATGTATTGAATAAATTGTTTAAAAATAAATGCAATGTTATTTACCTCAATAGTTCACTACTTGAAAAGTTATGAACCCATCAGATATTTTTCTTTAAAACCTTAATTTAATAATTTGAATGTTTTTCTTATATTTTACATTCACATCCATGTTATTTAAAATATCTTATTTATGTAACTAATATACTAAAATTTATGTTCAAATTTACTATAAACCATGTTTAATTTTCTTTATAATGTTTTTAAAATAATATTTTTTAACATTTTTCTAATGGGGTTATTTTAATTTTTTTTAAATGTGTGAAATGAATATTTTTTAACATATAATACATGTGATAAATTCCCCTCTACCATGAAAAATATTATTTAATTTGATTAATCTACAATTAATAATTATTTTTCAAAATATTTCATTTTTACCTAGGTTATGGGTATTTTTATGAAGAATTTTAAAATAAAAATATTTTTTATTCTTATTTTTACACCAATCATGAAAGTGTTTCTACATATGTGTTAAAAGGAATATTTTATGATATTTTATTATGGAAATAAAGGAATAAATGTATTTTATAGTCCTTTTAATTCATTTAAGATGATGGGTGACCATAATATATCTCTCCAATGCATTGGCTAATGATTATGTTCTATGGATAATTATGTTTGAATTAAAAGAGTAGTTTATTCCATTAGTAAGGGTTCAATGATGATGATTTCCCCTAGGAAATACATTAAATTTATGTTATTTCTAATGATATTTAATTTATGTATTTTTATTTCATTAGGTAATATAACAATCTTTTTCTAAAATTAATATTCTTTCTTTTATGGGTATAAACAATGTTTTTAAGAAACTTTTTTCATGGATTCATATCTTTTCTATGAATCCCTAGTGATAATGATTTTTCTTTTTATTTTATTATAATTTTTTTTATAAAAACCATTGGGAAAAAGAGAAATTCATTTGTACGTAATTCATTGTTGGATTTAAAACCTAAATATGTAAAAGGTAAACTCTCTTATAAGATATAACGGTTTTGAAATGGAATGAAATGTTTATTTCATTATTTTTATATGTACCTTATTGATATGTTTTATGATAATACCACATTTTCAAATAATTTTCATGAGATTTAAGGATGTGAAATAAAACCGATGAATTCAAGTGTAAAATCATGATTCTTTTTCGTGAAAAGAAGTCATGTTTCATTTTACAAGTATTGTTTTGTGGATAAAATGGTTACTGAGTGGAAGTGTCCAATTTGAAATGAATTATTTTTTTATGTATGATTTATGGACCAATTATATAAAACATTAAACCTATAATTTGTTTTGTGAATTTTATAAAATAAATTCTTGATTTATGACGCACGGTTATGAAATTTTTTAAGGTTGGGTCCTTAAAAACCATGTTCTTAGGTCATTTGAGTAGGGTCTGAGTATCATTAGGGAACTACCAACATGGTCCTATATATAACTTGAAAATTAAATGATATATACATGTGGATTTATCTAAATAAATTAACTTATTATTGGATATAAAATAATAAATAAGTAAATAAACCTCTATCGATCCTTAGGTCCACGACCCCGATTGACTATATTTTCCACAACCAATATTGAAGTGTCTCTTATCAGGTCATGATGACCATTACAACCATAGTATAATATAACACATTAAACAACAAATTAGGGGTAAGTGGTGATTTATTTATTATCATAGACCTCTCTATAAGGCTAGTTTTCTTTAGTATAACAGAATTCCCTTTAAGGGAGGGTTTTATTTTGTATCACAGACCTCCCAACAAGGGGGGTTTTCAATAATATCCTAAACCTTCATTTAACGAGAATTTTATTTGGTATAAAATACATCCCAACAAGAGGAGTTTTATTTATTATTATAGACCACCCAACCAGGAGATTTTTCTTGGGTATCATAAAACTCCCAACAATGGGAGTTTTCTTTAATATCACATACATCCCAATAATGGGAGTTTTCAAAATATGTTATTAGATTACCTCATATTAAAATTTAAAAATATTAAAAATGATCTAATATATATTTCCATATATTAATATAAAAAACTTTTTCATGGAAGTTTCCATTCAATAATACAACATGTCTTCACAATTGAATATATGAGCACAAGCACACAGATTCTATATTATCCCTCATTATACCAAAAATAAATAAATTGTAATACATGTTATTCACCATCCCAAATTCTATAAATTAATTAACCTTTTCTACCATTTCAATTAAAATTAATTTTCTCATAAGTACCTCAAATCCTAATGCCCTTACAAGTTCGGTTTGGGTTCTAGAGTTACACCCGACACCATCACTACAAATTACCCATCACAAACCCCAACTAGGGGAATCACAACACTAGGAACCTACTAAGAACTAATATTTCTATTAAACCCATTATAATATCAACTATCCAAAATAATATAGGGAAACTAATTGTTTCCACCATAGCCTACTAGGGATAACACATTCTACTCTATAACACATCTCTATATGGATGTGTCTAAGGGATCCTATTCTAGGGTCACTAAGTCTCACATTGTTTCATAACTCCCAAAAAATGTCCATTTTATTTATTAATTGCATTTAATTATAACCAAGGGCTCGGATTTCAGTTCCTAATTTGCAAAATCTATCCCTAATGGTACACTATTATCTTTGGAAGATGGTTTACTAAGTAAGGCACACTATTTTAATTAATTGAAATGATTTAGTTAAAAAATTAATTGATAAAATAATTTTAGTAATGAACCCATATATTTTATTTAATCTTTTAAATCCCTAAGGAAATGATAAACAATACGATAAGACTATAATAAAATCATAATACCATAGGGGGTTTAGAAAATACCACCTACCTTAATTGAAGGTAAAAACTATTTATAACCACATCATAATTTCTCTACCAAATCTTGTTAATGCCCCACATCACATGGGGATCATATAGATCATTCCAAAAGATTCTAAAATTAATTATAAGACAATATAATTAATTATACACCTCTTTTCTAACAAATTAAAATTTATTGAAAATTTAATTAAAAAATTCATTACCACTAAAAACCCATTGAGTGTCTCCCTTGTACTTGAACCCAAGTCAAAAGCACATGGGAGGCCCACGAAACACTTATGGTATCATTATAAGACTAATACTTGACACATGGATGAAATAATGTAATTAATTTAATTTAACGTTAATGAAATACATTAAATAACTTGGTGGCACAACATGACCTTGGTGAATCAGTGAACAACTTTATGCAGATTTCATTAAAGGATGTTATCTACAAGGGTTGTCATAAAGCCCCATGAGAATTATAAAATTTCACAAATTGTTGGTGGAATTGTATCAAATCCCAAATACATAGAGGAATAAATTAGATGAATAAATTTTGGGGGATATAGGGAGGTAATTGGAGTATTATCTATACCATTAATCATTTATAAAACCAAATTATTATGCCCCTCTTGAAGAAACAAGCGGGTGGGAACCCCTAGCCAATGCATGGAACAAAGTATTGAGGATAGGGTTACCCAATCTAAAATTTTATGGGAAATTTTCTAATTTTACCTCTAAAAATGATTCTAGATGGTTGGTGGATCCAAAAGGTTACTAGGGCCCCAAGACAGTCCACTGACTAACTGGTGGATGATGTTTGTAACTCCAACAAGCTCAAATACCTCCATTTATTTCTTGAGCTCCTAGATACTTCCTAATACCTATTATGAAACCAAAATAAATATATTATATTTATTCAATATTTTTCATTCTATTAATTATATGGAATAAAAATTTGACACTGAAATAGGTGAAAATTAAAACCCCCTCCGAGATTTTTAGACCGAAAAATTAGTACGTGGTTTTATAACATCCCAATATACCAATTATCATCCTTTAGAAGACTTAGATATTGAAAAACCATGAATATAGACCTATCGTAGTCATAAATTCACCATCAATTCACTATGCTCTAACTTCAAATGTTGAATGAGCTTCTATATCATTGCTCCAAACACATGAAACCTAACTCATCAAATGCTGATATCTGACTTCCTCCATAATAAAACTATCAAGTAATACCCTACTGAACCCATTCATTTGAGGAATAACAATGTTACTAGTGATTTGTAATCAAATTCAGGGTTCTTATCTCCATATAACCCAACTCATAAGGCTTATTATTCCCGTGGTCATCCTCATCATCATAATTTCTTTTCAAAACATATCCCCATTAGTACAACACCCATCTTGATGTAAATTCCAACTCACCACACTGAGATACATATTAAAACACTAGTATAATGATGGAATTCACCCTCATTCCAAATTTATAGCTGATTTGGATGGGTATATTTCACCCAATAATTAAACATAGACACACCATATTTTCCTCAAAAAGACAACGCTAACCCTAAGATGCACCCATCATACCTCATTTTGCATTCTATTCTAGAAAAACATGGATTCACATATCGATGTGACATAAAATATGTAGATCATAGGGAATTATACATTGAAGGAATCCATGGATCATTAGAACATGATGACAGAAAATTGAACTTGAAAATCATTGTAATTCCAATGTTAAATCATGAATCAACTATTTCCTCCATCATGTTACACCATAAGCACTAACACACCATTGATTAAAAATACCCATATATTATAACTATTACATATAAAGTATGATTCCAACACATAGAATCATTCTAAAATTGGATTGAAATTTACATCCAACATTCACTATAAAATCTGGGTAAATTTTAATTTGTGGGTGCACCAACATCTGCTACCATAACGACTATCCCTCGACCAATACCTCAATACCAAAACCCTTTAAACAAAAGGGTCACATTTATATTACCAATGTGAGAATACCCACTATAGTAGTTTCCCTATCATCAATCCATTGCACTAAATTCTTATTCACCACAGACCACTCTCTTCCCCTACCACTCATAATGATGTTACATAGTCTTCCCTCTCACATTCTACCACTAACATAATCCATCCAACTATTTTTTGTTTATGTTTTACAGAACATAATCCAAGGAAAACTTTATTGTATCATTTAAAAGAAGGATTATATCCTAAAAACATGATGGTAAACTCTCCACTATCCAGCTCCACTCATACCATTCCTTTAGTACCACATTAATAGGTTCCACTATCACAACACATGTGCTACTCCTACTAATACACAATTATAATCTTATCCAACAATGACAACATCCATTAAGGATTTCCATTTTATCCTAGAATAAAAAACTCTCATTTTTATTGAATGATC
The DNA here is from genome assembly GCA_963277665.1 of Viscum album. Taxonomy (NCBI): domain Eukaryota; kingdom Viridiplantae; phylum Streptophyta; class Magnoliopsida; order Santalales; family Viscaceae; genus Viscum; species Viscum album. Next base: position 861,239,509 of record OY728123.1, on the reverse strand, counting down.
TGTGTCACCATTCCCATACTAATTTTCCTAACACCAATAAATTACAAAGAGTGTACTCCCTTATAATTATTTTTCAAGAAACATGAATCATACACCAATGAGTCATATAACATCAAAACCATTCCCACATAACTAAACCATTTAACATTCCACTCAACATATTAGTTTCATCACGTTTGGGGGAAACCTCAAAATTCATCTTCAAAATCAGGCACTTCACTTTTTCCAAGTTCTAACTACTGGGTCACCAACCAAACCGGATTCCAGTTATAAATTTCTTGTTTCCATCCAATATATAATACTACACCATTCATCAAAAAACAAAAATCAACATGTTCAGGGGTCTCACTAATACTTCCTTAAAAAAATCCATAATACCTAGAGAAACGTCTCTCAAGGTGTTTTAATTATCAAATCCCAAGGAATAATATTTCCTAAATTATGTTTCCAATAGCACATCCTTTTCATTAATCTTATATAAACCCATAAATTCTATACATAAATATTACATATCATTACATAAATATTAATTATATAAGGTTTTTATACATAGTAGAACCATTTAGGTTTAATGTCTTTGGAAACTTGGATACAAAAATAAATAGTTTATAATAGATCTACATCATATCACACTTAGTTGTTCACAACTAGAACCCTTCTTAGACACCTCATTCATAATAAATTTCTCCATATCCTAGTGAAATGAAATCATAATAAAGGGTGATAATAGTTGCATATTAGGGGTAACCAAGGTAGGTATCGACAATAATTTTAAAATGAAATGGGCATAAAGGGTATGAGAAAATGATATTAACATTTGGAAGTCATACCCATAAATTCTTAGATAATAACATGAGTACTGGAATAAATCCTTGTAGTTTATAATACCTGTATCATAAATGGTCAAAGAATATAATCCCTGATAACATAACATTGAAATAAGGTTATGTTATAAAAGAGTGGAATCATGGGCTTCATAATAATAATCATATAAATATTATTTCATGAATACATACCAAGTCATTCCTAACTTGTTAGTCTTTGGATAACCACATGCGTAGCTCCTTCAGGATTGGTATAACATCCCATGTACAATCTTTTGGTCCGGGGATAACCTATCATGTACCATTTGAGCTGATAGAACCTTATAATTTACCAAAAACATTATTGGGATATATAATTTCTGGAACAACCATTATATAATCGTAAATATATTCATAAGTATTCCAAGAGATCATAGAAATTTTCACCATAACATAACCCATGGAAAAGAAAATGGGTTACATTAATATTTCATTAACATAGCCATAAAACATCCTATGAAATAATAAATAAGGTATTATTTTATCATATCCATAGTTAATCATAAGTAATATCAATGGATGTTATTATATAAGAAAAATTTCTATAAAAGATCACTAGAATGGGTTTTGATGGAAAAACCATTTTCATTTTAAAATCAAATATTAAAATATGAAACATTCACAAATATTAAATTAATAATTTCATTGAAAAGATCCTTGGAAACCTATAATTGATACTTAAAATTGTTTCTTTTTTATTTTTCTATGAAGTTCCATCCATTCCACTTGTTTTAAAACAAATATTACTTTAACAGTTTAAGTAAAAACTCAAAAGTCACTCTTTCCAAAAAAGACAAAAATATTACATTTAATTTTTTTAAAAAATTTAAAAAATTGGAAAATATGTCTTTAAAAAATAATATTATAATATTAAAAACATTTTTTAAAACATTTTTAGAAAACAAAGACATTGAAGAAAAATTATTTTCTACCGAAGATATAAATAATGTTGATATTCATTGAAAACATTATTTCAGTATCATTAATTCAAAAAGAGTTGATAATAAATGTTAAAGATGTAATATATTGAAATAACCATAGTATAATAAAATTAATAAAATTATTTTTATATTGGTAATTAAATTCCATCAACATAAACTTAATCATAAATAATCCAGAAAAATAATGAAATTATAACATAAATCTCCTTCCTCATGTTTGATTACATAAAAATAATTCTAACATCCTATATAAGAAATTTAAATTTATTATAATTATATAATATAGTCATTTAAATAGTTTCAATATCATATATGATCTTATTATAACATTTTAACACCCATTTACCAATAATTCTTTATTGAAATCATCAATTTCGGGTGTTAAAAGTTCATTATTCATGAGAATTTTGGTTATGTAGTACTGGTCCTTGTACGTTGATAATGATTACAACATATATTGAATTTTAATCATGATATAAAAATTATATATGTATAAATATATATAATATGTATATTTATAGTTTTATATAAAATACTGAGATAGAAAAATGACTTTCACCATTCATAGAGATAGTAGGTCGAACAAATCCATGAACCCTATTTTCACTTTTTAATGGATGGAATGAAAGAAAGGATAATAATAATTCATATTTATAGAATCATTAATATATTTCATATATCATATATATTAACTAAATATTTTCTTATTACTATCCATGTAAATAGGAAACGAAAAATGAATCACATCGCTTCATGGAAGTCGTGGTCCATACGTACCCATGAGCGACATTATCGTTTTCCAATGAATAGGAAGGTAAAGGGTAGAAAAGATGTTATAATTACATATTAATAATTCTTTTATTAATATTATTTATAAAAATTAAATAGTTTATAATTAAAACCCATGAAATACTATGATAATAATTTAATTGTATCGCTTTGTGGAGCCGATAGTCCACACAAACGTATGAGGGATACTTTCACTTCCCATTTGATTGAAAAGTGAGTGGAAAATGGTAGTTACATAATCATAATAAAATTTTATTATTTTTATGACACTAAAGTTATTATTTTATGACTAATAAAACATATATAATTTTGTTATAAGAAGAAATAAATTTAAAGAGTCTGGGTAGGAAGATCACCTTTTTTTCGGTAGGCCTCCTTTAGATACCTTCTTAAGGACCCTTGGAAAAATATTTAAATAAGGGAAAAATATAATTAATGGATATTAAAATTTAAAATAAAATATTATATGGCTTTTTTGATACATTTGGATCAAATTGGTTTAATGAATATTGATAAGAGGTCCATTATTAAGGTAGTGAAAGGACACCTGTGAAATTCTAAAAAATATTACAATATAAATAATTCCTTATCATCAAAAATGATTAAAAATTGATATATATTAATAAAAAGAGGATAAGGTTGAAACATCATTAGAAAATGAAATTTATAAAGGTTTTCGATGTATTGGAAACCTTATATTTTGGTTTAAACCCTTGGTTAACCCATTTTAATCATAACTATGGTAATGACTATTTTAATATTAAAGGGTTACAATTTTACTAATAATGAAACAATTGGATTATACATTACTAAGGGATGAATTTTTTGACTATTTATCATCATAATTTTTCTATTTCAATATTTATTTTATTTTTTAATAATTTCATAAATTATTTTTATCATAAATTATTAATAATATCATTTTAAGAACTATTCAATGTATCTGACTTGGAAAATAACATCGAAGTAATGGTATGAAAATATAGATATTTAAAATATCTATAATATGTTATAATAATCTATAAAATTCATTTTGAACTAAAAAAATCAAATCAATGTAACTTTTATTGTATTTAAAAAATATTTACATTATTTTTTTATTGCATGGACAAGCACCGTGTCACCATTTTATAGGATTTTACAGTAATTATTTCATTAATAAAATTTTAAAATAAATTAAATGATAAAAAGGTAATTTATTTTTCATATGAAAATTTATATTAAAAATTATCTTCTATTTATCCTCATGTTAAAATTTTAGAGATATTAAATTCAAGAGAGAGATATTTTGAAATTTTCATCAGTTTAACAATTAGAAATTTTATTTTTATAGGAAAATGGCACCAAGATGCAATATATTAGAATTGTTGATTTATATGGTTCAATTTACTCCATAAAATAAACAAAGGAAAGTGTTGAGTTGATTTTGAGACCTTATCTCATGGTTTTAACCCCTTTTCCCCATTTTACCCTTACTGAGGGGACACATATTTACCAAAATTACTATTTATAATGACAAAAAATAAAAGTGAATTATTCAAAAATGATAATATACTTATTTTAAATATGGTATAATTTATTTAACATTCAATTTATAATAGTGGTAGAAATTCATTTTAAAATAATTTCATAAAACAAGATGGCAATCATTTTATAGAAAGATACATTTCGAAGCATAAAACAATATTTTTTTTATCCCATATTTAGAAAAAAATTAATGTAATATTTTTTAGGGAATATATAATATATAATCATCATTAAAATAATTAAAAAATTTGGATTTATTTAATTCATTAGGATAAAATACATTGTGCGTATAAAAACAATTTTTTTGAAAAACAACTCTTTTACTTAAAAATGATTTTTTTTAAAATTTATAATAAATTGATAACAAATGAATTTTGTTTTTACATTTGTAAACAAATAATTTTTAATAATCTAGTTATCCATATTAATATAGATTAATCAAATGTATGGGAGATAAATTTCACATTAAATAATAATATTTCAATAGTATATCACAATTCCTTTAAGCTCAGTGTTGTGTGTAAAAAAACTACCAAAGAAATCAAATTTATTTTTTGACAAATATATCATAAAACCCTAGGGTATTATATTCAACCTCAGATTAAAATAAATTTATCTTCTGAAATTAGGTCACCCCGATACAAACAGATTAGGATATTTGTTTTTCATCACATCCTCATGTTCCTATATAGCTTCTTGAAATTTTTGATTCCTCTATAGAACATTACCATGTGAGTTATCTTGTTATGTATCATGTTATCTATATCATACAAGATTTTTATTAGTTGTTATTAATATAAAATATCATGATCTTATGGTACAATCTGTGAGTTTTTTACTTATGATGGATCAACTGTGTAATTACTCAAGATAGATACATGGAACACACTGTGGACTTGAGATAGGTTTGGTGGAACCTCAAAGATATAAGGAAAAATATCTGCTCAATCCAGAATATCTATGGGGAAAATATACCAAGATTTAATATTTACCTTATTTATGAATAAAATAAACCAATTCCATATATAAAATAATAGGAATACCCTATCAGTGACATTAAGTTATAGATTTCACTAATGATTGTCATCACAACTTTTCTATTGATTGTGACCTACCTTGATTGGATATTGAATGCCTCTGAATTTTTCTTAAATTTCCTCAGCATGTTTAGGACCCAATATATTTACTTCTACAAATTCATACTAGAAATTATGGATTTTAAAATTATTCTAGAAAGTGATTAATAATAAATCCTTTAATGATCGAGTGAAGTATATTTAATTAGGGAAATCATCTAGAGGAAGGAGTTAATCCCTACCAACTATGAAATACATAAAAAAGATCACATAATATCCTATAGGGGCAGAACGATTATATCAAAATTAACATCTATCTAAGAATGATAAGAATTATATAAAATCAACTCAAAATCTAGAGTATACTTATGACTTATCCAGATCTTCAAGGTTAACCATGTATCTCCACCAGATATAATATAATGTGGTACTCCATTGAACCTTACCATTTATTTAATGTATATTTTGGAAATGTAATCAAGAGGGAAATATTATCTGATAGTAATGATGTGTTTTAACTTCATAATATGGTATAATAAAATCAAAATAAAATTATAGACTTAAAATGTTTTTGGATATCCAAATAAAAAATACATGGTGATGTTTTCCCATTTCTATTGTTATATGGGAAATGATTGTAAATTCCCCTTCAACTTTTGTCTCTTTGAATTAAATTTTTGACATAAAAAGAACAAAGATACATACTATAAAATATATATTCTCATGTTGTACCACTGTAAATACTCTTTATGATCTCTATACATATGAAAAATTTTCATATGAATAGAGAATGATGAACTATGTGATCAGTCAAAAAAAACTTCATTATAAATGGGTTGGCTCCAAAAAATACATGGTTCCTGAACCTTATCATTTACTCATAATCAAGTTTTAACATAGGAATATTTATGAACATATTCTATAGTTCGACATCATCCTTCTAGGCCACATTAATCCTCACATATATAGATGGTAAAATAATCATTTGAGAAATATAAGATTAATCCTCTTCCTTCATTATTTCTAGATCCATCCATTAAAAATCCAAAAATAATAGATCTTTTCTATCCTCTTTATTAGTAATGTATCATGATCCTTTTGAATCAATGAATTTTCTACCTTGTTTGATTTCCCAGGCTGTTAATGTATTGAGAATTCACAATCTTCAATTAACTCTAATAATTTTTTATGGTGTATATTATACTATTTTGAGTGAATATATACACTAATCTTTTGCGATCATTCTATAAATCACACATTTCTATGTAAATTTAATGCCTCCAAATATCTAATGAAAACAATTTATATGTAACTCTAAAAAATTATTTGGGTAACTTTTTTTCATGAATCATTCATTAGTGTGATGTATATGCTATCACAAAATCATTATGTAATATAACATATCCCAATCCCCTCTTTGATACATAACTATAGAGCATAAATCCTTACCCACTGTTAGGTAATGTATGTGAAGGTGGACTAACTAACCTTCTCCTCTATTCGTTGAAATTTTATTCACTTTAATTTACCAGAAGATCTTGGATCCCTTTTGAGTTAACTTGGTTAGTGTATTAGATAGCTAGAAAACATTCTCCAAAAAGTCTGGATAATATCCATCCAAACCTTGAAAAATATAAATCTCATTCAATAACATTTATAGTTTATGTATCCACTCATATACCCTCTCTTGACATTATATAAAGAAAATTTGATTTTTTTCTAGAATTCACACTTTGGAAAATTAGTATAAAACTTTATCGTATTTAAGGTTCTCAGAATAATAATCAAGTGATATTCATAACATTTCATTATATTTTCATATGTAATAATATAACTTATAAATACTACCACAAACTGATCAAGGTAATATATAAAAGATATATTTATTAAATCCCTGCTGATATTGGTTTACTTACTATGAAAAAATGTCATCCCTAAATATTTATAGTGTCCATAACATGTACAAATAGATTTCTTGGGTATATCCTACATCTTGAACCTTAATTGATGATATCCAGAACAATTTTCAATCTTGGAAAATTATTTATCACCATGTATTTTTTCAAATAATTCATCAATATGAAATATATGACACCTTTTCTTGACTATGATCATCTTCAATTCAGGTGAATCAATGAAAATTCACTTAGATCCATCATTCTTCTTAAAAAAAGAATAGGTTTACCCCATGTTGATTAGATTCGTTGGATGAATATATTATAAAGATTCTTTAGGGGTTTCATGTTTAATTCCTACAACTCAATCAGGGCTATTTTATATAGTGTGTTTGAAATATGTGTATCACTGAGTATCCATTTTATTGTAAACTCAACTTTATGATTTGAAGGAACGCATGGAAAATATTCTAGAAAAAAATAATCAAACTCTCATAAAATATCCATATCATCTATTTTGATAATCTTTCCAATGAAATATGAAAAATAAAACCTTTTTTATTGGAATTCTGATCCCTATAATGGATGGAATTTCCATTAGATGTTTATATTTACAGTTTCACTAATAGAAAATCATAGGATGGTTTAGAATATGAAACAAGGATCACATTACTTCAAAATTGATGTGGGATTGAAGTAAATAAATCTAATCCATTACTAAGATAACTTAAAATTCAATTATAGGGAGAATGATATGATTTTCTGGATGAACATTCCCAAAAACTTTAACTGGATAAGAGTCATAGGCTTGAGATGAAATCATCATTTGATTATAGATTTTTACTGTTAATTCAATATCTAATTGTTGATATGGTATCATTATACCATTATAAAATTCATCAAACACAAAATAGTAGGTATATATATAATCATATAATACAATATCATTTTTATAGGTGATGATATGTGTACCTTTAGCCACATAACTATCATACCCTTCCGCAGTAACAGTGGCCACATGAGATTCCCCTTTTTCTCCAGTGTTAAGAGGTTGTTGAAATTTATCATCATCATTAACCTTCTTTTCTGATCACATGTTATAATAATTCCTATACTTCTTTTATTTGAAACACTATAGTATGGATAAGGAATTATATAGTGATTTTCCTACACCATTAACAAAATTATTCCCATCACTTCTGTATTTGAAATCTTAATGATATTTCTTTCCACACATAAATCCTTAACTATTACACATAAGTTAATCTTTTTTAGGTATCCTTACACAATTATAGAATAATGGACAGATAATCTTCCTCCCTCCGCGGTTTTTATTCACTTTATTTGAATTCCATAATTTTTTTTAAAAACTATTATAATAATGGAAAGATACAATATCCACTTCCACATTAATATCACACTGAATAATTTATTCATAGCTACAAAGCTCTCTTATGAAAACCCATCTTCAAATAAAGGATTTTAATCCATTAAAGAATATACCAACCATACTTTCAAGTTGGAAAATAATACCAAAAGAGTACCTCATTAATATTTTAAATTTTTCCACAAAATTAACACATGGATTCATCATATTTCTACCTTAGCTAAAAGAAATCCTTATCCATTTTCATATGGATAATATTAGGAACTATTTTTTTTAAAACATCCTTGAAAAACCACCTGACACCATAGATTCAATTTTTCTTTATTGCCTCATGTTCTTGATAAGAGTTCACCATTTATATTCTTTCCTTCCTAATGATAAAAAATAACTTTTTCTTACTATGAACATAGGAGGATAAAAAATGTATTTTTCATTGTTATAATATATTTCTAAACAACTAGTGGATCATTAGAGTCACTAAAATAAGGTGGATCTTCCTATAGTTATACATAATAAAAGTTTTTCCCTCATTTTCTTGTTTTAATGCTCAAAATGATTCATATAATGACAAATTTATGTAATCATAAAAATGAGATTTTACATTTTAGATCTCATAAATTTCAGTTTCAGCTAATTAAAATAATTATATTATCTATCACTTTCAAAAATAACATGGTTCCTTTGGGTTTTAGGGATTTTATAAAACAAAAAATCACAATGTGAGAAATAATAATCATATTGGGAAGACACATAATCCTTAAAAATAATTTATGGGGCATCTAAATCATGATACATTGTTTACAATCTATGAAAAATAAGGTTTAACCTACATTATACATGGTCATCATCTATTCAAATCATTTATAATGGTTCATAAATAATATGATAATTTTCCCAAACAAAGCCCCTGGAAGTGTCAAACTAGGTGATTAGTAAGGAAACATTTATCATGTACTACAATAATGGTTGAGATTGTAGAGACCCGAAGATTGACGTACATGGAAATTACATTACTTTTTCGGAATACTTAGTATATAACAAAAACACACACACAAGGATCGTAATAGTTTAGTGTCTTTGGAAACTCAGAATATAATCTTCTAATCGTGGTGAAAGATCTTCAACATCTCCCATAAAGATCTTCCCTTTTTTTACCTAAAACCTTTATTTATATCCTGGGGAAAAGAAAACATAAGAGTGTGAGCTCAAATGATCAGTAAGGGTAAACAAAATAAATATCAATCACATCATATTCATAAGAACATAACATTTTGGAAATCTTAACCTGCAAAAGAGAGCATAATTTCATAACATGGGATAAATCATAGTAGTGAAATGAAATCCCAATAATCATAACTTAAAACATGAAATTTGTGGCATACACACATAATCATAGAGAATCATTTCTTATTAGTCAAGACTCATTTCCAAGACTATCTTAGTGGACAAAGTCCATTTCTGAACCGAGTCACCGTCGTTTCAGTCCTGTTTCACTGAACCGGTATAAACTACCGTTCTAGCCATGTCTATCTCATGTGATATAAAATCTTTACCCAATCCATTGGAGGTAGATATAGGTCCCACCCATCTCATAATGATACCATTCTTATTTGTGCCACAAAATCATAAATCATACATCATTGCATAACCCATGTAATAAAAATGGGAATCTTAAACAACATGACATCATAAAACAATTCATATAAGATAATGGAATTCATAAAAATATAATTCCATCGCAACATGATCAAATTAATGTAATAATAGGGATAGAAACAGAACCCTTTATTATCTTAAATGTAAAATAATTTTGATAAAACACTTGAACTCCATTCCTGAGAAAAATATCCTTTCTGCTTCAAAAACACTTTTCCTTTCTTAACATGTCATACAATTCAAAAATAAAATAAGTTGATTAACAATAAACTTGAAAACTTGTAAAGTAAGTTTCTTGGAAATAATTTTTTAAAAATCCATTCATGTTGTATAAGTTAAAAGAAAACATTCTTCTTGTACTTTTGTCGGAAAAGTCAAAAAGTACCTCATACGAAAAACGACAAAAGATTCCTTTCATATTCTTTACTAAAAACTCACCGAAGGGTAAAATTGGATTTAAAAAGTTGTAGGTGAATGGAAATAATATTACATATTCAGGAAACATGGATGTGGATGATAAAATACACCCCATAAATACTAAAGTATAAACAATCTCGGATAAAAATGAGATTGTGATATTTCCCATTCCATAGGTCCGATTTGCTTCGTAAGTGTCCGAACCTCCTGTATAATGATTTAAATAATGTCATTGAATTATTCTAGGATCATAATCATTGTTATGATATCATATATGGTTCACTTATGACTTTATTTTACCCGTTCATTTGTAAATTCCATGTTAAAGAGCGTTTTAGGTAAAATCGTTTTATTTGTCGTCCGTGTTTTGAATTGTAATTATTCACATGATTACTTAGATCATGATTAATTAATTCTATAATATAAAACATTATTTATATATAATATATATTCATAATATACATATATTTAACAGATCAGTAAATGGAATGAAATACACCGTTCATGGAGACGGTAGACCGTACGTACGCATGAATACTGTTTTCGTTTCCTTATTGAGTTGAATGGAATTAAGTAGATGACATAAATATATGTACACATAAATCTAGTATCATTATTATGTCATATATTTCATTATTACTTATTATATATACTTTATAATCATTCATGAATGGTTAAAGTGGAGAATGAATCTTTTCGCGTCATGGAGATGGTAGTCCGTACGTACACACGAGTGATGATATTGTTCTCATGATCGTGGGACTGTATTGGAGTGTATCTATACAATTTAAGAATCAATATCACTTTAATATAATCATATATAGTTATTATTTACACCATTATACCCATCCAAGTAAGGTGGTGGTGGAAAATAAATTTCACCATGGCGTGGAGACGGTATTCCGTACGTACGCACACGCGGTGATTTCTTTTTCCGTAAGATGGATAGATGGTGAAATAGGGTTGTTTCATACTTATAATAAAATATCATTATATGATTTATACTGATGTTATTACTTAATAATGAAACAACCTAAGAAGAAGAAGTGAAATTATAAATAAAGTTGAAAGAATCGGTAACGGACATTACCTCTTCTTTGAAGCGCCTCTTTGAGATCTCCTTTTAGGGCACTAAAATTGGTATTTGAGGAAGACCAGAAACTCTTGGATGTTGCTAGGGAAGTGGAGAAGAGAATTTGGCAGGGGTTTGCCGATCTTGAAGGCTCAAAGTGGTGTGAGGAATAGAGGGAGGAGGTTCCCTTTTATAAGGGAGGAGAGGGGTACCTTTGGAATAACTAAAAATATTATTTTATTATAAAGCCAAATTCGGTTTTAAATAGCTCCAAACTGATTTATTTTGAATATTAGGTAGGGATGGGTCGCAACCCTCTCATCCAATAGAATTTAGACATGTTTAGGTTCCTATTTTAACCTTATCATTTAGATTTAACATTAAGTTAAATAATTTTACTTTTACAGTGTCTTCTTGTGTTCTCACACTATAAGGTTAATAAGCATACTGTAACAAGCCAAACGAACCCCAGGTTGTTTATTATTAATATATATAACCTTATCGAAGTCATTTGGCCGAACATTAGATTTTTAGGAATAAAATTACAATTAATAATATAAAAGTTGTTTTAAAAACTATTTTATTTCAATTTTGACACTATTTAGTAATTGATTTTTTTGAAACTTATAACAGAATTATTAGTTCGAAAAAAGTTAATTAAATCAATAATAACATGTCATATGAACCTAGAAAATTTGTGTAATTCATAAAAAGTCTCAAATTACATTTATTTGGGTATTTATAACATCAATTATGTCAATATTTCATTAATAAGATAATTACTGCATCATCATTGTGTCATAAATAAATTATATTATTTAATGTCTAAAAATTATAAATAAAATACCATTATGTAGGAAATATTATTATCTTTCTAATGAATATTTACAATCGAATTTCTCTTGTGTATAACTCTATATTATAAATGTTTTAGTAAATAAACTTTGATTTTAACTCTTTTAACTCTTCTTTGAATTAAATAATTATAAATGTCCTAATCTAATCCAAGTGGGCCTAAATGGTCATATTTTATTCCTAAGGTTGTTTTTCGTCGAATTAAACTTATCCAATAGAATTAGGACATGTGTTAGGGTAATAATAATATCATTTTTACCATTAATTACCCTATTCACTTTTAACCGTGGTAAAAAGAAAGTAAAAAGTTACTATTCACCAAAAATTATTTTCATCTCATTGAACAACATTTTTCTTACTGACATCAATCGTGTCTCTCAGATTTTTGAAATTCCATTCACAAAAGTGGTAAAATTAAGTTTTATGAAAAATTCCTTTTTTTTACTACCACTTAGTGGTTTCACTATTCATCAAAAAATGAAAGTTTCCAGAAAAATACAAAAAATTAGGCCTAAGCTATATTTGATATTATGAAGTCAAAAATGATGTCTATTTTACCAAATTCAAAACATATCAGTTGCATTAATTAATTTAAAAATTAATTTCCGTCATCAAAACAAATAGCGTGTTCTTAAGAGATAATAACTATCAAAAGATTGACACTTGTTTATGTCTGGTTTAAATGTGAAATTACATCCAATGAACAAAATTTTATTAAATTGTAAAAATATATTCTAAATATACTTTAAAACCACTCAAATTAATAATTTATCACTATTAATTATTTCGATTTAAAAAGTTGTTTTTAATTAAAATTTAGTAATTTTCACTATTCATCAAAATATGAAAGTTATCCGAAAATTACCAAATTTTCACCCAAAGCTAATTTCGATATTCCGAATCCAAAAATGAAGTCCATTTTGAAAAATAAAATTTACAAAATTTCAAAAAGTGGTTATTACTATTCATAACGGATAGTTTTAATAATATTTTAATAGCATATTGTTGTTTAGTGAAACTCGTTATTACGTACTACACACGCTATCGAGGAAGGTCGAGACTGAGTGTAATACAAGGGAAGTCAAGGATTAGTGTTGTGCAAGCTCATTTTGGTGTAGCGTACAACACAAGACATTAATGAAATTAAAAGAATATTTTACATATAATCTCGGGGTGTTACATTCTACCCTCCTTAAAATGAATTTCACCCTTGTAATTCGTCGGGGTTATAAATGGTTTACTATTCAAAATTTTCTTTAATAGAAACCCACATCGTAAAAAGGAATACCAAAACCAATCTTTAAAAACAAAAGTATGAAACGTAACGGTTACCCAAATAAACTAATCACTGGGTTTCCACATAGGTGAAAATATGGATATAGAAGAGAAATCTAATCATCATGTTCTGATGGAGAGTGGTAGAGAACATGGCTATGGAAAAGCCAGCAATCACAAAGCCATAAATTTGTGACGATATAAGGTACCATCTGATTCATCAGATACAAGAGCACTAGGACAACATTTTTGGTTTTCAAGATCATTTCCCTAAAGTTGATGAAATTGGAATTAGAAGAAATACTTTCGTGATTTCGGTATAGTCTCACCATTGGTCGTTCTATGGACAATTTGCACTTCATCACTTAAAGAAATGAATTTGAATTTGTCATTCGTGATGTGTTAGCAGATCATGTGATAGAATTATGGGTCATTTCATCTATCTCAAACAAAAGGTTAGAAATGTTATCAAAAAATACATAAGTCCATCTATAGTGAGAATAATCATATATGGTTACTAAAATGGACTTATACTTCATATACCATACTGATTAATATAATAAAACTAGTTTTTACTAAACAGGGACTTCCTGTAGGCCAGTGGTAGGCGATAAAGGCCAGTCACACTTCGATTGTGGGTTCGATTCCCACAGCCTTGTCCGACGCGATGGGTTGTCGCCCGTCCTGCAGGTTGTCCTTTTTCTAAGGCTATATTACTATAACATCCCATAAATAATATTGAAAAAACATCTATTCTTAAACAATACTAACTTATGTCCAACATAATCCATCCCAATCTTTAGGCTTATCCAAAATACTTCGGTCCAAGCTCATAGTATAAAAATGATTACTTGAAATGTCACATAACAATCACGTGAATGCCATCATTTATCCCCCATATATCATAAGATATATCTTATTGGTCAAATTACAAACATGTGAATACCTTAATCATGTATTCTCTTGAAGAATGAATACCCATTGAACCTTAATGAAAACATGAATGCAGTCAAAAGTTAACTCATTCCACATACCAAAATCCAAAAATTCTAAATACTCAAACCATGATATAACCTTCTCCTTATATCAGTCATGAGATCATGAATACTATAAAACATTTAATTTTTTCCTTATCCCTTCATTATGCACATATCATCTACATTCCAAAAATATCTGAATAACCTTTCATGGATACTGGTACCATTAATCATACACTTTCAAAACTCAAGGAAAGACAACAATGTAACAATCCTTAGATGTCTCTTTATTCTATAGTACCATGAGATTACTTATACAACATTACAAATGATAAACATGTAATCATTCCACTACATTCTTAAACCAATGATCGAGCTTCAACAATTATTTCATCTCACATATCATTTGTAGTCTCTTCATCATCATCAACATAAATACTACCCATACGACCATACTGATTCTCTTCAGGAGACTTCCCCTTAGGGAATTGGTTTGCATAATTCCCGTACATTCCACATTTAAAACATTTAACCATTGTTGATGTCATAGAAATACCATTATCCTCATCCCTGGTGTTAACTGAACCTTTTCCTTTGCACTTACTGGATTTGTGTCCTTCTTTTCCACACCCAAAGCATCTTCCAGTTCCTTTGAAACATTCTCCTTGATACCTCTTTCCACATGATTTGCATAGGGGAAATTGAACTTTTTTTCCTCTATGATCATCATGAAACTCCATCTTTCTCTTATTAGCCGAGTCAAGAAACTTACCAAATTTTACATTATTGATCATATTATGAGATTGCTGATTCGGCATAATAATGATGTTTGGACTTCCAAATCCCATTTCATTTGGTTTCTCATGAAGAATATCATTCCATTGTCCATCATATCCTCCATTATCGTGAATCATCATGTTTCCAGCCATTTTCTAAAACCCAAAAAGAATAGTGTGAGAGGAAAAAATCATAATAAAGGGGGAGTAACATCAATATCTAACATCTTTGGTTTAATCTAATATCGTTACCATAGTTCTAGGACAATATCCTATACGTATACTTATCCTTAGGGACATCCCTAGACATACCTTAGAAATATCCCTAGGGATCTCACTAACGTTCACGCATCCTAGTTTCCAAAGGTTGACTAAACCTTTCCTCTGATACCAACTGTAGAGACCCGAAGCTTGACGTACATGGACATTACATTACTTTTTCAGAATACTTAGTACATAACAAAAACACACACACAAGGATCGTAATAGTTTAGTGTCTTTGGAAACTCGAAATATAATCTTCTAATCGCGGTGAAAGATCTTCAAAATCTCCCATAAAGATCTTCCATTTTTTTACCTAAAACCTTTCTTTATATCCTGGGGAAAATAAAACATAAAAGGGTGAGCTCAAATTCTCATTAAGGGTAATCAAAATAAATATCAATCACATCATATTCATAAGAACATAACATTTTGGAAATCCTAACCTGCAAAAGAGAGCATAATTTCATAACATGGGATAAATCATAGTAGTGAAATGAAATCCCAAAAATCATAACATAAAACATGATACTTTGTGGAATACACACATAATCATAGAGAATAATTTTTTATTATTCAAGACTCATTTCCAAGACTATCTTAGTGGACAAAGTCCATTTCTAAACCGAGTCACCCTCGTTTCAATCCTGTTTCACTGAACCGGTATAACCTACCGTTCCAGCCATGTCTATATCATGTGATATAAAAACATTACCCAATGCATTGGAGGGAGATATAGGTCCCACACAACTCATAATGATACCATTCTTATGTGTGCCACAAAATCATAAATCATACATCATTGCATAACCCATGTAATAAAAATGGGAATCTTAAACAACATGACATCATAAAACAATTCATATAAGATAAAGGAATTCATAAAAATATTATTCCATCACAACATAATAAAATCAAAGTAATAATAGGGATATAAACATAACCCTTTATTATCTTAGATGGAAAATAATTTTGATAAAACACTTGAACTCCATTCTTGAGAAAAATATCCTTTCTGCTTCAAAAACACTTTTCCTTTCTTAACATCTCGTACAATTCAAAACTAAAAGAAGTTGATTAAAAATATACTTTAAAACTTGTAAAGTAAGCTTCTTGGAAATAATTTATTAAAAATCCATTCATGTCGTATAAGTTAAAAGAAAACATTCTTCTCGTACTTTTGTCGGAAAAGTCCAAAAGCACCTCATACGAAAAACGACAAAAGATTCCTTTCATATTCTTTACTAAAAACTCACCGAAGGGTAACATTGGATTTAAAAAATTTTAGGTGAATGGAAATAATATTACATATTCAGGAAACATGGATGTGGATGATAAAATACACCCCAGTAAATACTAAAGTATAAACAATCTCGGATAAAAATGAGATTGTGATATTTCCCTTACCTTAGGTCCGATTTGCTTTGTAAGTGTCCGAACCTCCTGTATAATGATTTAAATAATGTCATTAACTTATTCCAGAGTCATACTCATTGTTATGATATCATATATGGTTCACTTATGACTTTATTTTACCCGTTTATTTGTAAATTCCATGTTAAAGAGCGTTTTGGGTAAAATCGTTTCATTTGTCGTCCGTGTTTTGAATTGTAATTATTCATATGATTACTTAGATCATGATTAATTAATTACAGAATATAAAACATGATTTATATATAATATATATTCATAATATACATATATTTAATAGATCAGTAAATGGAATGAAATACACCATTAATGGAGACGGTAGACCGTACATACGCATGAACGCTGTTTTCGTTTCCTTATTCAGTTGAATGGGATTAAGTAGATGACATACATATATGTACAAATAAATCCAGTATCATTATTATGTCATATATTTCATGATTACTTATTATATATACTTTATAATCATTCATGAATGGTTTAAGTGGAGAATGAATCCCATCGCGTCGTGGAGACGGTAGTCTGTACGTATGCACGAGCGATGATATCGTTTTCATGATCGTGGGACTGTATTGGAGTGTATGTATACTATTTAATAATCAATATCACATTAAAATAATCATATATAGTTATTATTTACACCATTATACCCATCCAAGTAAGGTGGTGGTGGAAAATAGATTTCACCACGGCATGGAGACGGTATTCCGTACGTACGCACGCGCGGTGATTTCGTTTTCCATAGGATGGATAGATGGTGAAATAGGGTTGTTTCATACTTATAATAACATATCAGTATATGAGTGATACTGATGTTATTCCTTAATAATGAAACAACCTAATAAGAAGAAGTGAAAGAAGAAATAAAGTTGAAAGAATCGGTAACGGACATTACCTCTTCTTTGAAGCGCCTCTTTGAGATCTCCGTTTAGGGCACTAAAATTTGTCTTTAAGGAAGACCAGAACCTATAGGATGTTTCTAGGGAAGTGGAGAAGAGAATTTGGCAGGGGTTTGCCGAGCTTGAAGGCTCAAAGTGGTGTGAGGAAGAGAGGGAGGAGGTGCCCTTTTATAAGGGAGGAGAGGGGTACCTTTGGAATAACTAAACATATTATTTTATTATAAAGCCAAATTCGGTTTTAAATAGCTCCAAATTGATTTATTTTGAAGCTAAGCTGGGGATGGGTCAAAATCCTCTAATCCAATAGAATTTTGACAAGTTTAGGTTCCTATATTAACCTTATCATTTAGATTTAACATTAAGTTAAATAATTTTACTTTTACCGTGTCTTCTTGTGTTCTTACACTATAAGGTTAATAAACATACTATAACAAGCCAAAAGAACCCCAAGTTGTTCATTATTAATATATATAAACTTAGCTAAGTCATTTGGCCGAACATTAGATTTTTAGGAATAAAATAACAATTAATAATATAATATTTGTTTTAAAAACTATTTTATGTCAATTTTGACACTATTTTGTAATTGATTTTTGTGAAACTCATAACAGAATTATTAGTTCGAAAAAAGTTAATTAAAGAAATAATAACATGTCATATGAACCTATAAAATTAGTTTAATTCATAAAAAGTATCAAATTACATTTATTTGGGTATTTATATCATCAATTATGTCAATATTTCATTAATAAGATAATTACTGCATCATTGTTGTGTCATAAATAAATTAAATTATTTAATGTCTAAAAATTATAAATAAAATACCATTATTTAGGAAATATTATTATCTTTCTAATGAATATTTACTATCGAATTTACCTTATGCATAACAATATATTATAAATTGTTTAGTAAATAAACTTTGATTTTAACTCTTTTAACTCTTCTTTGAATTAAATAATAATAAATGTCCTAATCTAATCCAAGTGGGCCTAAATGGTCATATTTTATTCCTAAGGTTGTTTTGGGTCGAATTACACTTATCCAATAGAATTAGGACATGTGTTAGGGTAATAATAATATCATTTTTACCCTTAATTACCCTATTTACTTTTAACCGTGGTAAAAAAAGTTAAAAGTTACTATTCACCAAAAATTATTTTCATCTCATTGAACCACATTTTACTTACTGACATCAACCGTGTCTCTCGGATTTTTGAAATTCCATTCACAGAAGCGGTAAAATTAAGTTTTATGAAAAATTCATTTTTTTAACTACCACTTAGTGGTTTCACTATTCATCAAAAAATGAAAGTTTCTAGAAAAATACCAAAAATTAGGCCTAAGATATATTTGATATTATGAACTAAAAAATGATGTCTATTTTACCAAATTCAAAACATATCAGTTTCATTAATTAATTGAAAAATTAATTCTCGTCGTCAAAACAAATAGCGCGTTCTTAAGAGATAATAACTATCAAAAGATTGACACTTGTTTATGTCTGGTTTAAATGTGAAATTACATCCAATGACCAACATTGTATTAAAATGTAAAAATATATTCTAAATATACTTTAAAACCACTAAAATTAATAATTTATCACTATTAATTATTTCGATTGAAAAAGTTGTTTTTAATTAAAATTTAGTAATTTTCACTATTCATCAAAATATGAAAGTTATCCGAAAATTACCAAAATTTCACCCAAAGTTAATTTCGATATTACGAATCCAAAAATGAAGTCCATTTTGAAAAATAAAATTTAAAAAATTTCAAAAAGTGGTTATTACTATTCATAATGGCTAGTTTTAATAATATTTTAATAGCATATTGTTGTTTAGTGAAACTCATTATTGCGTACTACACACACTATCGAGGAAGGTCGCGATTGCGTGTAATACAAGGTAAGTCAAGGATGCGTGTTGTGCAAGCTCTTTTTGGTGTAGCGTACAACACAAGACATTAATGAAATTAAAAGAATATTTTACATATAATCTCGAGGTGTTACAGAGATACACCTGAAAAAATATTTATAGGGTAATTAGTGCTAGATACATCTATGAATAAATGACATCCACTTAGAGTATTCATATAAGGATATTTTTATAGAAAAAACACAGTCCTTTATTTACCCTAACATAGAAAATTCTGTTATACATAGGATTATCCTAAGGTTTATCACTAATTTTTTTCAACCGAGTTTACAACAGATACTATGAATTTCCATAATAATAACTATATAAACCCATACTTTTCAAATATAAATAATACATCTTAGTACATGAATATTACTTATATATAAGTACAATCCTTGAAAGAACCATAAAGGGTTAGTTTCATTTGAAACATGGATACATAAATAATTGGTTAATAATATATCGACATCATCTCCCATTTAGTTCTTCACAACTAGAACCCTTCTTAGAAACATCATACATAAAACATTTATTCATACTTTGGGGAAAATGAAACATAAAAAAGGGTGATATCATATTGTCAGTAAAATTAAATAAGGGAAATATCAATAAAATTTTAAAAATAAAATGTTCATAAATCTTATAATAACATGATATTAATGTTTTAAAATGATAACCATTAATTCTTAGATCATAACATGAGTCATTTCATAAATTATGACACTTCATAATAGAAATCATAATGTGATAAAATAAAATGATCCATGATAACCTAACATTGACATAAGATATTTTCATAAAAGTCTAGAATAAGCTGTTGTATAATAATTATTATAGAAATATTTTTTAAATGATACATACCAAGACAATAATAACATGTTATACTTGGGATAATATCATGGTTACCTTCTTCAGGAATGAGATAAACTCACTTGTAGCAATATATTAGCTTAGGAAAAACTCCCATGTATGAAATTTTGGGCTTTGGATAACCTCCCACCTACCCTTTAAATCATTGAACATTAATCATTACCCAATTAATTTAAGGTATATACAATTATTGTCCCACCATTAACATAATACTAGATCAATTCATATGTATTCCTTAGGATCCTAAAAAATCACCACAACATAACCCATCTAAAATAAAAAGGGTTGCCTCTATATTTTCCCATAATGACCATAAAGCATCCAAGTAAAGAATAAATATGATATAGTTGGTTCATATACCTAGTATATCAAAACTAACATCAATTTACATTATCATAAATGAAAAATACATTTATAAGATTACTGGAATATTTCGTGACCAAAATAGCTTTTTCATTTTTAAATAAGTTATTAAAATGAAAAATTATCCCAAATTCTAAAGAATTTATTTTATTTGAACAGAACCTTGGAAACTATTAAATTATGATTAAAATCATTGATAGATAATGATAGTTGGAAGAATCATTCATGACTTCTATGCTATAACAAATATTCCTCTCACATTTTTAATTAAAATTAGTAAAAACTTCATATTTATGAAAATGAAAAGACGATTACTTTTAATTTTCTTAAGAAGTAAAACATGATAAAAATTACTTTAAAATTCATAAGATAATAGTAAAAACTTTTTTTAAAACATTTTTATAGAAAATTTCTATAGAAGTATACAAATTGTCGACCGAAGAGATAATTAATGTTGGTTCCTTAAAAAAACATCATTTTGGTATCATGTGTTATTAAGTGGAGTAAAATGAAATTAAAACAGGTAATAATAAAAATAATATATAAAAATAAAATTAATGATATTATGTATGTATTGGTCATAAAATTCCATCATTTGATACTTATTCATAAATAATCATAATAAAAAATGAGATTGTAACATAAATCCCTTACCCCATGTTCAAATTTATTCAAAAGTGATTTAACCAACTGTATAACAAATTATGATTTATAATAAATAAATACCAAAAAAATTTAAATAATAATAATATAATATATTATAAAATTATAGATTTTTGACACCAATTTATTAATATATCCTTTTAAAAATTATTATTTTCATGTGTTAATTTTTTGGTTTTTCATGAGAATTTCGGTCTGGTGGCTCTTATCCTTGTAACTGATCATGGTAATATCTTGTATAAAATTTTTATCATTATATAAATTTCATATATATTAATTATATTATTAATTATATTTATCCATAAAATATAGAGATAGAAAAGTTAATTTCAGGGTTCATGGAGATAGTAGGTTGTATGTATGAATGAATGTGGCTTCTAAATTTTCAACGGATTGAAATAAATAAAGTCGAATAATAATTCACCATTTTAGAATAATTATTATATCATATATATCATATATATAATATATATTCATTAAATATATCCATATTACCATCCATGTAAATTGGAAGCATAAAATGAATGACTTCGCTTCATGGAGGTGGTTGTTCACACTTACACATGAGGAACCTAATCATTTTCCATAAAATATGAACGATAAAAGGTAGATAAGATATTATAAATCTAAAATAATAATTATTTCATAAATATAATTTATAAATAATATTCTCATCATAATAATCATCCATAAAAAATGGTTATGGAAAATGAGTTGGATCGCAACATGGATGTGGTAGTGCACACATATGCACATGAAATATTTTCGCATCCCATTTGATGGAAAATAGGGTTGATTATTATAGTTACATTATAATAATAACATTTAATTATATTGATGACATATATGTTAATATTTTATTATAAATAATACATATTTATAATAGTTAAAAGTAGAAATAAATTGAATGAAGTCGGGTAGGAATATTACCTCTTTTTTAGTTATCCTCCTTTAGATCCATTATTAAGGACCACATGAATGGTATTTCAAGAAGGAATGAACCAATAATGTGTGGATATGTAATTATAATAGAGAATTTGGAATTGGTTTTTTTATATAGACAACTAAATTCAATGTAAAGAATTATAAGGGGTGTAATTTTATAATGGAGGGAAAGGACACACATGGAATTACATAAAATGACTAAAATATAAATAAGTAATTCTCTGTAAAAATAATTTCAAATGGATACAGATTAAATTAAAAAGATTATAAGTTAAAAATATCCACCTCAAATTAATTTTATAAAGGTTTTGGTTTCATTTTAAACCTTATCTTTTGGTTTAACTCCTTGGTTAAAATTTTTTAATCTTAACCCATGTAATTGTTTATTTAATATTAAAGAGTTTAATTTTTCCAATATGGTAAAAATTGTCTCAAAAATTAAAAAGGAATGATATTTTTTTTATCATTTATCACTATAATCTTCTCATTTTGGATTTTTATAAATTTTAAATAATATAATAAAATATATTTATCATAAAATAATTTTTTTTCATTTTAAGAACTATTCTCAAAATTTGATGTTGAAAACATCATGACTGGAATAGAAATAAAATAAAAAATGTTAAAATATATCTAATATTTTATATTAATCTATGAAATTCATGGGGAACTATAAATCAACACAAAAATATCACTTTTATTGTTTTTAAAAACATTTACAATATTTTTCTACTGGTTGTATAAGTATAGTGTTGATATTGTGTAAGACATTATGATACTTATTTCACCACTAAAATATAAAAATAAATTAAAAAAATATAAAATAATATTTAAAATAAAAATTTATAACATAACCTTTCTACTTTTTATCCTTATGTAAAAGTTTTAGAGAAAATAAATTCAAGGGAGTGACATTTTGGAAATTTCGTTACTTAAAATAATATAAATTTTATTATCAATAGAAAATATATAAAATGTTATATATATATATTTTGTTTTTTTCAATTATAATTATTAAATAAAATGAAATATATGTATGTTTTTGTTTGATTCTAAAACCTTATCTCATGTTTTATCCATTTTTTTCCCATTTTACCCTTACTGAGGTGATAAATGTTTACCGTGGTTACTATTCATAATGAAAAAAATAATAGGGTCCTATTTACAAAATTTGAACATCCTAATTCCAAATATGAAATTCATTTTTCACGATTTAAATTATATTTGTTTAAAAAATTCATTTTAAAATAAGTTTTCAACACGAGATGATTTAAAAAAAAATAAAATTTAAATATAAAACTAGATTTATTCTTTTCCAATGCATTAAAAAGAATATTAATGAATAGTACATTTTTTTAAGGAATATATAATATATATTTTTCATTAAAATCATTTACCAATACTGATTAATTTAATTTATAATCATAAAAACACATTCCATTCCTAAAATCAATTTTTTCAAAAAAAGTGTATTTTACATTCAAATGATTTCTATTTTTCATTTATAATCATATGATAACCGATGAATTCATTTTATACATGTATAAAACATAAATTTTTCTTAATTTATTTTTTCCATTTCATACCCTCCACTCGATCAAATATACGATAAATTCCTTATTAAATAATAATATTTCAATAGTATATTCCAATTCATGTAAGATTAGTGGTGGGTCTAAAGCATGATTTCAAGGAAATTATATTTATTTATAGAAAAATTTATCATAAAATATCATGGTTTTATAGATATATTTACCTAAATTTCCTATCGATGATTTTAACTTTATGGGTGCTATCAAATTTGGGCTGAACCTTCTCCCTTGGTTTACCCTCATACATAACAAATCCCATATCATCAATACAACTCATCTCATTATCATCCCAAGCTACATCTAAATTTCTTGGATCTCTCTCTAAACATTTAGGTCTTATCTCACATATGTCATAACTCATAAGAAATACCTCTCTATTTCTATCTCAATAAACATAACATCTAGCAAGTCTACTATAACTATTTGGTTTTAAATACATACATGAAACACGCAATACATTCCATCCATAAACCTACAAGGTAATCCAATACACTATGAGAATATTTACATCAGACTACTATCAAGAGGATCGGGTCACATATAACCATACATATATATTGTAGTATCATATTTGACCATCTCTATCATATAACCATGATCATGTAGTTGGTTAAATAGAATTTTATTCGAACTTATATGATAAAATACCATATCGGTTGTTACTGACACTTTAAATAATCAAACCTAAATAATAGAAAACCCATGTGGTGTCTCGTCCCGGAATCCAATGCCTTCATTAACATGCTAGTGTCACTACACGTCCTCCACTATAGGGACCATTCATATTTATCAACCTTCATCATTTCACTATAAAATAAACATAACATTTTATAAAAAATAATGCATATATATCAGTCCAACTGAGTTGAATAAATCCATGAAATTATACAAGAAAATAGTATATGTAAAGTTATTGTATCATGAAAAATGAAAAACATAATATTCAGCGGTATATGTCACACAATTAGGCCATCAAGTCATTTGAATCTAGTATTCCTTACAAGACATGGATAGACCCCTCTTACCTCCATTGGAAAATATAAAAGACCAATAACAAATCATCAAAAATCAGACATTATTTGAATCATAAAAGGTGAAAATAACACATCCATAACACTTAAAAATTTAGAACATCAATACAAATCCACTAGAAACATGGAATTCCACTAAAGAAGGTATATGAGATAATCCTGTTTGGGTTCAATCACAATCTAGGAAACATTTCTATGTCCCCTATCTACTATCTCCCAAAATAGAAATACAAAACAAAACAATTCACCACAACCACATCATAATATCCTGACCTAGTTCACTGTGATCAATTTCCAGGCCGATGGTGTTGTGTGAAATCAAGTAAGGCTCCATGTATATGAGAGACTACTGGCTAGTATTGATGGTCTTGGGTGGTAATGGGAGGATACTATAAAACCAATATTAGAGTATCAATACTAATAAAATAATAAATAATCAATCATAAACAATAATCATAGTAGAAAAAATAAATAAATATACTGATCAATAATAAGATAATGTAGAGGTATACTTAGTATCAATAAGATAATGATCTCCCACTAGGAAAACAGATGTTCAATGAATAAAAATAAATAAAAAAGGTTCCATCGTAACTATGATCCATACCTCATCCGAGTCACAAAGCACTTGAAAAGAAGACATGCTAAATGATCTCAGAAATGGTATATTATCACAACCATTACCTGTAAACCATGAGATCATCTCGGGTACCTGAGATCCACGGCCTCCCAAATAGGATGTGAGTACTTAACTAAGTAGGTAACTTACAATGTGGACCCATATATAGCTATTAAATTTAATGATAAATGCACGTGAAATGATCTCAATTACTAAAACAACTACTAGAAATAAAAAAATAAAAAAAATAAATAAACCATTGTTGATCCTCATGCCCATTACACAATCGACTGTACCTAATTCGGCTAATGTAAGAGTGTATCTATTTACATTTTTAATAACTATTACAAACATAGTATCATAGACCTCCTTTAAGGGTGTTTTCCTTCTTATCATAGAGAACCCAAGAAGGGGTGTTTCTTTTAATATCACCGACCTCCATACAAGGGGAGTTTTCATTATTATCATAGACCTCCCTACATGGGGGAGTTTTCTTTAGTATCACTAACCTGTTTACAAGGGGAGGTTTCTTTTGTGTTATAGACCTCCCTTTATGGGGATTTTTATTTGGTATTATAGACCTCCGTATAAGTAGATTTTTCTCTAGTATCACAATCCTCTCCATAAGATGAGTTTTATTTGGTATTATAGATCTACCTTATAGGGGAGTCTTATTTAGTATTATGAAGCACCCAAAAGGGTTTTTTACTTTATATGTTATCATCAACAACCTCATATGGTGTTTTTTGAAATAACTATTAAAATACAGTCAAAGATTGTATTACATACATTAATATATACGACACCTCAAGGAGTTTTCATTTCAGTATTACATATTGATATAATAATATAATATATTATTATGGGTACCAGAAGGTAGGCCTCCCCCAGATTCTACCAAAAATAAATTAACCAGAACTCATGACATTCATCATCCCCATGATTTTAAATCTCTTAACATTTTTACCATTTCAATCAAAATCCATTTGATCATGAGTTCCTAATATACTAATGAAATTACATGTTGTGTTTGTGTTTTAGAGTGATATATCTCACCCTCTCTAACATTTACCCATCATGTTCCCCTACATGGTTCATCACATTACTGGGAACCAACTATTGTATGTTTTTTTTCCAATAAAACCATTACCATATCAATTAAAATATAGGATTCAGTTAAATTATTAGTATCCACCATATCCAACAAGGGAAAAATCATTCAACTCTATCACACCCCACTATATGGAGGTGTCTAATGTCTCTAATGCTATGGTAATTAAGTCTCATATTGTTTGGTTACACCAAAAAATGATTCATAGATTTTATGGATATCATTTAATTATAACTAAGGGCTTAAAAATTAGTGGCTAAGGTGAAAAACATATGATCAAGGTCTCATTTTTTCCATTGGAACCAGGTTCTCTTCAGTAGAAAGCATTATTTTAATTAATCAAAATAATTCAATTAATAAATTTATTAAAAAATTCATTTACGTCATATGATAATTTATTAAATCAAAGTCTTGATAATCCTATAGTGGTGATACCACATAACAGATTCCCATAATCAAATAGTAATACCATAGTGTGTGCACGAGATACCACTTATGACAATGTAAGACATAAACTATTTATAACCATAACCTGATATATTTTCCAAAGCTCATAATTTTTCTGCATCAGATCCCATGAACCTAGAACATACTATAAGATCCATTAAGTAATTATAATAATTTATATTTAATTTATGATTTAATTTAAATTTTATGACATCCTATAACTAATAAAGTATATTCGTGATACTCAAACCAAAAATAAAATCATACGAGAGTTCTATGACACACTCTCAGTATCATTATGAACTAAATTTATAACATGAAGAATCAATGATATAATAAATTGAATTTTAATTTAAGGAATAAACTATAAATAATTGGGTAGCGCAATGTACCATATGGGAATCAATGTACATCAATAGTCAGATGCCATTATTGGACGTCCTCTCTGAGAGCTGAGTGATCACCCTATGTGAATTGGATTATTCCACCATGTCATAGTGGAAGTGACTCAAATACCTAAAATAGAGAGTAATAAATTAAAAGTAATGGGAGTTAGATTTCTAGGGAGAAAAATGAAGGATATTCTCTACGTTTAAATACTTATAATATCCATATAGAAGTCCCATTTTAAATAAATGAGGTGAAATAAACCCTGTATTACACATGAAACAATGAAAAGAGGTGGTAGATTCACCTGTAAAAATTCTGGGGTGAAAATTTTGAATTTACCCCATAAAAGGCACTATTTATCC
Source organism: Viscum album (assembly GCA_963277665.1). Lineage (NCBI taxonomy): Eukaryota > Viridiplantae > Streptophyta > Magnoliopsida > Santalales > Viscaceae > Viscum > Viscum album. Next base: position 861,211,100 of record OY728123.1, on the reverse strand, counting down.
ATTATTATAATGCTGACTAAAAAGTGGAAAGATCAGTCTTATAGGATATCTATATAGGCCACCAACTGGCTAGTGGATATAGCCTACAACTCTGGCTAGCTCTACCCTCTTTATTTTCATTCCCATGCTCTCAACTACTACCCGATCCCTATTCCAAAACTAAAATACTCCTTTTAGGATTTTCCATACCTTATAATTCTATTCGAAATCTCAAATCTTAATTTTATTCCCTAAATATAGAAAATTCAAAAACATTTTTTTATTTTCACACCCAAAAATGAATTTGGGGTTTACATAAGTTTAATGATTTATGAACCAAAGGTTCACTTGATGGTGTTTCTCACAAAGGGGTGATTGATTTTGGAATAAATTTATATCAATGTTTTTATGATATATCAATGGATTCTTATTGTATAGTTATTACTAATATATGAGTTAGTATCCCTTAACAAATAATGTTCATTTTTTTAATTTGTAAAAGGAATCTAGTTGGTTTTCAAAAATTATATCTTTGAACAAGGTACCATCAGATGAGGGTGATGGATTAGGATTTATAGAATAATTATTTTTATTTCATTATATAATTTTTTTGTATACTTGAATTCCAATTGGTATCACAAATTCACGATGCATGTTTATAGATCTGATATATTTTCTGTTCAATCCTTATTTCAATCATTTTTCATTTTATTTATCAATGAAACTTTATTTCAATCAAGGAATTTGTAGGATCACACTAATCATTTTTATATGGGTTTAGAACTCCTTCATCGGCGTCAATTATATGAGAATATATGGAGATGTAAATTCAATTTGTGATAAGTCCATTTATATAGACTTGTTTTTTATCAACATGAAATAAATATGGACTCATAATGAGTGAAATAGTAGTTGAATGGGTGGTGTTGAATAATGTTTTTGAGACATATATATTTATCATCCTAGATTGATATTATCATGTTTTATATTTAATTTTCCTTGAATGTATACACTCTTATCATATTTGACAAAAAGGGTCAAGATTAATTTGGACACCATAGTTTCTATCAAAACATATTTTCTTGAATGAGTAGTTGACTAACATGCCCATCCTCCATGTTCCATAATAAGAATTAAGGTTTGAGGATTAATGTTATAATTCACATTATGTAATTGGATGTGTATTGATGTGGGATAGTGATGTTATATTCTATGCCTATCTATAGTTAGGAAATCATGAACATAATTTTGAAATCCTAATCTTGAGTTGGAAGTGTAATTATTTTTATTGAATCCATGGAGACCTTATATTCATAGGGAATTATTTTTTGTTAGAAGAAAACAAAATTTATTGTGCTATATATTTTCATTGATGGATAGAAACATTCATCTATGGATATAGGATGAGTTCCTTCCAAAAATTTATTTTCTGATCATATATACTATAGGGAATGAAAATATGGCATGTAATTCCTTTAGAAGAATGGATAATATTGATCATTTTTAGGAATTACATGATGAACTGAAGATTATGGAATATATCATGAATTTAAAATTTTATATAAATATAGAAGATAAAGTTTTTTTATCATATAATAGTGAATCCCCATTTTTTCAAAAATTGTAGGATCCAATTTTATGATATATCTAGGTGATGGTTTGGAGAGATCACATTGTCTCAAGTAATGCTCATAATGGTTGTATAGAGGATACAGAGTGAAAGGTTTTATTCCAAGGAATGGCATATGATCTACAGGTAATGAGATAATATATTCTATATGACTTTAATATCTCACAAATTGTAGTATATCTAAGTGTTTTTACATGTATAATTATTTGTAAGAATAGTTTTGGTTGATTTGAATGAATACCTTAATATAAAATTCATATATCAGTATTTTATTTATTGTAGTGTAAAATATGAACATAGGATCCTAAATGGGTTGTTACAACTTTTGGATATTTTCTAGTAGAAGTTTTAGGGTTTATATTTAGATATTTTGATAGGTTTTCTTCAAGTATTAGGGGATATTATGTCATTTAGGTTATTGGGGATAAATTGAAAATTCTAGATTCGTTTTTGTTAGTTATGGAATAGATTGTGGTGGATGTGTTGGCAATGAATTATGTGGAGGAAATTGTAAGACATTATTAATTTTAAAATATGATCACTTATTATTGAAGAACAAACCTGAACGTGTGAGTATGAATGGGGTTATAATATTTTTTCCATAGTTATTACTTATAAAAATATTTTATCCTCATTCAACAGGGTTGATAAAGCTTATTATTCATATTTTTGATGACGTGTATCCTGTATGTGTCCACAATTTTGGTATGTCTTTAATGAAAATTATTCTTATGGTTCAGAATTCTTTCGACATTATATATCATCTATAGTTTGGGTAAGAAAACTTTTTAGGTGTTTTATGGGGTAAATTTTGATCAAATTGGTATTGAACTGAGGTTGGTGTAGTGATAATAATTAGTTGGGACATGGTTATGATTATGATATAAAATGAACAACTGATTTGATGATGGATAAATACTTTTGAATACTGTTAGAAATATTATACATATCGAAGGTGGTGACCATTGAATTTTAATATTTTAGATCATGTATTCTTAAATGTCTCTTTTAAGTGTGGAAGTATATTTTTATGGTTCTTTTATTGTAAAAACTAAAGTACCAAACCATGTTTTATAGTTTTAGTTCAGAAAAATGACATGTTTGGAGGGGAAGTTATTACAGATTTTTATCCTGGATAATAAGGATTTATTGAAATATTATCTTTTTTTATTGATCATGAAATGGTTTTGTCTCAGAATTTTTTTTAAGAGTGAAAAAGGATATATAATTTTAATAAATTATGGTAACCTGACACTATTTTTCCTATATTGGGGTTTGTTGGAATAAAATACAACATGGTTCGGGAAATAATGATATAGTTTAGCTAGTTTCTAAAATATTTCAAATTTTGAGGCCTTATCAATTTTTAATAAAATTTTCTATTCTTATTTGACCTATATGGAATAAGAGGCTTCACATTATAATTTTATATACCTCTTAGTTGAGTCTTAATTTTCTCTCATATATGTGATTTAATTAATAGGATGAATGATATTATATTTTTAATTTTTTAAATTATTTTATTAAATTATCTTTTTATGAATTAAGGTAGTGATAATAATGTTGATTTGGAAAGCTTATTGAGGTTAGTTGATGGAATATTGGTTCATTGGGATCTCATCATGAGAACATAAAATATTTTCATATTCAAGTCTCACTCATTGAAAACTAATTAATGTAGGGAATTAAAAATTTTATTTTAAGCATGATAATTCATTTTTATAATTTTATTGATGTAGTGATTGGTAATTTTTTTATTTTATTGATATTAAAAAAAGATAAATAAAAATAATTGTATTTGGTAATTGTATAACGAGTTAAAATAGTAATAAAAAATAAAATGGAGGAGAAGGTAATTATGATAATTATAATGGTAAATTAATGTAACTGTGTGATATGAAATTAGAAGAGGAAGAGTACATATTTTTTTGGAATATTATATAAATTTAAGTATCTAAAATAGAAAATGATGTATAAATGAATGATATTAACTTAAAAGATAATTAAAGTTATTGATGTTTGAAAAAAGGATTGTTTATTTTTATGAGATTTTATGTGTTGATATATGTTGACTAATATTACTATTGTTACTGTGTTTTTTAATATTTTTTCTTCTATAATTTAAATTTTTTTATTTTGAAATAGAATATAAATAGAGTTATTTGTCAAATTGATGATGTTTTATTAATGGATGTGTGAAGGTCAGTTGATATTGGAAAGATTAAATTGATTTTTAACATATTCTGAGTGTGTAAATTATTAAATAATCCAGTGTAATTATTATATCATGGTTATGTTTTTATATTGATTTTGGTTTTGTACATGTTCATATGATAATTTATATATTATTTTTTAAAATAATATCGATGTTATATTATGTAATTATGGTAACATATTTTAGAATGTTACGTATTAATTTTTAGAGGATTATAAATTTACCTGATATTGATATGGTGGGTTGGATTATGTATTCATAGTGTATAATATAGATGATGGATATTACATTCCCTAAAAAATATAGTTTTTTCTAGAAATATGATTATATAAATGTTTTTTGACTGTTGTATGATCCTTTTAATAGTGGTAGGTTTTTTTGTGGTTAGAGATATTATTGTTTGAGGTGTGGATACATTGTAGAGGAGATTAATTTGAGGGTCGAAGTGATGATGCATAGATGAAGGGAATGGTTTAGTGGATGACATGTGATGGTGATTTTTAGAAATTATTATTATTCAATATATCTCTTTAAAATTTAATTAAATATATATATATATATTTACGATTTTTTTATGCTTATTCACTTGACAAAGGATAGGTTTGAGGATAAACCTACTATGTATAGTTGCGTACTCACCATATTGTAATTTGTTTATATTTTAAGACATACAACATCATGTCATGTTTGGGAGCATTATTGTTTTTTAGATAGATGGGGTCCTTAAATGGAGTATGTAAAAACAAATTACTGTTATTTCATTATATTAATTGGCTAGTTTTTCAAATCAGTTCATTTGTTGGAATACTCATGCATGTTATTATACAAGTTTATTGAAGTTCATTATAGTATTTTATGTTTGTATTGGATTTTTGGGAGTTTATTCATTATTTAGAAGGGAAATTGATCTCATATTTTAATACCCTTTTTTCTACTTTACACTCTATGGCTTATTAGTGGTGGGAATCGAGGGTCACCCTTGATCTTATTATTGGGTCAAGCGGAGTCCAAGTGGGATTGGGTCTTAATTATGTCAAACCATTAAAATTAAGAAGATATTATTAAAAAAATCATTAAATGTAGAAATAAAATATAAAAATGTGATTGATAGTTTTAGAGTGACACATGTATATATTACGACACAAAACTCAGGATAAAACATAAGAGATTTACCACTTAGTGATTTCATACCAATGGAGTATTTTTTTTATTCTTCGAAAACTACATTGGTATATAGATTTTTTAAATTACATTGTATGTTGACTAGTACACTAATCCTTTATGAAATAAATAATAATCAAATAGAAATAAATAATTAGTTATATATGTGAGAAAATAACTTTATTTTGAAAATATTTAATTATCATGTAATAAATTGATGCTTACTAGAAAACATAACACATTTAATGTTGAAATTTTATCACACATTGGAAACCAGATGAATTTTTTGTCAAAATAGAACATCAGTTAATGTTTAGTAGTTATGATTAAATTAGACTACCATTTTAAGGACTCTTGAAATATATAATTTTTTTAATAAATTCTAATTCATAATAATCATATCAAAAAGATGATAAATTATTCAAAATAAACAATAAATTTCAATGAGTTTTTTTATGTGTGGGGAAATGACTTGGTTGACGTAATTCCCGATTAATCTATGTTTTTATATATTTTTAGCAAAAAATTTGAATCAAATTATGAAAAATAAAAACTAATTCAATATGATAATTCAAAAATTATTATTTAAATTTTCATATCTGATATCAATTACAGGTTTAGATTACCAAGGGCTATAATAAGTGATCAAGTAACACATTTTTATACTAATAATTTGATTGAATTATTATGTATGTATAGATTATCTCATATGACATCAAAACTATACCAACTATTAAAAAAATGGTATTTAACCTATATAGATTTTTATTATGGGAGAGAAGTTTCATTGTAACACCCTAGGATTTAATAATATATTCTCTTCAAATATTTTTCTTTTTTTCAATAAATAATGTTACACAAAACTCCAAATCTAAAAAAACTGTGATATACTATTATAATATAATGTGATGTTTAAATCCCATAAATTGGATTAGAGGGTATGAAAAGTATATATGAATTATAAAAAAATATTGTTTATAAAAGTAAAAAATGAATTCATTATTTACCAAATAAAAAAATAAAAAATATAAAACCGTTTTAAATAAAAGTGATTATTTTTGGGAAAACTATTTTGATGTGTAAAAATTCATTTTATTAATAATAAGTTAATCAAATAACTATTTTTATTATCTTAATTAAATTTATATATTATATATTCTATATAATATTTTATACATCATTTAATATTTTTTAATGGCCTGAGATGAAAATAACCCAAAATTTAATCTTAAAAATGATTTTTTCTAAAAAGTTGTTTCCACCGCATTTGTCATGAATATTTATAAAATTAAATTCTACCACCTTTAGGTAATGAATTTGATAAAATCTATTCCATATTTTTAATTATTAGGTATAAATTTAATAAATAGGTCCCTTTTATTTTTAGACGTTATGAATAATAATTTTGGTAAAATTTGTCACCCACGTAAAATGTAAATTATGTTAATATAGGATAAAAAAAAGTGACAAGACCATAATTATTCACCATAATTCTTATTAAATGGAGTTAATTTTACCATTATAAACTCTATCTTGAAATTTATTTTTTAATGTAGATTTTTTCATGAAAATAACAAATATAAAAGGTTACAAAATGTCACTCTCTTAGTTTTAAATTTGTTTTATATTACCACATATTAAAAAACTAATGAATTAATATAAAAAACTATTTTTACTACTAATGAAATTATTTTAATGAAAAAAATTTATTTATAATTATTAGTAATTATATAATTACCTAAAATACTTATGTAATGTCGATGTAGTTTATCTTTAATTTATAAAAATTTAATTAATGATTTTTAAAATACTAAAATTAATAATTTCATTGATTTATGGTTTTAGATGATTATTTTGATATGTATGAAAATTTTTAATGGTTTTTAATAATTTTAGTCAAAATATTAATTTTATTCATGTATTTTATGTCAAATTAAGTGAATAACATCAAAATTTTAAATAATGATACTTTATGAAAATAATTTTTAATTAAATTATTTAAAAATCATAAAAATATTAAAAGTAAAAAAAGGGGATGGTATAAATTCTAAATTTTATCCCTTTCTCATTTATTCGCCTTCTGTAACTATTTGGATTGATAATGAGTTTTATAAATTTTTATCTTTTAAGATATTCCTAGAGTGCGGGACTCCTCAATCATAAATGTGTACCTATCCATTCTCATATTCAAAATAATATGAGAATTATATATTAACCGAAGTCTTCTGATTTTCCTTATACACCCCCATTAAAAATTATATTGTTTTTGGAATTACCAAAAGGTCATCCTTAGAGACCATAATAAGAGATAAAAATGAGCTGTTTCCAAGCAGAGGTAATTTCCTTAACCGACCACATTCTTTTTTAATTCTTATATTAACTCCTTAAAATAGATTATATTATTCATAAAATAGTAAATTAATATGATAAATAAAATTAAATTTATTATGATTATGGAAACACCATTATTCATCGTCTTTCCATTAAATGTGGAGTGAAATTATCCCTTGTTCATACATATGACTTACTATCTCCATGTAACAATTTAATTCATTTTCCATGAAAATATTTAATGTAAGGTTATTATGATGTTTTTAATATTAAAATTATATATATTTCATAATTATTAGTCTAGAATGGTAATATAATATCTAACTTCTAACCTTCTAAACCGTTGGAAAATGATAATTTTGTTCATGCATATGTGTGGAATAAAAACATTATAAAGCGATTTGACTTTTTTTATTTATATTTTACATGGTTGGAAATAAATATATATATAATAAATATATATGATATTTATGTCATTATTAAAATTTTATAGACTATTTAATGATGATCAATGTACAAGTACAAAAACTATCAAACAAAAACATAAATGAAAAACAAAGAAGTTATCACCCAGAATAATGATTTTAATAAAGAATTGTTAATAAATTGGTGATAAACGGTTATAATTAATTCATTCATGATATGATATATATAATTCTAGTTATATGATATATTTATAATAAATTTATAATTATTATACAGTATTTTCTAACATGAATGAAGGATGTCAGACATGACGTAATAGAATTATGTTTCAATCCTATTATAATTGGAACTTTTTACGGATGAATTTAAATTAGAGAGAATAATACTATTATTACATAATTAATAAATTTGATTTTACTTATAATGTGGTTATTTATTATTAATAAACTTTTTTTCTTATATTTCCATCTCTTTAACTACTTATGAGGAAAAATAACCAATTTTTAAGGTAAACTAACTATATTTTACTATTAAGTTGGGAATCTTGTTCTTCCATATCAATGTTTTTTCCAAAATGTTTTCATAAATTTATTTAATATTATATTATTATTGTTTAAATAAGTTTTGAACCATTATTTACTTTTTAATAAATGGTTTAAAAATAATATTTTTGTGATTTTAAAAATGAGATGTTTTTTTACTTGTATCAAAAATGTTAATGAAATATTTTATTTTATCTAATAAGGAATGAATGGAATTTCTTAATATCATGAATGAAAAATGATTTGAATAATCCTTTAAATATTTTAAATTTTATTTTCAAATAATATATATTCTTTAATATGTGCTCATTTTTATATTTTAAAAGGGATTTTTTTGGTTGAAAGGGTATTTTCCTCAATAATGTTTTAATGTTATTTTAAAGGTATTTTAATTAATCAATGAAAAAACCCCTTGATTTAACCTATGATTTAGTTGGAATATTATCTATTAATATAATAATTATTCTTTCTCTATATTTTTAATACTTTTGATGATGATATTATTATTGAGCCAATTTATTTTCCTATACTATGGTTTAATGGTCTCTTGAGATGTTTATGAATCCCATCTTCATTTTATGGTTTATGGTGTGATGATATAATTTATTTTTATAATCTTGGGGCACACATATATATATTTTTTATTATATAATGGGTGGTTATACTATGAAATGGTGAATATAGTTATGTTATAATCAAGGATGGTGGATCCATAATAAACTAAAAATAATGGCTATGTTATAACCAAGAATGGGTGTGACCCAAATTATATATCCCTTAAACATATTGGGTAATGGTTGATATATATTGAGATAAATATGAATAGAATGGGGAGTTAATCTAGATCAGTATGGGAGTTTCTAAACTTTTATATCCTTTGGATTGAACATTGAAATTTGTGGTGGAATGTGGAATGAAAAAATTCCACTATGATAGTATTGGTAAATACCTTATACTAATAAGGAAATTATTTTATATGCATATATGGAAACCAAAAGTCCATGTCTTACTCTAATTTCATTATCTCATTTCTAGTGTTATATTATTCTATTACAATTTATCTCATATGAACTGTAAATATTTACACCATGAACAGAGATTAAGATCTTCGATATGTTGGTTATGGTTTTCAAATGTTATTATCATGTTATTATACCCTTATAAATATTTATGTTAAAATGATCAAAGATATCTCCCTCATTTACATGTACTATGAATCTTAGCTCATCATTTCTTAGGTTTCATTTCCCCAGGTTAGGACTATTTTAGAAGGGTTCTGGATATAAGGAACTTAATGGAGAAACATATGATCAATTGGTTTTTGTGCCCATTTTTGAAAATAAACTATACTTATATGATTATATAATGGATCTTAATGTAATGTAATGAATGTACATTTAATAACATATTAAATATATATAACAAAAGTATGTGTAATTCCCTGACCCTAGTTACCTAGAGTTGGTGCATTATTATAGAATGTTGGACTGATCACAAGAGATCAAGTCCTGAAGGAATGAACAATTAATAGCCTTGAAAGTAATAGATACATTCATAAGTTTTACATTACATTTTGAAATGAAAAATAAACATTGTATCTCATTTTAACACACTCATATACCTTATCCTATCCCTACAGGTCAGTCATAATATACTTCATAGCATCCTGGAAAAAATAAAACATAAGAAAGGGGTGAGGTCAGATGCTTAGTAAGGATAACTATATTTCCCAAACTATCGTAAATAAGCACAAACATTTAAAGAAATGTATAAGAATAAAAAAAGTCTTTTAAACTTAATTTTCATCATAGTATGGAAAAGATAAATAAAGTACTTCCATTTACTTATTCACATGGATATTATACTAGATGAATATTCACATGTAATATCATTAGCTAATCTCATAATGATGGGATGCATAATTCTGGACATCATAACCTCATAGTCAAGACCTTTTTCCAGGGCTAAAAATAAAGATATTGTCAAGGACTTGTTCCAAGACACTAGTTTGTCTCATTAGACCTACTGATGCATCAAGAAGCTATAGTGGGCCCCGCCTGTCACTTACTGCGTCCAATGCATTCCTCGTATCAAATGATGAAACATAACATAAACAGTCGTATTAAACTAAATACAAATTGTTAATAATTTAACCATCATACGTTAATGACATAAAGATAGCACATCCGCTGTTAAACATTTCATAAAACAATCAATACAATATGGAATATTGTATCATAATAAAACAAATTCAATTAAACATAAAATCCAATAATAGATGTGGATATAGATTAAATCATTCCAAAAACTATTTGAGAGAATAATATATTCCTACATTGAAATCATTTAAAAGTTTCATAATTAGAAAAGAAAACATTTATTTTGAAAATATTATTGTACGATTTTATGGGAAGCTTCGAATGTGTTATAAGGGTTCAAAATATCCTCACCCTTCGTATAAGTTAAAAAAACATTATTTCCTTAATTTTTCGAAAAGGAAATAAAGTAATTTTTTGGAAAATGACGGAAAGATTAATTTCAAAACATTTTATAAAAATTCAAACAAGGGTATAAATGACATTAACCCATAGTCTAGGAAATAGTAATTTTTTTAAATATATTTTTAAGAAACACATATGTGGATGATAAAGATGTCCCAGTGGATACTAATGTAAAAACAACCTTGAATAATAAAGAGATTGTAAAATTACCCTTAACATGTACTTTTCTTTAGTCAAGGGTATGTTAACCTCATATATAATGGTTAAATAATTTTTATCAAAACATACAAGAACCACATACATAAATATGATATCAGATATGATCCTATAATATTGCTTGGTTAATAATATTTTAGTATTATCCTTGTTTTGGGTGTTAACTAATTCATTTTCCTTTATATGCTTTATTACATAAGTCATGATTTTTTTAGGAATATGATATATTTTTTAATATAAATAATGATATTATGTTCTTAAACATTATTTTTAATCATCAAATGAAAATTAGTATTCAATATTTATGATGGGGAATGAAATCTCATCATGTCATGGAGACGGTCAACCATACATAAACACGGGTAACAATATCATTATATTGATGGTGAAATAATATATAAATGGATGGTATTTCATATATAAATTATAATTAACATGTTATATTTATTATTTACATAAATTATACTCATTATTATACCCATCCAAATAATTAAGTGTTGAATAACAAACTACACCACGACATGGAGACGATAAGCTGTACGTATGCACGTATGGTGACTTTGTCAATAATATGATGGAAAGAATAATGAATATGGTTTTACCATGTTTATAATAAATTATACGTATGTATACGGTACTGCGGTTATTATTTTATTATGGAAACAACAAATAAATAGGATATAGAAGAAGAAAAGAACATTGAAAGAGGTGATGTTATACATACATATTCTTTGGGTACTTCCTTTTGATTTAAAAAAAGGGCTCCAAAGGTAGGCTTTACGATAAAATTAATTCTTTAGGTTGAATTGACTGTATTTTAGAGGAGATTTTATCATGGGTTGGAATATCCAAATGTCTTTGGAGGTATGAATTTAAGTGAATCAGAAGTACCTTTTATAAGAAAGGTGAGAGGCACTTTAGGAAAAGATTTAAATATTAAATTATTATAAAATTATTTTCGGTTTATAATAGAAAACAATGGATTTATTTCAATTATAAGGTGGGTATGAGTCCAAATACTCTCAAACAATAGGTTTTTAACATGTTTAGGTTAACATATTAACTTTAACTTTTAGATTTAACTCTTTGTTAAACAGTTTAACTTTTACCATGTCTTCTTGTATTTTTATACTACATGGTCAATATAGTAACTATAAAATTGAAATATACCTTCAAGTGGTTCATTAAAAACATATGTAACATTATATAAATAATTTTTCCTAACCTTATATATTAAGGACTATTATATAATTTAATAAAATAGTATTTGACTAACAAATTCATTTATGTCAATTTTGACACTATTTAGTATTTGGTTTTTGTAAAAGTCATCACAACATGATTACTTAGAAAAAAATATAGTCAATAAACACTAAAATTTCATATTCACCTATAAAATTCATGTATGGAATCAAAAGTTTCAATTTACTTTTATTTTAATATTTATAATATCAATTATTTTAATCTTTCATTAATAAGGTAATTCTTACATCATCATTGTGTCATAAATAAATTTAATTATTTAATGTATAAAACTTATAATTAAAATACTATGTTATAGGAAATATTTTTATCTTATAATTAAATATTTATTGTCTAATTTACCTTATGTATAACCCTATATTTTTTATTTTTTAAAATTTATGTTTAACACTTTTAACTCTTCTTTAAATAAAATATAAAAAATCTCATAATCGAATACATGTTGATAAAAAAGGATCATATTTTTGTCATAATATTTTTTTCGGTTGATATACACTTATCCAATAAAATTTGGACAAGATTTTGGGTAATTTTATGTTATTATAATACTATTTTTACATTTAATTACCCTATTAATGTTTTACCGTGGTAAATAAAATTCAAAATTTACTATTCACTAAAAAGCATTTTAATCCTATTGAATACAATTTTACTTACTGATGAAAATAGTGTCTATCAGATTTTTAAATTAAATTCATAGAAGCGGTAAAATTATGTTTTATGCAAATTTGCAAATGTGCCTAGAAGGTGGGTAAAAGACGTTACAAAGTTCAATAAAATTATATATATATATATATATATATATTATTATAAAATGACTCCAATTAATTACATTGAATTAATACAGGTATTATGAATCTATTTTGACATTAAAATAAATTTAAATTAAAAAATTATTTTTTAAATAAAAATTCTGTTTTAAACAATAACGATGTTTTTTTCACTATTCGTCAAAAATCAAAAAATTTCAGGAAAATACACTAAATTAACCCTAATCTAATTTTGATATTCTGAATCCAAAAATGATGACTAATTTTAAAAATAAGTTTTTTTTAAATATTAAAAAGTGGGTATTACAATTCATAATTGTTTTTTAAATAGTTAGTTTGATTGATCGTGGTGTGCTAGAACTCGATGTTGCGTACAACACAAGATATTGTATTATTTAAAGAGAAACGTACATTATAAGTTTGGGGTGTTATAGTGTGGGTCATGTTTTGGTATCAATGAAAGGATTTGTTAACGATTAGAAATTGGGATCAAAAAACGCTGGTGAGAACCCGAGGGATAATTAAAAGTACAAGAGAACAACTTAAATATTTTGTAATGATCATGGATATCCTAGGATAGTCCTAAGGTTTCATTGATTGAAAAGAAGGATTATTTATTTACACACCTAAGAAATGATTTTTCATGATTATGTGGTTTTCCACTATAATTATTATTTCTAACATTATGATTTTTGCTTTTAGTCGATGGCTAGAACATGAAGGAACTATGTTAATGCTTAATATAATGGAGAATGAAATTATATTACACATGGGAAACAAAATGATATGGTAGCTAGGATATAGAATCTTTTTTTCCATGAAAAAAAAATTTCCAAGCCATGAATCATGTTTATCTTACAAACTATCAAAGAGGGGAACAATTTACTATTGATCATTTCATGTGAAAAAATACAAATTCCTTTAGTGGATATTATGATCAATTAGTTTCTGAGTGACAGATAAATAACATTGAGAAAAAAATTATACTCTTCAATTTCTAGAAAATGAAAATTTTATCCTAGCAATTTATTATTGGGAAGGAGAATTAGATAAATGGTGGAATATTATTTATAATATTGGTCAATAGGAAGAAATTGAATCCATGTAATGTCATGGGTTTAGGAGAATATTTTTAGTAAGTACTTACCTTGTATTATGTGTGAAAATGATAGAGAATGAATTAATTTAGTAGAAGAAAAAGGATGAGGAATCCATTGGTAAAAATGAGAAATTTTTTACAAGACTTTAATGGTATACCAATGGTTTAATTTTCATCCCTAAAAGAAAAATAGTTGAATTATTTTTTGGATTAAAACCAAGTATCTCAAATAAATTAACTAGAAGTGAAATTAGTAGCTATAAACAAATCAACTATTGTAATTTCACGGTTGAAATGCAAATTAGTGATTCCCACTATTCCGGTGGGTTTGATAAAAAAAGAAGATAAAGTCTCATGATAACTTGAATAAATCTCAGGGTTGAAAAAATTACATCAACCAATAAGTATGAAATTCCAGGGAAAAACCTCACAAGAATAAGTTGGGTGGAACTGGGAAGTGTCTTGAATTTTTGGAATGCTGGTCATAATGCCTATTAATATTTAAAGGTGGTGAAAACTCTAGTTGATAAAATAAATGAAATTATGATTCCAAATAATACACCACCCCTATTCTAAAGCATAAAATAAACGGTGTATGGGAATTATACCAACAAAGTCATGAATATGAAAGTTTATGATGCTAAACATCATCAAACACCTAAGTCCAAAGAAAATAGGAAATCTCAAGTGTCACAACTATCTAAGTGGGTTAAAATAATGGCATGTTCAAAGGATATCATATCAACCACACTAGAAAAACTAAGTTTTTATTTGATTTTGATCTACCCAATATTTTATATCCAATGAATTTTCAGGGGGTATTTATTTATTGGATCAACTATTAGATATTGAGTTAGAGGTAAAATATCTTTATGGTATGATAGTTATATCAAAATTATATAGTTTCTCTCTTATTCAAGATTTTGGGAAATTGATTCCTTCAAATATTGTGACTCACCAATTAGTTGAATTTGATTTTATTCATGGTATGGATTGGATTCATGTATATGGATCCTATATAAATTTTATAGGATAACAAGTAAAACTTTATATTCCTAATGAACCCTTGTTTATTTATCTATGTGAAAATCTATAAAAACATAAAATGGAAATTAATTCAAACTTGTGGGATGTAATTAGGATACATGAATGCCATTAGTCTCAAATATTTTAGGGGAACATTAATATCAAATACATGAATATTGTTTGAGAGTTTATTTCTCAATTTAACTCATACATGTGTCAATACCCATTTCAATGACACAAAATAGAATAAACATTCTTGACTTGAAAGATTTATAGAAGAAACTCTATAATAATCATGATAAGGTATTTATTCAGAAAAGTGTGTCACCTAGGGGTGAAACAGTTCATTTTATCAAAAGGAGAGATAAATCAATGGGATTATTCATTGATTACCTAGAACATAACAAGACAACTTTCAAGAACAAGTATCCTCTTCCCCATATTTATTACTTATTTGATTAACTGTGTGATGATCAATAATTTTCTAAGATTGACCTTCATTATAGATATAATCAATTAAGTATTAATAATATTGATATACCCAAGATAACATTTCATACAATGTATGGAGACTACAAAATTATAGTGATTATATTTAGTCTTACCAATTCAACCACTTTCATCATGGATTTAATTAATAGAGCCTTTATTTCTTATCTCGATCAGGTTTTGGTAGTATTTATTGATGATATTATTATATATTCATTGACAAAGGAATATCATGATGATAAGTTGAGGATTGTGCTGAAAAACCTTAGGAAGGATATTATTTATGAAAAATTTAACAAGTGAGAATGTTTGCTTTCTCTGGTTTTATTCATGGGTCATAAATCTCAAGTGAGGGTATATCAGTAGATCCTTTAATGATAAAATTTATTCAATGTTGGACTAGAATATTTAGTACGAATGGGATCTATAGTTTTCTTGGTTTGGATAGATACTATTGGTGCTTCGGGGGTAATTTCACATAGCTATCTAATCAACTCACCAAGTTATCTTAGAAAGGAGAAAAATTCCTTTAGTTGAATGAAAATTAGAAAAAAATTTAAGGAGTTGAAGAGAATGTGGGTCATTGATCCTATCCTCAAACTAACTCATAGTGGGGAATGGTTTTTGATCTATAAAAATTCATATAATGAGGGACTAGGATACATTAGGATGTATAATAATATGGTGAATTATTATTCATCATTGCAATTGAAGGTTCATGAGTGACATTACCTAAATCATTATTTGGAGTTAGCAGTGGCAATGTGTCATTAAATATATGATAGAATTATCCTTTTAAATATAGGTGTGATATATATGATGGTCAAAAAATTTTAAATTATTTTTTTATATATAAATAGATTAATATGAAATAAATATGATGGTTATAACTAATTAAAGATTATGAATTTTCAATAAATTACCAACCTATGAATGTAAACATGGTGGAAGTTACACTGAGTTAAAAGGATCATGGTAGATTATCTATGATGAGAATCATGGAAGAGTATATATTTCTAGACCTCAAATATACATATATAGAAATATAGAATAAAGATGAAAGATATTATCCTTCTCAAATGACTTATCAACCATCAATCCAAAGGAATATTAACATGGAATATAAGAAATATGTGGAAATGAAAAAGATGGTGAGAAATATTCTTAAGTTTAACCTTGATTGTGACAAAATAATGAGGTACTAAACCATGTATGTGTCCCATCCATACCATATTTTAAAGAGATATCTAAGTACAGTCACAGTTCTCCATTTTATATTCATCTTGGGAGTATGAAGATGTGAAGAAAATTGAAAGAGTATTTATGTTCGGATTGAATGAAGAGATATATTGCAGAGTATGTTTCCCAATTCGTGGTTTTTCTACAAGTTAATATTGAGATGAAAAGTTCTAAGGGGTTGTTACAACCATTACCCATACAATAATGGAAATTGGAAAACATCACCATGTATTTCATTATTGGACACCCCAAAACATCTAAAGGAAACAATATTGTATGGTTTTTAGTTGATCTCCTTATGATGTCAGTACACTTTATTTTTATTAGATAATGTTTTTATATTGACCCACATACTTGGTTATAATTTTTTTAAATTTTAGTGGAGTAACCTTCTCAATTTTATCTGATCAGAATACCAGGTTTAACTCATTGTTATGTAGAATCCTTCAACTAGATCTAGATACATAGTTTATCTTCATTACTACATTTCATCCTCAGATATATGGTCATTATGAGAGGGAAATTCAAAACATATAGGATATTATAAGATATTATTCGATGGATTTTAAGGTTTTACGGGATCAACCCTACCTCTATCCAATTTGTTTTTATTAAAATAGCTTTCAATCAAGTATTCATATGGATCCTTAAGAATACCACTTTGATTAAAAGTGCAGAACTCTAATTTTTGGGAATGAAGATAATGATAGAAATATTTTAGGACATGATATAGATGAGGAAATGGAGTAGAAGGTTAGATCTATTCAATATCACATAATGGAATCACCAAGTCAATAAAAAAGTTATGATGACAATCATCGATGAGATCCAGTGTTAGAAGTTGGTGATAATATATTCCTAAAATTACCTAATGGAAAAGTTTATGATGTTTGGAAAGAAATAAATGTTGAGTACTTTATATATTGGATTCCTTGAAATTCTTGATCATAATAAGACATTAGCTTATGGTTTAGTGAATCCAATGAATCCCTATTTTGTAAATTATATCTTCCATGTATCTATTCCGATGAAGTACATACATTTCCCTTCATATGTTATAAACTCAGAGGTCATACCATTAGAGAAATATCTCTATTATGAGGAACAACCAGTGGTGAATATGCATTATAGTGAAAAAAGTTCTATGAAACTAGATCACAAACTTGGTTAAGGTTTTTTGGTGAAATCATAAAATTAAGAAAGCTATATGAGAACCCGGGGATACAATGAGATATAAGTATCCACATTTTTTTGTCGAATAATGATGAATCTTGAGGAAAAATTTAATTTTTATGGGTGGTGTAATGTAACAACCCAAAGTTTTATAATATAGTTTTCCATACACAATTGATTTTGTAACTTTCCTCACACTAAACACCACATTTAAATGAACTGTTATATAACATTAAAATATGATGGAGTAATTATCGATTAACTATTGGATTGATGGGTGTGAATTGTACTGACTAAATTAATAAAACTTTCGTGTTGATATATATATAAAATACATTCATTGGTTACCAATTGAGTAGAAATACAAAATTAAATCAACTTAATTAAATGAGATATATTTCTAGAAAGTATTTTTATACACACAAACATGTTTTATCATAATAAATTAAATAAATAACCATTAGTGAATTATTTTAATGATATATATATATATTATAACATCCATCAAATTTTTAACATTAATTTAATATTTGTTTCCAAGAATGGGATAAGAATAAACTACGTTTTAAATATATAATTTATTTTTCCAAAAACAATTTTTATCACTTTTTGAACAATTAAATTTTAAATTAAAACCTTCTAATTGTAAATTTATAATTTTATAAAATGGACTCCATATCGTCTATTTTATTAAATATTCCATCTTTATTTTTTGACTTTATGAATAGTAACTGGGGTAAAATTTATCATTCGAGTAAAGGGTATATCATGTTAATATAGGTTAGAAACATGTGATAAGTCCATATTTTTTCATCTAAGTACTTATTACAGGAATTTAATTAGAAAATTATCACATTATTCTCAAAATGTATTTTTTTAGTGGAAACTTGTCCATGAAAATGACCAATATAACATTTAAATCATTGAAAGTTACAAAATGTCACTAATATATATTTAAATATCTATTATGTGACCACATAGGAAAAAACGTTTGCTATAAATGAATATAAATGTATATATTGACATTATGTGAATTATTTCCATGATAAAAATTTATTTCTAATTTTTCATAATAATATAATTAACATAAATTCTTATGCAACACCGATGGGATGTTTCATGATTTAATAAACAAATATAATAAATGATTTTAAAAAATATTAAGTGTAATATAATTTGTGTTAATTATAGTTTTACAAGAATATTTTGAATAATTATAAAATAATGTTGACAGTTTAAAGGATTTTATTATAATTCCAACTTTTTTATGCATTTTAAGTCAAATTAAATTAATAGAGTCAAAATTAGAAATAAAGATATTTTATAAAAATATAAGTTTATTAAAGTTATTTAAAAATAATAAAAATATTAAAATATAACAAGGGTTATAATTAATGGTCTCAAATTTCTTCCCTTGGCCATTAATAGGCTATTTGTAAACATTTTTCTGTAGAATGACATTAATATATTTTATTCTTTTAAGAAATTACAAGAGTGCCCCACCCATCGATTATAAAGGGCACCCCTCCATTCTCTTATTCACACTGCATTGAGCCCTCTAGATCGATAAAAATCTACCAATTTATCTTATACAATACCATAAACACATTCTATTGGTTCAATTGTTCCCAAAAGTCCAAACACAGAGACTATAAGATGAGATCAAAGGAGTTGTTTCGAAGACAGGGTAATCACCATATTGAATCTATTCCTTTTCATTTCATGTTTTTCCACTTAGAACTCTTCTATATTATTTGTAACTTAATAAATTAATTTTTATAATTATACTTTAATGTTATTATGAATATGAAACCATATTTATTCAACCTCTTTCCATCAAATGATACGTGAAAGCATCGCTCGTCCGTATGTACAACTTTCCATCTCCCTGTAGCAATAAAATTAATTTTCCATCCCCATTATTCAAATATTGTTATTATGATTGATTTAATATTTATATATGCTATTTATGAAGTAATTATTCTTATTTATTGATAATAAAATATCTAACTTCTGACCTTAAAAACCATTGGAAATTAATAATGTCATTCTTGGGTATGTGTGGACTACAACCTCCACGAAGCGATGATATTTGTTTTTCATTTCCATTTTACAAGGATGGTAAAAAGATGTATATAATTAATATTTATGATATTTAATTCTTGATTAAATTTTTTCAGATTATGGATCCATGATAAATGTACAAGGACCATAACTACCGAATAAAAATATATATGAAAATGAAGTAGTTATCATCCATAATAATAATTTTATAAAATAATTGTTAATAAATGAGTGGTAAAAGGTTATAAGTAAATCATATATTGTATGATATATATTATTTTTGTTTTGTAATTGAATTATAATAAATCTATATTTATTATACAAAATTTTTGAAAATGTACAAAGGTAGTCAGACCTGAGGTAAGGGTTTTATGTTTTGATCCTATTTTAATCCGGATTGTTTAATATTAAGTTTCCATTAGAAGGAATTGTATGATCATTGTATGATTAATTATTTTTTTTCTAATATAGTAATTTATTATTGTTAAATGTTTTACTTTCATTTCTGTCCCTTTAAATACCCAAGATACCAAATAAACAGTTTTTAATGAAAACTAAATATATGTTACTATTCTATTGGGAATCCATTTATTCCATATCAATGTCTTTATAAAATTTGTCAATAATATTTAAAATATTATCCAATTATTTTTTAGATAATTTTTCACCCATGTTTTATTATTTAAAAATTGATTTAAACGTAATATTCTTTTTTTTCAAATGAGGTACTTTTTACTTTTTACCAAAAATTTGAAATCAATGTTTCCTTTTAAATTATACATCATGAAAATAATTTTCCGCTATCATGAATGCTATCTTAATTGACACATCATTTATAAATTTTAAATTATCTTTTCAAAGAAATTTATTTCTTTAATATGTGTGATGTTTTTATATATTGAAATATTTTATTATGATGGAATTTGAATTTTCCTAAAGATGGGTTTAATGATTTTAATGGTATTTATATTCCTTAATGAAGACAGTCCCCAGATTTTACTTATGTTTTACTAGGGATTTGATCCAATAGTAAAATCCTTATTATTTCTCTGGATGGTATATGTTTATGATCATGAGATTATTATGGAACACATTTATATCCCTATTTTACACATTGATTATTTAAAGAAATGTTGTTGAAACCAATTTTATTTTCACAAATTATGATGTGAGGATATGATAACAGTTTCATGATCTTGTGGATATAAAATTAATGGTTTTTATAATGTGATGGGTGGTTTCATTATAAACCAACTATCGTGGTTATGTTAGACCCAAGGAAGTCTATTAATTTTTAATCCAAGGAATATTGTTATGTTTTAACCAAGGATATCTAAGAACAAAATTATATATCTCTCCAATGAATTAGGTGATGATTAATATCTCATGAGATAAATAGTACTTGAATAGAGAGTGAACCCATTTTAGTAATGTATTTTTTCCCCTATGATTTTCGTGGGAGTGAACCATGACTACTATGACTGAATGGGGAGTGAACCCAATAAACTATGATAGTCTTTGAAATAATCCTTTAATACTATAAAAATGATTTTCTAAAATTATGTGTCTGCTATAATTCAATGTATTATGTAAATTTTGTGCTCTCACAGATCATGTTCTTTGATTAATTTAGGATCCATATCTTCTGAACTTCCAATACTTATTCTATGAATCAAGATTATGATCTTTTATATACAGGGAATGGTTTTCAAATTTTATTCTCATGTTATCATACCTTTATGTTCATTTAATGTTTAAGTGATCATAAATATCTTCCTTATTTACGCTTACCGAGCATCTGAGATCACCCTTTCTTATGTTTTTTCCCCAATTTATGATTAAAGGTATTAAGCTTGAAATTTATATAAATGTTACTATATATGAAAAACATAATGGAGACACTTTTTACCCCGTTGTTTATGTGTCTATGTTTCCAAATATAATAGACCTATTTTATTATATTAGGAATTTTAATGTCATGTAATTAATATTCATCTAATAAGATTTAATGTCTTTTTTATGAAATGTATATGTCACTATAAACATAATAATAGAGTTATAACACAAAATCTACTAAGTAGTGAAGAGAACATACTATGATATGATCAATGTTGGAATTACAAAGATGATGTAGATTAACTAAATAAAAAAGATAAAAAATAGGTAACATGATAATTAAAGAATTTATAATTTGATGTTAAGATTTTAAATTGATAAAATGATTTTTAAAAGTGAAATATACCATGGATATAATATTATACTCTATAATTCACAAATGTATTTCATACCTAGTAATATTAATTCCAGGTGAGAAGGGACAATTTTATTTAACTAAATATTTTTATATGGTGATATTGAGAATAATTTAGGGGAATAAAATTATAGATTTTTATTGACTGGTTAGAGGATATGAAATACAATTAAACCATCATAAGTGAACATGTTGATAGGGTATCAGTACTCTAAGATATAATTTGAAATAAGGTTGTCTCTTTCCATCAACTTGGTAATTTATATCCTAACATTAAATTCAATAATTTTATTTAATCTATAAAACCATTAGTTGAGAAAACAAAATGAAATAATATTTATGGATGGAAAATCCTTTTTTAGGAATGATAGAATTTTTTTATGTGCTTCTTATTCATTTTTGAGGGTTTCTCTTATTTTTAGTGTGTTTAATCTGCTTTTCATAATTGTTTTAGCTTAAATAACCTCCCAAATTTGTTTGAATATACATTTCCAATGTTATGGAATTATTTAATTTGTATATATGATCATTAGGCGAATGAATATTTAATTATTAGTTCATGATTTATATTTTTTAATATTCACATGAATTTCAACATTTACAAAGTCCTATGTAATAATTAATGTATAACACTACATTTACATTCTTAAGAGGTAATCTAAACCATTTTATAGATTTTTAAATGTCCCATTATTCTGGAGAGACTATAATAACGTATTTTTAACAAGAATATTTTATTACTCTATTAAAATGCATTATTAAATTATCTTTTATGCTAAAGTTATTAATGAATTAGTTTTGAAATGAATTTTGTTAAATTTTTTTGATTTAGAATTTTTTTTATACTTATATTAAACCCATATATTACATGAAATGTCTTGTAGGTATCCACATCATAATTCAATTTCCCCACTTACTATTTTATTAATAATTTTTTATCATTACATATGAAAGAATTTTTGGAGAACTTGTGTTTCCTCGGAATCATTTGTAGCGGTTACATGAGGGAAAGAATGAAAATCATTATTATTCATTATAGGAATAAGTGTTCACAAAAACTCACTTCAAAATTCAATTAAAACTATTTATCTCCATGAAAAAGTAAATAAAAATCTAACTTAAAAAATTATAATATAATCAAAAAATTTAAAAAATAATAAATTAAATATATAAAAAAAAGATGAATTTTTCATTAATATTTGAAAATATGAATGTGTTAACTAATGATATGTATGGAAGGACTGTTTATTTGTATAATTTAATTGAAAATAAGTTAATAAACCCCCATGGATTGTATTAAACTATAAACTATACATTGTATCAATATGATTCCAAAAAACTAATTAGATCCTTATTTTTCACAATGTTTATAACAAGACTAAAAAATTAAATAAACCCTATAATTACCCAAAAATAAATTAGGCATTATTAAATATATGATTAAATAATTAAAGGAAACAACTAGCCCATGGTGACATATACAAGAGAATGTGAGTAGAAAAACTTTACAAAATAAAATAATGAGTGAAGAGAGATTTTTTTACAATAGTAGGTCCAAGTGTACATAGGTGGAAGTAAAATAATAAAAGGAATTTAGAAATTGAGATATAGATAGGGAATTGAATTCAAAAATATTTAAAATGATTATTTCAATATTAAATATTTAAAAGACCTTAATACAACTTAATTTTATTTTTAAATATAGTTTATCATTCCATGATTTTTTCATTATTCATTCCCAGGCGTATAATGAGATATGTTTAGTGGAATTGGTATTGTAGATTTACTAATTATTTTTACTTGATTATCATGGAAACGAATCTATTTATTATTCAAAATAACATGAAAATTATCATATTTTTTGATCTTACCTATGAATTGTATTTATTTCAAAAAAGTTGTTAATTGGATCAAAGTTAAACATAATTTAAATATAATTTTATTTTTGGTTTTAGTATTATTATTAATATCCGCAAAAAAAATTAATTTTTTATAATTTATGATATTTTAGGTTATATGTGTAGTTTTTGGATATTTTTAATTTTGATCAATAAATTTGGGTCATTTATTTTACTTGATATAATTTAATAATATTTATCATTCATCAAAATAATTAAGTAAAATTATCGATAAAATTTTTATAATTTAAAGGATATATTAAATGACTTCATAAGAGTTGGCAAGTTTCTTTAATAGATCTATGAAATGGGTTCAATTAATATTTAAATCAATCTATAAAGGGTGTTAAACTGATAACGAACTAAGATGAGAGGTGATTCAATTGATCATGACTATTTTATAGAGAAAACTAAATAAAAAATCAACCTAATGTCCATATGGAATTATCTGAACCATCAATAAAGGATAATAATATTATGTTGATAGTAAAGAATAAATTATATAAAATTTTAGTAGAATAGGAAATGAATAATAGACATGTAAGACATGGAGAAACATTCATCTTTATATGAGAAATATGACTAAATATCGAGAAATATTGTAATGATCAAGATAGATTCCATGAAATCTATTAGTGGAAAGATGACTGGTGATCGTTGAATGTGAAATTTATTGAGGAATGAAAGTAAATTTGAACCGAAAAGTTGTAATGACTTGATTATCACATAGAAGAATCAATGATAACTTCATACACAATGATACATTAAGGATTCCTAGGATAGATATGGGATGATCCAATGTGGAAAAGGATATGTTGACCAATATTTAGGGGATTATTATTATTATTATTATATTGTTCTATTACATTTTGAGTTTCTTATAACTCATCTAATTGAGATCTCACAGATATAGGGTTGATTTTTTTGCGTTATCCTTTTCGGGAGAATAATTTCTATTCTTCAGCCCATATTTACTAGATTATAATTTAATCTTATTTCCAATTATTATTTTCTAGTATATTGAAAAATTAATTATTAAATGATTTTTGGGATCATAATTCTTCTTCATTTATTTTACTTCTTATGTTTTTTAATTATTAATTATCATTATTATTTTGATATGATATGGAATGAGATATATTCAATTCGGTGTGTTTAGAGATTCTTATCATAAGGATCATAAAAAATGTTCTCAATTATTAGTGTTTGAGATCCACTTATCCAAATTTGAAGGTATTTTAGAAGTACATAATTGAGGGTATTATTGAATGATTATTTTATTTCTATGTGATTCCCAAAAATTACATAGTAAATATTACAAGAATTCAATGATCACGGTGAATTGTAACTCACATTTCCACTAAAATCAATGTGTATGGTATGTTATTATAGATCTACACACCAAATAAGAGTAACATAAAAAACAAACTACTGTTAGATTTAAATGATAGAATATACTAACTGATCCAATTGTTGATTGATTATTTATTTTTCTCACAAATATTTTAATATAATTTTCATGATTCCAGTTCCATTTTTATAAAAAAACTCATCAAAAAAATAAGTACTATTTTAATGTGTTTTATAAAATATTTTAAAAAAAATATACACAAAAAAGAAAATTAAATGAATTGTATTATTTCATAAAAACATAATGTTATGTTATATAATTTTTACAATGGTTCTAATATTATTTATAGAATGTCTCTGATAGCATAAAAGAAAGTGGGAAATCCATGATAACCAATACAATTACAAAAACTCACTGTAATAAAATTTCTAAAAAATAGATAAGATCTATAACAATTCTATGAAATTAAATAATTTCAACTTCACTTCCAAAGAACTCAAACGATGGCTCCAAAATCCTTAAACAATAACCATTAAGTCTTTAAAAATCGATAGACAAATATTAATCAATTATCTCAATTATATTATAATTAAATGTTCTACATTGAATTTGTTGAAAATACCATCAATGTTTTTTAACATGGGGAAAACATATATTGGTAATCCTAAGGGAGTGATAAAACACCGTATTTCTATCTATGCTCAATGAAAACATTTTTTTATATTCATGTGGAAGTTACTCCATCAGTTCTATTAAAGAGAAAAAGTAAGAAGATTCATATTAAAATATCTAAATATACCTAAATATAAATAATTAATGATGTTTCAAACATGGTTAGTGAATACGTATAACTTTTTATATTTAAAAATACCCTTAATCAAGAGATGTAAACTCCTCCACTAAAAAACCTTCAAATACAATCTCTTTATTATCCTACGAGCCATAAAATACATCTCAAAAACAATTATACTATTATATAATGTGTTATGTGTACATTACCCTGATAGAATCATTATATATTTGGAAATATATTGTTTATTATATATAAACATAGTATGAAAAATCATTCCAAATAAAATAATATGTATTATATTTTTTATCCACCAAGATAAACATAAAAATAAGAATATGAAGTTTTTAACTGACCATTAAACACAAACATAGATTAATATATTTATTTATTTAACAGTCAAAAAAATAAATATAAGTGTTATAGTATTTTTAAAAGACTTGTATGACATATTATAAATGAATCATTATATTAATAATTCTTTATCATATGTTGTGATATGTAGTTTAAAGTATGATTAGTGTAGATATTGATGATCTTTGGAATTTTGAACTAGAATATGTCTTGATGAAAGTATTTAAATGTGGTGGTGGTTATCATGATTTTAAAAAATTAGTGGAGGGTTATTGATTTTCATATGATTAGTTGGGAGTTTCTAAAAATAGGGAAGTTATATTATCACTCCATTTTAAAGGATCTCATGGTGGTTTATTGCGTGTTTTGAAGAAATAATTAAAATAGAATGGTGATCTTAAAATGAGAGTGGTCCATGGTTTTTTATAAAAAACTACTAACAGTGCACGATGTTTGATTTTTCATTATATTGGGATGGATTTAGTGAATACAAATATTTTATGGGGTGGAGCAATATCGGGTTGGAGGTTAACATGGTAAGATGTAAAAACAATGAAACATGGAGGATAAAGTGGATTCGGTGACCATTTTATGGATATATGTATGTATAGATTATAATTTCATGTTACACACAATAATATTCATTATATATATATATTTTTAAATGTTTAATCATTTAAAAAAGGGATATATATGGGTTAAAAATATTTTGAATTCAGGATTTATGGAGTCAAAGGAGTTGATCGATGGGGACCATGATGTGACATTATTCACTATTTTATGGTGAATCATGTTGAGAAAAATATTTTAATTTTAAATTTCATATATTTTATAGAAATATTGAAATTATTATGGAGGTTTTATTAATAAATTTTTGAGGATATGTAGGATTGAATTTAACCAACACATTCAAAGTAACATGACGCTCCTAGTGAAGAGTAACTTGGGAATTCTCCTGATAAATTAGAGAAAAAACTTCTTATGTAATTAAAATTGATTTCTAGAATTTAATAAAAAATAGGGATCATATCAGAGAGAAGATGGAGTGTTCTATGATATCATTCTTGTTATAAATCCCTTTATATCATGATGTTAATGAAGAAGCAACTTATTATTACACTAACTATGGTTTAATTTCATACTTTGGTTTGGGATGATCTATGTGTTAACAAGGAGGTGTAGTGGGTTTATCCTTTATGGGGATAGAATTTATTTTCATTCATTAAGATAGTTTTAATACTAGAGGTATAATGAGACTAATTTGAATTAAAAATACAAAATTTCACTTATAGTGAATTTCGGTTCCAAAAAAATCTCTATGTGTATTTTCCTTTGATGTGTCCTAGTTTAGATAAAATATGTAATAATAAAGTTTGATTCTTTTATTAATTTTCACTTTTGTATTTGTTTTTGGGAGAGAGTTGATTTTCTATTAACCATTATACAAAATCATCAGGAATGGATTTTCTAATTTATCATACATTGATTAGCAACCCCTAGTTCCTTTTTGTAGACCAAAATTAACCACTTGGTATCCAACTAAACATAATTTTTGTAGCCAATTAGGACCATAAACACAACATTTCATGTATTTTGGGTAAGAAGATATGTACTTCAAGGACTAAAATATCCCAAATTTTCAATAATAAAAAATATGAAAAGATATATTTATGGAGGAAAAATCGT
The DNA here is from genome assembly GCA_963277665.1 of Viscum album. Taxonomy (NCBI): domain Eukaryota; kingdom Viridiplantae; phylum Streptophyta; class Magnoliopsida; order Santalales; family Viscaceae; genus Viscum; species Viscum album. Next base: position 861,182,646 of record OY728123.1, on the reverse strand, counting down.
ATTACTCTAATCCTAAAAACTAATCCCTTTTTATTACTATCTATTATTTACATGGATGGTTACATGAATAAGTATATATACTAGCCAAAACATCCAACTTTATAAATATTCAATCATTACCATCATAATTCTCTAAATTAAATAAGTATCTTGAGTGTCCTATAATCAAACCGGTTGAACCATAAAAATAATTTTCCTAAAATTCTTGTCCATATAATGTCATATTCAATAGATTAATAGTTATCAGAATTAATAAACCATAAAAATGAACCTAATAACCAAAATAACCATCCCAAATAATTATCATATATAGATTAGATGTCATATTTTGTTTACTATTATAATGAAAACTATGGCTTATAATGCTAGATCATCGACATGGAAGGACTCCAAGTATATCTTATACACATCGTTGTCCATGGAAGATCCGATCAATTATCCAAATAGTTAAGTAGACAAAAACATGAAATAAATATTGAAAACCATTGAAATAATGATTAAAATCTATTATTACAATTACAAATTATACCATGGGTCATGTATATCAATATTTTTATGGTATTATCCACACAAAGTGATAAATAATTCTAATAAATATTGTATATTCCCAATAAAAAATCATTAATATTATTGTATAAAACTAAAAAATCATCACCCAATGTCTCATAGAATATCACTAATATATTTATCTAATTCATTATAATGAGTAATTATAAGGCTCATGTATAGGTGTATATATCTACCATGAATCCATATAATCTTAATGAATATCAGATAAATTTAATAATTTCATATAGGGATTTCATCCTTAGGTAAAGGAGTTATCATGGTCACAACACTCATTAGAATCTCAATATCTTATAATTATTAAAAAAACTATTCACATTATACCATACCACAAGTTATATGAGTAATGATATTAAGAAATGTAGTAAGATCATCCTTCAAGCTAAAATAATGGGAACAATGATTAGTATTCTAAACGGTAATATCATAGATTTATGGTCTCTTTTTGATTCTATAAGTGATAAATTTACTGAAGGTTTATTGTAACATTCAACTTTCTATAAATATTAGTAATCGTCGAGAAATGAGGAGTCACTAGTATATAAAGGTTATCATAGTACAACTCATCTTTAGAGATCTACTAGATGCTCTATGAGTATAATAGCCACCATAGTAGTCATCATATATTATATTTTAATGTTCACATCTAAAATATGCTTTTAGTAAAATGAGAATCATTGGATTTATGTAGGACAAATAGACACAGTGAATGTCCTTGATTTTTTTTGATCACAATGTTTTCAAATTCATTATCTAAAATTTTTATAAATATTAATATACCATCTTAATTATCACGTAAAATCAATGCTTGATGTGGAAAAACCATGATTGGATCTTGTTTTACACTTATTGGTAACCATTACAAAATTTAGGGGAATTATAGAAATTGAATGGGGATTTTAGTTTTACAATTAGTAAAATATCCCTAAATTCTAAAAAAAGCATACAGGTTTAAAAACATCTCAAATATAGTGGTATGATATAATCTTTCTTGACCCATCCCAAAGGGGACTATTCCATGACTTCCCCCAAGCCCACCTCTAATAGGCCTGGGGCTGGAGAGTAGCACCTAATAGGCATATCCCACAAATAGAAGGTATTTTCCAAAGTATCTGTACACACACACACACACATGCATCTCCAAGCCCCAAATTATGAAATGTAAAACCCTTTGTAAATAATCATGAATATCACAAAGATTACAAAAACTGAGTATGATGGAAGGAAATTGAATGTAAATGGGGTAATAATACAAGCCCGGCAAAAGGAGTCAGTCAATGTGAAAGTATATGTTCCTGAAACTCATCTGCAGAAAACCCGACATGAAGGGTAGGTGTAGGGAAGATTTCGGAAGACATAGGACCACAAATAATCTCTCTGAGTACTCTAATCAACACCTTGTTTTGGTCCACTAAGAACTCTGTCAAAGTATAAATCATCTTTACAAGACACAACACATGATGGCAGAGCCCATGCAGGTGTGAGTAAAAAAATACTCAGCATGACACCCCAACCACCAAGGAATACCACTAAGAAATACAAAAAAAGGAAACACACAAAGTATAATAATAATGAAACATATGAATTAAAGCCATATAACATAGTTATAAGTCTAAAGTAGAGAAGTAGGATTATAAGTTATTGTCCGTAGAATTCCCAGAGTCAATAACACATGGAATTTCAATAACACACAGAGTGTCGATAACATAGGGAGCGTCGATAACACATAGTGTTTTGATAATACCCGGAGTGTTGATAACACATAGACTGTCGATAACACAGTAATTATTGATAACACATACAGTGTCGAGGATTCAGGAAGCCCCAAGGCACATAGTCACCAATCCTTTTCTAGTCGCTGGATCTTTCACTTAACACGCTCATTATAAGAGAAACTACTACTCAAGACCTTAGTTCATATATAAAAATACACAAAAAAACTCAGTTAGAGTATCCCAAATATACTGTATCGTTACAAGTTTCCTGATGTGTCAAACTACTCGTTAAATAGACACACTGTTTGAAAGATATGACCATTTAGTAAAATGGTCTGACCCGAGTCACCGGACCCAACCCAAACCCATTCAGGATAACCTTAACCAGTCTGGTCTAGTGTGGACCAAACCGACCCATCCCACTAGGCCTTCTTGGATACTGGGTCCAGCCCACTAGGCCACCAGAGTGGTCCAGCCACCCTAGTCTGGCCAGTATGCAGGGGGCAAGTTTGCTCTGGTTGATGCGAACTGCCCTGGCCATGCCCCTAGTTTACATGTTTCTTTCTAACTATGTGGCTCCCCCCAGGAAAACTATTCAATACAGTTCCATTCCTCATTTCATGTGGCTGACTTGCCTCATCCTAATTCCATATGGCTTTCCACTGTGGGTTCTTCCAATGTGGCTTCGAGCAACGTCCCAGATCGCCCCCATGACTTCTTACCGTAGTCGTTGAATAAAGCATCCAACAAAGTTATGTGGATTCCACCCCTTGATCCAACGCAGATTCCCTAAGAAACATTTTAGATCCACCAACGGCCTTTCACCATCCTCCAGACCCACACGTGGTTTCCGTCGCAAGCTACCACTGGCGTCGGGACACCGTTGGATCCTTTTTTGGGACACCGATTCTCCTCCGGTTCTCGATTTCTCTAATCTAATTCTTGCATGCAATCCTTGGGTTGTGCACTTCATTGATCTTCCTTTTGTTTCACCTTTCCACCAATATTGGGGTCTGATCACATTATTAACCTACCGATAACTCTTACCACGACCACGAGGGTCCTGCAGCAAAGAATTCCAATATTTGGGGAGGGAGAAAGCACAAGAGCTCTTGAAGTAATGATCCTTTTAATTTTTTCGTGCCAAACTAGATATGATCCTATTAGAAAAAAGAATGAATACATTGATCACCATAAACATACATCTACCCATAATCCCTACAATAATTAACCATCCTCAAGAATGATCGAACCACGAATCAATATGTTAATTGGTTGGTCCGTGTTAGCCATTAAATCTAATAATGGGGATGAAAATCAGGAAAAAATTAAATTCCCTACATCATTATTGGGTCAGTTCTTAAAAAATAACAGAGGTCCATTTAGTCATTGATCCTCAATCTTATGGTGTTTGTTGTCATTTTTCAGAGGGGTTTCCATCTCCTTGCTTTAGAATAATTCACTCGTTATGATGGTAACCTTGAATTTCTCTAAGAAAGCATATTAAAATAGGATACCACAACTTCATCATCAAGGATTGTTAAATAAAATAAACCTTATTTAATTTATTTATTTTAATATATGAAAACTAATTTTCACATTCGACCCAATCCGGTCGATGTTATGCCCCACCTAATGTAAATTCGCTTCTCTGAAAGAAACGATTCCCTCAGATTTCTAATCTAAGAAACCATTCATGATTTATTCCCCTTTTTCAGGGAACCCATTCTCATGCTCTATTAAAAAAATATTATTTGAAAATGAATTATTTGAAGCATATCAAGCCTCGTAATCACACATCATATAGGCATATGGTCTCTTAATTTTCTTAATTAATTTATAAAAATAAATATCGAGAAAATAAAAGGCAATACATTCTATATACCTTTGGGATTTATGTCCCCGAAATCCAAAACAGGGGCTACTCAAAAAATAGGTGAGGCTATTGAGCATGAATATGGTCCTCCGACACCCATGTTTTCTCATGGAGATTCCCATACTACCACCAAATGTGCACCAGAGGAATCAACCACCCAATATGGATCCTCTCTTGTCAATCCCCAATCTCTACTAGGTAATCCACAACAATCAACTCATCGTTAATGTCCAGATCACCCTAGTAGATGAAGTGTGATGGATCAAGCATGTTCCTCCTCAGCTACCACATGTGGAAGACATCATTCACCTGGTTTAACTGTGGGGGTAGAGCTATGCGACAACCATATTTTCCAAATATACTCAGAATCTAAAAATGGCTGATGTATCTTAGATATAACTTGCTGCCTTGGCCAAATCACAACAATCCCCATCGAGGTGAGACCCGAAGGAACACATGGTCTCCCTTCTCAAACTATAGAGGCCTCCTTCTCCAATCAACATGCACCTTTTTCCTACTAGGTATAGTCCTTATCCAGTTCTCAATGATCTTCACCTTCTCAGTGGTAGCACAGACCAACTGTGGACCCACGAGTACATACTATCCTGGGTAAGTTTAGTAAAGTGGTGACCTATAGGGTCACCCATACACGGCCTCGAATGGAGCCTTAATCATGGATGAGTGTTGGCTATTTTTTTATGAAAACTCCACCAGGGGTAGGTGATCCTCTTAGCTGTATCCAAAATCAAGGATGTAAGGACATAGCATGTACTTCAGAATATTTATGGTTTGTTCTATCTCACTGTTTATCTGTCGGTTAAATGCTATGCTCAAGTGCAATAGAGTCCCAAACACATCCTTCAATCCCTTCCACAATCAGTATTTAAATTGATCATCATGATTGGAGACTATCATCGATGTAACTCTAGTGATTCATAGTTTCTCTTGCACATAGAGGCGTCTTAAGGTCTCTACTGAACTCTTCTCCAGATTTTCTAGGAAGTGGGATGACTTGGTGAGTTGGTCGACAATCACACAAATAATATCGTTCCCCATGGATGTACATGGTAGAACCTCCATGAAGATCATTTTTATTCTATCCCAAATTATGTTTGGAACCTATATGGGTTGAATCAAACCCTCTTGAACTGAGTCATCAACCTTCACTTTCTGGGAAATGAGTCATCTAGAAATGAAATCTGCTACTGAATTCTTCATCCCTGGCCACCAGAACTGACATCGGAGGTCTTGGTACATCATCGGAAAACCCGGATGTACCTCCAAAGGGGATGTGTGGAAATCCCTCATAACCACCTCTTGTAACACCACTGGTACAATTGTGTGTCCTCTGAAGAGAACAATGTTCTCTCCACATTTCAAATATCCATATGGGGCATGCCAAATAGACATCAGAGCATGTAACATATCATAGTCAGTGTCTCTAAGATATGCCTCTCTGATCCAATATAATAGTCAATAGGTTACTACCATTGACTGGAGGTAATATTTCCATCTCTGTTCATTAAGGATATCTACAATGAAGAAAACTACTTCGATTCCTCATTCTCTAGCTGTAAACTCAATATTCTTCTAAGAACATCTGCCACAACGTTCCCCATCCCAAGAGTACAAAATTCCCAAATCCATATTTCTAGAGAAAATCTATACATATCCTCTATATCATGTTAAAATACTTATGATAGAATATATACTTGAGACGTAGATGATTAAATGCTTTCCCATAATGTAGTTTCACCACATCCTCAAGGTGAAGACTACCGCAGCCATCTCAAGGCCAGGGGTTGTATAGTTCTGCTCATGTGTTATCAACTATCCTAAAACATTGAAAATAATTTTTTGTCCCTTTATCCGGAAAAAACCAATCCTATCCCCGGATGCATCATAGAACACCACTTTCTCAACACCCACCTCTAGAAATCTCAAGATGGGAGTGCTCATCAATATCTTCCTCGGCTGCTGAAAACTCTCATCGAACCTATTTTTCTAAAAGTAAGGGTGTCTCTTTGACGTCATAGCATTCAAGGATGATTCTAAACTAGAGAAGTTAAGAAAAAACTAGAAATAGTACCCAACCAACTTATTAAAACTCTACAACTTGGTAATACTCTTGGCTGCATCCCAAGCAAGTACCACCTCAATAATCATCGGATCCACCACAACTCCAACCTCTAAAATGACGTTTCCTAGAAAGTGGACATCTCAAATCCAAAACTGAAACTTCAAGAGAATACAATAATGTTGGTTTTCTCAGATTTTTTCCAGTACCATCATAAATTGTATCACATGCTCCCCCTGAAACATCAAATACACAAATATGCCATCAATGAAGGCCATGATAAAATTATCTATGTAAGGATGGAATATGTTTTTCATGAGTCCCATGAAAAATTCTGTGGCATTTATCACACCAAACATAATCACCAGGTACTCATAGTGGCTATACATACATCTGAAATCCATCTTCATGATGTCTGCATCCCGTACTCAAAGATGGTGATAGAGGGATATGAGGTCTATCTCCAAGAACTTCCTCACTCAATTTAGCTTATTGAAGAAGTAGTCAATCCTTGATAGTTGATACATATTCTTCACAGTAACCTAGTTCAGGTGTCATAGTTCCACACATAATGTCAAGATCTCATCTGCCTACTTGTCAAACAAAACCAGGGCTTCCCAGGGTGAAACACTGGACATTATGAAACCCTTTCATCCGTAATTCCCCTGGTTGTACCCTAAACTCACAAAGCTCCATGATATTCATCTGATATATAGTTGTATATATATGTTCCATCCTAAGGTACATGTCAACACATAATTCAACCTCCTTATGGGGAGGTAATCTGGGGATATCCTTAGGAAAGTTGTATTCAAGATTCACCACCACTATAGGAAACTAAGGACTCATATCTCCACCCACACTGAGAGTGAGACTACCCAACCGATGAATAATCAGCTCCACCCTCCTATGCATGAGTCTTTATAGCACTTCATGTGTTTCCTTTTTTCTAAAAAAAATAAAACCTTGTCTCATCACTGCAGACACACCATAATCTATGCCTAAAATACTCTATCTAGGCATGCACTCTGGATAACTAGTCCATACCAAGAAACAAATATAAGGGGTCGATGTTAGCACTAATAGATCCCAATAAAAACTATTTAACCCTAGAGTAAGGAGAGAAATACTCGTACCTGTGTGTGATCGTTGTATCTCCCCCTATAGGAGTCTCTCAGTATAGGTATCGAGTCAACAGTTCTACTGAAATCTCTGAGTCTTTAACAAGGGTAATGGAAAGAAAATAATGAATATAACCTGTGTCTATAAAATGTAATTTTAAGGTGGAAAATACATAGATCATCCTCTTATCATCCCAAGAGCCTCACATTCAAAATATTTCATCGCCTAAAGCTATCCTCGTCCCAGTCCACTATCTCCATGAACCTATGGTGGAACACCTGGGGTGGTTGTGGTAGTACCTCAAACCTCCCCCCACCTTTGGCAACCCAACCTACTACTCATCCATTCCCTCCACCTTATGTACCACACTGATCATGTCTCATCCTCTACCATGATGGTCCATCAACAATCTCCTGATCCTCTATACAACAGGTTGGGAAATCACTAGCCATATGTCACTGACCGCTACACAAGTGACACAACATGTCATTCAGCTAGCACTATCTTCCATGGGATCCCGTAATTTCTAATGCCATGTCTTGGGGTTCTCCCCTATAGTTCATGACCCTCTTGGGTCCCTACATCTACTATCGGCTACCTACCATTGAAGACACGACTACCTAGTCCCTGTTGGTAGCGCCCACTAATGGCATTTTCTACATTAGAAATATCTCCCCAATATGACCTATATCCAGTACCCTATAATAAGTTGGAAATCTAGGGGATATAATTAGTTCCCTGATCTCCTAATGAATCCCTACTTGATGGTCTAGGATCGATAGAATGGGTCCTTCACCATATACTCAGAGTACAGAAAAAGATCCATAAATCTCACCGAGTACTCTACTACTGTCTTACTTCGCTACTGCGGATGTTGGAGTTCCAATATGTGAATTGAGCATAAATTCGTCAGAAAGAACTCCTCCCTAAAGAGGTGATCAAATTCTACCCAAGATAGATTGGTCTCATCATGCATATGGATCACAAAGCTCAACCATCACCCCACTAATCCCTAAAGAAGGATCGCGACTAAAACATCCATATGGTCAGAAGGTGTCATTTTAAGGAAGAAGACACTTGTAAATACCTCCATCCAATCCTTATATACATGTGGGTCATTATCACCCTGAAACCTATGAGTTCTCAGCCTATAAAACTCATGAAAAACACTCAAACTATGTGAGTCCTCTATCGGTAGCGCTGGTTGTAACTATTTCTTGATTGGTGGTGGTATCACCAATACACTGCTTGAAGGTGCTATGTTTGATATTGGTCCCTGTATCAATGCATCATCGCAAGGAGGATCATACACATTACCATGAATCAGAATCCTTGATGGCCGTCTACCAGGAGGCCTCCTAAAATAGATCAAGATGAACCACATCCAACAGAGTATACCTGGTGACCTGACTCTAGAAGGACATGAGAACAAACCAAAATACAATGTGATGCATGTTCAATTAATTTCCCTATAACTAGTGTTTTCATGTACCAATTCAAAAAGAAGGTGTCTATAGTCTGGGTGTTTGGATACATCGGTCATCGCACCGACACAGGATTCCCGAACTTGAAATACTAATTAAAAACACTTAACATTGTTTCTTCAAACCAATCTCACAGACTTTTGGTTATTTAGGTAGAACCAACCTCCTCTGATACCACCCTGTCACAAACCATCCCAGAGGGGCCCATGCCATGAATACCCCAATACCACCTCCAATGGGATAGGGGCTGGCAACTAGAACCATGTAGGAATATCCCAAAAATGGGAGGCATTTTCTTAAGTACCTATACACATGCATGCATCTCCAAGCCCATAATGTTGAAATGTAAAACACTAAGTAAACAATAATTTATACCACTAAGATACCGTCAACATAGTACAAAACATAGAGAATGAATGTAAACAGGGCCAGAATAGAAGCCCATAAAATGAAGGAGTCTTCCAAAGTGAATGCAAAAGTTCCTAAAAGTCATCTACAGAAAACCCTACCTAAAGGGTAGGTGCAGGACAGTTGTCTAAAGATGTAGGGGAACACATTTTCTGTCTGAATACTCTAAGAACAACTTGGAATTGGTCCACCTAGAACTCTGTCAACACATCAATAATCTGTACAATACATGACATGTGTGGGTATAGGATGTGCATGGGTGAGTAAAAGAATACTATGTAGGACTCCCCCAAACTACCAAGGAATAAAAATAAGAAAAACCACAAAGGGAACAAATCTATTATATCACAATGGAAACACCCAATGTATATTCATATCTGAAAAGTATAAGGCTAAGGTAGAAAATAAGGATTGTCATTTTTAGTCCACAAAAAACCTTGGGTCAACCACACAAGGAGTGTTCATAAAACACAAAGTGTTGATAACACAGGGAGTGTTGATAACACATGGAGTGTCGATATAACACAAATTTTAGATAACACATGAATTGTAGATAATACATAGAGTATTGATAACTCAAAATGTGTTGATGAGTCCCTAATCCCTCAAGTCACATAGTAAACAAGCCACATCCAACTGTAGGATTTTCAAATAGCATGCTTTTTATGGGAGAATTTACTTCTCAAGCCATTAAGTATTGTGACAACTTCAACAAAATATCATTTAGAGTATCCTAAAAGGACTGTCTCATCGCAAGGGTCCCAACGCCGAAAATGGAACATCCAACAAACACACGGTTTGAATGATATGACCATTTTTGTAGAACGATCTGACCCGGGTCTGGTCTAGGTTCGACCCGACCTACCAAACTCCACCTAACCTAGTCTGGAAAACCCTACCAAGTTTGGTCCAATTTGGACTAAACCAACCAAGGCCACTGGGTTTCTGGGCTACTATAGTAGCTCGTACACCCTTTTCCTACCCGTATGCAGTTGGCTGGTTGACTCTACCAAACATGACCAAACCTGGTTGTGCCCTCTGGTCCATGCGGTCTCCCCTGACTTCATGGCTTCCCCAGTGTCACCCAATCAATGTGGCACTATGATGAAAAGTAGTTATTACTATTTATATTACTATGTTTAATGCATAGGTTATAATTATCTCATTTAAATTATTATATCACTAAAATGATGATTTGTAGAAGCTCTGTGTTGTGTGTGATGTATGATAAGCTGGTGTTGCATGTAACATACACAAAGTCAGTTTTGTGTGTAATATATGTGAAGTTGGTGTTTCATGTAATGTACACCAAGATATTTTTGTATGTAACATATGCCGATTTGGTTCTATGTGAATGGAATGACTGACTTACTTCATTGTATGACGTAAATGAATATTTAATTTATTCAAAAAAGGTCCATAAAAACTCAGTGTGTAACATTCTACCCCAATAAAAATGAATTTTTACCTCTAAATTCATCACCTGGGTAAAAACAAACTCGGATAGGCCTGATTTATCATATCATAAAGTTCCCACATAGCTTTCTATAACTAGTGATTTCTCCACAAAACATTATCCAATTGAGTGGTATTATTTCATAGAACTTTCTCAGATCAGTTAAGAATTTCAACTGGTTTTTCTTCATAAGACAAATCCTACTCCAATGGTATGAACTCAAAGTTTAGTACATTTTAAGGATTAGGTATGTACATTTTTAAGAGATATACATAGAACACATCATGGAATTGAGATTGATTTGGAGGAAGTGACATGTGATAGGATACCATCCCCATACGATCAAGAATATCCATGGGTTTGATATGTCTAGGTCTTAGTTTCCCCTTATTCCTAAATCTCATTACTTTCTTCCAGGTTGGGATTCCTAGAAATTGTTTTTCACCAACTTCAAATTCTAGATCACACTTATGATTATCAACATAACTTTTCTGTTAACTTTGATCTGCCTTTATTAGCTGCTGAATGGTTCTAAACATTCAACCATTTATTCAGCAATCTCATGTCCCAATATCTTTCTTTCTTCAACTTCATCCCAGCACATTAGAGATCTAAAATTACTCCCATAAAGGGATTCATAAGGTGCCATCTAAATTCTTGTGTGAATTATATTATTCAAATAAAACTAAAATAGTGTAAGTTGTTGATCCCAAAAACCGTTCAAATCCAGAGAACAAGATCTCAATATATCCTATATAGCGTGAATCATTATTTCAGACTGAACATATTTTTGAGGATGATATGAACGGAAGAAACTTAATTCTATACTATGTTCTTGCTGAATAATTAACTAGAACATTGAGGTAAACCTTGGATCCCTATCTAATACAATGGAATGTGGTACTTCAGAAAACCATACCACTTCCTTATTTTATATCCTGGTATGCTAATCTAAATATAATTATTCTCCGATAGCGATGAAGTGCTCCATCTTAATAAGGATATCGACTACCACCCATATAGCGTAAAACCATTTAGAGTTTTTGGGTAGTCCAATAATAAAATCTATAGTGATTTTTTACCATTTACATTCTAGTATGGGTATTGTATGAAGTATCCAATTTGACTTTTGTCATTAATCCTTAACTAGTTGGCATATGATTCACTGAGATACAAACTCTTTTATATCTCTCTTCATCCCATCCCACTAGAAGTATTCATTCAATTACCTATACATATTTTAAATTCCCGGATGAATAGAGAATGAAGAACTATGAGCTTCCAGTAATAGCACCTTCTTCAAATTTGGTGTGGAAGAGACACACACATAGTTCCTAAACCATATCATTCCATCATCATCAAGGTAAAACTCAAGAACATTTTTGAATTTCTTTTCTTTCTCTGCATCTTCCTTCTATGCCTCCTTAATCTTCCTAGGGATAGAGGGTTGAATATTAATTTTAGAAAGATGTGACTTTCCCCCTTTTTTGGCGCAAAAATATGCGAAGAGGAAAAGAAAATTCCAAGAGAACACAAAATCCATTGAGGATTCCTCAAAAAGTTTGTTCGTGGAGCCCCGCAGCACCACAGCCAGCATGAAGCCTCCTCCTTTGAGAAGCTACCGCGAAGAAAAGTGGAAGCAGGCTCCATGATCCAAATTATGTTTGTGAAGCCACCACAAAGGAAAGAGGTGGGAGGCTTCGTGATCTGAATGACGTTTGCGAAGCTTCTGCGAAGTAAAGAGGCATGAAGCTCCAAGATCTGAAATACATTACTGAAGCCACCACGAAGTAAAGAGGCGGGAGGCTCCATGATCTGAAAGGCGTTTGCAAAGCCACTGCAAAGCAAAGAGGGAGGAAGCTCCGTGATCTGAAATATGTTTGCGAAGTAATTGTTATGAAAAGAGGAATGAGGGTCCGCGATCCAAAAGATGTTTGTGAAGCCTCCATGAGGAAAATAGGAAAGAGGATCTATGGTTATGATGAGGCACTGCGTTGCTTTGTGTCATGTGCTCGCGCTCCTTGCTTGGTGCTACCTCTTGCCAATAAATATCAGGCTTCCCCCGAGCCTAATGGATGGATACATTGATGTTTCATGTTCTCATCTCTCAAATTGCAATGCACATTCTGGTCTATAAAAAATTAGCACTTTAAGGTACTTTAGCATCGTGAAGTTCCTTTCCCATGGCTTAAACACAAAACCTCTTCAAGCAGGGATTCCCTTCGCGAAGCCCACAATATTTCATAAGGGAATGAGATCACTAAGAAAACTATGGTCTTCCAAAGCACTCATGCTTGGTGAAGTACCTTCCATGCACATGTGAACCACATGCTAAGGTAGGGTCACTATGCTTCACATAGAACACTGCTTCATAGGTCTATGAATTGAAAGGCACTCATTCTTTGTGAATCCCTACTCTGGGAGAGTCTTTCTACTATGAAAATCACCCTCCATTTACACCTATTACCTATGCCTAGGATATGCCTCCCAACATCGCAAATCATACCCCTTCTCGAAGCCCCTCCAATATGTGGAGCATCATTAATGCATGTGTCCTCTTCCTGTGAACCCCCTTACTCTGCAACCCCTTTTCCCGTATGACCCTCCAGGCTCATATGAAGTGATTTTGAGGTCCCTTTGGTGGTTCCTCGTGTTTCTTTTCTTAGCCTCATGCTTCTTCTCATAGGCATGCTAATGTCTATTGATTATTCACATAGCAATGCTAACATGGGACCCTTAGTGGATCACTCCCTGAAATCCCCCTCACCATTGCATTGTCGGTGCCTTCCCTTCACCAAGGGTGAAAGCTTCCCGGTTATGTAATTCCTAGGGGTGTGGAGTAAACCAACCTCATTTGAGTGACATGACATTAAACATCCAAGCACCATAATCCCTAGCACGTGACGTTAAACTATGGCCTCACCCTAGGTATCATACTTGGGGTTCCCCATCTCAGACATTCTTTACACCCGCTCATCTCCACGGGAGTGAGATCTTCCTCACATGGAATGAGATCCTCTCTACTGGAGGTGTTCCTGTCCGTGAGGAAGGAAAACCATATTGGTTTAATCCCCTAGCCTTGTTTGTAGGTGGAAGCTCCTCTACTCCTCCATTCTTATTTGGTTCCAAAGACTACAAGTTGAGAGGGGAGAATGGATCCTTGATACCTCATACCTCCCCCTATAGGATTTTTCACCATCAGGCCTCCATCCTGAAGTACATCCCAATATCCATCTCCCTAGGATACTAACCACGTGTAAGCCCTTATATCATCTTTGGGATACTAACCATGTTTAAGCCCCACTTTCCTCATTGGGCTGCTAACCATGTGTAATCCCCACTCAACTTCCCACAGATGCACCATTCATGATGCGATCGTCAAGTCTCTACTACCTCTTGTGTATCACACTAAGAATCACTCACGTAGTCTTAGAGTAAGAATTGATTATGAAATCCTCTCTGGGACACCTTAGTGTCTAATCCCAAATCCCCATTCTGAACTTCCTGGAATTTTATCCTTTCCAAGGCAAGGTACGTAGGAAGACTCTCTAAAGTACATGCCCAACACCTATTGGTCCCGACCGCTTCACATCAATTCACCAAACCATTTTGAACTATGTGAAATTTTATCCTTTCCAAGGAATGGTAAGTAGGAAGCCACCCTATGGTTCAATAGAAATACCTACTGGCCCCGACCACTTCACATCAGTTCACCAAACCGTTATAAACTACATTTACTTTGATCATTTCCAAGGAAAGGTATATAGGAATCATCCCTAAGGTTCAAAACCAACACCTAATGGTACTGAACACTTCACTTCAGTTCACCAAACCATTCCGAACTATGTGGAATTTGATCCCTGCTAAGATAGGAATTATAGGAAGCCTCCTTGAGATTCAATCCCCACACATATCAGTCCTGACCACTCCACGCCGGTCCACCCTCATCCTGCATGATGTTAAACTATCCACCCTTTTCATCCAACCCAGCACTAAATTGTATACTTCAAATTTTGTGGGTTTGATATCTGTCTCCAAGGTAGGTTACATTTGAATCCTTCCTAAGGTTCTACCATAAAATCAGATGTAATACATTATACCCCAATCAGAGGTAAGTCATTGTACCCCAATCAACAGTAAGCCATTATAACCCAATCAGTGGTAATCCATTGTACCCCAATCAGAAATAAGTCATTGTAACCCAATCAGCAGTAAGACATTGTACCCCAATCAGCGGTAAGCCGTTGTACCACAATCAGCGGTAAACCATTGTACCCCAATCAGTGGTAAGATGTTGTACCCTAATCAGTGGTAAGACGTTGTAACCCAATAATCCTTAATCTATTGTACTGCAATCAGTGGTAAGACATTGTACCATGGTGGGAAGCATTAGCAAGGACTCCCTTGGAATATTCCAGGTGAGACATTTAGTTTTCTGAATTTGGACCCTTTTTGTTTTGGTTTGTGAAGCTCGTTTGCTGAGATCTTTTGCGGAGACCATTTGAGAAGATCATTTGCAGAGCTTAGTCCCAGCCAAGAAATTGTGGAGTCCTACCCTCAAACTGGAAGACACAAGCCACATATCACACCCTTGGAGAGTCAAAGGACATTCTTTGTTTTGAAAAGTCGTAATTCCTGATATTTGGAGTGAAATCACAGAGTGTGCAGAGCTTTGAGAATCGAGATAAATATCTCCAAAATGTGGAGGTGAGAAAGGAAAAAAAGAGATGGCATCATCCCCTATTTATAGATGATGACCCCTTAGGATTTTTGGCGCATTCAGACGTGATGATATTCACAGTGCTCCCATAAAGCACATCACCCCTCCGCATTACGACCCTCCTTCGCAAGCTTTCTTTGCGATTGACCAAAATGTTTTGGTAATTGATCCTTAGACTTAGAAACATGTTTTCTCCTTGGATCCATGTATGAGGGGAATCATTTTTTGGCACCAAAATATGAGAAGAGGAAAAGAAAATTCCAAAAGGACACCAAATCCATTGAGGCTTCCTTGCTATGTCTGTTTGCGGAGCCCCGCAACACCACGGCCGGCATGAAGCCTCCTCCTTTGCAAAGCTGCCGCGAAACAAAGAGGCAGGAGGCTCTGTGATCCAAAATACATTCAAAATGTCTCTGTGAAGCAAATAGGTGGGAGTATCCATGATCCAAAGACATTTGAAAAGTTGTTGTGAAGTAAAGAGGCGGGAGGCACCGTGATCCGAAAGACATTTGTGAAGCTGCCAAGAAGGAAAGAGGTGGGAGGCTTTGCGATCCGAAAGACGTTTGTAAAGCCGCCGTGAAGAAAAGAGGTGGGAGGATCCATGATCTGAAAGACGTTTGCGAACCCTCTATGAACCAAATAGGTAGGAGGCTCCTCAGTTACAATGATGTGTCATGTGGCTTCACATCACACGCTTGTTCTCCCTTCTTCACACTGCCTCTTGCCAATAAATATCGGGCTTCACCCGAGCCCAAAGGACGAATACTCTGATCATTCACCTTCTCAGCTCTCAAATAACAGAGAAAATTACAGTCTTTGAAAAATGGGCACTTCAAGCTACTTTATCATCATGAAGTTCCTTTACCAAGGCTTAAACACAACCCCTCTTCAAGTAGGGATTTCCTTCATAGAGCCCATGAGCTTTCACAAAGGAAGGAGATCCCTAAGGGGACTCGGGTATTCGAAAATCACTAATGGTTTGCGAAGTAACTTCCATGAACATGTGAACCACATGCTAAGGTAGGGTTACTGTGCTTTGTGAGGCACAACACTTCACAGTTCTATGCTTTGCAAGGCATCGTTGCTTTGTGAAGCCCTACTCCGCAAGAGCCTTTGTGCTTCACGAAAAAAAAATCTCCATATGCACCAATGACTTATGCCTAGGCTAGGGCATCCCACTTCATGAAGATTAACCCTTCTCAAAGCCCCTCCACTACGTGGAGCATCAGAGCTTCATGAGACCTCTTCCTGTGAACCACTTTGATCCACAACCCATTTTCCTGTACAACCCTCTAGACCCGTACGAAGTGATTTCAAGGTCCCTTGGGTGGTGCCTCACGCTGCACGGCTCCGCATCATGATTCTTCTCATAGGCACAGTAATGGATATTGCTTCTATACATAGCCATGCTAACGTGGTACCCTCAGTGGATCACTCCACAACATGCCCTCACCACAACATTGTTGGTGAATTCCCTTCAATAAGGGTTAAAGTGTGACAGTTATGTAAGTCCAAGGGGGGAGGAGTGAACCCGACTTATCTGAGCCTCATGACGTTAAACTGAAAAGCACCATTATCCCTTTCTCATGACAATAAACTATGGCCTCACCCCATCCATCATACTTGGGGTTCCACGTCCCAGACATTCTCTATGCCCGCTACTCTCCACGGGCTTGAGATCTTTCTCACATGGAATGAGATCCTCTCTACTGGAGTGACACCTATCGATGGGGAAGTGGAACCCTTTTGGGGTAAGCCCTTAGCCTTTATTGTAAGAGGTATCACGTCTCCTCTTTTATTCTTGGTGAAAAAGACTAAGTGGTGAGAGGGGAACTGGGATCCTTGAAACCTCGTACCACTCTCTCTGGGATTTGTCTCCATTGGGCCACCATCTTGGAGTGAGTACCAATCTCTATCTCCCTGGGCTTCTAACCATGAAAAAGCCATTGTTTCTTCTTTGTGCTGATTAAAACATGTAATCCCCTATAAATTCTTTGGGCCTCTAACCACATGTAATCCCCACTCCACATCCCACAGATGCACCTTTCACGACGTGGTCGTCATGCCTTTACTGCCTCTTATTTCTCACACCGAGCATGAATCACGGGGGCTTAGAGTAAGCATTGATTATGACATCCTCTCAAGGCCGAATTAGCGTGTAATACCCAATACACATTATTAACTACACGAACTTTGATCCTTTCTAAGTCAAGGTACATAGGAAGCTTCCATGATGTTCAATACCAACACCTACTTGTCTCGACTGCTTTACATCGGTTAACCAAACAATTCTGAACTACATGGACTATGATCCTTTCCATGGAAAGGTACGTAAGAAGCCTCCCTATGTTTAAATCCCAACAACTACTGGTCCCAACCACTTCACGTTGTTTCACCATACCATTCTGAACTACGTGGAATTTGACCTTTTCCAAGGAAAGGTACATAGGAAACCTCCCTGAGGTTCCTTCCAAACACCTACTGGTCCCAACTGCTTCATGTCGGTTCACCAAACCATTCATAACTATGTGGAATTTGATCCATTCTAAGAAAGGGTATGTAGAGATCCTCTCAAAGATTCAAGCCCCACACCCATCAGTCCCGACCACTCAACATCGGTCCACCCTCATCCTGGATGATGTTAAACTATACACTCACTTTTCGTACAACATGAAATTAAAATGTATAATTTCTAATTATGGAGGTTTGATCTCTGTCTCCTAGGAAGGATATGTAGGAATACTACCTGAGGTTCAGCCCCAATTAGCAGAACGTCATTGTACCCAAATCAGCAGTATGCAGTTGTACCCCAATCAACAGTAAGTCATTGTACCCCAATCAGTGGTATTTCATTGTACCCCAATCAATGGTAAGCTATTGTACCCCAATCAGCAGTAAGCCGTTGTACCCCAATCAGCAGTAATCCTTTTTACCCAAATTAGTGGTAATCTATTGTACCCCAATTAGCAGTAATAAGTTGTACCCCAATTAGTGGTAAGACATTGTTCCCAAATCAGGGGTTAGTTGTTGTACCCCAATCAGTGGTAATCCATTGTACCGCAATCTATAGTAATACATTATACCCAAATTAGTGGTAATCCATTGTACCCCAATCAGTGGTAAGCCATTGTACCCCAATCATTGGTAAGCTGTTTCTAGCCCCACATGACAGTAAGCCATCATAAGATGAACTATGTTTTTTTGATCCCCGTCTCCTAGCCATGGTACGTATGAAGCCCCCCTGAGGGTCAACCCCTAATATAGGTAAACTATGGTGTCCCCCCCCCTATTGGGACCCAAATCTCTAGTCCTCCCTTATGGTGTCAGACCAACCTGGACTGCTCACCATGCGTAAGCCCCAACAGGTCATCGGGTCGATGTCCTTAGCACACACCCTAATTCAATCCCCCATCCTAAACTACGTGGACTTTGATTCCCCACCACGGGGATACATAGGAAGCCTACGTGAGGTTTGATCCCATCACTCATGTCTCGTCTTGGTCTCTCCCTAAAACCTCTTTGTTTCGTGAAGGTCATACCCCAACCTGGAGGTTCCACTTCCTCCGGGTCCCATCCATACAGGTCGCCTCCTTAGGTGTCCCATTGCCCCACTGAACTACGTGGACTTTGATTTCCTTTCCATAGGGATATGTAGGAATTCAGTTTGAGGGTCAAGAACAACAAAACAATCACCCTCGCTTCGGCATCATATCACTCCCCATCCACTCTCAACGATCCATATCCATTTTGATTCTTACCTGGGGCACCACATCCCGCTGAGATCATGTCACCCACTTTCTCACTGCTTCTAGAAGTAATCGGGCAAAAAACCAAGTGTTAGCCCTAGTATCAGCGATCCCTAAATGTTTTTATCCCATATTATCCACCTCCATCGGTGTTATGATCATCCTGATCCATCTCCACTCGACATTAAACTCACGGCATACCCTGTGTTAAATATGGGAAGCTCAAGAAAACCTCAGATACATGCCCATGGCATATAATTCCCCACATTTGATGTGGGATTCCTTGTGATTACACACCCTAGAGAAGTCCTATGATAAGGTGAAGAAGCCTAGATGCACCAGTGTTCCAATGTTCAGACACGCCAGCAATGTCCATCATGACTACTTCCTTGACCGAAGGTTGCTACCCAAGCAGGACCCCATGGAATGTCTTGATAGAATTAATGTAATTAAATGACGTCCATGAAGACATGACACTGGGAAGAGTTTCACAAACAATGTCTTATGTCTATGAGGGAGACCCAAACTAGGTAACAAGCTTCGAGGAGGAATCCACATAAGGAGGAACTAACATCATATAATCCCATTTCGATCAAGTAGAAAACTCCCCTGGACAAGCGACGGATGCCTCATACCTTTGGAAAGCTGGAATGCGGTGCAACAACTGCGCGTCCTCCTCTGAATAAGGTACAGATGCATGCCCCGAAGAAAGTGTTGGAAACACCATTCCTTCAGGATTAATATATCTATTCAATTCAAATCCCAAAATATCGGATCTTTTTTGGTCCTCATCATAGATAGTCTAGAAAACGTTTTCCAACTCAAACCATCAGCCGCCATGTTCTATTTCCTAGGGTAGTAATGTATTGAGAAGCCATAATCCATTATAAACTCTAACCATCTTCTTTAGCACGTGTTCAACTCCTTTTATGTGAATATATATTTTAGACGTTTATGGTCAGTATATATATCACAATTTTCTTCTTATGGATAATGCCTCTATATCTTAAATGGAAAAAATACCAAAGTTAATTCCATATCATGAGTTGAGTAAATTTTATCACGTTTCTTCAACTTCCAATAGTAATGAGAGATAACCATGTTATTCTTAATAATAAAACCTCCCAATCCCTTCTTTGATTCACCATAATTGATTCAAAACCCTTACCTATTATAGGGTTATGTAAGCATAGGTACACATAATGACCTTCTGTTCAATTCCAGGAAATTTCCCTCCTATTCAACTGTCTAGAGTAACTTGACACCCTTCCTATTTAACTTGGTCATAGGAATATATAGTCATGAGACATTACCCACAAACCATCGATAATATCCTCCTAAAACAATAAATCTATGTATCTCAGTCATTGTGGTTGGTCTAGGCCATCATCTAATAGCCTCCAACATTGATGGATCTACTGTTATTATATTTGTTGAGTTTATGTGACCCAAAAATGAAACTTTTGGCAACCAAAATTCACACTTTGTAATTTTTTCATATAAAATATCCTTACTTAGGATATTCAATTCAATTATCAAGTGATATTCATTCTATAACTTTCTCTTTAAGTAGATAATAATATCCTCTATAAATACTACGAAAAATTGATCAATGTAATCCCTAAAAAACTATTCATTAAATCAACGAAGATAAAAGGGTAAATAGAAATAAAAAGGCATCACTATATATTCATAGTGATAATAACTTATACTTAATTGTTTCATAGGTGTACCATTCTTCTTGACCCTCAATTGATGATATCTAGAATGAAGGCCAGTATTGGAAAAGTGGTGAGGTCTGCGTAGTTGATCAAAAAATTCATCCGTACAATTTAGAGGATACATGGTATTCATTGTGATTTTATTCAACTTCTAATAACCAATGCATGTTTTCATTGATCCATATTTCTTTTTCAAAAAAATACTAGTGCACCCCAAGGTCACACACTTGGCTGAATAAATCCCATATCAAGGTTTTCTTGGAGATTTTTCTTCAATTACAGTCAGTAAATTAGTTCCATTCTATAAGGAGTCTTTTAAATTAGTATGGAACCATGTATGAGTTCTATTGAGAACTCAAATTCATGTTTTGGTGGAAGACTAGGAAACTCTTTTGAAAATACATCAAAAAAATCCCAAACAATAGGCATATCATTGATGTTAATTATCCCCCCAACCATATGAGATAAATAAATATTTTTAAAGGTAATTAAGAACCATAAAATGTATTTAATCTCCACATGAAGGAAATAATTATCATCACATGGAAGGATGATCATGGGAGGAATTGAACAATCAAACGTAACATCCCTTCCTCAAGAATTGATTTGGGTTTTATTCATATAAATACAATCCATCACTAATATGACACCAAATTCAACGAATATATGAATGTAAATATTTCTAGGAATCATATTCCCACAAAATTCAAATAGATTGGAATCATAGGCTTTATATGAGATCATCATACCATTAGGGGTTTTCATTGCTAATTCCACATATAATTATTTTGGTGTAATATTAGTACCCTTATAAAATTATGTAGATATGAAATAGTGGGTAGATCTAGATGGAAATATCAAATTATCTATTCGAGAGTGGATGGAAAGTTTACTTTTCATTACATCATTATCAAACCCTCATAAAAAATATTGATTGCATGAGATTTACACTTGTCCCTTGGCTTAAGAAGTTGTTGAAGTCGATAATAATCACCAGCCCATGGGTTTGGTAATTGGTTAGCGAAGTGACCATTCTTATTACACATGTAGCACTAAATCATGGGAGGTGAATTCTGTGCCAATTTTCCCCATTAATATCATTAGATAACTTTTTCCCATCAATTCAGATATTAAAATTCTTGATGGCTTTCCATTCCACACTTAAACTATTTATTGGACCCATTATATAAATTTTCTTCATGCGCTTTCCCACAAATAGATCCTAATGGATAGATCATCTCTTTTTCTTCATGGTTTTTATATTTTCCTTTAAAATATATCTTTATCTTATTGTCAAATCCATGAGATTAATATGGGAATCTAACCTCCATTTCACCATTGACACCACAAAACAAAATCTCTTCATAGATACTAAAGTCTCTTATATCCAATTCCCTTATGATACTTCTATTTAAGACTCTGAAGAACCTATCAACTTTACTTTTGGTTTGGATGAAAATTCTCGAAGCATACCTCGCATGTCTTGTGAAATTAGCCTCGTATATACCAACAGATTCACCATCAATTTGATTCAACTCAAGGAACTATTTGTACATATTAGTACGTATAATTTGAGGAAATTACTTATTAAAAAATAAGTTCTTGATCTCATCCCATTCCAAGGAATCAATCTAATATTGCTGCCTCATATTCTTGATTAGAATACACCACATGCCTGATTCACCTTTTAACAGATAGATATACAGAACAAATTTTTGATTCTTAGAACAATGGAGAATTAATAATGCCTTTTCAGTAGTATTGATCCACTATTATGTAGTATTTTGATCAGAATACCCTCTAAAATAAGGTGTACATTGCCTCATTAAAGACTCAACATAATGTTATTCCAGCCTTTTTTTCATTTGGGAGTCAACCATGATTCATATCTTGGGAAAGTTGTGGGAGTATAGAAACACAGTATTGCATTCCTGGTCCCATATTATTTGGTTTCTTAGGAGTAAAATCATTTCATTGTATATTGAACCAACCATTAATGCGATTCCTTTAGGTTCTGACCATTGACTAAATCCAAAATTCGAGAGTAAGAAACAATTATCATAATGAAGAACCACATGATCATGAAACATCACTTGTAGGATGTAAAAATCATGAGACATTATTTAATCTATGAAACAATAGGTCATCCTAGGTTTTTCATAGATAGATTTTATTTAAATATTTCATTATGTTTCATGAAGATTTTATGAATTTTCAAAGAATATACCCAAGGAGTGTCAAAATAGGTGCGTGGTATAGCCCATTGTCATGTAACAGTTTACCCCGAGTCCGGCCCAGAATATGTTGTCAGAGTTGTTAACCATAGGGACATCTATGTAAGAGTCACATCCAATTTTATCATCCATACATGGATTTATTTCTTGGAAAACACTCACTCTATCCTTCACCAAAATTCTTGGAAATTTTCCTAAACATTGACTCATTCTTATACTTATCCTTCGATTGATCCTTTTGATTCCCCCAAAGGTTTTATCATCATAGATTCCAAAGGTTAACTAAAAATTTCCTCTGATACAAACTATAATGACCCAGTCATGACATACATTAACATTACATAACTTTTGTGGAATATATAAAATATTACACAAATAGACACATGAAGACCATACTAGTGTAGTTCCTTTGGAAACATGGAAACATAAAACCTTGTATATAAATGAGATACATTAACTCCCACTATGTTATTCTTTACTAGAACCCTTCTTAAACACATCAAACATAATAAAAATATTTATAACCTTTGGATGGAAACATAAACATGGGTGAGCTCAAATGCTCACAATGGGT
The DNA here is from genome assembly GCA_963277665.1 of Viscum album. Classification (NCBI taxonomy): domain Eukaryota; kingdom Viridiplantae; phylum Streptophyta; class Magnoliopsida; order Santalales; family Viscaceae; genus Viscum; species Viscum album. Next base: position 861,158,946 of record OY728123.1, on the reverse strand, counting down.
AAACAGGGGAGACATGTAAGCCTAATCATGAGCATAATGGTATGAGACCAAGATCATGAAAAGAGGAGATCATATCTTGCATATGAAAGATCATATACATGAATCAGGGAATAAATCATGGAAGTTCTTTGGACATGTATAATAAGTAAATAATTAACAAAATCCATGAAAGAATAACTTATGAATGAAATAAGAAATTTTGGAAGACTCATAAGATTATAATTATTTCTATAGTAGCCAATGCATCGCATTCAGGACCATCATTGTTGTATGGGTTCACTCCACATACCATCTTGGTAGTCATGATTCACTCCCATGGCCATCTTCGTAGCATTATTTCACTCATCATACCATCTTGGTAGTCATCATCCACTCCCATGTCTATATTATTAGTCATGATTCATTCCCAAGACAATCTTAGTCTATCAAATGATATATAAATCTTTAACCAATGCATTAGAGAGATATATTAGTCCCACCAATCTCATAATGAAATAATAAATACATGTTCCACAACGTCATAAATAATCATATCATAAACCATGAAATGAAATGGGTATTATAAATAGGTAATCATGTCATAACATATAGAAAGAGGCATGTCTCATAACGATTTCATGTTAAACATAACCCTATTAAAAGAAGTGGGTTTCAAAAGCATATAACCCATAAATTTTGAATGGGTTCCATAAAAATAATTTAATAAAAACATAATAAATTTTGAGAAATAATATTATTGGATACATTTAATAAATTCTCAATAAAGGAATGTGTAACACCAATGGATGTTATCCTATATGGGAAATAATTTTGAAATATCTTTTAAAACAATTTCTAGAGTAAAATATCCTTTCTTCTTTGAAAAAATGATTTTTATAACTTAAAAACTCTTAAAACCCTTTTTCTATTAAAATAAAATTGAAAAAAATATTTTTTTAAAATCCTTTTTCATTGAAAATGAACTTCATGTATATTTTGAAAACATTTTCATAAACATTTTTGGAAACATGATTTTTGTATACAATTGTTTTCTGACCGAAGAGAGAGATGATCAAATTTTATTTAAAAATATTATATTAAGTACTAATGAGTTGATAAAATGGTACTATCTAGTGCAGATTTCTTGAATAAATATAGGAGAATGAAAATTGTGAGTTTTCAATAGATATGGATCATAATAATTCATTAAAGAATCATGGTCATTAACACTCTCAAAAAACAATGAGGTTTTTTAAATAAACTCCTACCACTTGGTTAACTTGGACCATACTATTAATGTAGTAAAATAAAAATACATTAAACATAAAATATCATGAAAATAAGGAGATTAATGATATAATATTGAAGTATATAAACCTTGAAAAAGTTATTAGGTTCATAATAATACATGAGTCTCAAAGAATGAAATTTTAGACAAAACATTTTTTACCGATTCATTAATTTTTTTAAACATAAACCCCATGAAATAAAAATCACAAATTGGATATGTTAATACCCATAAATTTATGTATTAGATAAATAAACTACAATCATGGTCAGTAAATAAATTATATAAAAGTAAAGAGTGGCAACCATAGCGTGTATCTTATGAAAATAAAAATTTAGAAGAAATATCCTTACCTCATGTCTTGAATATCATCATACTAACACAAACAAACTTTATAATAAATATAAATATATTTTTTATATTTTTAATAACCATATAATTATTTATTGTATTTTTATTTTTTTGATTGTGACTTATATTATATGCTTTTTAACGACACTATGTTAAGGTTTCACTTTGGGTAACATTGACTTTGTTCTTCAAATGTGCCATAATTTGTTATATCCTTGATCATTGTACTTATACCATGATTATATAATGTGATACATCAAATAAATATCATGTATATTAATTATATCTCAATTATAATAATCTATAGGATATATAATTATTATATGGAATGATCTGTTTATAGAGATGGTAAGTCGTACATAGGCATGAATGTTGTATCTATTTTTATTATCATATTGAAAGAAAACATGTAAATGACATATGTATATATATATATATATATTATTAAAGTATCATTATTATATCATATATTACATTTTGTTTATTAAATCCATTTTAATACATTCTATGTGGCGTGTGAATAAATCACATCACTTTGATGGGCAGTAGTCCACACCTCCTCAAACGAGATTATCGTATTAAAACATTACCTCTTAACTGGGTAACTTTAATTGTTTTGTTCCAAAAGGATTAATTGGGTTTCCTTATACCCAAGGGAAGGTGTAAATACCCAGACCTCTCTATTCCATTACTTTGTAAAAATATAGTGGTTAAAGTGTTCCGGGAGGTCATAGTGACTCATTTCAAGAGTTTTCCAAAATTCCAGATTTCCAATGGTAGTTTGAGAGAGTGATCCAGAATGGTGAGTTAGGACATGTAGCTCACCGAATGATGAGTTTCACTAGTGATTATAAATGGTATAATTTAACTATGAATCTCATTGGTATTTTTCAATGGTGACTCACATTAGTAGGTCCTGATTGTGGGTCAAGAAAAGTAGGTCGTGAAGGTGAGTCAGAACGGTGAGCCAAGATTGGTAGCTCACCAATGGTGAATCGCACTGGTAAGTTGCAATGGTAGATAATGATAGTTACTCACACTGGTATATCTCCAAATGGTGTCTCACACTTGTATCTCACAATGGTGACTCACAATGGTGACTCACATAATGGTAGCTCATTTCCAAGAGTTTTGCAAAATTCCTGAATTCTTCCAGTTTTTTCAATTTCACCCCTTTCACATTTCCTTTTATGTAAAATTATTTTAATACCATATTTAATGGTTTTTGGAGCTATTTCAAATCATATTTACTTTCTAAAAACTAGAATCTTACTTTGATTTCCAAACCACATGATCTTGGTCAAGATCCAACTTTAATGGATTTTAAAAACTATTTATTTTCAGTGAGTCTCAGATCTAATCCTTATAAGTAGGGGGCCTTCCCACAATTCAATCTTTATAATTTCTATTGGTATGAGGCACCTAGAACCTTTCAACCCCTATGATTCATGCCTTTGTGTTTCACCAGTTGGGTTTTTTTCCTTTGAGTTTCTTACTACATGCGCACCCTATGCATTAGTGTAATAAGGAAGTGTTGATCCCTTATTCTGAAAACTATGTTTTACTTAAGATAACTTTTATATTTTCATCATTTGGGGTGGGTTTATAAATATTTTTTGAGAATGTAGTTGAATTTAAATTAATGAAGATAGTTTAACTGGCTACGATCAAACTGTGGGGCCTATAGAAGTTGGCCTATGATCGTACTATTTTCTTAATATTTTGGTCAATGTTTTGAATTGTATGGGCTCTGTACCTACTAAAAATTGTGGCCATTGGGGGTATTTTTTGGTGCAATGAATATATTCTATAATGCATTATTTTTGGGGTTTCAGATGAAAAATTATCATGAAATTGGTTAACCATAGACACTCAACTAATAAATGGATGCCCTAAGATCGTACAAATTTTATGATAACCCAGATGTTAACAAGTAGAATTAAAGAACTGATCCTTGCTAAATATAAATATTTCTTTTTGGGTTTGTGTTGTGGTAAAATCATTTGAATGGCTATGTTATGTGGGGATGTTCGTTTGGTGTAATGGAATCTCAGTTTGAATGGTTGATTGATTTAGGAATGGATGATAATTGTTATAAAATAGAGTTGTGATCAAATTTTGTGGTTATGTGTTGCTAGGAATGATTGTATGTCAGGGTGTTACATTCATGATAGGATGGATTTAGTGGAATGAAATTGAATAATGATGATGGAAGTGGTTGACTTGGGTGCTTCTCTATTATTAACCTATTGAATGATTTCCTTCATCTCATGATTGGTATGCTATGTCCTAAATGGGTGTTAAATAGAGAGGAATGTGAAGTGGGTTAATTTAGCATGGTTCTTCTTCCCATGTGTGAATTTTTCTATATGTATTGTTTTGTGATGTTCCTTGTAGTTTTCTGGGTAGATATGGAACCAATAAATAAATATTTTAATTAATAATTAGAGTTGGATAATGAATTGGATGGGGTGTGAATTGAGTTTGTGGGTTTTTATGTGGTCGTTTACTTATAGGTAGTAGTAAGGCCAATATTGTGATATAGTTGTCTGTTTGAGAACCCATAGGTTGGAAAAGAGTGTTTCATATTATATATATATATGTATTATTTTACATTCCTTGTTATTTCTATATACATCCCACCCTCATTGAGAATTATGTGTCGAACACCCCAATCGTCAAGGGGGATGTTTTCTTTCCCAAGAATCTTAGTTAAAGGATGGATGACTGGCCACCCAATCTTACCTACTCTGTCTTCCAGCAGTTTATAGCCCAATATTATTTCAGTAGGTTGTGGTTCATGAGTCCTAGGAGTGTGTGAGCAAGTTTTGTTTCCCATGAGTTTTCAAGATGAGATGAGTTATGTTTTCCCAGGGTTCTTTGGGATGAGATGTGTTGTGCTTCCTAGGTGTCTTCGGGATGAGATGGAGATTATTGCGGTAGTGGCCTAGGTTTCTGGGGGAGGATGAGATGTGGTATGTGGCACAAGGTTATATAGGTGGTATGAGATGTGGTGATAGGCCCTGGTGTGTATGGGTGAGATGTGAAGTTCTTAGTTTTCCCATGTGACAAGACTATATGTGAGTCCCAGGTGTGTGCGGGTGGTTTCTGGTGTGGTACTTTTGGAAGAGGTGGGATAACTAGTACATTTTTCATTAGGGTGTAAGAGTGTCTAATTAGTGGTAAAGTGGTGTGGGTACCCTATCATCAATGTTGTAATTATTTTACATTACATGAATTTCATTATTTCATCATGGGGCCTTAATGACGTTGGGATGGATAGTATACCTAGTTAGGTGCTGTTCAGTTCTTTTGTTTTCTCATGGGAGAATTATGAGGCTTCTCTAACTTGTTCACAAGATAATTTGGTTTTACTACTGACTATCCATGTACTCTCACATATATTTGTAAATCACTTTGTAGGTTTCCATGGGGATTTTCATAGACCATAATGGACCTTACTATCTCAGATATTGATAGTTGTCGTGTCGCTTCTTATCTTTTCTTCTGGTAAGTACTTTAGAGACTTTTTTATTTGTGACGGTTTTATTTTAAACATGAATGTGTTATGTTTTGTCTTTCTTATATATATATTTATCTTGGATTTATTTGGGATTAAAAAACATACCTCCAAATATTTTTTCTTTAAAAAGGGGAATTCCTTTCATTTTTTTGTGATTGTATTCCCTTGGGGTTGGTCACAAACCTAGGTCCTTCTGTAGGTGGGACACAAGGGTCATTATCTATCTTTATTCATTGACAACCCATGAGGGGTATCTTGGGTGGGGGGGGTCATGAAATAATGGTATCAGAGGCTGATGGTTGAGAGATAGGTTGGAGTTTTGAGTTAGGAATACTAATTATTTCTTGGGTTATTAGGGAAATAGTGTTAGGTGATCTGGGTTCATGACTTAGGCTAGGGAAGACTGGCTAGAACAAAGGATTTTTGGGCCCATTATGATCTGATGGAAGGACTCACAACCTACCAAACGACCATGTGAGTCTACACTGTTTGCATGGTAGATACCCTAGGAAGGTTACATGCATTATAATGAATTTTTCCCATTTTTGAATTAGGTTTTGTGAAAATTTTAAATGGATAATGAGTTAAATGAGTTAAAATGAATATTAATAAAATTCTATACTGTCTGTGCTTAGGAATCCATTTTTTACATTTTCAGGTATGGAATCCGATCATCATCAACGTGTGGCTCGGTAAGTTGAAGCCCATTTGGAAAATTTGGTTGATTGTTGGAGGGTTGATCCTGTGTGAGAGTATTACTGGTGGTAAAGAACATTATGTTCTTTCTATTAGTAGGACTCGGGAAACTAATAGGGTAGTGTTTTGTACATAGAGATGGAGAGATAACTAGAGGAGATTAAGATCACTTTCAATTTGATACGAGATCTAATGGGGTATTGAGTTCCATTAGGAGTTATCCATATGTGGAGAGCTGCACGTCAGTGGTGGATTTTTTTCTCGGTGAGATGAAGAAGAAATATACATTGTGGGTTGAATTTATAATGGAATTTTTGGCAGAGTTCCTTTCATTGAAAATGAAGGCTGAGAAGAGGCAGGAGCTACTATCCCTACAGTAGGTGTGTGTGTTATTATGGGAACATGGGTTAAAGTTCAAGGATCTTCTTCACTTCATCCCAGACCACTTTCTGGATGATGAGTGTCATGATAGATTCATATAGGTGGCACATCATCCTTCAATCCTGTATGCAGTTACTCCCTTTACGTTCCCTACGTACTTAGAGGTATTGAAGAAGGTGAAGTGGTTGAGATGATGCCTCGTGAGGAGGTCTACCAAATGAGGGGAGCCAGTAGGGTTCTTTTAGAGGTAGGGTTACTATTAGCAGGTCTCAGGCACCAGGACATTTTAGGTTTTGACTGGTGGTGAGTCGACCTTGGTATTTTATATTATTACTTTCTAGTCCTCATTTCGGCCTTTCCGATGGGATATGTGTTGATGTGTTTCTTCTATGGGGTTCATGGCCATCTTCATAACCAATTACCAGTAGTGTTTTGAGTTCAATATGGTGGAAATGTATTGGTTCTATGCTATCATTAAAAGTATTTTTCAGCTAGACCACTTTCGTAGTAGGTACAAAAGGATCATGCTCCATTTAGGGGAGATGAAGAAGGAAGAGGCCGACCACATGGTTTTACTTAGGGACCTCAACCCAAATGTGGTCATGGAGGTAGTCATCAATAGAGGATAAGAGGAGCTAGGTGTGGTCAGTTTCACACTACAAGTGCAGTAGTTCTGGTAGGACCTAAGATTGTTAGAGGTAAAATGAGGCTGTTTAGTACCCTTTCTTGTGAATTGTTTGATTTAAGAGATTCACACTACTTTTTTAAACATGGTCTAGACCATGCTCTTGGAATAGACATATATAGTCTTACCAATCTCTTGTTTGGAGTAAGCCTATTAGAGGCTAGATAAACTTCAATAATCTATTCCGGTGCTAGAGACTAATGATGGGACCACATCAGTCCCGTAGGGGTTTTTCTTAAAACAAACACATGCATACATTATAATTATTAGAATTTAATGGTTTTATGTCGTGCATGATTTTATGGACTACCTCCACATGATATTCATGTTTTCAGATATGGATAGCCAGTGTTTGGTTTTCATTGGTGATCAGAGCTATTAGGTGGGTAGTCGGTGCATAGAGCCTCTTCTTTTCTTGTTGGTTGGGATATCCGTGGAATCCGAAGATATTGGGATGGTGAAGGTCACCGTAGTTGTTGGGGTGTACCTATAATTTTTATTGAGGAAGTTGTAAATATACCCTCTTGATGTGATGTTGATTTTGTGATAGACTTATAGCTCGGTTCTTTTCGGATTTCAATGACAGCTTCTGTGTTACAAGATTTTAGGATCTAGATTGATGACCTAATGAAGAAGGGATTCATCTAGCCCATTGTGTCATCGTGGGGTGCTCCAGGGTTGTTTGGAAAGAAGGTGGATGGTAGTATGTGGTTTTTTATTGACTTTTGGGGGTAAATTAGGTAATTATCAAGAACCATTACCCCCTTTCAAAGATATACTATCATTTCGACCATCTAAGAGGGGAAAGTTGGTTTTCTAAGATCAATATTCTACTGGATATCATCACTTGAGGGTGAACGAGGGTGATATCCTGAAGAATACTTTCAGTTGTAGGTATGGGCACTTCAAGTTTTTGGTCATGTTTTTTTGAGTAATAAATACACCATCCCTATTCAAGGGGATTATAAACTCCGTATTCCTCGTGTTCTTGGACCAGTTCATCATCATTTTTATTGATGATATTCATATCTACTCAAATTCATAGGAAGATCATGATGAGCATCTCAAAATATTCTTATAGGTTCCTTTATTCCACCAACTCTATGTAATGTTTTCCATGTGAATTTTATGGATGTGATAGGTGTATTTCATTGGGCATGTGGTGTCTCATTAGGGTGTAGATGTGGACCCGTTAACGTTTGAATTAATTGTTTATTGGGAAGCACCAAAGAATGTGGTAGAGGTTAACAGTTTTCTTGGATTAACTAGCTATTACCATAGTTTTGTACCAGATTTCTCTTAATTTTCATCTTCATTGACAAATATTACTTGAAAGGACCAAGAATTTGTGTGGATAAAGTAGTCCCAGTTAGTGTTCAGCTACCTGAACGAGAGGTTAGTCAGTAATTCAGTTCTCTAGTTTCCACAGGAAGGGGTAATGTTCAAAATGTTTTTTGATGCTTCATCTCTGGTATTAGGATGTATCTTGATGAAAAAATAGGTAGTTATATCTTCTGTTTCTAGGAAATTATTTACCCATGTGCATAATTATTCCACCCTTGTTCTGGAGTTATCAGTGGTTGTGTTTGCACTGATTTTGGGGAAACATTACCTTATTGGGATGCACTTTGTGGTCTTTACATTTCAAATTATTTTGAGGTTTATCTTCTCCTAGTGAGATATGAAATTGAGAAAGTAGAGGTGGATGGATTTTCTTCAAAAATGTGATTTTTAGATCTCATACACCATTGTAAAGTGTAATTTCGTGGCTGATTCATTGAATAGGGATTCATAGAAGGAGCTTGTTTGGAAGTCTACGGATTTGTGGAAGATGATGGAGGAGTTGGAATCCTTGCACTTGGATATAAGGGTGGATGAAAGTAGTGGATATTTGTATCGGATTATGGTGGAGTCTTCTCTAATGTAGTAGGTGGAGGTGTCTTAGGGTAGAGACTCAGAGTTGGATGTGTTGTGTGATCAGGATAGCCATGCTGATGCTCTGGATGGATAGTCAAGGAATGGTTAGAATCATATGTTATTATATGGAAGTTTGTTTTACTTAGTAAAAATGATTAAAAGATTCCTCTATGAGTTTCATATCTCAATATTAGTGGTACACCCAAGAGTTTACAAGATGTACCATGGCTTGAGGATGCAGTGTTGGTGGCCTGGGATGAAATCGGAAGTGGTAGAGTTTGTGGGAAAGTTCCTAGTGTTCTAGTTAGTAAAGGATAAGCACCATGATCCTGGTTGTTTATTATAACCCTTGGATGTTCCCAAGAGGATGTTGGATGAAATATCAATGGATTTCATGATAGGGTTACCAAGTTCTCTGGAAGGCTATGATACTCTCTGTGTAGTAGTGGATCGACTGACAAAATTAGCTCACTTATTAGCAATCAAGGAAACTGGAACAATGTATGCCTTGGAAAAGATGTATGTGGATGAGGTTGTACGATTTAATGGAGTTCCAAGATCCACTATCTTGGATTGAGATACCAATTTTACCCTATGAGTGTAGAGGTGATTACCACATGCTATTGGCACCCAATTATGCCTCCGCACAGCCTTCCACCATCAAACAGATGGGCAGACAGAACACACTATCTAGATGATGAAGGATATGCTGTTATAATGCATCTAGGAATTTGGAGGTTCTTAGGTGCAATACTTACCCATGGTTGAGTTTTCAAAAAATAACATATATCACACTTCCATTGGAATGGTTCCATTTCAAGAATTGTATAGAAGATGGTTTTGATCAGCATTGTGAGGGACAATGCTTGTGGGGATAATTGTTCATGTTCCTGAGGTAGTACAGAGCATGACAAAGAAGGTTCGGATTGTTTGTGAGAGGATGAAAGTAAAATAGGACCAGAATATGTCATATGTAGATTGTAGGAGGAGGCACTTCGAGTTCAACGTTGGGGACCATGTGTTCTTGATGGTTTCCCCTCGATGTGGGCATTAGAGGTTTTTCATAGTGATTAAGATTTCTCCATGTTCAATAGACCCTTCTAGGTGTTGGGATGAGTTGTTGAAGTTGCATACTAGTTGGTACTGCCACCACAACTGGAGAGGATAAATGGCATGTTTCATGAATCTCAACTCCATCAATATCTTCATGATGACACTCATTTCACTGACTAGGGAGAGTTTGATATTGAGGACAATGTGACATACAGGGACCAACCATTGGATATCCTGGGTCATTTCGAGAAAGTGAAACATGGGCGGACCATTTTTTTGGTAAATGTGTTGTAGAGGAATGGAGGACTATAATAGATTAATTGGGAGTAATAATTACAGATGTGTGCTAAGTACTCATAGTTGTTTTGAGATTTTCCATGTTCTGTGATGCCTTTTGATTTAATGTTTGAACCTGGTTTGTTATTGGATGAGTTTTTTCCATGTTCCATGACACTTGATAAAGTAATGACACCTGAAGAGGGGAGGAATTGATTCCTAATTGAGACACATTAATTTTTATCCTATTAAACCCATGAGGGCGAGTTAGTGCCACCCAAATCGGAAATTACCGTGACATGAAAGATGGTATTCCGTAGTTCGAGTGTTCAGATAGTGTGGGTATTGTGCTTGTGTGGTGTTCCTTGTGGTTGTTTGGGTTACCAGATGAGAGAGGAGGTATTCTTAGATGAGTATTTTTTCACTCCATATTTCAAAAAAATTAGGGTATTTTATCATTGGATGTTGATGTGTTTTGTTGATAACAACATTTCTTGTGTATAGAGATCCTTTAAAGGCATTTCATCGGGTGGTTGTTTGAAACCCTATTTTTTGGGCTTGGTTTTGGATTCTAAAGGGTGAGAATAGTTTGAGAGGTATCTGATGTAATGGCATGGACCTATTTGGTCCATTACTTTTTGAAATTCTTGTGGTTGAAGTGTTCTGGGAAGTCATAGTGACTCAATTCATGAGATTTCCAAAATTTTATTTTTCCAATGGTATGTCACGATGAATATTTAGAATGGTGACTCCGGAATCGTAGATCACTAAATGGTGCATTACACTAGTGAGTCACAACATTAGCTCATGACTTTGTCTCACACTAGTATCTCACAATGGTGAATCACGTCGGTAGGTCGCGATGCCGGGTCAGGACTAGTAGGTCATGATGGATAGTTAGAACATTGAGTCAGGATCGGTAGTTCATGGAATGGTTAGTCCCACTATTGACTGACAACTATTTCTCCCTGTGGTGACTTGCACTGGTGACTCGCACTGAAATCTTCTCAAATGGTGATATGCATTGGTAGCTCACACCGGTGAATTGCACTAGTGACTCACAACAGTGAGTCACCTAAAAGTATATCATTTCCAAAAGTTCTTCAAATTTTCAGAATTGTCTTAGTTTTTCCAATTTCTCCCCATTAACATTTTCTTTCATGTAAAATAAAATTAATATAATATTTAATCAGTTTTAGAGCTATTTTGAATCATATCTATCTTCTAAAAACCTAAATATTCGGTTGGCTTCCAAAACATGTGGTCTTGGTCAAGATCCACCTTTAATGGCTTCTTAAAACTATTTCTCTTTCATGATTCTCAGATAAAATTCTTCTAATATGGGGGGTCTTCCCTTCATTCATTCCTTATCCTTTCTCCTAGTATGGGGTTCCCAAGAACCTTTCTTCCCTAAGGTGTTGTTCCATTGTGCTGCACCAATTGGTTCGTTTTTTCCATGGAATTTTCTACTCCATGTTCACCCTCTAATTCGTCATAATAAGGAAGGGATGAACACTTATTCTTCTAAGTAGGTGTACCTTCATCTCTATTTTATCTATGCATCATGCGGGATGTCTTTATCAATGTTTCTTTATTACATTGTTTAATTTTGATTAATGAAGATCATTAAACCATATAAGGTAAATTTATAGGGCCTGTGGAAAGTTCCATAAGATCATAATTCTTTATTGATATTTTTATCAGTGTAGTGAATTGTATGGGACATATGCCTACTGAAAATCATTGTCATTGGGGGTCATTGTTTATTCACCAAATAGATTCTGGAATACATAATGTTTGGTTTACTTTTAAAAAATTCTTATGAAATTGGTTAACCACTTACACTCAACTAATAAATGGATTAACCATTATCAAAATATCTAAATGATAACCCCAGAAGTTAACATGTGGAAATCATGAATGGATCCTGGTTAAATTTTAATATGTTTTTTTAGTTTGTGTGGTGGTATGGTCGTGGGCATTTCTATGTGATTTGGGGTGCTTCGGGCATTATAATGGAATTTTAGGTTGAGATGTTGATTGATTCTAGAATAGATGGGATGTGTTAGACAACCAGGTTATGATCTAGTTGTGGGATTATGTGTTGCAGGGTTCGGTTGTTAGTTGGGGGATTTCTTTGGTGAGAGGATGGATTAGGTAGAATGGCATTAAAGAATGATGATGGCCATGTTTAGAATGGGTGATTCTCTATTAATAAAATATTGAAATATTTCCTATATATTGGGATTGGTATGTTATATCAGGAATGGGTGTTAAATAGTGAGGAATGTGAAGTGAGTTAATTTACCAAAATCCTTCTTCCTCTATGTCACCTTTTCTATTTGGCATGTTGTCAGATATTGCTAGAATTTTATAGGACAGATATGGAATGATTAAATGAAATGATTTTTAAATAATGGGAATTGGATAATGAATTGGATGGGGTTATGAAATGCATTTTTGGCTTGTTGTGTGGTTATGCATTTAGAGGTAGAAACAAGGGGAGATACTGAATGATGGTTGTTTGTTTGAGATCACATTTGTAGGGAAAGGGTTTTTGGTTTTATATATATCTATCACTTGTATTTTACTTGAAAAAATTATATAAACACCACACTATTTGAGAAATATGTTTTGAACACCCCCATAATCATAGGGGAGTGCGTCCTTCCAAAAAATCATGATTGGAGGATGGATGGATGCATGCATGCTCTTCCCTACTCTATATTTGAGGCAGTGATAGACCTAGATTCTTAAACTAGGTTGTGGTTTGTGAGTCCTAGGTGTCTGGGGTGAGTAGGGTTTCCCAAGCGTTTTTGGGATGATATGAGTTATCTTCTTCCAGGGGTCTTCAGGATGAGATGTGGTGTGCTTCCTATGTGTCTTCAGGATGAGATGTGGATTTTTGTGGAAGTGGACCAGGTGTCCATAGGTTTTATGTGACATGGTATGTGGACCAAGTGTCTATAGGGGGTATGAGATGTCATGTGAGGCCTAGGTGTGTGTGGGTGGGTTGTGACTTGGTAATTTTAGAAGAGGTGGGAGCACCGGGATGTTTACCCTTAGGGTGTGAGAGTAGCTAATTAGTGGGAAAGTGGTGCGGGGTACCCAATCATCAATGTTCTTATTATATTAATTTACTTGACTTTCATCATTTGGTGAGAATGTCTTGGTGGGTTTTGGATAGCTAGTATACATTTTTAGGAGCTGTTTGGTTCTCATGTTTTCTCATGGGAGCATTAGGATGCTTCAACAACTTGTTCATAAGAGACATCAGTATTTTCCAACCAAGTATCCATGTATGATGACCCATTGCATATAAAACTATTTTCAGGGTTTTAAAATTATTTAGTAGACCATGATGGAACTTACTAGCTTGGATCTTGAAAGTTTTTGTGTTTCTACTTAGATTTACATTTTCTATTTACCTTGGAGACTTGTATTTGTGACATTTTTATTTTAAACATGCATGTTGGATGTTTATCGATTTATTTTATATATATTTATCTTGGAGTTTTTTCGGGATGAAACATTTTAACTACTGATCTTGTTCCTTAAAAAAGGTAAATTCCTCCTATTTTTTGTGAGATTGTATACCCTTGGTGTTGGTCGACACCCCCAGGCCTACTAGAGGCAGGACTCGGGGATTCATTATCTCTCTTTCATCATTTCTACCCAAAGAGGGGTATATTTAGTGGGATGGGGTGATGAAATAAGGATTATAGGAGGAAGGGAGGGATGATGGGAAGTGGATTGGGTAGGGCACGAACGAACATAAGAGGTTTTAGAGGTGTGAGGAAGTGTTAGAGGTTGTGGCTCCTTATAAGGAAGGAAAAGGACTCACTTGAAATTTTTAGAAGTTTGGTTTACACATGTTATTACCTTGAAAAATTAATACCAAACCAAAAACTCAAGAATATAAGGTTTATGGATTAACTATGGATATCCAATGGGTTTTCGACAAGTGGATAGGTCATTTGTGCCCATAATCATAAAGTTTAGTTCCTAATAAATATTAATTTGGCCTTAATCACTATAATTAATTTTATTCGCATTTACTAATTATTTCGGACATACAATAACTTGGTATTATTAGAATCAAAACATTATACTGAATAAAATTATGTTTGTATATTTTTAAAAATTTAAATCAAATAAGTGTAAAAATTAAGATTAATGTTAATCCTACCGAAAGGATGAAATAATGGGGTTTTAATTTTGAAAAATGTTCAAATGTTTGATATGATCTTATATTCAATTTGAAATTGAAATTGATTCTAGTGAATTACATTGTATTAATATATGTTTTATTTATCTAAATTGACATTAATGAAATTTATAATGTAATTTAAAAATAAAAATTAATTAAGCAGAAAGACATTTTTTAATTAAAAGTAGTATTTTTAACTATTCATCAAAAAAATGATATTGCTCAGCAAAATCCCAAAAAATAACTCGAATCTAATTTAGAAATTATAAATTCAAAAAATGCAGTTTATTTTAAAAAATTAAATTTATAAATTTGTCTAAAATTAATTTTATATTTTTCACATCAGGATATTAAAATTAGTTTATTTGAGAGAAAAAGTATTTATAAACATAAAAGACATTACAAAAAATCATATCTTTAATTATCAATATGTTTTATTTATATTACAAAATTATAAAAAATATTTTAAAAATAGTTATTACTATTCATATTACTTTGTTTAAACCTTGGTTATAATTATCTCCTTTAAATTATTATATCATTAAAACGATGTTTCATAAAAACTATGTGTTGTGTGTGATATAAGCTAAGACTATTTTGTTTGTAACGTACACCCGGTTAGTGTTTCATGTAACATATTCCAAGTTATTGTTCCATGTAACATATGCCTAGTCAGTGTTGCATTTAACATATGTCAATTTGGTGGCTTATGAAAGGAATATTTGACACAATGTGTTGCAAGACACAAATGAATATTTAATTTATTTGAAAAAAGCATCATAAAAACTCCATGTGTTAAATTAAAGGTTGTTCACATAAAATAAATTGAATGGTAATGTATTTTTATATCACTTTTTACATCTATGAGAAAAATTTTATGTTCAACGCATACTTCTTTTATGTAGTGTATCTAATTTATATTTTGATATATTATATAATTAATCCTTTTATAGTCATGGTATTTAAAACATTAATTTAATGTTATTCCTTGATGGGTATTATATTTTAAAATGATTCAGTGTTGTATGGGCCAGTTTGGAATGTTTAAATGTTATTTTCCTCAATAATAATTTTTATGATCTTCCAAAGGTATTTCAATTTGAGGAAATTATATTACCATAATTTAATAAACCCAATCATTTTCCAGTCCAATAATTATTCATGAACTCTTTTAAGTAATAGTACCATTTTGTACCCTTGTTGCTACTAAAAATGTTTGAAAAAATGTTTTTATGAAAAATTGACATCATTCCCCACTTAAGTCAGAGATCATGTTTTCCTCTAAATACAATGTTTTCTAAAAAAAAATAAAAAAATTCTTTTTAACCTTTAAAAAATGAATTATTAATGAAATTTTGACCATTTTTTGAATTTACGAATGTTTATAATGGAATCTTCTTATTATTTTCCTCAATGATGATTTTAAGTGTTCTTTTAATATTTTCATTCATCATCGACATCAAACCATTATTTTAATCAATTAGAGATTCTTGTATTTATTCCATGCTTATTGTTCCTCTTGATGGTATTTGAATAACTTAGACCATGATAGTATTAAAATTCACATCCTTGATTATTCCCCTTGAAATATTCATTTTTTATGATCAGTTGACATTGAATTCCCCATAATTATCCATATCATTTATCATGGATATGTTTTCTACATAAACTGTATATCATTTTTATATATGATGTTTACATTGATAGTTATTTAATTAATTGTGGAGTTATTGATAAATCATTATCTATTATGAAATTTTGATATTTGATAACTCATATTATTTATTGATTAAATCGATTATTTGATATGAGGAATGATTTGGCCATGTAATGATATTTGGGGAATATATTTATATAACCCCTTGATGCATCAACAGGTTTTCATGAGACAAATTAAGGACACAAATTAAATAGATTTCTTCCTTTAGTTTTATACTATATTGTGAAAAGTATTGATGTTATACGTTTTCATGTTCTAAATACATTACATATGATAATTAATAATTTCCTTAATGGATATTCCTTTATTATCAATGCATGAGATTTTTAGTTGACATATCTATTGATTCATTTAATTATTAGTTCTTTGATAAAATGGAATTTGTGCTGAATTTCTTGCCTTACCATATTTATTTCTCTTTCTCAATTTATTTTAAAGACATGGGTTTTTAGTTATTTACCTTTACATATTATTTACAAACTTCGGTATCACTTTATTGATTATAGGGAATGTGTATTGAGTTATTAAATGTACATATTGACTATTCTCATTGATTCATTATTGACTCTATGGTATTTTCCCTTACTAATAATTTTATCTCACTCTTATAATATTTCCTTTTTTAGGAATTTAAGAAGCCTAATATGAAAGTAATGTAGGGATATAATAGATTGAATAATGTTATCCTCTAAAGAAAAAAATATTGCAATTAGTTGACTAATTTGTAATAAAAGACTCTTGTATGTGTCTGGTTTACAATGACCAAATAACTCTTAGGTCCTTCTGGATTTGATTCTATATAATCATGCCAATTTAATTTTAGTAGAGACCAACTCTGAGCTTTCTGGGGTAGGGTCGCTATAGTGACGACTTAAGGAATATGGTATGGACTCACACAAGCTATGTTGGATCTCAGTTTTACTATAAATATATGTGCGAGATATAATAGATTCAGCCTATAAAACATACATGTATTTTGGTATCGTGACACTGTTTTCCCACTAGTGTACATTACAGGCCCATTGAAGCTTGAGACATGATGAATTTCAACAAGATATAGTGGGATGGGATATCTTGGTTATGGATAAGATGATGATGATGTGATATGTTCTACTAGATGTAGGTCTTGTAATACCTAAGTTACACATAATGAAATTCTTGATATAATTTCTCAGTTTTAGGTAGGATGACTTATGGAATGGAGGAAGACAAGTCCTCAACCATTGGGGAATGAAAGAAACACATCATTAAGATATTGGGAGTGGGTTATATTTATTTATTTATATGGTTGATGCAGATATTCCTACTTCTATGCATTTTCTTTCAAGAGTTCCATAATGATAATGGGAAATAACATTACCTATTTAGTTTATGTATTTGTTTCATTTGTTTATTATCTTGGTTTTAGTATGATTATTTCACATTTAACGTGATGGGTTTTAGGTATATTCCAACTGAGTATACGTGTTATACTCATCCAAAGTATATATAACAATTATTTAGTTCTATAAGAGATAGTTAGTGATTGAGTTTGATGTTACTATCTTTAGGATTTCTTCAAGAGCTATTGGAGCATTGTGGACACTACCAATGATTTTTTTAGTTGTATCATATGTATAACATTACATTCCTATATTGGGTTATCATGTATTATACTATCATTTTTATATATGATCTGGATTTTCTTGGTTTCATTTCATCAATCCTATTATTCTCATAATTATATAGACAGTATTTCCTCCCATTGTGTGGTTTATTATGGGCATAATGATAGTTTTAACTCATGGACTATTTGAGTTAGGATTTAGGGGTCATTATCTCCATTTATTAACATTTATATGAGGGGAATATTTTTGGAGGGAGGGGTAATGATATATAATGTAGTTTATATATATTTCAATCTATATTCTAAATTTTAATTTTAAAAATATATTCATTAACTCACATTAGGGTGGGAGTGGATTTATTTGTATTTTCTTTAACTAAAAAAAACCAAATCAAAACGTTCATTTCAATTTTTATGTATAAAAAATAAACTATTTAATAGTGGTATGGGTTTTAATAAAAAAATTCTAAACCATTAATTTTATGATTGGTTTAGTTAAAATTTTGGAATAACATTTTATATAAAAATATATTACATATGGATACATTATATTTTATAACGGTGGATGATAATCGGAATTGAATTTATATATAACATTGAAACGAGGGTATAATATTATACCTGAAATTCAATCAAAATAATTTTTTTTGTTAAATGATTACTGAAAATAAAATATAAATTCAGGTATGAATTAGGGAATCGATGCATGGTCTAACGTGAAAGATAACGAGAAAAGAAATTATTTAAAAACAATTTCATTTTTGTCAGATAGGTGTAGTTTGGTTTTCTCTTAAATTAAATAAAAAACAATAAAGGGTTTATTCAATCCATATCACAAACCAATCCCCAAGAAAAAATATCCATTTCTATTTTGTTGGTTTGGTGTCAAATTTCTTTTAGTTAGGGAGGTTTTTCCCACCCCTAAATAACTTTGATAATTTTAGTTTTTTTATTAGATCATTATTTTTTACATGTAAATAACAAATTACCAAACACTATCAAAATAGAAAAAATTAAATATACTAATATGTGTTTACAAAAGTCACTTTCCATTATCATATTCTTTTATAAATGGTTTTTTAATTGTATTTCATATTTTCTCATATTTTTATTTTTTTTTGTTTTATGCTAAGAATATATTTATAGATTACTGTAAATATTATTTTTTTAAACAACTACAAAATTTTAAATTACCAAAGTCAAAGTTACTATTATTGTTTCTGTTAATGATTAAAAGCTAGGGAAATAAATATTTAATCAAACTATCTTTATCTAAAAACAATCAAAATTAGATTAATACTAAAATAATTAATCATTCAATTTAAATATATTTTATACATTTATTTTATGTGAAACTAAAATGGGTAATGAAAATCTTTAATCCATATGATAATAACGCTTGAAAAATATGATAGTCAAAAAATCAATTTAATACAATTAAATCAACCACCACTTTCATATACTATTTGGTTTGGTTTTTATGAATTTTATTAATTATTTTGGTTAATATTTATTATAATGTAATCATTAATTTCTTAAAATATCGGTATTCATTATCTATAAAAATGAATTGAAAAAAAAACAATTCATTCATTGCACTAGGTTAACTTTAAATTTTTTTATTCATTAATAAACTGAAATATATTTACATTTTGGTTTTTAAAATTAAAAAAAATTAAATTTTCATAATATTTTTAAAAAAAATTCCTATGAAAACATGCTAAAAATATATATGATTTCATTTTATGATAGATATTTTCAAGAATTAAATATTTTCATCAGAGTCAAATTCATGTTTTCCTACATTATTGTACTGATAACAAATTGATATAATTTATACATATTAACAATAACATACCCATTGTTATAAATATTTTCTAATTTTTCTTCTATGAATTACATTAATATCATTTAAATCCCACTTAAATTATTTAATACCTTCCATTTTAATAATTTTTAAAATAGTCAACCACTGAATAATATTTTTAAATCATTTGACATTAATATATATTTGTTTTACATTTATATTTCTCATAATTATACTTAGAGTAATTACTAAATAATTTTTTTTATCTTGGATCAAATATTTCATGATTCACAAATTATATATAGGTTTTAATCATTCATCCTTCTACCAAAAATTTAATATTTTATATAAACATAATATCATTTGTCAGTGTCTATAAAATTATAGATCATGGTAGTATTTATTTTATTATATTTCATTATATCTATTATTTCTTATTGAATTCACTTTAGATAGTGATAATGATAAAAAATAAAAAAATACGTTAAATGGTAAAAAATTATAGAAATTACTCATTTATATGGATTTATTTGAAAAAAAAATAATATTTCACTGACTATTATAAATGGAAATAATTGTATTTAAATGTTTAACTACAAAAAAATTATTAACTAAATGCAATAAGTCATAGAAAATTAAAAATCAAAAATTTCAATTAATAAATTTAAAATTTTTTGTAGATTAAAAACATATATATCTACTAGAAGATATTACACACCCTCTTGATAAAATCCATAAAACAATTGATACAATAAAAATTGTTAAAGAAATTTATATATATTAACAATATATATTTCATGTGATTATCCTTTTATTCAAGATAAATAGGTATAATGTAGACTTCTATAGTACAAGATCAATTAAAAAGAAAAAGCATAAAGTAAAACAATTATAATGTACTCATATGTGTAGAGAAATATATAAATTGAATAATTCATATAGTTATATAAAATATAATTATTTATACAAAAGTTAGTCTTTATGATGGAAATAATCATATCACCTAAAAATTCTAGATAACAATTCTTCAAAAATAAATTCATGTCTCTCAAAATATTCTACAATGTTAATATTTATAAGGGTATAATTTAAGATCAATTTCAGTGAATCAGAATTATGAAAAATTTGATAACAATTACATTGAGAAATTTAAATATAAAATTCTATAAATATAAGAAATTATGTGAAATAATTTATTTTTATAGAATATATGGATTCTCAAAGTAAAAATGATAACTAAAATATAATTTTGTATAATTAACAAGAATTTTATTATACGGATAATGAGTATATTCTTAACATAAAAAATAAAATTCTATAATAAAAATTTAAAATACTAGAGAATTAGATTTTTATATAATGATCATTCGATAAGCCATAAATATGCAATGGGTAAACATATATTGAGTGGAGAACTATTGTTGAAAAGGAAATTGATTCCATGGGCGTGGAGTAATAAAATTCATCAGAATGAAATAATTTTTATATAAATAAAAGACAGTTACTATAAATGCTAATTACAATAAATTATCAATTTTTTATTAATTGTTTGAACAAAATCATCAAAATAAATTATTTAAGAAAATAAAAATAAATGGGAAGACAAATGTTTTTCTATAAATAATATAAAAATGCTATATAAGAAACCTATTATGATTTCATTGAAATCCATTATTAAAAATTGGTCATTTCACTTATCTTCAACATTGAGTGGTTTTAGTAAATTTTGGATGGTGTTTTGTATAAGAAAACAATAGTTATACTTACGTGTCATTTCCTACCACTTATTTAAAAAATTTTGTGTCATTTCATAATGAGAAAATAAAATGATTATTTATACATTAAAATTTTAAAATACAATCATAAAGGCTAAAAATATTGATCAAAAAAATAATAAAAGTATTTATATTAAGGTCTAACCAAAATTCATAGTAAACCAATGGTCTACTCTTCATCAGTATGTCCTCAATATTATGAAAATAAATGTGAATGTTCAAGTAAAAACATTGAATTTATTCATTTTCTGAAAAGAAATCATATACACTATTTCTAGAAAAAAAATAAATTAATTTACAAGAGTATGTTTCCAATAAAAAAATTGAGATTTAGTTATATGTAATCTTTAATAATAAGTCATATAAGTTGTTTTCAATTAATAATCTCAATGAATATGAAATTTTGAAATAATTTCAATTTTATAAAAATGGAATACACATTTTCATTGTGGTTTTCTTTGAAAAAAAAAATAAAAAAAAATATTTAAAAAAACTCATATGAAAAGAAACCTAAAAGAAAAGATTAGTTTTTCTTAAGCTTTTGAAAATAATAATAATTTAATTTAATCAATAATCCACAAAAAAATGTGGAAAAAACATAATTTTTAGAATAAAATCACCTTTTCAATATTGATACGATATGTATTATAAGAGGTATTAAAAATGAAATGTTAAATAGGGTATAATAAATCTAAACCATTTTACATAGTCACTTATATTATTTAAAAAAATTATATTCTATTTTTTAATAATTACATAAAATAGAACATCTATACTACAAGAAGTTTGAATCTGTGTTGTTAAACATATCCTTGTTCATTCATACTTGATAATATCATTTTATTAAAATTAAAATCATTGATCTTAGTAAATTATATATCCACTATGGTAGAAAAAATAGATGTTCCACCATCAAATAACTTGTGGGATTACCGGGTATATAGGTTAGTTTACAACATATCCCAAAGGGTCTCCCAATCGACATGAGATGGTGATAAGAACTTAACAATCAAGAACTAACATTTGTAATGATTTGAAAATATTGAACCTAGAACTAGGTAATATAGAAAAAGAAAAAAAATTCATTCCCAAACAAGTCAATAATGGAAAAGATAAAACCATAAGGAAAAAATATGTTTCAAAATAAAAAAACAAAATACAAAAAATCACAGAAAAACAACTCCATGTGACATGATGTCACCAATAGAATCACTCAATATACTAATTGAGATTCATAAAGTAAATCCAAATCATGAAACTATATTCCATGAATCACTTTGAATATTAAAAACCCCATAAAAACAACATAACAAGGTTATTTGGGTGTCCTAGGAATAAAATAATGATCCTAAATAAAATATTTTACAAATAATGATATGGCTGACTTAAAATTATTTTTTATTGAAATAAACCCCCTTTTAAGGGCTGAGGGGAAAACCATAAAGACAACAAGACTGAAACAAAATAAATACGTCAGAAACCGACTGAACCTCAAGGTAAAATGCAGCGCTCACTAAAATATAGAAGATCCTCCCAAAAAAAAGAACCACTATGACCAGATTACATTGTCTGATTGCAGCACTGCTAGATATCCCGCACCAATGCGCACGAGCCTGGTACCAATGGCCAATACTATACCCTCTCAAAATTCTGATTCCGAAATTCCATGAAACAATGAAACCTCTTTTCCCTAAACCTCATTTGAAGCATCTTCTTGAAAGAGAACGACTGTAGAATCCTTTAAACAGTGGCCCATCGAGACCAAAACTTCAATTAAAGCCTGACCAAAATCAGAAAACCTTAAAGAGAAAATTGAAAAAAAAACACCATTCAAGAGTCTACTGCTAACTGAGAATCAACTGCTGCAAAGTAGTTCCAATTTAAAATCATTCAAGAGAGACAACATGGCTTGTAGAATCCGGGGTACCAGAATTCAAAAATCATCGACGCAGTAAAGAGGGAAACCGACCATCACACATAAAAAATAGTAGATCCTCAACCAATATGACTGTAGAGAATAAGGAAAAAGAATAAATAACAAAAATTGTGAATAGATATCATGTCACCCATATCCCATCGCCGCTAACCTGTACACACATAAAGACCATGGCGAACACACACCGCACACCTCAGAGCTAAAGTGGAGTCCTTAGGACACAAATCTGGAAACAGGTCACAGACCGGCACCGCGCTGCCAATGGGGACCCAATCCTGCAAGATGGAATTGGGAAATTAGAAGCTAGAAATGGCACAAGGGATGATACCACTGATCCCATGAAGAGCTGCCGCAAGAGAAACCTTTTGGAACTCACCGAGCGCCAAGAGAGTCATTGCGTCAACCAGGGTATAAGTTTCAAGTCAAGAATAAAAGAGTGGATCTAGAATAAAAAAAATAATGGACATAAACATATATTTTAAGAACATGATTCAACACCAAAGGATCCATTTAAAATTATCAAAAAGAGATAGGGAATCATTAAAATATCCTAGAAGAGTAACCATAGACAATAGAATATTTTAATAAAAGAATAATAAGGAGTATTAGACAGGTTTGGGTCCGAAAAAATAATTTTAAATAACTAAATTTAATTGCATGGTTTGGCCACACGGTTTGGAAAATACTATGCCAACTATGTGCCATTTCTATGATTACAGAGAAACCATGTAGTTTGGAAATACATTTTTGTAAACCATGAACTAACCTTGTGAAATTGCGTTATCCCATGTTTTAGGGTTTTAGGAGGAAACCATATGGTTTAGGAAAACAATAAACCATCCTATAGAACTCCAAAATAGGATTCATGGTTTCCTTAGAATACCTATACAACTTTTCCTAACCTTGAACGAACTGTATATAGTCTATATATCCTTATAAACATTAAAAAGTAACCCTAAATGACCTAATGGAAGACCAATATCAATGATGGTCAAAAAGTGATGTAACTACCTAAATGTAACACTAAGATGCACAAATCCTACCCATAATATTATATTCTACCCCTATAAGGATAATTTAAAGAAGCATAGTCTAGAAATATATGAGGCAACTACTCCATCATCATATACTCATACTCCCAAATCTCATGTGATTTGGACCCATGATGCTATAAACTCAAGCCAATGATATAGAGTTTATATGTTGAACATTTTCTTGAGAATCAACAAACCCCAATTGTCTCTAATTTATATATATATCAAGTTCTATTTCAAGGTATTCCCAATTAAAAACATGACTTGGGTCTAGAAGACAATTCACTAGTTGGGGATAAAAAAATATAGTTGGTCAATGTCAACTAAGGTGAAAAATCCAAATGATATTGAACCATTCCAAACTACTGAATAATCTCAAACTCGCCCACATATTTATGATATGTCTTCCCTTTTTTCATTGAGATGTTAGTTATTTAATCAGGGTGAGACATTTATGAACACTTATTTACTGACGAAAACCTACAATGGACGATGATGATGATCCATATATGATGTGTATCATCATTGAGCTATCTATATTTTAATTGGTTATTGGGGAATATTAATTTAAGAAACAATCACCCATATCATGTTTCTATCCCAAGAACCTCTATAGTCCAAGACACATGCACAATGCATATCCTCAAGAATTTTAGTATCACTTTATCTTTTCCCATTCATTTGGGGATGAAATTCCATGATAAACTAAACATATGTTACCATTTCTTCTATGATGAAATTATAAAATATTAATGTAAAACAATGGTACCTATCAAAGATAATGGATGTTGGAGTATAACAAATCTTTACGATCTATTACACATATAACCCTCTTATGTCTTCCAATTTATTGGTGTCTTGAATTCATAGAAAATGTATCAACTTATTTAACTATTAAATCACCACCCAAATGGTGTTCTTAACTCTATGAGTTTGTGGAAAAGTATCAATGAAATCCAATGAAATATCATTCCACTTATATTTTGGTGTGGTAAGAGGCTGATGAAAACAATAATATGTTTTGTGCTCATCCATAATTGTTGGGAACAAGTATCATTGAGACACAAAATTTTGATATGTCTCATTTAATAACAAGACACTAAAATTGATTCTTTATATATGAAATATATTTTGATTTATATGGTGAATATCCCACAAATAATGATGAAAATCCCCCCACATGTCCTTTCTTGAAAATGAAGGAACCAAATATTGGTTCCTAAAGAAAATAATAAACTTACGGAGGGATACCTATCATTGATGTTCCCCCAAACATATGAAGAATCGCAGATACTCTAGAACTTTGTATCTTGTATTTCATCCTATAGAATCATCTCAAGAATGTATAATTTCAAAAGAAATCTTTTTAGAACAAAACTAGAATCTTTTTCCATGACTCCCATGTGTATTTGAGTAATAAACCCCATGAAATTCCATTCAAATTTTTCTTCCTTCATTGTCTAAGAAGGAAACATCCTACTATGAGAATCTGCAACCATGTTACACATTTTAATGATATAGGAGAATTTAATGTCAAATTAATGAATGTATTCCACCCATCATATCTAGCATAGGTTCAAATAATTTTGAGATTAAATGTATCCCAAACTCGTGTGATCCATCTAAATGGTAAAATTTTTCTTAAAGCGACAGTGATGCCACCTTTTAAGGGGATGAAAAAATATATGACCTCTAAATAATGGATTGACTAATTCCTCTAAGGAAGTTGTAGATTATATGATCCATGTGCCATTCTATGATCTCCATTTATAAGGACGTAGGAAAAAACTGATCCTGATGAGTATTAATAAACTAAAAATCCATGTTTATCGCTTATTAATGTCTGAATTGGTGATGATGCCAACAAAAAATTTATTTCATTGATGGATGTTAGACACTTCAAATTTAGTAAGAACATCACCACCTTCAGTTTGAGAACCATAAATGGCGAGGCATGTTTCAATAATTCCATTATGAATCACTGATAATATCCTACAAGACCTAGGATGAATCAAATATAAAATACATTGCATGGTGCATCTCATGACATGACATCCATAACCTTTATAGTATCAACTGAGATACCATTTTCAAAGATCATGTATCCTGTGAAATCAACTTCATTAATCCATAATTAAAAATTGTATAGTAGTCATACATGAAATGGCCCCTTAGGATTTCCAAAACACGTATCATGTGAAACACATAATCTCTTTTGGTCATTTAGTACAATAAAATTTAATCCTTGATAACCAAAAATATGTAATTATACAAGTGTAAAATGGGTTAAATTGTTTCCACGAATATAAAAGGGGAATTAGGTAGGATGAAAAATTGCATAAGGTATACGATGTGGTTATATCTTCTCCTAAAGGAGGTGTTTGGAATATCAGACTCCATGATTCTGATCTGGTGGTAAATAAATCAAAAACTAATTTTAGAAAACTAATTTTATCCATTAAAATGATTGAAAAAATCATCAATAAGTGGTAAGGGATATATATTATTAATAAATAATTGACTGTTTCATAAATATTCTACCCAAAAGTGTAGAGTTCCATCAACCCTATTAGTGAATAGAATAGGGGCTACAAAAGGCGACACAATTCGATGTATTCAGAACATGGATCTCAAATCATCCAACAGAATCTTCACATCTTTAAAAAAACTAGGACTATATGGTTATATGGAATCAAATACTAAGTATATTAAGAACTACACCTATCCCTATATTGGTAAAACGATAATTTCATCTGAAAAAAATAAAAAAAATTCCTTAAATATCATAGGCATCTAACAATTGAAGGATTCCAAACATATCTTATCCACAGACAAGGATATTAACTTACCATGGTTTGGAAGAGAAAGTCCCACCTGACTAGACCATAGGTCTCAATAACTTTGAATAATATAGGTATTTAAAATAAGATATATGAAAAATATCTTCTAATGATAACAGTTGATGAGATCTTTGGGTGAATTTATTAAATCAATAGTGATAATAAAATTGAAGAGATCCAAGTGAAAAATCATAAAATCCCAACACAACTTTATTCCATATAATAAGAATGATCATGTTAGAAATTAGAAATCATAATCATACTTCTTTCATAGAGGAATATAGAATTACATTACAAATGGATTGAGTAATATTGTATGTTTTAGAAAACCAACTAAATGAGATGATAAAAAGGAGTGACAGGCACCAGTGTATCATAAATTAGTCACTAAAGAAGAGTCCATATGAATGGTACCTATCATAGTTACTGGACCAACATTAACTTCCATAATAAATTCATCAACTACATATAATTTCTTTGATGTGGAGTCCCATGGATAGAACCTTGTTTTTCATAAAGCATCATATTTCAGTGATAATATTCTTGGGGATGATGATCCTATGCCTAAGAAGGAAGAGAAAAATGCAGATGTAGAATCTAAAAGTGACCAAGACTTCAACATGAGTTATAGTTCCTTTGAGGAATATAAAAATGTACTTCATGTGTCATGTATGTACATAATGGTAACAATTAAATCCACTAACTACTGATAGTTAGGTAGGGAAATGATTCTAGGAAGTACAACCATTGGTTCCCCTATTAAAAATTCTCCTCTTAATCTTCCCATTTTATGATACAATGAGGATACCACTAGAGGTATGAAGAACTCCACATAGCATTTACATAACAACAATTTCAACCTCTTCCATCAGCATCCTATCCACCACCTCAACATAGATAGTGAAATTTAATATGAAGTTCTATGACCAGATATCACATCCAAAACATATATAAAACATCTAATAATTTATCTTCTCATTGGACACTACCTTAGGATAAAATAGAGAAATCATAGTGAAACAATTAGGATACCCCATCAATAACCAATTATAAATCTAAATGGTGAACAATTCTATATATTTTTTCATGGACATAGAATCTGGGTAATATTTATTATTGAATATGGGATTTATGCCTTTCTAATCTTGCACCTCATTCTTCTTAGCTAAGATAATGGTGTCCCATCACTTTATTCTCTAACCTTATATCTTGAAAACAACCCAACTATATTTGATCGAATCAGGATTATATCGTAATTCCAAAATACTTTTGATCCTTCCAAAAAATATATTTAATTCTTATAGATTATTCATCCATCTAAATGATAACAACTTCTGATGAAGAAACTCAAAGGATTGATTCTTATCCCTACCCATTTGAGGTTAAAAATATCTAAATTGAGCTTGGGTAGGTTCCACACCTTGTTCTACATCCCGAACATCACATAAAATGGTTTGGATGAGACTATGATCAACCATAGGGTTTCTGAGCTGACATTCATCAACAAAAACATGTGAGGATCTAGTGGTCATCTTTTGAGGTTCATGGTTCAAAAATCAACAAAAGAGAGGCCTAAGAATGAGAGATATGTGAATAAATTTTTATTTAAAATAGTATTATTCAACAAATTATCAATATATATATATAAATTGAAAAAATCAAATTAAGACCCTCAGAATCCTAAAAGACATAATTTCTGATTTCTATAGTAACATAAGGCATTTTATGATGAAATATAGATAGTAACTCACATAGAAACTACCCATTATGTCCCCAAAAAACTATATCAGGTCTAGAAGACATCCCCAAATGAATATTGAAAATAGAAATAGATAAACCATCATTTTATGCCAATTTTTCATGATCCATCCAAGATAAACCAACTACATGGAACGCTGGTTAGTCCGAAACATTGAATGAATGGTATTCCCAATCCATATGGGCAGGTGAGAAGATCCTAGGAATCAATATAAACCACTAGGAATAATTTTCCAATGAAGATCCTAAAATTAATTGATATAGATAAAAAATATTTGTAAAACGAAAAAAAGTAAAAATTGAAAAGATACAACCTTGATGAAAAATAGGTGATGGAATAAAAAAAGTGGTATACAAGTAATATTAGAAAAATACATGTGAAATGGATTCACCACTATACTCCCACACCATAATATAGAACAAACCCATTGCCACCATAAAAATCCTTACGTTACCAACACCGTAAAAAAAGATCTATATATACCCAATGGTGTATATAGGGTGTGAGAGAAAGAGCCCATTAGGATCCAACATAGTATTTCAAAAGTAGAAATTAAAAAATTAACCAATTATTCTCATGTAAGAAATTATAATACATGAGATATAGTTTAATATTATTTATATAAAAACATGGGAACTCCCCCTTTTCCCAGTTTATAAAACACACTAATAGAAATATTTTTAAAACATATCCATAAACATTCCAACACAAATTATAGATATATTAAACATGGAAATTATATCCCCTTCGATTATATTGACCTTAGGTTAGTGACGATAATTATATAGTTCATTTGTTTAGTAGGCCACATGGTGTTTAAATTACCTTATTAGAATATGTATAGGGATTAAAAGTTCACCCGTAGAGTGGATCCTAACCTGGAGCACAATTTACCAAAGAATAATTGGTCTAATGGGTAAGTGTTCACCCCATGAGGATGGATCCCTACCTCATCATTGATCGTTGTTTTATTTTCCATATCAAAATCATTTAAGGGTAACTTCATAATTGAAACAAAATACATAATTCTCTAAAACTATATATATTATCAACATGAAGGGATAAATCAATTTTTATAACCATTATCAAACCCACTTTATTTCATATTTTAGGCCTTTAAAACTATTTGAAAATTCATTTTTTTGATAAATCCTTAAAACATGTTTTCCTATTACTTTACAAACCAAATTAAAGGAGTATTCAATCAATATTTGTAATGTAAATCCAAATCATGAAACCACCTTCAATAAAAAAAATGGAATATAGAAATTCTTGTGGAAACCACAAGGTAAGATGATATGGGGATCTTAGGAATTGAGGAAGGATCCAAAATCCTAGAATTCCAAAATAAGAATATGAAATTATTCAATTACAAAACAATGTATGATATAGTAAACACATAATGCTACATTTCCTAAAGAACTCTCCATATTCCCTGATAACTTGAAAAAAATTACAAATTCTTTAATGTATCTATATCAAACCCAATTATATCAAAATGGAAGACTTATATCTAGAATACAAAATCCAGATATAATGTTTTTTTCAAGAAGATAAGAGATGATCAAGATGAAAAATGAAGTAAAAATGATAGCTAGTACATACCTTTGATGAACTCGATACAACACCCAAAGATTAGCATAAAATGATCACTTAGAGGAAAGGAATCTCCAAATTCTCTAAGAGTTTTCTCCCTATCCAATTTCTATTCCACTAGAATAAGAATGTAGAAAATAAGATGATATTTATGTCTTATAATTAAAATTTAGGTTAATTAAATTGGCCACACATTTCGGCCACATTGTTTGGAAAACAATGCTCTAAACATGCACACAATTATTTACTACTAGAAAAGCGACATGGTTTGGAATACCGTGCGCTAACTATGTGAATTTCTATGGTGCATGTTTCATGGTTTGGGGAGGAATCCCTATGGTTTGTACTAACCATGCACCTAACTTTGTGCCCTTATCTAGAACTCTGAAATAAGTTAAATGGTTTCCCAGAATGATCCTCATGATTTTCCCAAACCATTTTGAAACTATAAATTGGAGCAGAAGTCCCTAATAACTTGAAAATTTCCCCCAAAAAGACCTAATATATGACCCAAATGAAATGTGGTAAAAAACATATGTAAGTACCTAAAAGAAACACTGAGATATGATATATTTCATAGTGATTTGTGAATAAATGTTATTAGTAATAAAATGGTATTCCATTTTTATCATGAAAAATTATTTTTATTGGCCAATCCCCAAAGTATAAAGAGATTTAATTTTATTAAGTCAATAAAAAAATATTCTATGTAATGGAAACAAGAAAGTATAAAATAAATAATTGTTTTTATAGTTTCTAAAAGTATAAAGTGAATGAAAATACAATTTAAAAAACAAAAGTCATTTTTATACATAGCAGAAAGTTATACATTAAAGCGATGATTCATATCATATCTTCATCAAGTTTTACACTAAAATAACACTTAAAACAAAAAAAAT
Source organism: Viscum album (assembly GCA_963277665.1). Classification (NCBI taxonomy): domain Eukaryota; kingdom Viridiplantae; phylum Streptophyta; class Magnoliopsida; order Santalales; family Viscaceae; genus Viscum; species Viscum album. The sequence goes on along the minus strand of OY728123.1, from coordinate 861,127,615 downwards.
TATATTAATATAAAATGAATTGCGAAATATATAATTGAAAAGTAGTCACCAAAGTAAAATAGCATAGAAAATAAATAATAGTATAAACAATTTATATAATGAAATACGATATATATATATATATAATAAAATACAAGTTACATATATATTTATAAAATATGTAATGAAATGGTAGAAAATGAATAATTTAATGATATTTATTAATAATTAAATTGAAAACATTATTAGTTTTCTATATAAAATGGTGAAAAAAATTGTTAATAGCCTACATAAAATAAAAGATAGTGAGAAACAAAATTAATAAAATTAGATGAATATAGATTAAAAATTAGGATATGAAGAACACAATAATTACATTAAATAATATCTATATAATAGGAATATAGAGGACTAAGAAATATAAGAAACAAATATTCTAATTAAAATAATATACTGAACTATATAAATGTATAAGAATCATTAATAATAAAAAGTCTTGATAAGTTATTTAGTAAACCAAGAAGACCATTTTATAAAAATTATATGGCTAGATAAATAAAATAATCAAACTTCATTGGTATGTAGTTTAGGAATTAATTATGTTTTTTATTTTACCTGATTTTGATAACCTAAAAACTAGAATCCTAAGTCCAATAATGTAAAATATTAATTAAATAAAAAAATAGAAAGGAAAAAAAAATTGATAATTTTTTTTCTATCTAGGAAACCACCATATAAATTAAGGATCATGAAGGATATATGTTACAACATTTGATACCGTATACACAATCTAATTTTATATACTATATAGAAAATTTTTTACATCTAGTTTAACATGATTAATCCGATATTACAAAACCCCATTGAAGTATTATAATTCAAACTATTTATGGATTTTCCATATTTGTAAAAACAAAATTAATTTAAAAAAATTAATTTTTGTAGACATTAAAAATGTTAGAGTGATTTTTCATTTTCAAATAATACAACAATATTTTATATTTTAAAATAAAAATCAAAATTTATAAGTAACTTTTATTTTTTGAATAAGTGTTGTTAATCAAATCCAAAAAAATAAAGAATTTTAATTTGATTAGTTTAAGATTAAATATTACAGGAAGTAATACATTAATTAATAGATCAATTTTTTATTAAGAAATAAAATAAAAACCATATATATTTTATCCAAATAAAAAAATATGACGTTGAATAGGAGATTAATTAATTTATTAATGGATATTATGGATACAAGATAAACGTTTCCAAACAATTATGTAACGTGACACAAAAAATCCAATCGAAAAATTATAATAACATAAAATAGTGGAGACATAGATAAATATTCCTTTCAGAGAAAAAATGACCATATTTTATAACTGATCAAGGAAAAGTGAGAATATATTCCATCTAAAATGAAATTTATCTTAAAAAAACATCTAAAGAATTAATTATTAAAACATAAAGAAATTATTTTTTAGATTAAAGATATCTAATGAATGTAAAATAAAAAAAATAATCTTAATTATTGATGTAAGATAAATTAATATTTTTCCATTAATAAAACTTCTAAGAACATAAATTTACAAAATTCTAGTAAGATCTTAGAACCTTATGAAGGAATTTTTTTTCAAACATGGAAAACTAGGAAATACAGTTACAATTGTTTCATAATAATATAAAAATATGTTATAGATTAATTGAATATAATGAAACAAATATTTTGTAATTACATTTTTTAACCTTATCATAAAATTATATCTGAGGAATGACACTTTTAATTAACTATATATGATAAAATTAACTTCCAACATGAAAAAATTATGAATATTCCTAAATCCTATATTATGTGATCATGGTGGATAAACGTTATAAAAATTTGATCTTGTATAGAAAACAACCACCAAGAGAAATCAAAATTGAAAATTTTACTAAAAAATAAAACTATTTTGGAATCATGCATGTCAAAAAATATATAAATATATGATTTGTGAGGTGGGAGTATCAACTAAATTTAATTGGTAATCATATAACATGAGATGGGAGAGGATATACGGGTGAGTAATAATACAAACCTCGGTCATATTTCAATCTATGTTTAAAAAATACATTGTGATGGAGATATTCCATAAATTTTATTAGACTACCAAATGATAAGTGTTATTATTTAGTTGATAATCCAAATGGTCTATCATTTAATATTACTATTTCATTAGAGACAATATTGAGCAAATGAAGAAATAATTCATACAATGACTTCATGAGCAACCAAATCATCACTCCCATGTTTTCTAATTCATGAGTAAAGTTGTGTCCACTAAGATTTATAATGATGGAAATATAAGGTTAATAAAACCACTGAGGTATATGGTTTGATATTTTCATAGATTGATATTGATTCTCCCTCTAATTGAAGGGATCCATATTCATTCAAATCATGAGACAATTGAATGTTTTGGAAAGAAGGATAATATTTCTTGTGAATTGGTTGATTGATGTTAGCCTGTAGAAAAACCCCAGAATAGGGATTCCTTCAACTACCTTGGAGGTATTGTTATCATGATGTTGAGTGAATTTGGAAGATTAGAAATTTTTTAGTGAATGGAATTCATAAATTTTATTCATAAATTTTAGCAGATTTTAGTTTCAATCATGGTATATTTTGGAAAATGAGACTTTAATGAATTCCACCACATTGATTGTGTGTCAATAAATTATTAGAAACCAATAAGTGGTATCTATGTAATGTCATGTTTCTTGATTTTTAAAATGTAGCTAATAATGAATAATTTTGAATGTGATTTAAGTTTCAGATTCCATATCATTAAAAATGTTTGGATATTTTAAATATATTTGGACATATGATATTACATATTATAATACGTGATATAATTGTTCCCTATGATATGGTGTTAGATTATATGAATTTTGAATCACATTTAGGGGCGTTATAATGTATATTAATTTAAAATTACTTCAATATTGTGAGTTTTCATCACCTCTCTCAATATTAATACTGATATAGATATAAGAAAGAAATAAAATTTTTATCCATGAGGTTAATCCCCTTGTAGATGACTACATCACTAATGAAACGAGGTTTCTTTCCCACATGCATATTCCATTTCTTATTATGAAAAGGAACTCGAGAAAGAGTATGAAAATGAACATGTACCAGCGATGAATCCAAATAGTTACAATATTTCATCAAATATTAAAAAAATGATCATTTGAATAATGATAATATAAAATTATATAAGCTTCCACATCAACTATAGATGATGATCTTCTTAAAATTCATCACAGAATAAGCTCCTACATATGTTCTCACTGTCTCTTCTTCTTATTCAATACAACAACTTAATAGATGTTATAATAAAAAATATATCACAAAATTTTGTTCAGTCCTTTTTATTTATATTTAACTAATATTATTTTAATACTATTTTCATATTTAGTTATGGAAACATCTCTTATTTGTTTGGTGGAATGGATCTTATTTGGTTCACATTCAATACTAATTCAATAATCTTCCATCAATTTATCCCTAAGAATAAACTCTATTTCCTACTAAAAATTATTCAAATTATCATATTCTTCATTTTTATTTCATGTTCACCAAAAAATATGAATCATTCAATTATCTTAGTATATTGAAGTAGACACAGGGATGTGGCATTAGGTTATGTATGCATGAACTCTCTAATCATCCACTTCTTCTCCTTCATCTAATTCAAACCCTTTAGTATTATAAAGGATCAAGTTCACATGTTTTATCATGATGTTTGATCCATGAATAAAATAAATCTAGAATCTTCTGACTTTATTCTCCTATTATTCATAATATTGATTATATTTCCACTTTAATTTGGATTTCCATCATTCCATAAAATTATCATAATTCACTATGTATATTATCTTATGGAATATAAAACGTCATATGGGATCTTTAAATCATGATGTAATGTGATTTATTTTAAAAAATTCATACTTGACCTAAAAAAATCTTATAGGGGTCACTATATGAATCTTTGTTTTTCTATCTTTACTTTCATAGATATATTGTCACACACTATAAAAAAATCATCATATGCGCTTCTAAAATATCTAAATAGGTGAAAATTTCATACAAGAAGATAAATATTTATGAAATTTCCCTTTACTAATACTTCCAACTTAAATATTCTATAGGCACAAAAAATATGTATCTTCTTTAGATTTTAAATTTTATGTTTTTTTTTAATCCTAATTTTACCAATACTTCTATTAACATAGAACAATGAACCAAAATGAACCACAAAATAGTATATAACTGTTAAAATGTTTTCATACAATTTTAAGGTAAAAATATTTAATGGAGTTAAGAGAAATTTGTAAAAATTAAAATAATGATCATCAACAATGTTAATGAACTGATAAATTAATATTGTGTAGCTAAATATATAATAATATTGATTACGATTTAAAATGTAACAATTACAAAAATTAGATTTTTATATTATTTTCTAAGAGAATAAATTTATTAGGGATACAATATATCATCCATATAAACAATATATTATCCCTAATTTGATTAGTAATTTATGGGAAATAAGAATAAGAATAATTAATTTATTAAAAAAGATTTGTTCATATGAAAATAATTTTCCTTATATTTTTTAGGTTTCTATTTATAATATAAATTTATTTTTAGAATTTTAATTTAATCAAATTAAATTTGTTTTTATTTTGAATGAAACAATTATCATTTTAGGAATTTTGGTAATTTTCCTAAAATAGATGACCTTTAGGTGAATAGTGAAAAATATTGTTTTTACCAAAACATTAAATTTTATAATATTCTGATGATATAGACAGGAACTAGAAGTTTATAAACCCTTTAAATTGATAATATATATATTTAAGGTGTAAAATTATATGTTTTCAAGCACAATTCTAAACTTATAAGACCAATACTTTACATTTTACAAACATAAGTATTTTTTTCCAATAAGAGAAAGTCACTTGGTTTTTTCATATTAATTAAAAATTATTTTGGGTAAAACGTTGATTTTGGATTAAATTGGAAGAAAAATAAATTTTATTTTATTTATAATAAACCTCTTTATATCGATAAAATAAATTATATTCAATTTTTTATACTAGAAATAAATTTCAACCATAAATATTCATTTTTTCTGAAATTGCGTTTTTAAGCGTGACATGTGCTAATGCTAAAATTATGTTTTCTAACACATTTAAAAATTATCAGAAAAATTGGATTCATAATTTTGGAATAATTAGGACCAATTTTTTTAATGAGAACCATTTTATTTTTAGGCTACAAAATAAAATTAGTTATTTAAAAACTAGTTACCCAGGTAAAACCAAAACTTTTGTAAGTGAAAATTATAAGAGTAAATGACCTAAAAATATGCATAAAAAATTAATAAAAGTTAATGGTAGAAAAATCATTGAAATTATATCACCCCTCACTCCGTTATTGTCCAATTTTATGTCTTTTTAAAATGTGAAACATGTTCTCCCTTTAAATTAATTTTAAATATTTAATAAACTTTCCTTCCCACAACTTATAAAAGTGCTCTCTCACCACCACTTTAAGACCACCATAAAAATTAGGTTTTCCCATAATTATATTTTATTTTTTAATTCAATTTTATTTGTATTATTTTTTCATTTATCATCTCATCACAATATATTATCTTAAGACCTCTATTTCCAAGGATTAATCCAAGGGAAACTATAATTCCTCAACATGTGTAAATTTTAATAACATTTTATTGCTTCCTTAATTTCAGGAAATTTTTATTATAATTCCTATATAATTAAATATTTATAATTTTTATACTAAATTTTATTATTTTAAGTTTATATAAATTAATCTTCTCTTTATTTTTCTATTAATAAAAGTGAAATTTTCATTCATGTGTTGTGCAGACTATAGTTTCCACAAAGCGATGAATTCTATTTTTCACCATCGCCTATCCTATGTAGTTATAAGGTTGAAATAGAATAATAAATGTGAATTACATAATATAATAATAATTATTAATATATAAACTATAATGCAATTTCATTACTTATCATTCTTTAAGCGATGAAAATGCCTATTGCATGTTTTCTAGACTTCAACCACCCTGATGTTGGGTGTATTTTTTAGCATCCAGTTTCTTCAATAATTATTAAATTATATTGAAAAATGATTAAAACAATGATCTAATTAATATCATTATTATTATGTAATAATTATATTATTTCCAAAATAAACCACTTTCAAAATCAAAATAATCAATTAATTATGGTATGTTCATGTTTCGGTGGTTCAAAAAACCCATTTGAGTAATGAGATAAAATAATATATTTGAAGAAACTTATAACATAATTAATTTAAATATATGATATAAATTATTATATATTTATTTTATTGAGGTTTTGAAAATATATAATTAATTATAAACTCAATAATTTAAATAATAATGCCCATTCATGAAAAATCACTGAAACATGTTCAACATTAATTTCATTTGAATGTATTGTAATAAAAAAATAAAATTTAATGAGATTATAAAATTATGAATAATAATAAATCATAAATTTTAGTACAATTTTGATATAGGAATGATTAATATTGGAAGAAAAATTAATAACCACAATAATGTAATGAAACTATGTTAAAATGATCAGGACTGCTGACGCTCGATATTGAACATATATAATAAATAAATAATATATATTATCGAATAATTAAAATTAATTTTTTAAAAAGTTTATAGATATGAATAATTTTATTAAATATATTATTAAAATATTTATTTTTTTGTACACGAGATTCAAGGTATTTAGTGTATGTTAGGAATTAAGGTAAGGGTTTTTTATCTAAAATTTTCACCCCTTGAGAAATATTTCTTATTATACACCATGCATTATTTGGAATAAAAAATATAATACCTATTCAAAATTTTGTACCATTAGAATATCATTATTCATTTTATTTAATTTTTTATTTTAAATTATTTCCTTGAAGGGGTTTTTACTTTATGGTTTTTTATTTCATAAGTTTTATTTTTATATATTTTCAATTCCACAACACATGTCTGATATTATACCTAATATTTTCTTTAATATGGTGTATTCAATACCATAATTACATTAATTATGATTTATATATTTCATTACATTATATTTGAATTGATGGGTATCCATCTATGGTTCTTCTGATTCTTACGTAAATATTACCATATTGTATTATTCATCTCAAATTGTTTTCATTGATATATGATTTGAATTAATTTCTGGTTTCCCTTTTGTGGTGTATCATTGTTTATCAATTATCTAGTAAATCCCCTCATTCTATTTTATCTTTTAGGATTAATATTTTATAAAATACATTATATCTTTTTTCTTGCTTAATCATGCACTATATTTAGGAAACATTTGACTTCCAATTAATTTTCTCTTTGAACACTCTATTTGTTCTTATTTAATTGAAGTGTGTAAAACCAGATTTATTACACCTAATGATTGAGTTAATTATTAACATAACCATATAGCTATTACTCTATAAGGTGTTACTCTGAGTATAGTTACATTGAAACTTATTACGTTTATTGATTTGGGAAGTATTATAAATCTATATCCTTGTTATTATAATACATATGTTTTGTAATTATTAAGTTATATTTGAATGTATTATAAAATTTCTTAATTCCTTCATATAATGAATAAATTATAATTAATTAGTGATTGTTGGGGTCCTATATATCTAGACCATCGATGCATCGATATGTCACATGAGACAAACTAGCATAGGTATTTTTGTTCATGCCCACCTAGAAGAAATATATTTCCTGAACATAAGGAATTGAAGGTAAGATCATGATGTCTTAGCTTAGGTAATGGAATTATCTATCTTGAATTTTTCATTTCATTATTAAGAAATTTCTTTTTTTATCCATCTTATTTTTCCATTTACATTGCTATCTATGATTATATTACTCTTTTAGCTTCATTATATTATGAAATTATTTTTTATTATCTATTCCACCAATAATATTTATGATCATATTATACCCATTTATGATATTTTATTGCTATCTCTTACATTAATCCTAACAAAGAATTTGAGCACGACCTTCTTATGTTCCAATTTCACTGGGTTATAAATAAAATTAGAAAACAGTATATTTACATAAGAGTATGATGTGTGGATAATTTTATGATATATATTGTAGTCTTATTATAGATTATGTAGATTCCAATATATTGGAAAAATTTTCATTGTATAAGAAAGAAATAGGTTTTTTATATTAAAATATTTTCTTAACACTCCAAATGTATTAATATAAAATATCAATTGAATGCAAGTGACTAGATATTCGTTAGAAGTATTACAGTTATAGATTAATAAAATTTGACCACTTTGGTATATTTATATAAAAATATTTAAATAAGGTATTTATTATCAGTAAATCTGTGAGTGAAGGTCTAAGTTTATAACAAAATATCATATTATCTCTAAAAATATATAAATATATATGGTATTTTTATCAATATTTTTTTAAATGTTCCATGTTATAAATCAATTTTATTATGCATGCCTCATCATAGGATATTTTTCTTTTTAATTTATATAATATCTAGGTCAAACTTAAATGTAATACGTGATATTCCATAATTTATTAAAATAATTACGAACCTTTTGGATTATCTGAAATCTTCTAAAATAACTCAAATCATCATGAAAATTTTTATTTCGTGGTTCAACTATGATTTTCAACCCAACATATACAACCCATTGACCATCCTTCATCGACTACAAGAATTCCCACAATTGATCAGGAATATATAACACACATATAATTTAGGATCAACTGTGATGCATTCAATAATTGAGAAAACTATATTAATATTTTTCATATATTAGTTTTGAAGTTTCATAATTTACACAATTTAAAATGAGGTATCCATAAACCATTTCAAGGAAATATTAGACCATCTTCCAAAAAAATTTCAATATAGGCATCAACATAGAGAGAAAATGGATATAACCTTCATTCCTTAGCCAAATTGCTCCCATGATTGGAAACATCAACTATTTTAATCTGTTCTAGATAATAATTTGACCTCAATAGTACATGTTATTAACATAAATATTGGTTTATAAATAACAATGCCTAATAGGTATTCATAATAATGAAAACACCATCCTCAAGACGGTTTAACCATCTCCCACATTGGGTTTGTTGTCAATAACTCAAATATATTTCCCCCTCCTCTAAAATAAAAAAAAATGAGAGTAAAAGTTAGAAATAAACTCACAATTTTTCTAGTAAAGTAATCATTAATCATTAAAATATAATTCTATATGAGACAGATCTATTTAGAAAAGATGAGAGTTTAAATAAATCTTTAATGATGTTCAAAAAACCACTCATCACAACTCTTCCATATTTTTGTGCAAAAAAATAAAAAACATATAGAAAAAGATATCCCAATTTATTTTATACCCAAATCATCCAACACATTAACATAATTTATAACCACATGAAACTACATTATCACCATGAAGATAACTCCTCCTCCAACATATATATGTATGAATGAATAGAGGAGTAAACTCAGTCAAATACACTGTTCAATGGGAGGGGGTGGACTATAATCCAACTCATGGCCTTAATTTATAAAACTATTATATTATTATAGGTTAGATAAGAATATAAACAATATAATATTTAGAGGGAATAAATTTTTCCACAAAATACCCTCTTAAACCTTCTCCAAAAAAATGAAACTTTATTTGTATGTTGCTTTACATTTTGTATAATTCTATATTTATTTATAGGTATATGGATATTTAATTATTACATCCCATTATCAGAAGATAACATTCTTAATTATTCACTTTTTTCAACCATGTCTTTATCCATAACATCTGTATAACTACCTGTGATGTAGAAAATTATTTATCCTAAGAAGTGTATAGTGTCACTGATATTAAATTATTTGAATACAAAGAGACGAATCTTCTCCCAATGAAATATACTCAACCATATGTCAATTTATTATAGGAAAATTCTCCAACCCAGTCAATATTAGTATACCCCATTAGTTCTATCTCACATTTACTCTCATACATCATCCTATAATTAAGAGTGTTATTAATGTATCTCAAGATTTTTTACATAAAAATGATTGTTTTTATTTTGGTTGGATTTATACAAGGTACATAAAAAGGGAAAATATAATAAATGTGGTCTTAATACTCTAAATTACATAATAATTCGAATAAAACTTTTGATTTTATTTTCATTATTAGTCTCTAAATCATCAACATTTCTCAATTTTTTTCCATTTAGAATTGGTGTGGCATTACTCTAGATTTATTTATGTCAAAAATATTCAGGGTATCATATATATATATATTTATTATAAAACAAAAATATATCCCATCACTTTCTTAATTTATAACTCTAATAAGAATATCATTTCCTCTAGTATTTATATTTCATACCTTTCATTCATGTTCCTTGATAACTAATCACATTAGATTTATTCATTATTGTAAAATATTATATCATCAACATATATGATCACAAATAGTTATACAGTGTTATCATTTTTCATATATTGATTGATATATACTAGCCATTTTTGAATCATTTTGTTTTTTTAGATACCCATAAATCATAAAATATTAATATCTTAGAGAATACTTCAAAACATATAGATCATTCTTTAGTTGTTATACTCTACTTCCATCTCAATCAGAAATAAATACTTCAGATTGTTCCATGTGCAATTCTTCCTCAATATAATTTTTTAGAAAAGATGATTTAATATCCATTTGAAATATTTTAATAATTTTATGAGCTACTATAGATAATAATATTTTTTTCGAACTCATGTCTTTCCACTGGAGAAAACGTATCATCAAATTCCACCCCTTTATTCACTAAGTACCCTAGGAATATGACTCTAGATATATTAATTGTAACTTATCGATTTATAATATGTTTCTTTTAAAAGAACCATTTTTCTCCAATAAATGTTTTAGAGAGTTTAAGAAGTCATTATAAATTCCAAATCTTATCAGTCTTATCAGGTTCTTGATTCATGGTGTGGACTAACTCCTTGTGATCCAATGCTTCTTCCATATATTTTGGGTAAACTAAAGATATTAAAATAGCGCTTCATGAAACTATTACATTAATTATAGTTGAAAAAAATTTGACTATTGTCTCTAATTTGTCTATGAACTTCTATATACCTTCATGTTCTTGAACTACCCCTTTTGTAAGCTGATACTCTTTTTTATCAATGGAATGAACTTATTTTTTTTTTAATTTTTTTAATCATTTTATTATCACTTGAGGAATCAAAACCAATTTTTTCTAATTGTTGTTTTATTGTTTAGGTTATTTTGATACAAATCTATATATTTAATTATCATCCTCAATTCTTATAAAGGCAGTTCTTCAAAATCCTCTTTCATTTTAAAAAATTACTACATCATAACTATCAAAAACTATTTTTGTATTCTTTTTATAGAACCTGTAGGAATTTCTATTTGATGTATAAATTTGGATAATCCAATATTTATCATTTTTTTAAGAATATATTCTTCTTATATCTTTTTTCATGATAAGAAATAAAATTCTAAAAAACATAAAGTGTTTCACATTTCTTGTTTATAAACAATATATCATACAGTATCACTCATATTTCAATCTTAAGAGACAAATATATTGAATATTTCTACTAGTTATGATATCATGTAGCTAATAAAATATTGATGTGTCATGTTGAGACACCCTCAAGGTCATAGGTATGTTTTAATTTGGGTTTATTTAATTTATTATGAGTTTTTAATTGTTGATTAGATTCAGGGGTTGAGATTTTGAAACATTGGGATAAAAAGGAGAGGCACATGGTTGGTAGTAACTATGCCTTAACCATGCGATATGGAGATATTAATTATATTATAATTTCTAATTTTTTAATCATAGTATTTCTACCATGTGAGAGCCCTAGAAATCTAAGCATATGGTCAGTTTTGGGGCCAAATGTAGTTTCAGTTCAAGCATATTGTTTTTCTAATCAGACAGTTATCTCCAAGTAACTATTTCATTTAGTGTTCAAGTGGTAGTAGGACCCCAAGGTTGGAACATGGTTTGTCTAACTGTTCAACCTAACCACTTTACTCATACAATTTCTTAAAAAGGTAAAATTTCCATGATAGAATTTATCTTTTTTAACATTAATCTCACATTAATCTCTCATTACATCATCCTATATTTTCTCTAACATTCTAGGAGGTTCCCCCATTGGTTCTTCGGTTCTTTGGTGGGTTTTATTCAGTATTAGTGGATCTATACAAGAAATTTTATTATTTCCACCAATTTTATCCTCATATTTCTAGATCTACCCTCAAAATCTAATATACTCAAATTATTGAGCCACATAAGGGTATTTATGGATGGATGTTGTGGTTTTTATGGGGAATTTATGATATTTCTTATGAACCTATATTTGATAGGACCCGATCTCTTTGTTTCCAGTCATAGTTTTTGAAGGAGGCTATGTTTCATCTATTAGTGATGTAGGTGTAACTATAAAATTGATATTTATAATGGGTTTTGTTAAACTTATGAAAATGGTTGATTTTAAATCTACGAGTAATGTTTTGTGTAACCATATATTTAGTGGTTCCAAGAACATTTTATAGTGGTTTTCTTAAAAAAAATTAACACTTTGTGTGTTGGGTGATATGACTCAAAGATGGTTTTTATTTTAAAATGGTTTCTCAAGAAAGGGATATTAAATTATTTTCTTGTATAAATTTTTTATTAAAATATGTCATGGTTTTATTGAATATATTATAAAAATATTTCACATGTAATCCTTAAGAAAGTAATATTTTGGACATAAGTATACCTTAGTGAATGTGGCACCGCTAGGGATTATAATTTTTATAATAATATACTATGGAAGGACTAATTATCACCAGGATTTTGGTTTTCACCTACTAGTGTTCCGTTTGTGTCCATGTTACGTATCACCATATGCTAGAGCCCCTTTGGGATTGGTTTATTCATAATAGTGATGTTTCATGCTTTAATGCCCCATTTTTATTATAGGATTTTCGATGCATGGTTTTATTCATTTTCCATAGTTTATCATCCATGCATTATGAAATATTATTGTTTTATTTGAATATGACATATTTTGAAGGAAACAAAAGTATGTTTAATGAAGAAATTTATAAAATGAAATTTATTTATGAATCTTGTTTTTTAAAAATCTCTTACTAATGGTGGCATGGTGATAGAAATGGTATATATTTAGGGTTGTATCCTACTAATATTTTCCCCCACACCTTTCATGTGACTTTGGGAATATGAAGATATTGTTTTTTAGGATTCAGTTAATGGGAAGGGTGTCATGTAACATTATTTATTTTCATGTTTGATATCATGGTAACAACGTTAATTTATTTTATTATGAATGTATTTTATTATGTCTGTATTTTTGGGTGTATATTTATATATTATCCATCAAGTTATTGGTTATTTAAATAAAATGAACCATACTATGATTTGATAAAGTGCAGAAACCTTCTTAAAATTATATGTTTTCTTTTACAAGACAATACATATACATATAAGTATTATTATGTTATAAAATTGATGACTATGGATATGATTAAAATAGGAAAATAAAGTAAAATGATCACAAATAAAATAAGGTTATAGAATGGATCTCCAACATCAATCATATAAATAATTTCCCTGAAGACAATAATAGAAAGAACACTAAAAGTGGGAAAATGTGTATCATTTTGGAAAGTTAAAAAAATGATAATATATGAATTATTATTTAAAGGTAAATAATATGAAAAACAATGAGAAAGTGAGAGGTTATCCATCATGAGAACCAACAAGATCCACTTGAATAAGTGAAAATATATGAAATAAATTAATTAATGAAATCCATGATATACAAATATACTTCTTTAAGTTATGTTTGTATTAATAAGTCGATTATTATTATTATTATTATTATTATTATATTTTTAATTTAAAATTTCCATGATAATATCATTATATTATAAATCAATATGTGAAAATTACATGATGATAGTGAAATTTAAATCATTATATAACATTTTATTATATTAGATTAATCCATGAAATTAATGTATAAAATTAAATTGTGCATATATATAAGATAATGATAATATCTAAAAAATTTAGAAAACAATTATACAGACATCATAATTGAGGTATATTAATTTATTAATATATATATTTAGTTGATCATATAAATAGGATCAATATTATCATTAGTTTAATATTTTTAAAATATATTATAGATTAAGTTATTAGTTTTAGATTTAGGATATATATGTATATATTCATGTGAAATAATATATATATATATATATATATTAAAATAATAATAATAAAACAAGATGATAATAAAAGAAGAAAAATGAGACTCTCTAACCTCACTTATGAAGAAATCAATGCCCCCTTTATCATTCTCCTTACGACAATCGTAGTTGGTCGAACAATACGTCTTGGCCACGTCTCGAAACTCGTGGAACCATAAACCGTATAAATATAAATGAGTATCATGAATTGATGTTCTTGGGGATCATGTGGTTCGGGGATGATTAGGATCATAAGGATATGGAAGACTCGATTGTGGTTTTCATGTATTGATAAAACTGAATGATGGTGGTTACCTATGGTGGCCTCATGTGCTTTTGAGCTGATATATTGTAGATGATAACAAATTTGAATATTGTAGGCTATTATGTTAGGGTAAATGGTATGATTATCTTAGATGGTATATCACTTCATTCTAATAGGATATATATATATATATATATAAACATATATGTACATTCTAATGATTTATTAGATTATGTACATATATATAAAACCCATTAGCAATATGTGTTTGGATAGACATCAGAGGATTCCTTAGAATATATAACCATTGTTCTACCTCTGTAGTGGGTTGGTCTTTTATAGTTTTCAAACAACTATTATATTATCCCGTTATTGAATAAATAATTTTTTTCTTACTTCAAGGAGGTGGTTTGGATACCCGCTTCTATGAGGATTTAGTTTTCAATTGCATTTTAATTATAAGGGGATTATTTCACAAAATATTTAAAATTATTTCAAAATAGATTCTCTTTTATCAAATTTCTAGATGAAAATCCTTCCTGAAACAAAATATTTTTTAAGTCAATTTCGTTTTACAAAAATTTCTGGACAATTAAAAAAACAAAAATAAAATTAAAATCATCTGATTCTATTTTTCTATATTATATTAATGTATGAATGATTCAAATAGTAGGTGTTCATGAAATTTTTTGAGTAATATAAATTCTAAGAAAATTATTTTAATGGACTATATTAATTTAAAATATATTCTTATTCTAAGGCTTTGGGTCTTGTCATTTTTTCTAAATCTACATTAATATTTCATAATAGTCTGTTAATTTCACAGATGAAAAAATGTTTCTTCCAGTAGAAATCATTTTGAAAAACTATATTTAGAATGTTTAATGAATTTTAATTCAACCTCTATGATTTTAAGTGATGTTGTTAAATTTTTTAAATTATTATTTAAGGATAAATTGTTTTTTCAAAATAAGTATATATGTATATATATATATACATACATACAAACACACACACACACAGAGATATATATGTATATTGAATTTCATGAAAACTCATTTAATATTTATACCTATCATTTTAAAATTTTAAAAATATATGTGGATATCTATAATAATCATTCGTTATTTCGAAAAGCATCTTTATATGTTCTAAATTATTAGATGTTAAAGTTAATTTTATAAATTATCACTCTATGGTTCATGTATGGTATTTTAATGAATTATATAAAAATAATTACTTGGATACATCAATGTTTTTTTAAAATGATATCACCAAAGATTACTTTTGAGCACTCAACTATTATTATTTTATAACCTAGGTTTTTAGTTTTTAAAACGGACGATCATTATATTCTACCCCAACTTGTATGTTTCATAATAAATTAAACATTTAGTAATGTACTTTGACTTTTATGAACTGGATATCAATGGTCTTGGTTTTAAAAAGTTATATAGTATTTATGATGTAATTCAAAAGTTTATATGTTATTATTTATGTAGAAATTCACTTGGTCATTATATGAATTAAGGGAATGGGGAGTGAACTAAAACCCTCATGGTACGTTTTCTAACAAAGTTATGGGTGTGCCATAAATTATTAATATCTCTAATTTATTGGGTAATGTTAATATCACAAGATATACCATGTATGGTGCATGAGAGGTTATCTAAATAACACAATGTGATTTGAGGGTGAACCTAATCCATTATGGTACAATGTTCACCATTGTACAAATTATTTTTGTGAGCTATGATTTGATGTTATGATCCAATGTGCCTTTGAGCATTATGTATTATCTCTTAAGATATTAACAAATAACGATATCATAATGATTTTATGATTGAATGAAATTAATTTTCTATAGATTCAATGTATTTAAATTTCATTTGGAAATGTAATTTTATTTTACATAAGAACCCAAGATATCTTGATAGGGTTTTTTAACAATTTATATTTCTTGTTTTATAGTATTTAATGTTTTTTATAGATCCCTAATTTGATTCTACATGTTTTTAAACACCTTACTATGTTTTTTTATTCTAAACCTATGTTTTTAAAATATTTTTTATGGGGTATAAGTACATGTAAAAGAGAGTGACTGGTGAAGGCCCATATATGGTGTTTAACTCAAGTAATGAAGATTAAATAGATTTCCAAAAAAAGTGTTATGGTGCATGTTGTGATTTATCATGACTCTTTAAAACACTAAACCATTATGATATCATGTTGTTATAAATAATAATAATAATTATTATTATTATTATTAAAATAAAAAAACTAGAACTGTTTTTCACGCATCGAATTTTCTATTAGAGTTGAGGTTTAGAAAACATTAGAGTATAGTATATGGAGATACCCTTTCATATTTTGAGACATTCCATAAATATTTTTAGGATTTTCATTAAGGGGAGATAAATAATTAATTGAGTTATTATATTAGCCTATCTAGGCTTTGTTATATATATGGTGCGGAGAAAGTGTATCATATTTTTCGGTAATTAAATCTCTTTTATGCTCCATAGACAAGTCAATGAATAGTTTATAGATTTAAGGAGAAATATCTCCCACCATAATCATGTCTATAATCAATGATTTAGTTATAATAATTATTGTATGGTCAAGCTCACCAAATTTTTGCAACATTTAACAACATCCAGAATTCATCAAAAATGCTTTCGGGTATATCAAACCCCTCCTCTATACCATGTAACATGCATGTATCATGGA
Source organism: Viscum album (assembly GCA_963277665.1). Lineage (NCBI taxonomy): Eukaryota > Viridiplantae > Streptophyta > Magnoliopsida > Santalales > Viscaceae > Viscum > Viscum album. The sequence continues at coordinate 861,110,213 of OY728123.1, read as the reverse complement.
TTTTACATGATAATTTCTTATGTTCCCAACTCTTATAGCTTTATTTCCAAGGTATTTACCACCAATTAATTTTAAAATACATCACTTTTTCCTGAGATCATGATGCACAATTTAATTTTTGAATAGTTATATAAGTGGGATACATTAAACCAGACTATATATATATATATATAGTTTTAACATTAAATTTTTATGAAATATAGAGAATATTATAAAGAGACAATATTTTAATATTTTAAAAATTTCCAGGTTAGAAAATTCTTTAAAATGTGTGTTCGCAATAATGTTTTGAAACATTATGATATAAATAAATAGTTTCCTAAACTTCATCTTTATTTCTATCTATATAATTAAAACTGTACAAGTTGTGTTTAGACTATAGTAGTAGAAGCTTTTTGTAGATACTTTTTGGTACTGTAACACTCAGTGAAGCCTCACTATTCATGAGTAATGAAACAATGGGAATTTGGAAATAACTAATAAAATGAGGTAAAAAACCCCAAAGTTGAGTTTAAATTTCAACTGACACCATTTTACCTTGATCTATGTAAGAGGAAAACAATTTTTGAGGACATAAGTTTATATTGGGGTAGACTATAACGTTTTGACTTTATTTTTTTCTGAATATATTTTACTGTGTGTATGTGTGTTTATATATATATTATCCTTCAATTAAATGGTTTTTGAATTAAAATGAATCAAAGAATGATTTGAGAAAATTTACAACCCTGGATTTAAATATGAAATGACCAATCATAAAATAATATACCAATCATTAAAATAAATTATAAATGGACACACACAATACCACGCACATATATTTATTTATGTATATAAGTAATATGATGTTATAATATTAAAGACTATGGATAAAATTAAAATTGGAAAATAAATGAACATAAACACAAAGTCGATATGTTTGTTGAATAGATCACCAAGATTGATCATGAAGATAATTCCCTTGTAGGCGATAATAAAAAAAATTCCTAGAAATTAAAAAATGTGAATAATTATGGAAATTTAAAAAAATGGACAAGGGAGGTGTGAGTATTAAAAAGAAAATTAAAATGATGTTTTTGTGTAAAATGGAGGGTTTCAATTTTAGGGTCTAATATTAAAACATCCCAGGTAAATAAAGAATATAACATTTTTATATAAATTAATATTTTTGAATTAAATATTAACATTATTTTAAAGGGTATTATATACTCAATGGAATACCAGGAAAGCAACAATGGGTTTCTCCAATGTCTTATATTGCACACAATGGTGAGTTATACGAGAAAATAATAATATATTATTATATTAAATGGTATTTAATTCCTTGCCATTATAATGGAAGGAATGAATAGAACTAACTAAAAAATGATTATTCATGTTTTTTAAATGTTTTTTACATTTATCCACTAAGATTTATAGTCTTAAAATGTGGATGAATCTAATTTTAAGCATAAATACTCTAATATTCTTTTAAAAGGTTGAGTTACCGCCTTTTATGGAAAACCCCTTTAAATCTATTTTGGGTCCCTTTTATATATATTATATTTGACAAAATAATATTCTTCTTTAGAATTGGGACATCAAAATTTAATTTGGGTAAATGTTTAGTATTGTTCTGATAAATATTTTTTTTAATGAATAAGAGAAAAATATTTTATTTTAATTCAAAACATCCTTTTAATATAATTTATTAATATGGTTAGATTATATTTTTAATTTGTTTTAAAGTGTAATTATATTATATTTTTACCATTTAATCAAATTTTGGTCTTTAGAAGTAATTTCACTTTGAAATAGGACATAAACAAGGGTCAATCATTTCATTGTTATGAATTTTGAAAAATATATATCATTTTTTAATTTTGAATATCAAATATAGCTTAGGATGAATGTTTGGTATTTTTCTAAAAACATCAATTTTTTATGAATAGTGAAAACACTGAGTAGTAGTTAAAAACCCAACGTTTTCATTTAAATGAAATTTTATGACTTATGTGAATTGAATTTCAAAAATAAGATAAGCATGGTTTTTATCAGAATATAAAACATGGTTCAGTAAGATAAAAATAATGTATGGTGAATAGTAACATTTTACTTTTATTTACCACTGTTAAATGTAAATATGGTAATTCAATGTAAAAACAATATTATAATAATATTAAATTTCCCTAACATGTGTTTTAATCCTATTGGATGATACATTTCTAACCATGGGCATCCTTGGGATGATTTTGGGACCTCATAAATCCACTTAAGAGTGATAATGACACTTTATATTAATTAATTTAAAGTAAAGACAAAAATGACATAAACATATATCATTTAGTAAATTAATTTTTACATGGGGTTATATAAGATATCTCTTAGACTATAAATATCCATTTTAAAGATAAAAATATTTCATATATCATGGTGATTTTTTAATTTTTAGACATCAAATAAATAAAATTATTTATGACACAATAACGATGCAGTGTTTACCTTATTAATGAATGATTTAAATAAATAAGATTATAAAAATTAATCAAATATCCAAAACCTGCCCAATTCTTATTGGATGATTTTATGTAGAACATTAGTAATATAATATTTTACTTGAGTTTTTTACCTTTAGAAACCAAATATCATTATATAATGAAATAATATTTTCAAACATTCCTAAGGAGCCCCTCCTCCCCCGTATAAAAATCCCTCACCTCTAACCCATTACTCACACCTCTAAAGCCCCTTGTATTTTCCAAAATATAACCAATTAATCTCCCTAAACCTTTCTATTACACCTAGAATCCTTACTTTAGGTAGAAGGCACTTTAAAAAATCATTTTGGTTCAAACCAAAGGGAGTTACCCGATTTAAAGGAAACGTCTTCTCTTAAGTTATTTTCTTTTATTTTAAGTCTCGACCCCCTAAACTATTTTTATTACTTTATTTTAAAAAAATACTAGTATTCTAAATATACAATGATTTTGTTATGATATTTATTCAAACTACACTTCCACACACCTCTATCTAAAGGGTAAATAAGATACTGTTTTTGTGGATGACGAACTACTGCCTCACGAAATGACGATTGTTAAATCTTCTCCTACCACCTATCATGGTGGCCATTATGATGGCACTATATCTATATATGATATATATTATTTTTTATTTTTTCTCTATTGTTCTGTGATTTTTTATTTTACAAACATACCTTTAAGCATTCCAATATGTGTAAACACACTAATTTCATTTGAAAAAGCCCGGACTACCACCCCCTCAAGGTGATATGATTCGCTCATGACATACATTGAACATATAAAGGATGGAATTATGAAATTATGTAAGATATATATATGTATATATTATTATATTATACTATAATTATAATATAACTATGTATCATTAATTTCTCATTTCACTAAATATGAAATAGAAACCAAAGTAGCATTCATGAATATGTACGGCTTACCGTCTCCATGAACGGTACATTTCATTTATTATCTACAAAAGTTATGTACTATTATAAATACGAATATATACTGGATATATATGATATATATAATATCTAAATCATGAATTTTATTCTAGAGATAATGTAATTTTGACTACATGGACAATTTTTAATTATAACAAGTTCATTTTTTACTCAAGTTCCGAACATAGACAAAATGTCTAATATGAACTAAAATAATTAACTAATTGTTATAGTTGGGTAATAAGTGATATAAATGGAATAATAAACTTGAATTTGGCTTTTAAGAATGTATAGATTAACTTAAGTTCATTTTTGAGGAAGAATGAGGAACAAATGAGTCATGTCGGGCACAAGGTAAGGGGTCTCTTATCTCAGTTTTAATTCCTTGAGATTTCCATTGTTCGCCTCTTATTTCTTGCATGTGGTGTATTTTGCACTAAAATTTGTTATATATTATCATGATTCTATTTATATTCATGGTATTCTAGTATTCATTTGGTTGTTAATAACTTTTGTTCATACGACTCGATTGATTAAAACATGGTAAGCGATATTCATCTCACTTTTTAATCCAGTGAGATTAATGATATATTTTCCACTATATCCTTGTTTTGGTTTATGTACTGCCTATGATTGTATTATTTTTGTATTTAATTTAATTTATGGGTAATTATATCTTCTTTGTATGATCCTTCTTTCATGGAGTGTATGATTTGTAAGTTACCAAATTGAAAAGGGAACCTTTAACCCTCCTCTTTTTATAAGACTTCTTTTTGTTATGTCTTTTAATTTACATCTTCTTATGTTTGGATATGTCATTCTATATCTTTATTGCTATAAATTTTTTGTCCAAGTGATGAGATAGAGTTTTCCCTCTCATCACCTCATTTTCATAATTTTAATGTGACACAGCTATCAAATTTATATATGAGAACTTCTTAACCCAATTTCTATTCTTTGGGGTTAAACTTCTAATTCTTGATTATTTCGTGTTATAAATATATATGAATGAACTCTAATTGTTTCAAACTTAATATCAACTTAATTTAGTGTATTATTATTTGTCACACATAATTATTTAATTAATTTATCCTTAATCTATGGATACCATCTTTATAAGGGATTTCATATCAATTTAAATTCCCTTGAGACTTTATTGTTGTTATGTGACAATTCACTTTTATATGGTGTATATACTACCCTTTGAAATATTATAACCTGAATATCCTTATTCTTTTGATATTATAAGTTTTGATTTATTCTATTCTTCAATTATTTTAAGTCAAGTGTTTCCCAAGTGTTACGAGACTCTTTAACTAAAAAATCATTTTAAAAGAATTAAAGAATTATTTTTCTCAATATTTCCCATTAATTACCATGTTTTCTAAAATAAATTAGTTTTTATTTATATGGAAATTAATGTTTTAAAATTTTACTTCATTTAAAAGCTTCAAAGTGGTATGGTACACTTTAATTCAAAAATCACTATATTTAATGTTTTAAATGGTTTTGGAAATGGTTTGATTAAGAATTTATTATATCAATATCTTGAAATGATATATTGTAATTGAAATGTGGAAATATTATTAGTTAAATGTTTATATTTTCAATATTTTAGGTGTTATGATTTTATAATGGTCCTGGGACATTTGATAGGTGGTTACGTGATAAACCAAATGATGCGTGGTGCCATGATAAATCAGGATGAGTGGTGACATTATAACCCCAAACTCCTTGGGTATGGATGTTGGCCATATGGCTATTACATTTAGTGAAATGTGTGGAATTTGATTATATGGTTATTCCATTTAAGTACATTTATGCACCAAGTTACCTATATATTCTATGTGTGCTTTCTATGGGTTTTATGGTATTCTTTTGGTTACAAAAGGTTAAGCAATGATATTTTTTTAGAGAAGAGTATTTACTAGTTCATAAATTTGAAAAGTATTAATTATGATAAAGTATTCATGGTTTACTTGTTTTTTTTTTGAAAAACTAATAGCTTTCCTTCTTTGTGTATCCCTGATTGAGCTTTTTACTCATCTAAATTTTATGAAATTTTTTTCTAGAGGACATGAAGTGGAATAGGGATAAGGATGGGATCCAGGAAAAGTTGTGATGTCAAAAACATTTAACTAGAAATGATTCTTTTTAACAGTTTATATTTTATAAAAAAAATTAATACTGAGAAGTAGTGTCTACATGTAATATTCTAGCTGATATGTAACAGTTAAGACCTAATTCTCTAAAAATCTAAACCTGAAAAGATCTGCAGTGTAAATTCATAATTTTATTCAAGATTATATAATGTTTAAGGTTTAGTCCTAATAGTTGGTATCAGAGGTTGGTTTTGGTAACTATAGAGGTTAGGGTGTTATTTAAGCATAAATGACATAACCATAATGGTTAGCATATTAGAAAGATACATAGTTATTTTAGGTAAATTTAATGAGAATAAGATAACATGAATAAGTCTATCATAGTATTTTTCCTCCTCATAAGATATTTTATGATGATTTTACTGATATAATCACACTGGCCTATTTGGTTTTAGTAAATGGTTGGATCTAGCAGGAACCAAATTAACAGTAGATTTGAAGAAAACTATGACAGTTTTCTGAATGAGAAACTAAATTAAATTGGAGTTGCAATGAGAACTCTTGTGGTTATTCTCAACTAAATATCAGGATTCATGAATGACCACCTAATCCTTGGTGATTTTTATAAGTCGTCTTATATGTGAGAAACAAGTCCCTATGGAAGTTCAGGTAATAATCATAATGGTATGTATGTTCAAAAACCTATGTGTCAAGGACGTGGAAAGAAACACCTTGGAAAATGCTTCAAAGGGATGGGAATATTCTATAGATGTGGGAATGAAGGTCATAAAGCATGAACCTATGATGGAAAAAGGAAGCATCCAGTTGACTCTAGGAAAGGGAAAGAAGTTCTTTCTGAGTGATCAACTGACTAATTTAAATAAGGTTTGCAAGGTCATTATACCAAAATATGTCTTACAAATATGTTTTGGGAATGGGATCACCGAGATTATACAAATATATGTTTACCAATACCTAATTATTTTTTGATTGAGGATGAAGAAACTGACAATGAAAAATGAAAGGTAAGGATTATTTCATAACATATATTTTGATATTATTGAATTTTAGGATATGATTCATGATTTTTGTTTGTAGGAAGTAAGTATTTCAGAATATGTTGGTAAGGAATGGTTAATGGATCATGTAGAACGTTGAGTGAGTAAGAAGTAAAAATATAATGGATTCAAGAGTCATGGTACATTTTAGTATGATGAAATGATTAAAAGTATTAAGGCTCTTTTGATGATGGGATTACATTGGAAGACCTTTTATATTATGTGTAACCGTGAAGTTTGATATATGAAAATGTTACTAAAGAAATATTTTATTTTATTTTGATGAGTAATGGTGGAATATTATTTTGGAAGAATAAATGTTTTTATTATGGAAATATAGTGATTTGGGTTATTTATTGAAATGATTAACCTATCATAGAGAATATGTGATTTGGTTAATTACACTTCAGTATGAGAATTTAAGAGTAGTCAATTTTATTTGGAAATAAATGTTCAGATTTACTGTGGAAGACTATGTGATTAAATCCTTCTGAGTTTTGGGTTACAATCATAGTTTGGGTTACATTGAAATTTTTTAAGAACATTTGTTTATTGAATGGTATTTTTTGAACTTCGGGTAATTCTTATCGAATTTTTTGGATTAAGATTAGCATTTCTTTTCATAAAGTATTATCTGTTTTTTGGGATTATCTGATCTTGTACTAAACGTTTTTGTTTGGGTGGATGTATATAGATATGGGAAATATATAGTAAATATTTTGTGGTTTATCTGATACTCTAGAATTTGATTCTAGTGCTTTTATTGTGACCAGATTAGTTTGAATACTCATCGTTCAGAGAAAAGATGAGTTTTTGGAAGAAATTTAGTAAAGGATGAAATTCTATATGACAAGTCAGTATGTTTCCTTATGTTTTTAGTTAATCTAGGAAATAAATTCCTTGGCATTATGAAAATTAATTTAAATTAAAAATATTTTCCATTAACTTTTCATACTGAGGAATCAAAGACTGTTTAACCCATCACAAGTTTGTGATATTCTGGTGGTTAACATTCTCCTAATCTTGTTTTCTACCACACTCCATCCAACCTTGATGGTTTGTTTCTATTCAATATCCATGTTTTCATACATGGAATCCTAGTATGGGGTATCTTGGGTGACCATTGCATTTATCTTTCTTTTTTTTAAGGTGATATTTTTTATTTACTCTTTCTCTGATGTGGTAATTTTAATAAAGCTTCCAAGCCTAATTTTAAAATTGCGAGGACGTAATTTCCAATGGGGAGAAGGATGCAACATTCCAGATAAATGAAGAATATAACATTTCCATATTAATTAATATTTTTTAATTAAATATAAATTTTATTTTAAATTGGATGATATATTCAGTGGTGTAGCTGACATGCAACAATGGGTTTCCCCAAAGTCTTATGTTGCAGACAATGCTGAGTCATACTAGAAAATAATAATATATTATTATTTTAAATTGTATTTAAATCCTAGTTATTTTAATGGTAAGAATGAATAGAACTAAATACAATATGATTATACATGTTTTGTTAAATGTTTTTACATTTATCGAATAAAAGGTAGAGGCTTAAAATGTGAATGAATCAAATTTTAAGCATAAATACTCTAATATATTTTTAAATGTCGATTTACTGCCTTTTTATGCAGAAATATCTTTAAATCTATTTTTGGTCACTTTTATATGTATTATAATTCAAAAAATAAAATTCTTCTTTAGATTCGGGACATTAAAATTTACTTTGGGTAAATTTTTAGTATTTTTATGATAAAATTATTTTTTTTGTATTTTTCGGAAAAAATTCTTTAGATTCTGTGCGGTTCGGGCGGCTCGGCCTAGGATGTTGAGCTATTTAGGCCAGCAGCTCTGCGTGGGAGGCCACGGGATGACTCAGGAGGTGAGCACGGCTCGGCCGGGTAGGCTGGTGGCAGGCCAACAGGCGGCCGAGAGGGCGCCGGGTAGGCTGGGCAGGGCACACGGGAAGCTGCGGGCAGGCCAACGGGGCATGCGGGCAGGCCACGGGCAGGCCGACAGGGCACGCGGGAGGCGAGTAGGGATGAACCAGCTTGTTGGTTTAGGAGCACGCCATTCTAGAGTTAGTGGTTCAAAGATTCCTATGAACATACTTGAGATGAATTCATACTTGTCAATGATAATTTCATGTAAAACAACATGAATGACATTGACAGGAAGGTGCTGCATCCAAATTCATCTTCCCCGTTATTCCACACCATCCTAAAGGCAGCCCTAGGGATCTAGGAGAAGGGGTGGAATGATGGGTGGGATATGCTCAAGGGTGGAAATTTCACATATGATTGGGCCTGGGCCTATTGGGTAGGATTATCATGAAAGGATTTCGTGGTAGATCTTAGGAAAGTGGGTCTGTATGAGGTGTCTTGGGCCTCTCAATTCTATATCTATCAGCCGAAACAACTAATGTCAGAGTTGTTCATAAAATGTTGGTTGAGGACCAAAACCATCCATTTACACCATTGAGAGGTTAAAATCAGTCTATGGGACCTACATCAGATCTCGGGGGTCCCAATACTGGGGGTGATGTATGATGATTTCCTCCCTGTTTTGAGTGTATGGGAGGACCCAGAAAAAATGTTTCCATTGGAATGGGCATTGATGGACCTGGTGCCGGGGGAGGACAAACTGCCGGTAAGGGACGTCCATTTAAAATGGTGGTTCAAGCAATTCTTGAAATTCCTAAGAAATAGGTAGTTCCCTATGAGGTCTCAGACTTTCCCAAAGGGGTCTCAATGAGGCAAGGAGCACTCATACTGGCGGATTTTGGAGGATATGAAGTGGAAAAATTGGGGATTCATTGTCAGTACCGAGTAACAACTAGTAGTAAGGTTGGATGTATTCATTGAGGTGCTTATATGTGGTTGGATCCTACCCGTTAGAGACACGAACATGGGCATGTGACCAAGAACATTTATCATGGATTCCATGTTGGAGATAGGGGGACAAGTCAACCAATGGATCATGAGGCTCTCCATGTTATATAAAATTCTATTGAATATTAGCGAGTGGAAGAAGCTGTAGAGGATATGTGGGCTGTTTCACCTTCTGTATGGGTGGATAGAGACACATATTAGGGATATCTATGAATATCTTAACCCAATATCCCCTTTAGGATTGAATTTTCTCCCATCCATTCTGAATTCAATGGGGATCTTTTCGACTAAGTTGACCATGCTGCTGGTGCTGAACCGGGTCTGGAAGGCAGATGAGTTAAACTTCATCCCATTAATATTTCCAACAGGTGTGTTCACTGATGACAGACATTGAACCGAAGATCATCGGTCCTACCTCTTTTCCCTTCAGGGTGGAGTCTTGGTGGTATGAGTTGACTACATGTCTTTTTGCGAACCGTATACCCCAAAACGTTTTGTGAGTCATTTTTGGTGTATGTAGAAGTTGACCCCGTGGGTCTACATGGGGGTGACTCACAACGAGAACTCACGTGTGATGAGGTAGTTGTGGCTCATGTTCATGCAAGAGGATGGGAAGATGCGGAATGAGCTTCCTTCACCCACAGCTGTCTTCGGGCTGGTGAAGAAGTATGCCAAGAGATGGGAGGCGGCCTATTCGGGTGAGATGCTAAAGAAACCAACCATTCGGGCCAACGAATGGGTGCCTCCCCAACCCTGAAGCTAGAATCAGAAGGTGGGGAGGACATCCCGTGATGGTGGGACTGTGGTGGTGGTGAGGCCCGCACCGATCAGAAGGAAGGCGGTAGCGGCGGACCCAACGGTCCCAGAAGAGTAGATTCATTTAGAGGGGAGGCCACCAAGGGGATTCTGCAGGTTATCCACCCTGGCTCTGAAGAAGTGGTTTCTCCATTTAGACATTCTAGAGAACACATTATTCCTAGAATCTTGGGACATCTGGGATGTCAATTGGAAATTCTTCAATCCATAAAAGATGTGGTGAAACCTGAACAAACTCAAGATGGATTTTATGGGGATTAGTCATTTCAGTACCGACTTTATAGTGTCCTAGGAAGATGTAGAGAAATATTTGGCTGAGATAGAGGACATTGTGCACTCTCAGGGGTGCCCCGTGTCCAATGAAGGATTTGGTAAAAGTGTTGTAGGATCTAATTACACCCCCACCCACGCATTTGTTAGCTAATGAATTGAGAGAACACTTTCCCTTACCCGATGAGTTATATGTATCCTCCTTGGGGGAGGAGGCTTGTAGAGGGAGTACTATAGGGATTGGTGAAGCTTACAATTTAGACCCCCAACATAAAGAGTTTTCAGAGGCCTTCAAGTTAAAACCCTTATTTCCTTCCTTAAGGTCTGCTTCCCAGTTAAATAGGACTCCTTGTTAACATTTGAACTATGCAGGAGGGCCCCTTATGTGGAACCCACTCTCACCTAGTAGTAGATTCCACTGTAGGAACATCAGAATTTGCGCCTGTGGCTAAGACAATAATCGTGCCGGGAGGTGCTGTGACATCTAGGGTGGTCCTTCCAGAACCTTTAGACTTCCCAGCAATATGTGGAGGGCAACCCTTCGGCGTTCTGACAACAGAAACCTAGGAAAGTGACCAGATATTTGATCTCTGTATGTATCCTTCACATAATATGTAACGGTCATCCATCAATCAGATTAACTAATGGTTGCGTGCCTCGTGTATGCCCATTTCATTAAATGGCATGGGCTTCCTTGACAAGGTAGGTTGTAACTTCTAGAGGTGACTTTCTCAGGGGGATTTCGATGGTCATGGAGGCGGAAACTCAAACTGACCAAGCTACAACCCTCCCGATCAATGGTGGGACCGTTAGTAAGAAAAAACCTGAGATCATTGAGGTGGGGTTTGATGATGATGATTGATTGGAAAACAGAGATTTGACACCAGATATATACCCTACTGATGTGTTCTTGGGGGTATTTCCCATATATGAGCCTACAAACGCCGCGGATCGGGACGAGATGACCTTCGATGAGGAGGATATAAAAATCGTCCTTCACCGGTCATGGAATATGATTAAGTGCTTCATCAATAAAACCCCTCAATAACAATGTATAGACTATATGGGGAGGCTTTGTTCCCGACTGCATGAACATTGCATTGGGGGAGTGGATACTCAGTGTCCTCACATGCTTTTCTGAGATCTCATGGCTGAGACGATTTGGGAATATGACTCTGGCCAGGGTGTGGGTTGGAAATGGAGAAAAGTGGTGAAGTTCATGAGGCTCAGGAGGCTGAAAATTAGATTCAATGGCTGCAGGTCAGGGAAAATGAGCAACTTTCTTCCCTCGCTGCGCAATTAGAGCTCATATCGAGGATGAAGGCCTTGCTGGAAGATTCCGAAGAATGGATGAAACAAGCCTCTGAGGAAATGGATATCATCCAGAGTGATGATAAGCAGGCCCAGATTTCAGAGGACGTACTACAAGAAATTTCTATCAAGGAGGAGTGGGAAATGAACAGGAGATATTGAATCCTGGATGCCTCAAGTTAGAGAGTGGAAGAGCTGCAACATTCTTCTGATGGGTCAACCCATCCATGGGATGGGTTGATCCTCGGGTATTGTAATGCATGTAACTTTTGACAATACTTTCATGATTCGATTATTTATGTTGGACGCATGCATGAGTTCTGTTATTTTCTTCATCCTGGTACATGTCTTTCACATTCGTGAAACATTCGGCGATCAATCCCTAAGATCATGTGGGTCAGGCTCGATGTGAGAAACAAGGAATGAACACCTTTTTTTCCACCCGAATAAGAGAGTCCCAACAAAGCTTCAGGAATCCAGGGATTGAACAACCATTTAAAATTTTTGGGATGAAAGAGGGAGGCCTGACTGGATAATGAAGGTCTCAGATCATCCGAATTTACAATTTCCCAATGTGCTTTATTTCAAGAGTGGGGTAACACCGGGGGTGATGGAATTAATTAGAACATAGGGGAATGGAAGGTGTGAATCACGATACCCAAAATTAAAAACACTATAGTGGTGACGTGACAATGAAGGGTATCTTTTTATCGTGTTCAAAACATAATATCCTTATAATGTTATCCTGAAATAGGGACAACAAATGAGGGCTGACCGCTGAACCTGTTCGAAACAAGGGGCCTGACAAAATATTTTATAATTTAGTCTTCAAAAACATTGGCACAGGATAGTAGGCAAGCCATAGGTTGAGAATCTATACTATTAAGAGGTTCCTTTAGACATTAAAGAGGATGAGTTTCCAAATAAAGGGTATTCAAATCATGAAGATTGGAGTGATGGGTTGTTCGAATGGAGTCTAACACTCATGAAATTACACCACTGTGGTGAAAACACATTTGGTGGGTGCATCAGTCTTACCATAGATCAATATTCTTTCTAAACAAGACCCCTCTGGTGAGGAAATGGAATGCCTTGTGGTTTTATGTCATACCAAGGAGGACAATGGACATGTAGATAAAAATCGTACAATGTGTACAGTGCACATAATTTTATGGTCATACCGTTGGGACCAAGGCTATCAGTTTAAAGTCACATTGCATGGAATATAGGCTCCTAGTTCATGGTTATAGGGAATGGACCTCAATTGAGGCTGAGGGGCCCGAAGGGTTAATGACCCTAGGGATGGGCCCGAGGCCAAATGCATGGGCGTCACTAAGTATCCCATAAGGATGAGAATATTTCCAAACATAGTTCTTGAGAACGGCATGGTTAGAGACCAATGCTGGTAGGGGGAATCCTCTCTAGCGAGGAAGATGAAGAATCCCATAATTATCATGGGGAGTCCTGAACTTGTTCAGGGTAGGGGCCATTGTTTAAATTCATCATTCGAGGACATGGATACCCAAAAATGAAATGTGTGGAGTTCTACATAACACAACATGAATGAGGACCATAAGAGTCCATGCCACACCACATGCTATCAGGATAATCCTTAGGTCAAGGGACTGAAGGTGAAAACTGGGCTCGGACTAAGATAGGTTGTTTGGGCGTTCCTATGTGTCCCATGAGAATGGTAATCAAGACACACATAGTTCTGAGAGTGCAGTTTAAAGTCATACAGGGCGAAAGGCATGGGTGGAATGGATGTGCTAGAACATGTCCTACCAAAACTACTAATCCCAAAGGATTCATGATCGATGTGAGAAACAAGGAGTAGTGGTTGGACTTTCCTGGTACAGAGAGTCACACATCAGGTGAAATAGAATGTTAGGCGAATGATGTCCCTAATGTATTGACCCGCCTTATTAACATGAATAGATGCATTGAGGTGTAGAACCAAGTGTGTTGGAATTCCACTTAAACATAAGGGAGTGGGAGATTGTGAATCATGATGCCAGATATATGGACCACAAAGTTAGTGGAATGAAGATAGAGGATTAATTCTGACCATGTTCGAATCACAGTATCTGTTTCACATTATCCTGGAATGGTGACTGAAAAATGAGGGTCGACCACTAACCAATTTTTAAACATGGGACCTGTCACAAATGTTGTCTATGGTCTTTAGAGGGCATTGGACAAAGACGGTAGGTGAGACAATGTGGTAGGAGACCAGGCCATAAAGGGGGTCCCTTCAGACATGGAAGAGGATGAGGATCCAAATAACAGGCTCATGAAGCTTGGACATGGAACGAGGGAATTTCCCTGTGAAAATTCCACACTTTAGTATCATTGTCCCAATGAATTTTAGTATGACTATAAGATGTCTCAGATAGAGGGATTTGAGTCCCTTTCCAAGAACAAGGGTCCTAGGGTCGCATGATTTCAGCTTAAGGTTGTATGGTGTACCATTAAGGGGGTACTTGATTTAGTGAAATGATCACAGAGTAGAAAAGTGATTGAAACTGATGCATATTTCCCTTAGAAAGATCTCAGTTTACGGTCACAGAACATGGACCAGGCTGGGTTATGTGGTGCAATTGTTTCTAAACATGAAAAAATGCGAAATATAAGAGGTACTCAACACATCACATACATCTCAAGAAACTGTGGGCCAAGGGGCTTATAATGGGGCAGGATTTATGATCCCTGGTGTTGGGCCCACAGAAAGGACATCCATGCATTCCTACATATCCCATCAGGATGGGAATCAAGCCACAGTTATTTCTGGGAATGTTGTCTTTATGACTCATAAAAAGGACTTAGATATATCTTAGTTTAGGATCCTAAAAATTAGAACATAAATGGTAAGGAATGGTGGAGACACCTGGTGAGATAATTATGAAACCCTACGTGAATGTGGATATGGTGTCCATACAACCATCTGATCCTTGTGTAGTTCTTAGGTTGAGGGAAAAAAATAAATTTTATGTCGGGCCCGAGGAAAATTTTATCGGCGTGGCTACATACCCCATGAGAATCGGAATCATGTCATACATAGTTCTAGAAATGGCATGTTAAGTTTCCAATTCTATGAATGATAAGGTCGTTTAGGTATAGTCCACAAACCAAAATAAGCGGTATTTGATAGATATTGTTTATCCTTTTGGATAGTTTTCTGTCTCTTTTTTGTGATGCAATAAACTAAGGATAGAGGATCCTAGTGTTTCTATAAGATTCAAGCATCATGTAGGCATTGAAAAATGGTATGGTGAATCAAAAATACCCAACATGATTCCCCCTCGAGTGAGGGCATCACAGTGTTGTTATGTTTTTCTTTGTGCATCCAGGACAATAATTTCATAGTTTAGGTTCGTATGATATGACCAATAATGCATTTTAACATCATGCAATAAATATGAAATAGTTTAATCTCATGGGGGACTAGGCTGTATTGTTTAACATCATATGGCTTGGACATATAAAGAAGTAATGTGGTTTTAGATGAGAATGTACATGGCATGATAAAGAAAACACGACGTGAATGAGGACGACGTCCACACCACACCACGTGCAATTCCGGGGAAGAATCCTTGGTAAAAGGGGCCAAAAAAGGTCATAGAATATCGGGATAGACCCGTGGACGAAGCCTCTAGGTGTTACTATGTTTCCCATGAGTATGTGAATCAATACATACATAGTTCTACGGAGAGGATGTATAAGGAGATCTTAGATTAAGGTCTTAGAGCTCAGACCATAGAGAAGATACACTCTTCCAAGTGAGCATAGACCTAGATCTGATCCCTAAGCCCACGTGAGTCAAACTCACTGAGTTAAATAAGGGTGGAAGAGGTATTTTCAACACATGGGACACACATAATGGGGAAATTGGTGTAGAGCACCGAATGATGCCTTACTGTGTCTTTGTCCTCCTAACGTGAAAATGTTCACTGGGGGATAGTACCAAGAGTGTCAATGTTCCACATTGACATGATGAAGTGGAAAAAGATGTGAATCATGCAATCGACATTTAGGGCCTGATGGGGTTGTCGTGACGATGGATGATAACAGTTGACCATGTTCGAAACATAGCATCCATATCTTGTGACCTGAAATGGGAACAAAAAATGAGTGTCAACCGCTTACTGTATTCACAACATTCGGCTTGTATCAATTGGTTGTTTTAAACCCTCTAGGATGTTAGACCGTAATGGTAGGAGATCCCTTGGTCCAATTATATATTCCATTTGGGAGTCCCTTCCGATGTAAAAGGTAATTAAAGCGCAAATGAAGGGGACACGAATCCTGAAAAATGGGCGTGAGCATGTCTATCTAGAATCTGACACTCTCGGTTCTGAACCAGAGTACTCCTAGGTAAATTGGTGAATCGCCAGAGAGGGTCGAGGAGCCCAACTTAAGATAAGATAACTTGAAAAGATGAGTGTAGAAAAGTGGAGTGAAGGGATCTCAAGAGAAATAGGTACATGGTGTGGTTGTTACAAACCCGATGCAAATGGGGATATATGCCCATTCCTGCTGTATACCCCTCCCATATAAGGACATAGACCCAGAGGCAAGAATGATAAGGAGGTTTCTAAGATATGGGGTTAGACCTGAAGATTGAATGTTCGGGTGGTCCTATGTATCCCATAAGTATGGGAATCAAGCCACACATAGTTCTGGAATGTTGTGAAGTTTTATGTCATGTGGTGAGGAAGTTGACGGGTAAATACCTCCAAGAAGAGGAACATATGGTGTAGTCATGATAAAACTTCTATAAAATTAGGACATAATCCCACACTACACCATGCATTTTGGGAGGTATGTGGGCCGAGAGGCTGGAACAAAGGGGGTGATATTGGATCTCAGGGATAGGCCAAAGGAAAAAAATATCCTAGCATTCCAACGTATCCCATGAGGATGGGAATAAAGTCATACGTATTTTAGAAAAGTCCATGTAGTTTAACATCATACAGTGAGGATGAGGGAGAATTGAAGAATGATAGGGGTACATGGGGAGTTCAACGTAGACCTGGATCCAATGGGGCCAAGTAATTTTACGCTACACCATGTGGGATCCTTTGAGATAACTACACCCTAGGGGTAAGGAAGGGAAAAATTGGGATTGGGATCATGTCTGAGAATTCCTACATATCCCATGAGGATGGGAATCAATCCATACATAGTTATTGGGGGTGATATGAAGTGTAATGTCATGGAGAAAAGACATTGGACAGTTTAAGGTCATGCAGGTCTGGCTACAGTTTAACATCATGTGGGACGACATACAATTTAAGGTCATGTATCACCGTAATGGTATATCTGCCACTCAAAGTTTAACATCATTAAGGAAAAATGAGGAATATTTTTTCATCCATAAGCTTGGATGAAATGAAAATTTTAATGTCTTGTGGTACAGACGAAACAGTTTAACGTCATGTGGGACCAGGTACTACTTAACATCCTACGGGATTACATAAAGTTTAATGGCTTGTGGTACATAACAGTTTAAGGTCATGTAGGACCCCATTGGCTCAGGAAAAGTACCTCTTGAGGAAATTGGCATTGGTGGGAAGAGTTACATATTCACCATCCATGGAAACCAAGGAATGTGCACCATTGGGATAAACCTTATGAATGATGTAAGGTCCTTCCCATTTGGGATCCAATTTTGGTGGCTTCCATCCAGGTATCATTGGTTTCCTTAGGGCCAAGACCATGCCACATTACAAGAAAGAGCATAGGAGATCATTCCTGTTGAAATCTCTTGATATCTTCTTCTGATGCCTTTCAATATTTTACATGGCATGAAGCCTGTTCTCATCGATGGCTTTCAATTAATACAGATATAATTCAACTACTTTATCGAGTGCTTTGTAATCATAGAAAGTTGTGCATAATGATGGCAACTGAATCTCGATGGGAAGGACGTCCTCTGTTCCATACAACAGGGGGTATGAGGTCACCTGTGTGGAATTATGAGTCATCGTCCAATAAGCCCAGAGGGAATTGGGGAGCTTGTCTAGCCAACTCTTCTTGTTCTGAAAAACCATTTTTTGAAAAATGTTAGAGATGTTTTTGTTGAACTCCTCAATCTTTCTATATTCATGTGCATGATAGCGGGAGGTAGGGTTAGAATTAACATTGAACTTGAAATACAATTTCTTCAACTAAGACACCTGGAAGATGGTGCCATTATCGGTGAGGATGGCGTGAGGGACTTTGAAGCAGTAGATGATGTTGGATCTCAAAAATTCAATGATATAATGGGCCTTGAACTCCTTGAGTAGAAGCGCTTCATCCCACTAGAAAAAGAAATTTTTGGTGGTCAGTATGAACCTGCATTAGCGATCTGTCGCTAGTGGATATGGTCCCATGACATCCAGTCCCCAGACCACAAAGGGACAAGAGTACTTGGTAGTGTAGAGAGGCTCTGGTTTCCAATGAAAAAAAGATGGAATGAATTTGATATGCATGGGACCTCTTGGAAAACATGATGCAGTCACATATCATGGAGGGAAAAAATTCCCCTGTGTCTGGATCTAGAGAGATAACTTCGGCCCAGTTTGATGAGCCCCACATGAACCATCTTGAACCTCCTACATTACTTGAAAAATCTCAACACCTTGATTGCAGTGGAGAATAACCCCATAAAAACCAAGCTTGTAGAGGATCTTCCCAAGACCAGGACCACTCTGGAAGGTAGACTGTTGTGCGTGACGTCAGATTCGTTTGCAATCAGCTCGATTTTCCAGGATATTACAATTTTGGAGGTACTAGAAGAAGGAGGTTCTCCAGTCGAGATTCACTTCAAAAACTACATCCCGGGGAACTGGAGGTCCTACTATAGAGGCTCTGATGGTAAGGTGGATTACCTGTAGGATTTCAATTTTATTTTGAGTGAAAGGAGCGATGACTCTCTGTTGTGCCACATGGATAATAAAATCATACTATTCGGGCCCTGTATGTGATATAGCTAGGCTGGCCAAGGCATCAGCTCGACCATTTTGGGATCGAGGGTCATGAGTAACTTCTGTCCGAGATGGGAAATGGGCCATTAGCTAGAGGGTGAATTTCAACAGTGGTATGAGTTCTGATATTCTGACGACATATTCACTATTGATATTCTTGATGACTAGTTCAAAGTCCCCTTTCACATGCAAGTGGGGAATGTCAATATCGAGGTCCAACTTGAGGCCAATGATGAGAGCCTGGTACTCCACCCCATTGTTGGAGAATCCTTCTAATAGAAGGAATAAATACAGATGAACAACTTGTGATAGATTAATGAAGATGATACCCAGGCCTACTCAGTTGATCCTAGGGTCATTGATCCTTATTCAGTATGGCTCCAAAAAGCACCATAAAATTGAATTTTCCATATCGGAATAGCTTGGTCCACTGAGAGGATGGTCTCATCAGGGAAATCAAGGTCCAGGGACTAGTCTGCAGGAGATGGATGGGCGATGAGGATATCTACGAATTCATGCCCTTTAATATTCATATGAGGGACAAACATGATGTCAAACTACTTGCGAATCACTGCCCACTAAGATAGGCGACCTATCATCATGGGGAAGTTTAGGATGTACTTCAGTGGATCTACTCGGGATACCGGTTTTAACTCATGATGCTATAGGTAATGCCGCAATTTCTGGAATGAAAATACCAGTGCAAGGAAGATCTTCTTGATAGGGGCGTATCTTGTCTCCATACCCAGGAGCATGTGACTATGGTAGTAGAGACTATTTTTAGTTCCCTCTTTGTTCTTCTGGGCGATAAGGGAACTGATAGATCATTCCAGGGTAGTCAAAAAAAGGACCAACGGCTTTACAGAGATGGGTGGCATCAAGATCAGAGGCTAGCGTAGATACTGCTTGATTTCCTCAAAAGAAGTCAAACATTCTTCGTCCCAATGATATACAATGCCTTTCTTCATGAGTATAGAATATGGATTACACTGACCATACAAATTTTAAATGAATCATAGTATGTAGGCTAAGTGTCCTTGAATGCCTCGAAGGTTCCAAATGTTTCTCAGGGGAGACATTTGTTTAATGGACATGATCTTCTTTGGGTTGATCTTGATGCCCTTATATCTAACAACAAAGCTATGAAACATCCAGTGGTAACCCCGAAGGCACACTTCAATGGGTTAATCTTCAGGTGGCGATAACGGAGGAAGAATAACACTTTCTCAAGGACTCTGAGATGGTCCTGAGGCTGTTGAGATTTGACGACCAGATCGTCCACGTAGCATTCCACTAATTCCCTAAGGATCGGTATAAATATGTGATGCATGGAACGCTGATAGGTGGAAGTAGATTTTTTTAAACTGAAGGGAATTGCTTGGTAACAGAATGAACTTTGTGATGCCGTGAAGGCCATATATTCCTCATCCTCAGGATCCATTCAGATATAGTTATACCTGGAGTATCCATCCATGAATGAGAGGGCCTGGAACCCGGCTGTAGTGTCAATCAACAATTTAGTCATAGGGAGGGAAAAATCATCCTTCAGACAGTGACTGTTGAGATCCCAAAAGTTGATACAGACCCTGATCTGTTTGTTCTTCTTCCTTATGGGCACAATGTTGGCTAACCATCTAGGGTATTGGACCTCCTTGGAGAAATTGGCACTGATTAGCTTATCAAATTCTGCCTCAACCATGGAACCATGAGAAGAGTTCATTTTTCTGGGAGGCTGCTTAATCTCGCAGTGGTTTACTGGAAGACCAAAGTGGTGGATGACAACCTGGGGATCTAGACCTGGCATTTCTTTATAGCTCTAAGAAAATACATAATGGTTTTGTTTGAGGAATTCTATGTACTAATGTTTCTCTTCGATTGACATAGCATCACAAATAAATGTGGGCTTTGGATCCGCCTCGCTACCGATGTTTACCGGTACCAATTCATCGACCGTGGGGGAGATGCCATCTTCAACGGTTGGAGGGGTATCCTCTAAATTATATTATTTACTTATGGAGGAGGGATCTTCAGTAGGAGGAGTTTCCCATGAGTTAACATATCCCAATGGTATATTGGTACCAGCTAGAGCGGTAGTGGACACTGCATCGGGGAACTCTCATGCTCCCGAAACCATAACACTAAAAGGTGTCGATCCAATCCCATATAGTCTTCGGACCAAGTTTCCAAACATGATGATATTGAATAAATAGTGATGTATTGGCTTGATAAAGTTTATCCCTACCCAGATAAAGAAGTATGTATAGTGTATTTCTGTTTCCATGGGGTGGACATCCCGATATCTTATTGGTGTAGGGGGATCTCGGATAAACTGAGCTTTATTGTGTAGGAGAATGAGGTGATATTCCAACATCAGATATACTTAGTAATGTTATCCAACTAATACCAGAAACAATGAAGAATTATCCCATGTCCAATGTTGCAGCCACAGATCGATGGATTGGAAAGATGTAGGCATCATCTAGATCTCTCCACAGGTTGATCGCAGTTGTGGGATACTCAACCTCATTAGCCTGTATCTTCTTGTATTTCTCTTGTAATAGTTGAGATCTAGATAGAGAGACTCACAAGTGGAAAAGGGAGATTTTTCCCCTTGGAATATTCCCACTCGTCCATTTAGGGAGTACTTGAGGCACTGGTGATACGATGAAGGGACCACCGCATGCAGGTGGAACAATGGAGTGCCCATCAATGCATTGTAAGAAGTGTCCAGTGAAACAAACATGATCTTGGTACAAGATTCTAGACCATTGAACTGGGTTTCTAAGTGCATTTTTATGACTTGTGTTTGTTTCATCCTCTCATTACCTTGAATTTTCATGTCATAGGGACTCAGATCAGCCTCAGACAAACCCAGTTTTTGTAGTGTCAGAGTAGGGAATAGGTTTATCCCAGAGCCTGTATCGAGAAGGAAACAACGAAACTATACGTCATTAAAATGGCTGGTGATGTATACTGAGAGGATGTTACCCTGTATGGGGGAGCCTTCATCTTCAACAAAGAATGAGCTGATGTTCTGGCATTCATCTTGCTTGACTACCTCAGCATGGAAGGATTCTCTGGCTACTACCACCGTCCTGAACTGGAGGGGGATTCTTAAGGCCTTGGTGAGGGCTCCACGCATATCTTTTGAAAGGAGAAAGGTCTTAAGGATGGATAGCCCTATAGGAATGATGGCGAGATTCTTGAGGACATCCTACTTCCATGCCATGTGTGAGCTTCTACTTACAGGAGGTCACTCTATGACAAAATGTATGGTGGGCCCTGCCGGCTGGACCGGTGGCTGATTGGTGCTAGGAATGTCCCGTTTCCCACTAGTCAAAGCCTATTAATTTTCTACCGGATGAGGGAAAGATGACTAAGAATGGTCTGACATGGAGTGTGACTGATCATGTCACGGTCGAGGTGGCTCCACCTGATCAAGTTGCACAAACGGAGGTGAAAATAGTTCTGATGACATCATATGAGAAGGTTGTGTGTGCTAAAACATGCATTGGTCCTACTGTATGGTTTTAGTGGCATGAATTTCCTAGTTGGAAGTGATGACTGAGGAACTCTGACGACCCATATTTTCACAGATCCATCGACACTAGTGACGACCGGGAACATTGTGAGGATCTTCCTGGCGCTTTTCTCCGCTAGAAATATTGTAGGGGTTTACCAGTTCTACGGTATTAACCAAGGCACGCCCTGGAATGTCACATGAATTATCCTCCACCACTAAATAGATTCTAGGGGGGATCTTCATCCTTGCAGTCATGAAGTGACCCAGAGTACGGGATGATGATGGCATCAGTGGGGGGCTTTGTTTTCCCTTGAGCCACTGATGCTTTCTCTTTTAGGAAGAGGGAGGTTGAGTCGTTGATACAGAGCTACTCGTTGCGGGTGACACAACATATTCTGAAGGTTCAGATTGATTAATACAAGCATGGATAATACCATGGGCACATCTTTCTACCTTACAGGCTATCTAGTCACCACTCTTCTTGGACCCACAGTTCAAAACCTGATGCCACTCGCCTTCGCTGTAAGTACTACTATTGGGCTACACGAATACACATGACACTTGTTCTGAATATGGTCCTGACCTAACTATGTTGTTCTTGACTTGGTCATAAATCCAACCATTAAAATTATAACACTGTTTAAGGGTGTTCCATATGATCTAGGGATTGGGGCACTAGTTGGGGCGATCTGTTAGATCCTCCTCTTCTGGCCACTTGCATTTCGGAAAACGTAGAATTCCTTATTCCAAGGAACTGTGGAAATAACTAGGGACCATAGCCTCATTGAATGTGAATTACCGGTTTCTCCTATCTGGGAAGGGGGCCCTAGGATCCTGACCCTGACGAGAGGCTGGGCGAGCCTATCGAGTAGTTGGATCCTGGTTATCTCGCTTAGGCAGTGGTGACACATTGCGCAGGGGACGCCTGTGGGTTC
Organism: Viscum album; assembly: GCA_963277665.1. NCBI lineage: Eukaryota > Viridiplantae > Streptophyta > Magnoliopsida > Santalales > Viscaceae > Viscum > Viscum album. The sequence continues at coordinate 861,086,876 of OY728123.1, read as the reverse complement.
TGAGGTGAGCGTTGTTGGGCCAGAGGCTATTCCTGAGGTAGAGGGCCCCTACAAGGATGTGGAGGAAGCTCCACTGGTAACAAATCTATTTTCCTGGGAGCCTCTATCTGTGCCACTATGGTGGGCTCATCCTTAGCATCCCTTCTTGTGTAAATCATAGAAAGCAATAGGTGTGCCTAAGTAGCCTACTGTAAGAATTCCTATAATCACTAGGCCTTATCAAGGAAGTCTATGAATCACCCAGGGTAGTTCTAGGTGATCATAAAGGAGAAAAGTTCTATCTTGACAGTCCTCACACACATCATCAGTAGCTGTTCCTCAGTCAGCAGCATGTCTAGGGAGTATGTGAGCCCTTTCCACTGGGCGACAAAGTCTGTGATGCACTCATGAGACCTCTTCTTACAATTTAAGAGGACCTAAATACTTGTCTTCTAAGTAGTATAAATGAACTGGTAATGAAATTTCATACAATGATCTTCCCAACCAGCTACTGATCCGATGGGTAGCTAGTTGTACTAGAAAAATACAGGCCCTTCCAATGTCTGTATGAAGCATCAGTGTTTGGTAGCTTCTTGAAGTTCTAGAGTTCCCAGCATTGGTCCAAACATTGAGATGAAGTGGGCTAGATGCAGTAGCGGATCACCCATCCCATTGAAGGGGGAAAGGGTGGGATTCTGAATCTCAGGTTGCTCGAAGATCGTCCACCCATTCTGGATACGGCTTTCCATCAGGAGGGATCACCACATGTCGGGTCTCCGATGCCTCGAGGTGGGAAACGAGTGAATCCATTAGATCATTTGGATAGGGGTTCCTATCTTTATGAGGATCCCTAACCACCAGTGCCTTGGAAGGTTCCTCAACCTGATAAGTAGGTCCGATGGATTGGGGATCGGCTGGTCGAATGACATTCAGAGCAGCCGGGGGAACCTGAGATGGGTCCTGGAGATTGTCACGTCTTGATGGTGGATTTGGTGACTCATACAGCACCCTCTTTCCATATGGTCAATCCTCTACCCTGTTTGTGTGGGAAGGATGGTCAGGGGCACATGGAGTCAATTCACTAGGGGGAGTTGTACCTTCCCCTGTTGTCCCAGCTGAGGATCCTCGTAGTATGGTCATTGCTCCACAACACATTCGGAAAGGAGGTTATCAACCATCTTCTTGTTCTATGTGAGATGTTGACGCAATGATGATTTCTAAGGATCATCCTTCATATTTTGCACTATGTCAGACAGGTCAGAGGGTTTGATGGCTCTAAGGTTCTCTATACCCTTCTTGAGATTTTGGATGAGGGCCAGTGCCTCAGTGGGTATGGGAAGACCCAATAGATTTATACACTAGCGAGTAACCCTTCCTGATGGGTCCAAAAGGTATGGAACTCCCCCCAGGGGGTATATTTTACCCACAGAGTTCTATTTCCATATATTCCGTTGATAAATCAGCCATGTTAATTGCGACTCTATATGGAGGCATATCCTCGATATCGCCCAGAAAGTCGGGCAGGAGATGGCTGGAACAAAAGTGTATGATAGTATACTACAACCAACCATAGATCTTCATGTGGGGGAGCCTCCATGATAATCCTATGTAGCACTTTATAGTTATGGATGCATCATTGTTGGAGGGTATTATGGAAACCTAGTGACTCAGGGCACTGGGGCACAGGGACCGTGACCAAATCCACCAATCCGCATTGTTGACCATGGTCTTCAAGGTGTGAATAAATCTGGGTTTAATCCACTTACCGAAGATGTAGATGAAAGTTAGTCACCCAAAGTGTCTGCCAAAAGCATCCAACCTCCTTTTGTGTGAGTGATTCTAGTGCACTGAAATTCGGTGTTGTGATCAGCCAAAACATCTTTGGGAAATGGTCTGCCACAAGAATGTACCACATGATCCTCGGCCCAGACTCAGGTTATGGACCTTGGTTTCCCCAATCATTTACTGGAGGTGGCTAGGGAATCAGTAGTAGTACTGAAACAAACTACTAAGATGGTACGTTGTCTGAGGGAGAATACGATGAGAGGGCTAACAAGCCGCCCCATCTCGAGTTATCCTCTGATGAGTGAAGTGACATGGCCACCACATCGCAATAAGATTTGATGAGGACAATAGCTTATGAAACAGAGTATACGGATGTTGGTGGTGGAATATGTTGTTGATCATTCACCATCGGTCCCTAGAATAACTCTCTGAAATCTCAGGTCAAGGTAGAGAACACTTCTACTGATGATGGTGGCGATTTCATGGATAGAACATGGGGAGACTCCAAATATTCTTCTTCCTTGATGTATCTATGGAAGGAGGTAGGGATCCAGTGGACCTCGAATTTCGGAAGTATACGGCCGATGTGCCTCGTTGCTACCCCGACCCTTGACATGAAGGATCGAGGTGAGGGTTCCATTTCTGAGTCGTATTCTGCTACGAATATGAGAAGCAGACATGTTTACTCTTAGTCTGAATCTTCCCGAAATTATTTTTATGGTGAAAATGACCTACCTTCCTTCCCCAGTATGTCTCTTTAGGACAGGGTATATTTTTGGCTTAGGGAGGTCCTTCGGCTGAACTGGTGTTGGGATGGACAGGGCTTCCTCCTGAGTGAGATGGGGTGCAAGGAGCACCTGGGTAGATGTCAAAGGGAACATGGGGAGGACCTATGTGTGCACTGGCTGATGTGGAGAGGGAATCACCACGAGAAGTGGTGGGGGTGGTAGGACCTCCACCAGAGCTGGTAGGAGTATGGGTAGTACCACTATTCTTATTTCCCATGTTAGTGTTTGTGTGAGGAGTGTCGTCATACTATTCAAGCCAAACATGGGTAGGACCTCTGTGTTTAGTGCCGATAAATCGAGGCTGACCATTTATCCTTTGATTTTTGGGGCGAGGAGGACCTCCACCGCCTGCTGTAATGACCTGGGGAAGGCCCCCAGGGATGAGATTGATCGGATGTGTAACATATCCATGCCGAAGGCCTGTGGAAGGAGTAATGACACCATATCCGATGCCATGAGTGCGTAAGAGGTTTTTATACTAAGTGTCACAGTCGTGAGGAGGACCCTCATTTGGATTGAAGGTGACACGAGGGGGGGGGGGGTACCTCCTCACCAAGCATAGAACTAGGGAGGACCTGCATTCTCAATTATGGCGGTATGGGGAGGACCTCAGTACTGGGTGTTATTTCCATAGGTCGGTTCGCGGTGGGCACTACCTGGGTAAAAAACTAGGAGAGTCAACCCAGCCTGCCCGTGGGGTAGTTGGGTCCTCGATCCAAGTCATGCATCTGCATTCTACTTCTCCAAATATTCAAGGAACTAATGGTATATGTTAGTGGTGGAACAATCCATGGTAGTATTTGATGTTGACGCCCCATGGCGGGTGTCCTCTTCAGCATGCGCTCGACGCTAGCGTCGGGTCTACTAGACTGGGGATGGAGGTGCAGGTGCATAACTTACATGTTCCTCATCTCGTGGGGCAGGGTGAACACATTGGGGAAACCTTGTGGGGGCCCCCTTGGGAGCCCCTGGAACGGGATCCCAACCAAGCTAGCTCAGACATCCCCCACCTCATTAGAGTAGGGGTGGAATTAATCTAAGGGTTCCAGGGAGAGGCTCCTGAAATGGTTGTGCATCGTAGTGGGGAGTAGTGGCTCCCTACATGGCCCTTGGTGGTAGCAGTGGCGAGGAGGCACATATGCCTCTAGGTCATATCGGGCCCTTTCCCATGTTTGGATGATCCCCTCCTTCTCATATCGTTGGATGAGGTCATTCATCACCCTTTATTGAACGATTTCATACGGGGATATGGGGAGTGGGATCCAAGCAGGTGTGGGTGTGTAAGCTGTCCCAAATGCGATGGAGGCAAGCAGGATTACTCCATTGAAGTTTCCCCTACCCTGCCTCGGTTGGTGGGTAGTGATCAATTTCTATTACGGTAGCTAGGGTCCTTGAAGGTAAGCAGATTAAACCATTATTGTAAAAAAGGAAATCAACGTCGAGTGCCGCAGCTCCATTCTGTCTTCTATGGTTGGTAAGAGTCTCTATGCTAACAACATCGCAGACCGGGATGTCCAATGTTCAACTGAAAAACTCATAGTGAGTTTCAATCCAGGACCACTATTTGTTTGGTGGGACCAGGAACGAGATACATGGATCTGGTGACTTGATAGTCCACTGATGTCTTGAACACAACTAATCTCCACATTGAGGAGAAGAACTTCACATTGGGTTCATCATTTCTGTTTCTGTCGGTTTCTCTAGTGCGTGCATCCATATTTTTCAGAGGACACAATGACTATTCCCCACATTCATGCTTTCTAAAGCCGGACAACATCCATCACTTATTCGGGGACATTTTCGTCTTGATCAAAATGAGATTTTGAGATGTTGGTTCCTCCTTCCAAAGATTCCTCCTAAGAACTTGTGTACTAGTCTGAGTCTCCCTCATAGACTTACGATGTTGTTCATGAAATTTTTCACAGTACCATGTCATCATGGATGCTGGTTAGTTACGCTGCTTCAGTCGGGACATTCCAAGTGGTCCGGCCAGGGATGCAACCTTCAGTCAGGGGAGTAGTCATGTTGGACATCACTGGCGTGTTTAGACACTGGAATACTGGAACGTATGGGTTTCTTCCCCATATTATAAGGATTATAGAAGGCATGAAGTCCTAAGGAATCCAACATCTAATATGGGGAATTATATTCCATAGGCTTTTCTATGAGGTTTTCATCATATTCCCATGTTATCCAGAGGGTATTCCATGAGTTCAACATCTTGCAGATACATATTATACTGATCGAAACACTGATGGGAGTGGATCAGATGGGTGAAAACCTGAGAGGGAACACTAATGATGGGGCTAACACATTTTTAGTTACCTTATTGATACTAGGAGAAGTAAGAAAATGGGTGACATGATCCCATCAGGATGGGGTGGCGAGGGTGAGAATCATGATGGATATGGGTTTTTGAGAGTGGATGGTGAATGATGTGGAACCACCTTGAGGAAGACAATGATATTGGGATTGATCCTTGAATATGCTTCCAACGTGTCCCCATGGATGGTAATAAATGTTCACATAGTTTGGTGAGATGATGGGACACCTAAGGAGATGACTTGTATGAATGGGACCTGGAGGAAGTAAAACTTCCAGGTTGGGGCATGGCCTTCCTGAAACTCATAGGCTCGAGGGAAATACCAGAATAAGAAATGGGTGATGGGATTGAACCTCAGTGAGGCTATCTACGTACCATACTTGGGAAGGGATCAAAGTCCACATAGTTCAGAAAGGGGCATGAAATCGGGGTGTTTGTGGAGAACAGTGACCCAATGACACGCTGGGGCTTACACATGGTTAGCAGCCCGGGTTGGTCAGACACTCGAGGGTGTACCAGAGATGTGGGTCCCAGCAAAGGGGACTACAATGGCTTACCGTCAAATGCAGACTGCAACTGCTTTCCACTGAATGAGGAACACAATGGCTTACCATCGATTGGAGTTCCAACGACTTACCACTAGTTAGAGATGATAAGAGCTTACCTCTAATTGGGATACATAGGATTACCTCTGATTTGGGTACAATGTATTACTGCTAATTTGGGTACAACGGATTACCGCTGATTGGGGTACAATGGATTACTACTGATTTGGGTACAATGGATTACCACTGATTGGGGTTGGACCTTAGGGGGGGAATCCTATGTACAATTCCTTGGCAAGGATCAAAGACAATGTAGTTCGATTGGGTACATTTTAGCTTCTTGTGGGACGAAAAAGGGGCGTACAGTTTAACATTATGTGGGATGAAGGTGAACGAATGTGAAGGGGTTCGGAACAACTGGGTGTTGGAATTGATCCTCCGGGAGGAATCCTATGTACCTTGACTTGCAAAGGATCAATGTTTAGGTAGTTCGGGGAGGTGTTGGTGATCCGACGTGAAGGGGGTCAAGACCAATAGGTGTGTTGGGATTGAACTTTAGGGAAGCTTCCTATATACCTTTCCATGGAAAATATACAAGTCCATGTAGTTCAATGAAGGTGTTGGTGAACCAACATGAAGGAGTCGAGACCAATAGTTGGGTTGGGCTTGAACCTCAGGGAGGCATCCTACTTACCATACCTTGGCAAGGATCAAAGTCCATGTAGTTCAGATTAGTCAGGGCCCACACACTATGGAAACCCAGAAACAATGCCATGGTCAATGCTTACTCATATCCCATGTTAGTCATGCTTGGTGTGAGAAATAGGAGGTAGTAGAAACATGATTATCATTTCATGAAAGGTGCATCCATGAGAAGTGGAGTGGGGATTACATTTGGTAAGCATCCCAAAGAGGAAATAAGGGATTAATCACAGTTATCATCCAAGGAATATGGAGAATGGGACATAGTCCAAGATGGAGGCCTGGGTGGAAACAATTCCCAAGAGGAGAGGTACGAGATAACGAAGGTCCTTGTGACCATAACTCCCCTGGTATTTGGCAGGGAATAAGATAGGAGGAGAAAAGGTACTGCCTCCTACAAGAAAGGCTAGGGGCTTATACCAAGGTGGTTGCACTTCCCCATAGAAATTCGTCGCTCCATCAAAGATAATTTCATTTCTTGTGAGGAAAATTTCACTCCCGTGGAGACGAGCTGGCATAGAGATTGTCCGAGACTGGGAACCCTGCATAAAGTGCACGGGGTGGAGTCACAGTTTAACGTCATTTGTTGAGGATGATGGTGCTTGGCAATTTAACGTCCTCCATCTCAGATGATGTGGGTTCACTCTGCACCCCTTCTACTTAAATAACAGATACATGCCCACCTTTGGGGAAGGGAAGGCATCAGCAATGTCGCGGTGAGGCGGTGTCATGGAGTGATCCATTGGGTGGACCACATTAGCATAGCTATGAATAGTAGAAATTGCCTTTAGAGTTCCTATGTGAATAAGAATAATAAGAAGCAACATAGTGGGAAGCACCACCCAAGGGACTTTGAAATAACTTCGTACAAGCCTGGAGGTTTGTACATGTGAAGGGTTTGCGGAGAAAAGGGCTTCACAGGAAGAGGCCTCATGAAGCTCTGGTGCCCCATGTAGTGGAAGGACTTTGGGAAGGGGTAAGCTTCATGATGTGAGGTGGCCTAGCATAGGCATATGGTAAAGGGGAATGTGGAAGGTGCTTCACGAAGTGGAAATGATTTCTGGAGGTAGTGCTTCACGAAGCGCAACACTGCGATGCAGTGGGATTTGCGTAGAAGAGTGATTCTTCCTTATCATGTGGGTTACATGTTCATGGAGGGTACTTCTCAAAGCATAAGTGGTATGAAAAGACCTGAGTCCCCTTGGGGATCCCCTTCCTTTGCATAAGCCCGTGGGCTTCGCGAAGGGGATCCCTTGTTGAAGAGGGGTTGAATTTATGCCAATTCAATGGCCCTACACGATGTTCAAGTACCTTGAAGAGATCATTTTTTGGAGAGCAGAAATTTATTCATGATTTGAGAGTGGAGACGACGAAAGGTCGGAGGATTCATCCTTCAGGCTTAAGGGGAGCCCTTTATTTATAGTCAAGAGGTGCTGTGAAGTAGGGATCACTCGATGCAAAGCTATGCTGCACTTTGTCGTAACCACGGAGCCTCCTACCTCCTCTCTCCATGGAGCCTTTACAAATGTCAGGTGGATCGCAGAGCCTCCCGCCTCTTTGCTTCATGACAGCTTCATGAAGGTCAGGAGGATCGGGGACCATCCTGCCTCTTTGCTTCACGGCGGCTTGGCGAACGTCAGGCGGAGCACGAAGCCCCCTGCCTCTTTTCTTTGCGATAGCTTCACAAACGTCGGACGAATCGTAGAGCCTCCCACATCTTTTCTTCGTGGTGGGTGCGCAAAAGAGGTATCTTCGTGCCGACTGTGGTGTTGCGGGGCTTGGAAAACAAGCTTCGTGATGCATCCCCAACGGTTTTGTGTTTTCTCTTCCTCTTCCCAAATATTGGCGCCAACAACATCATATGATATTGGATATCATAGGATGTGATAGTACAGAACCTTTTATGAAAACACAACATCACATCCTAATAGAAATACATGCATATCATAATGGATCACATCCCTATTCCAAATGATATATCATGACAAGAAATTATCAAAATTAATTTAATTATTATAATGAAAAATTCCAGAACATATGATTTAGAGAGTATCATAAAATTTTATTTCAATTAAAATTTTAAATTATTAAATATTTTAATTTTTAATTGAATTAAATGGTTTATAAAAGGATTAAATTTCATTTAAATGATATTTTTGGATGTTTATAAATTTTTAAAAAAATTAAAAATTTGATAAACTATAAAACATTTTTAATTAATTATAAATTGTTTATAAAACATTAAATGAGTCAATATTTCAAAACTATTAATTTTTAATAAGAAATACCATTCAAAAGTTATATGTAATGACACATAACTCAGATAAAAAATATTTACATACAAATATTATGGGTAATTTTTAAAAACATTATAAATTAAGAAATATAATAAATAAATATAAAGTGTTTATATTTAAAAAATAGAAATTATTCAAAATTATATACTTTAAATTTATAAAGTTAAAAATCCTTATTTTAGGAAATTATTTACTCCATAACAATGTGAGTTTTGATATTTGATGTAATAATCATTATCTAATATTAAAAAATAGATATTTTGATTATATAAATGGTTTACATACAATGTTTGTAATATAAAATCTTTATATTTTATTTGAAAACATATATTTAAATAATTTCCATTTAATTATACAATAGAGGAGTCCATACTTTATAAAAATAATAACATTTCATGTTTATTTATTTGTCTAATATTAATAATGCATGACTAAATTACATAGTTTTTGTAATTTTTTGGTTTATGAATTAATCAACAATTTATTATCTCATATCTAAATTTATGAACTATTAATTTTTTTAGTTTATTTCCAACATTATTTATAGATATAATTATTATGTTTTCATTTTTTGCATACTTTTTTTAAAGAGTTAAATTACTTCTTTAAATTGGAAAACATACCTATAAAAAGTTAATCTAATGTATGGGAATGATTTTATTTTTATTTTACATTGAATTTCTCATATACATGGTGTTGAGATTAAATTTAAAAGGTTTAATATTGTTTATACATATAAGTTTTAGAATTTTGGTATGATTTAGGCCACACTTTAGTAATTTATCTTAGGGTTGAGGGAATTTGGGTTGAAATGATCATTGGGTTTGTGGTCCATGCCTTGTATAGAAAAGTGGTGGTTGAAAATATTTTCCACAATGAATAAAATTGTGGGGATTATTTTTTCCAAATTATTCTAATCCTTTACAAAAATAATTTCATGTATCTTATGCATAAGATGAAATTAGATATGTTTGAATATAGTATTTTTTTACTCTAGTTTAGTAACACAATATATGAGTTTTGTAAAGTAGTATACATCGATATGGTTTGAAAATATTGGTTTTTTGGTAAAAATAAGATTATAATATAAATAGTTATATAATTCAGACATTTAAAGGGAATAATATATGGTAAGATGGTGTGATTAAATACCTTTTAAAAATAAAAAGTGCCAGATTCTTTTAAAATCACACATCTATCAAGACCTAAATTATCTAACCGCGTAGTTTATACTAAATCCATGATCCCTTGTATTTTTTAGGTACAAATATAAGGTAATGGGAGACCCTAATATAATTAAAAACCTATTATTGGAATTTTATTTGGGGTAAATTTATTTTGGAGCCCATTATAGGACACTATTACCAAGGGAATATTGTTTAGTTATCCATATGATAGATTAGATAAAGTGTTTTTATCATAACAAACTAATTGTAACATATAATATTATTGGAATAATATCCAACTAAAGTATCTAATTTGTGGCAGGAGAAAAAAATAGGATTCATTACTTAGTAAAATAAGGAAATTTTCCTATAATTGGATATGATTTTTTAAAGGGGTAACCATTTTAATGGGATGTCAATTAATAAAATACCTAATAAATATAAATAAAAAATGATACAAACTAAATAAAATATTATATTTTAGATAAATAACAACATCATCATTGAATATGACTATGTGAACAATTTTAAAAATTAGAATATTAATGTATTAATCTTCTTATAATGGTATAATATATATTATTTTTTACATAAGTCATAAAAAATTCCATGTGTAAAAGAATACCCTCACCTAAGAAACCAATATTTTATATTATTTCAATGATGATTCTACATCATTGTGAGAGAATATAATGGTTCAATTAATGATTAATTGACATTAAATTTAAAAATTTCTTGATAAACATTATTTTCTACTCAAATACACAATTTTATTTAGTGAGATAATGACATGAAGAGACTATAGATATCTTATAAGGCATAATGTAGATATTTAATTCATTCTAGAGACTTCAATTGAAATATTCTAGAAATGTGAATGAATTCAAGATTTTTTATTATATTTTATCTATGTGTTTAGGACAGAACATATATGGCATGTGATGTCCAGGTTTTAGTCTTCTGTTGATGGTATATAAAATTATATATTCAAATCCTATGATGAAAATATAGTTTGAATTTTCAATAATGTTTATTTTTGTAACTGGTCAAGGTCATTAAAATCTAATGTTAAGCATATAATGGAATGTAAAATGAATCTATATGATGGAATTATCCTCTGTACATGAAGGAGTTTTTGAAACTCGAGTTAATGTCCATGTTGGTTTTTAATTTTATAGACATCCGTTATTTGATTTTTGAAAGGTATATGATACGAAATGTATACTTTATAAATGTTTATGTGTAGAAAAGTTCAAAATCGAGGAAAATTTTAATAAATATTATTGTTTTCATTAAAAAGGTGAATTAAAAGGGGTTTTCAATCGTATATTTTAATTCAAAGATAAATAATTACTCCCAACAAGATATTATTAAAGGATGATTATTGATATCTCATTTCACTTATATGATAAGTGAAGTTATTTATTAAAATGGATTTCTAAGGAACAATATGAAATGACTTATGCAATACAAATGGTTTATGATTCATCAAATTTTATAATAGGTTTGTAAATTAGGAAAGTATAAAAGAAGTCCTCTCTAAGAAATTGATTTTGTATTATATATTTGATAAAATATGAGTAGTTGAGATTCCACCACCCAATAGTGGAATATTTTAATGTATTAAATATTTTTCTCAGGGTAACTAGTCTAAATACAAAGAATACCATATTAGATATGGTGATAAATAATTTTTTATGTTAAATATTACCACTAAATAAACAAGTTTTATTTTCTATACACAAAGATGTTTATAAATCTATTCATGATATTCTAAAAATAATAGGGTTTATAATTGAATGATAGAAGTATATTTAGACTTATCAAAGAGAAATTTCAAAAAATAAATGCTAACCAAAAACAAAATGTTGATTTTAATTCTTTTCCTAAGGAGTTTAGGATGTGATGAAAAAGTATTAATGTAAATAGTTATATTGGTTACCAAAATTTTGAGAAAAAAATAGATGAAATTTTTCCTATGGATGATGATGATGATAATTTTTGGAAATTTCTAAGTAGATAACATAATTCATTTATATTATAACACTAGACATTATGAAGTGAAGGATTCATGAAAACTATGTTTAAATATTTTTGCATTTGGAATGAGATTCTCAAGTCCAACCATTGTAAAAAAATGATTTCTTTATAGGTTTTACTTACTAAAGTGTTTAGTAGGAGGGTATTATCATATGATCACTTAGATTTGTGGAAAGAATGTCATTGGGTTTTAATGGGTATGAAAAGACCATAATAGTACACAAACATATGGGTGATCTAATAGTATATCACATGTGAATGGTTAGAGAGGTGCTTATGTGTGGTTTTGTTAAGTATTATTAAATGTATTTATAAATCTAAAATTCACCTTGTATTAGAAAATGTAATATCTATTTTTCCATTCATTCATGTTGGTTTTATATACTCATTAAGTGTAATGTAAATTGGCCTTTGAATGTATCACTTTGTGTTATCCCTAAATGATATTTTTCATTGAGTATTATAGGTTCCGATGAAATGTTATGGTTAAATTGAGTACGATTCTTGCATCATGGCATGGAATATGCTCATGAGGCACAAACCAAGTTTTTTATACTATTTAAATCAAAAGTTAAATAGAATGGAGTGTTATACACTATGTTTTTTGTATACTAGGGGTGAATGTTTCATATTTAAATGTCCCCGAAACCTATGGTTTGTGTGATATATAGCATTATAACCATCATTCATTGATATTTTTCTAACTCAATACTTGAGACACAGCTAACCACATGGTGGTTGTGTATGTTTCTTATTTTTTATTCAATTGGAGCTTAACCATGATGGAATTTTCCACTCATTTAATGAGAATGAAATCTCCTTTCTTCATTTAGATAAAACAATAAGGTGTGTAAACGTATTTATATAAGACACATGAATTTTTTTGTCTTTTTGGTGAGGGTTATGTGATGTTATCATCTATATAGGTCAGTGAAATTTGATGTATTCATTAAAATGTCCTATCAATAATTAGATAATATGGATTATATGATCATATATATGAGAATTAAATACTTTGTGTCCCATTTTGACTTAGGTTCTTAGAGAAAGGGGCCATATGAAAATTCATTCTTGTATATGATACAACTAGAAGACAGAGTTATATATATGTGTGTGTGTTAGTTTGATGGGGATTATTCCAGATCTTTCTATTCTTGAGTAGCAGAGTGTTTTTTTGAAGGATACTTTTTACTTACATATATGAATTTATGAATTTATATTTGGTTTCAATTCTAAAAATCTTTATTGGGCCACACATTGTGTTTAATTGAATGGGGACTGAGTTCACTGATATATACACCCTAAATTCATTTTAGTGTTTATCAAAAATGAGTTTGGGGATCTTATTTAGAAGGTATAGAGTATGATGTGACACATGCTGAATTTAATGAAAGATTTCCAAATGTTTTTTAGATTATATAAAAAATTGTATATTGGTATGTTTTAAAATATTATTGTGTACAATACAATATAATGTGAAATGAAAAATTATTATATTAGGATTTAGTAAATTTCAGTGATTGAAGGAGATAGAATAAAAACTTTTTGATGAGTTTTTCTATATCGTATTATATTATATAAACATTTCATAATGTAAAACATTAATGAAATATAGGATTTTCATTCTTTGAGATATATTAATGCCACATTACAACTAATTGTGAGTAATACCCCATAATTCCAAATAATTTTTTGGAAAATTTAATTGGATTATTTCGAGACTAGGCATAGAGATGGAACGTTATTTTGAGTCATGGAGTGGCCAAAACATATTTCGAACTATTTTTAAATATAATTAAATATATATGAGAGAAGGTTTTTCTATCATTCAAAATGGTTCCCAAATCGAAAATCTGAGGGAACCATTGAACTCAGAGCACTGGGATTTTCCAAGAAAGGGACTAACATTGGCCAGCACGTGACAACAATGAAAAGTAGTTTTTGGATGTAAATAAAATAATTAAGGGCTGATTAATTTATTTTTTAATCCTTATAACTCCTAAACAATAACTCAGATTGGAAATATAAGAGTACCATTGAGCTCATGAGGGCATGCTTCCCTTAGGAGGAGCTCCACCTCGACTGGTGCAGGACAAGGGTGAAAGTTAATTTTTTGAAATTTTGGAAGAAAAATAAAATATTGTAAAATGTTAAGTTATTAGAATTTTCTTCTTTGTTACGCAACGACTGATTAGAGTTGCGGTGAAACAATGAGGTGATTCTAGATCCCATTAATGAACATCATTAATGATTTAATGTAACGATGCTACAATGTAGCATAACATAAATAATGATTTGTTTTTTTTCAATTCATAGCCTAAAAATAAATGTGAAATTGTTGGCATAATACTAGAATTTATCTGAGGCATTGTTGTGTGGAGAATAACAGACAACGATCTCACTTTCTTCCACCCCTCGAGGAATCTCTAGCAACAGTGGGATGTGGATCAAGAATGAAGAATAGAGCCATGTGATCCCATCCATCCCCAAATAAAATCCTATCCCATGTAGGGATTTGATTCTTTTCTATGTGTATTTCTTTTCCACATTATTCATTTTAAATGATGAACATTGGTTAACTAATGAGTAAGTAAACCCGCAGATGGATCATTCATATGGGATGATTAATGATGCCATATAAAGGGGATATATATCTTAGTTATTTCTACCCTATTTTGGTTCTTCCTATTCCTAATAAAAAAATTCATCTAGGACGACAAGAAAAAAGACCCAGATCATTATTGAAGTGTTTATTTTTAAGCTAATTTCCTTTTTTTCCTTATGGAATTTCTGCTTCATTGTGGTGCAATGGTCTGCGGCGCATCGGCTATGGAGGCACTAGGTGTAAGGGCCATGGCTAGGTAGGCACCATCACTCATTCATGGCAGCGGCTCCCAAATATGGTGTTAGGAGGGAGGCGGCATGCTGGTAGTGCGCCGTAGCCGTGACAGGGGCCACAGACATGAAGGTAGGAGGACACGGCCATCTTGCCCCATCGGAGGTGCAACCGCGGTCCGTGTACCATGGAAGTGAGCTTTACCTGCGGCCCACTAAGGGTCACGAGGAGGAATGGTCCTCATGAGTGGACCAACTGGCCCAAAACACGCCACCACAGTGGTGCTCTGTGGCCATGTAAACCAAAAACTGCCCGACATCCAGGTTGGGAGATTACCAGCCTACCAATGCGGGCTGGGATGGAGGGGAAACCGGGCCACTCGGAAGCCATGCTAGGCAATACCATTCCAACAGAGTCGTACTGGGTCGAACAAAGTAGATCGGGTCACTGGGCAACCTGGAAGGCTGGACCCAAGGCCAAACCGAGCTAGGTCCAACCAAGCACAATGGGCCTGGCCACTAGACAGGGGAAGACCAGGTCAACCCAAACCCAACCAGGTCAGGTCAGCCAAAATAATCAGGGTTATGCGGGAACCTCGGGCCATTTTGGTGGGGTATGTCTGACCAAGTCAGACCGAGCCTTGACGCAACCAGCCCTTATTTACTAAAACTACAATATCTTTCCAATAAAGCATCTGATTGATGTACCATCTATAGAGTAGAGACTCTTCTAATATGATGGTACTTAGAGAATAATCTATGTGAGACTTCGTGATAGTAAAGATACAACTGAGGGATTTGTTAGTACATTCTTTTGGAATAAAGCGCACTGGAGAGCAGGAATCATATGGCTGGATATGACATTAAGGATACGAAGAGAATACCTTAATGATTCAGAAGATGAGAGTAACTTAGTGGTTCATCAGACGAGCATACCTATGTTGTTCAGTAGATGAGTGTAACTTAGTTGTTCAACAGACGAGCATAGCGTTGTGGTTCAGTAGACAAGCGTACCACCTTTGTTCAATAAACAAGAATAACTTATTCGTTTAGTAGATAATAATTTCTCAATGGTTCAATATATGAGCATACCTTGTTGGTTTAGCAGATGAATGTTCCTTGGTGGTTCAGAAGACAAGCATACCTTAGTGGTTTAGGAGATGAGAGTACCTCATCAGTTCAGCAGACGAGCATACCATAGTGGTTCAGGAGACAAGCAGACCTCAGTGGACCAATAGCTAAGTGAGAAGACCTCAGTGGCTCATCAGGGATTAACCCCTAAGTAGTAGAAGAAGAATTATATCTATGACTGATAATCTTAATTTTTATACATTGAGTTATACATACTTTCAGTTGTCTTTCTTGTGTCTGTTTTCTGTGTGATATTGTTGTGTGGTCCTACTTTGTAGTTGTTCTTTTATGGTTTTGGGTCCCTATAGAATATTGTGTTACTCACCCCTACATGGTCTTCTCCCACACGTGTTGTGTCTCATAGAGGTGATCAACGCTTTGAGGGAGACCTCGATGGTCCGGGACCATGTGGTGCTCAGTGAGACGGGACAGAAGGGCGTACTTATATGGCTATAGGGAGCTACCTTCACCTACCATTCGGGTAGGGTCTCTAGAATATGGACCATATAAGTTGTAAATTCTTTTTTGGTTTTGGTCTTATATTCTGACCCCTTTGTAGTTTAAATTTTACTATACTATTAGTATCTTTCTCAGTGACAGTTGTGGTTTACTTTGTCTTTAAATTCCACAGTTTGAGCTTTCTGAATGTGTATTGGATTACATGAAAATACCTTCCCTTTTTGGGATATGCCTTTTTGGTGCTAGTTACCAGCCCCTAGCCTATGGAAGGAGGGATTGGGGTAGTCACAACATGGGACCTAGGGGACGGGTCAAGAAAAAATTGTATCAGAGGGGCGGTCAATTCTACCAGAAGAACTAAGAGTCTTTGAATTTTTACAGGGCCACAATGCTATGTCTTTGGAGTCTGATTTTATTCTAGGGAGTCCAATGTCGGTGAGGCGGTTGGCGCAACCATAAATGGGGACCCTAATTTTTTCTTTCTGACTCTGTACATGAAAAAACTAATTGCATACGTATTTGAGTGTTTTCCCCATGGTTCTTTTGATTAAGATTCAGCTCACTAGTTATAATCTATTGACCGTGGATCATCTTGATATCTTTTTTGATGCCTCCACGTAGAAATCCATTATGGATTCCAGTGCATGACCATGAGGATGGTCCAGAGAGCGATGAGGCTTTGGTACTTGGATCGTTGATTGATATGAAACCTTTGAATGGTGTCCCAATGTTACCACTACCCATTGGTTAGTAGTTACTACTAGTGCTACCGGTAGAGGATGCACTTAGGCTTAGGGACTTACATGAGTTCCATTGATAGAGACCTCCAATGTTCTAGGGAGAGATAGATCCTCTGTTCACTGAGGATTGGCAAGATGTGGTGACACAATTATTCTTCTTAGTGAGGATTCCACTTAACTAGATGGCGGTTCTAGAACTAACCCTTTTGAAGGGCTTTATTGATAGATAGTGGAGTTTGACCATCTAGACCCATGAGGAGGCAACCCTCACCTGATCTGAATTCGAGTGAATTTTTAGGAAGGAGTTCATCCTTGCGACATTGCACTCAGTACGCATAAATGAGGCGCTTCACTTACAGTAGGGAAACCTGATAGTGGATGAGTACTCTGAATGGTTCAAATACCTCTCTCATTACTCTTTAGATATTGTATGGGACCCATTAATCAGGTCCAGAACTTCTGAGAAGGGACCTCTATGGGAGATCAGGTCATCGATGATTTCTCTCTGCATCCTTACACAGAATGGGGTGCTCGAGAGAGGTCTAATTTTAGAGAGCTTACTTTCTGATCGGGCATCGATAGTGGGAGATTCTACGAGGTGAGGGGTGGATGATTCATTTGTGGCGAGTATTCGACAGATGACGCAGAGGCCAAAACGAGCATGAACTTTTAGAGGACGACCCCGGGACACAGGGTTAGAAGTAAGAGGCTTACAGGGCATAGGGATTCATTGGGGGATAAGTGTATTCTATGCATGAAATGGACATGGTAAAGGGTTTGGGATTTCCTGAATCGTCGCACAGAGGATCGACAGATGGTCAAGTGACCACCGAGGTAGCGGCAGAGGTAGGAACGGGATGGTCCACCGGGCGATAAACATGACCGAGGAGTGGTATGAGTGGCATGAGGTGATATAGGTATAGGGTACTACCAACCCCACCCCATGTGGTCCACCACGAGCTGAAGGAGAATGTGGACATTGGCAAGCTTATCTTCAAGCGATTAAGGCCTACAGTCCCGATGTCCCAGCGATGATACGAGGTACAATTTGTGTCTTCTCCACTTTATCTGCAGTTTTAATATACACAAGTTCCAATAACTCTTTCCTAGCCGCGGACCTTGTTCGGAGCTTAGAGAATCCTATTGAGCCATTGGATCGATCATTACGATTGGATACTCCTATTAGAATGTATCCGATGACCACACACTAGTACCGACAGATTGAGAACACACATGGAGGTGATAGCATTGTTTATGATCTCCTAGAAGGGGAATTGAGGCCTTATGACTCCATTCTGGGTATGGACAGGCTATCAGTGGTTCATGATAAGATCTACTATTTTTGATACACATGTGTTGTGTCCACTAATCTAAGAAGCAATTTTCATTTTTCATTGAGAAGGAAAATGGAGAAGTGCGGGATGGACAACACATTGATGGGTGAAGTTTATTACTCATCTGTTGGTTGGCATGGTCCTCAGTGTAGTGGATGAGATGAGTTCATAGTTTCTTACAGTGGTGGACAAGTGAGAGGACGTCTTTCCAGTGGATATCACATGACTACCTCCTTGTAGAGTGGTAGAATTCTGTATTGATCTGTATGATGGGATGAAACTGATATCCACACATGAATATCCAATGGACCCTGTAGTGCTTTGGGAGATGAGGGTACATGTGGATGACTTGTAGAGGAAGGGGTTCGTAAGGACAATCATTTCTCCATGGGCATCCCCATCGTTGTTTTCCAAGAAGGCAGACCGAAGCTTGAGGTCATGTGTGGACTTATGGTGCATGATCTAGGTTACCTTGATGAACGAGTTTCCTCTACCCAGTATTGATGTCCTCTTAAATCCGTTGAAGGGAGGTAGAATTTTTTTGATGATAAACCACATATTAGGATATCAATAGCATCAAGTACAAGATTAGGACACCTTAGCGACTATTTTCATATTCTACTACATCCAATAGGAATACATAGTTATGATGTTTGGCATGAAGAATACCCTAGTAGTGTTCATGGGACTCATGAACAGGTTCTTCCAGTCGTACATAGACCGTTTTGTAGTGGTCATGTTTGATGACATCTTAGTGTATTCAACGTCCGATGAGGATCATGTGATATACCCGAGGATGGATCTGGACACACTATGAGAGAAACATATTTATGGAATTCTCTCAATGTGTGAGTTCTGGATAAGAATGTTTGATTTCTGGGGACATGTCATCTCTGAGGCTAGAGTTGTAGTGGATCCAAGAAAGATCAAGGTCGTACTTGCTTAGGAGCCACCGAAGAGTGTTACAGAGGTGTAGAGTTTCATTGGGTTTGATGGGTACTATTAGAGGTCATTACCTGACTTCCCTTGGGTGGAATCACCCATGAAGACGTTGACAGAGAATGTGAAACCCTTCATGTGGATAGAAGTATTCTATCAAATATTTCATAAGAAGAGGTAGATCTTGACGAGTTCTCTTATATTGAGGATTCTATAGGAGGACATTGACTGCATGGTGTATTTTGACGCATCAAGAACTAGGCTTGGTTGTGTCCTCATAAAGGGGAAAACAATAATTTATTATGGCTCAAAAAAATTGAGACCGCATGAGAAGAACTATGAGACTCATGACCTTGAGTTGGTAGCGATAGTCTATACACTAATGATATGGAAACACTACCTAATGGCTGAACTATTTATCATCTACTCTGACTATAAGAGTCTCAAGTATATCTTTTCTCATTATGATCTGAAATAGAGACAATGACATTTTTTAGAGCTTGTCCAGTACAATGACTCCAAGATAGTCTATACTCATGGGATGGAGAACGGGTGGCAGATGCTCTCAGCAGGAGATCAAGTTAAAAACTACTGAACAAGGCCTTATAGTAGTTAGAATCACTTCATATATCCTTTGTGTATAGAGATGTGGTGGGTTTCATCATTCAATGGTAGTTTCCACTCCACTATTACCATGAGTCTGGGAGGTGCACCTCGGAGATTCCAGCTGTGAGACTACACATGCCAAGATGTCCAAAGGGAATTCCCCTAATGGATATTTGAATGGTGGGGAGAACATCATTCTTTTCAGAGGACACACCATTGTACTAGTGTCATTTCGAGAGGAATATTAATGGAGTTCCATACATCCCCTTTGGTGGTACATCCAGGTTTGGAGAATATTTACAAGGACCTCCAACATCAGTACTGGTGGTCGAGGATAAATATGGTAGAGGAATAGTAAGTCACTAGATTCCTTACTTGTCAGCAAGTGAAGGATGAGCACTATGTTCCAACATGTTTAACACAACCTTTCTGGGTAACAGAGTGGAATTAAGGTGGGATATAAATTGAATTTGTGATGGTCCTACCATGTACGTCCAGAGGGAATTATACCAATTGGGTGATCGTAGACCGACTCACCAAGTCATCCAACTTCCCACCCATTTGAGAATAGGGTTCAGTACCGAGCTTGAGACACCTCTACAGGCCAGTGAAATTTTGACTCCCTAAAGTCCCATCTATGATTGTCACCAATCGTGATGCATGATTTACATACTGGATATGGAAGGGATTATAAGAGGAATTTGAGACTCCACTGCACTTGAGCACAACCTTTCACCCACACACGGATTTCTAGACTGAGCAGACCATACATACCTTGGAAGAAATTCATCTTTATTGCATTCTCAATTTTGGTCGTAGTTGGGAGGACCAACTACCACTGGCAGAGTTTGCAGACAACAATAGCTACCACTCCACCATCAGTATGGAATAGTTTGAGGCACAGTACGAATGCCCATGTAGGTCACCGCTATGATGGACAGACATAGAGCGTCAGCACTCATGCGTCCATAGATGGTACAGGCTTCCACTGAGAAGGTGTGGGTCATCCAAGAGCGGATGAAAACTACATAGAGTTTGTTGAATTCCTATGCAAATAGTAGATAGAGACTCTTGGATTTTGAAGATGGGGACCATGTATTCTAATGGGTCACTCCTCGATGAGGGATACATAGATTTGGTGGGGGTGGAATGTCATCTCCATGGTTCATCAGAACTTTCGGAATACTACGTATAATTGGCATGGTGGCATACCACTTGGATCCACTACTATAGTAAGAGAGGGTTCTCACCATCTTCCACATGTCCCAACTCAAGAGATTGGTGCTCCACCCTTCTCACTCCATTGACCAAAAGTAGATGGGTATTGATGAAGTGGAGAATTTCATATAGTACCCTATGGAGATAAAGGATCGATAGGAGAGGATATTTCATGGATGGTAAATTCCTCTAGTGTGTGTTCATTGGTAGAACGATAATCTCAAGGAGAGAAAGTGGGAGATGGAGGATGAAATTCAAGATCAATAGCCCCATTTATTTGATTATCCTTTATTTTGGATTATGAGGATATAAATACTTAAAGGTGGGAGTAATGTAATACCCTATAATTCCATATATATTTTTATGAAAATTTAATGGGATTATTTTAAGACCAGGCTCAGAAAAAGAATGTAATTATGAGGCTTGGAGTGTCAGGAACATATTTCTGATCTATTTTTAATGTTTATTAAATAATCATGTGAGTGGGTTTTTCTATCTTTAAAACCAGTGCAGAGATAAAAAATATGGGGGCGCTGTTGAACTCAGAGCATCCAGATTCACATAGAAAGGACCTAAAATTGGTCGGCATGGGCCAACATTGGAAAGTATTTTTTGGCCATCAATAAAATAATTGATTACCCATTATTTTATTTTAAAACCCTTTTAAATCTTAAATGATAACATGGATTGGAAATCTGATATTATTGTTCAGCTTTTGAGGGCGTGAATCCCTTAGGCACATCTTAACCTTGACCAGCATAGGTTGAGGGTGAATGTTAATTTTCAGACTTCTCAGAAGAAAAATAAAATAACATAAGAAGTAATTTTATAATATTTTTATTTTATGTTACGCAGTAACTCTTTAGTGATGTTGTGAAACAAAGAGGTGAACCTGAATCCCATTAATGAACCTCATTAATGAATCAACATAACAATGCTAAAACACAGTGTAACAGAAAAACTGATTTGAGTTTCATCCATTAATATCCTAATAAGCAATGAAGAATTGTTGGAACAATACTGGAATTTCTCTTAGGCTTTGGTGGGTGACGAACGATGAATGATGAACAAATGTTTTTACACCCTTTGAGGAATCACTTCCAATAGTGGGTTGCAGATTAAGAATGAAGAACGGAAGCATGTGATACCATCCCTCCTCATCCAAAAATCATATCCGATGTGGGGGTTTGATGCTAACCTATGTGAATTAATTTTCACCATTCTTTCTTTTAAACGATGAACGCTGGATAAATCAAGAACTAGTTAACCCACGGATTGATCATTCATGATCAATGGTTAATGATGAAGGATAAAGTGGATATCTATCTTAGTGATTATTCCACATTATTTTGGTTCTTCGTGATATTGTTAATAAGAATGAATCTAAGTGAACATGAAGAAAGACCTAGATCATTATTTGGGTGTTCATATGTGTGAATCCATGCCTCTTTTCTTCTTATCTTTTCTCATTCTTCGTGGTGCAATGGTCAGCGGAGCATTGACAGTGCATCGGCTACAGAGGTCCCAGGTAGAAGGACAGTGGCCAGGCTGGCCGCGGAATCGACACTCGACCGTGGCATTGACATTCGAATGCATCGACGACACCTAACCGCGGCTTGAGGCGGCATAATGTAGTGGTGAAAAGTGCCACCAGCATGAAGGCAGGGGCTGGCGGTAGGTGGACACAACCAATTGGCTATGTTAGAGGTGCAAGATACGGTCTGGGGACCATAGTGGTGATCTGAACCCATGGATCTCTATGGGTCACGAGGAGAACCATTTCACATTAGCCGACCAATTGTTTGAAAACATGGTGCCAAGTTGGAACTGCATTGTCGTGTGACCCCGACACTGCACGATGATCGGGTTGGGAAAAAACTATCCTGCCGATGTGGGTTGGGAAGACAAACTAAATTGGCCTATAGGATGACCCTGGTGGAGGAGAACCAACCTGGAAATGCGGGCTAGGATGGAAGGAAAACCAGGCCATTGGGTGGTCTGACTTGGCTATACTGGTCTGACCGAGTAAAATTAGGATGGAGAACGTGGACCAGATCACTGGGTGACCTGGTGGGATGGACCCATGGATGAAACAGGCTGGGGCCAGTAAGGCCCAATGGGCCTGGCCATATGGATTTCCAGACCGGGTCAGGTCATACGGGACCTCTGGGCCGGGTTGGTCGCATCTGTCCGACTATGTCAGACCAAGTCCGAACGCAACCAACCAATGTTTACTAAAACACCAATATCTTTTAGACCAAGTGTTAGATAGATGTACAGTCTATGGAGTTGGGAACCTTGTGATATGAAGGTATTTTGGGAATACTATAAGTTATATACCATTATAGTCTATATACAACTGATGGCCGGAGGAGTAGATTTTCATAGAATCAAGTTCCCTAGGGAGTGGAAATCATGTGGATGGCTATTCTATGAAGTCTACGACGAGGGTACCTTAGTGGTTCAATAGATAATCATACCTTAGTGTCATAGCGAATGAGTTTACCTCAATTGTTCAACATAAGAGAAAACTTCAACGGTTTAGCAGACGAGCATACCTCAAGGGTTTAATAGACGACCGTACCTTAGTGGTTCTACAGACGAGTGTACCTCAGTGGCTCCGCAGATGAATGTACCTCACTGGTTCAACAGACGAGAAGATCTCAGTGATCCAACAACCGAGCAAGTACACCTCAGTGGCTCATTAGCGATGAGTCCCTTAGTAGTATAAGAAGAATAATCTCAATGACTGATAATATTACATTTTATATTTTGAGTTATATCTGATGTTAGCTATCTTTTTTTTATTTTTACTATGTGATCTTGTGTTGTGGTCCTTCTTTGTAGTCTTTCCTTTGTGTTTTGGGGTCCATACTAAGCATTTTGTAACTCACCCGTGCACGGGCTTTGCTCGTATGTGTTGTGTCTCATGTAGGTGATTGATGCTTCAATAAAGACCTTGGTGGTCTAGGACTAGGTGGTTTATGGTGAGATGGGATAGATGGGTGTGATTCTATAACAATAGGAATATACCTTCACCTACCCTTCTGGTTGGGTCTCGAGTGGATGGATCGTGGTAGTTGTAATTTCTTTTGTGGTTTTCGGATTATATTCTCGCCACATTGTACTTTCAGTTGTATTTTTCTATCAGTAGTTGTCTCAGTGAAAGTTGTGGTTTACATTGTGATTACTTACTGTAGTTTTATTTTTGGGCATGTGTAATGTTTCAATGGAAAATCCCTACCCTTTTTGGGATATGCCTTTTGGGTGTGAGTGACCCACCACTAGCCTATGGAAGGCGGGCTTAGGGTAGTCATGGCAGGGCCCTGGGGGATGGGTCATGACATTGAGCTAGTATTATTTTATATCAAGGTTTTACCCTATGATCCATCAGGTAGGTAAATGATAAGAATTATAATTATAGTGATCATTCACTATGACTATCACACTCTATTAACATTCCATAAGATGAAATGAGGGGAGGTTCTGTATTGAATTCACATGATAAATGAATGATTGGTTGAAGAATTACTCAATGGTTTTGTAATTAAGGGTAAATTTTTTAGTCCCTTGAGCATGTACATTATGATATATGAGGTGAAAATATGTTTGTAACATTCTTACCTAGGCTCCATGCACCGATGCCCTGATCCATGCCACCAAATGACCTCAGGAAAACCTCCTCATATGCCAGAGGATGCTGACTAGAAGCAAGGTTCTGGTATATCGATCATGGGGAGACTATAACCTATTTTATTAGAGTAATAAAAAAACAATAAATAATAAATGAATGACATATAATAAATAACATAAAATAACCTGAATCACAATATGCCCAAAATTAAAATACGATATCAAAAAATATATATCTATTCCATGCTAATGTATCTGTCACTTGTCAAAATAAAAACTCTAATGTAAAGGCATTTTCATCTCCCATGCAAGTCCCAAACCATGTCTGCTTCCCTCATCCATGCTCCTCCCCAATTAAACCATCTGACCCAGGCCCTTTACCATTATCATGTACTTCAACAATGAAATATATTCGGGTACAAATTTGGAATCCTGAGTAGGGTGTGAGTATAACTCAGTAGGCCTGCCCCAATGGTGTATAGAACAATATCCATTCAATAATAGTGTATGCAGTTGTATAAATATATAACTACAATGAATATGTTAATAGTTATCACATTATAAATTATTCTAATTTAACCACATAAACCAAAAATTTTCCGAGGACACATGAACCACAATACCTACTTCAGGTCATGTTTTATTTTGAACTGTCCCCAAGGGATTCATATATCTAAATGAAATTATTAAAATTCATTTTGAAAATCCACATATGATTATATGAATAAGGCATAAATTCATATGCTTAGATTAATGTTCACATAAGGCTCTAACCACAAGGGTTAAATGTGAGTGAGATAGAAAAAGAATAATATCATTCTAGGATATGGGGGAAGTTCTTAGGATCTTACCCTTAGCGCAATTTCAAGAGCTCTCCTGGACCCTTGGGATTCAAAATATAATCTTTCATGGACTTTCTCCCTGACGGCTCTCACATTCCTTTGAAAATCACAATAGAAGATCTCACGATCTTCCTCAAGAAATCCCTCATTCATAAACATATTAACCCATGTGATACTCTATACCAACACATTCAAAACCAAGTGACATACATCCAAATTCCCTTTAACAAATCACTCCATTAATTAATTCAATAATTAATTAATCATACCTGTCTCATTAATTAATTTTAACAGTTAATTTATCACATCATTTAAATTAATTAATTCAACAATTAACTTATCATAACCAACTCGTTAATTAATTTCCACAATTAATTAAACACATCACTTCTTATAATTAATTAAATGATTAAATAATAATATTTATGTCATTAATTAATTCACCAACTAACTAGTCAAATATATTCTATTAATTAATTCAATAACAAATTTATCATTTCACAATCTCAACATCCAATAATTATTTAAATAAATAATTATTCTTAATTTACAATTCAACATTCATATAATTAACCCAATAATTAATTAACCCCAAATCAATAATCTAATTATTAAATCAAATCCAAAATTACCCAATTAATTTTTTGACCACCTTAATTAATTAAATTAGGAATTCCAATTGCTAAATGAAACCTAGAAATTATAAAATAAAATACACTAAATTAATATCATGATTGTGGGATTTGAATAATAAAATACATAACATGATTTGTTGACCACTAATACCTCAATAGAAATTCCAAAAATTCAGTAGAGTAGTGGCATAGAATGAGATCCAAATCTATAACCTAAATCAAGAATGAACAATTCAAGATCTAGTAAATATACATCTAGATCTACAATCTAGGATTTAGATCCACAAAAATAGGTATATATCTTATCAAAATAATGAATAACATACCTTAACAAAAGAGATAATAAAGGAGAAGGAACATGTAAAAAAACACAGATGTGATAATCATACCACGATGGGTTCATATCTTGAATTTGGTAATCAAAACATCAAGAATAGAGGTCGGGAGGGATTGGAATATATCCAAGAGGCTATAAAATTGTGGAATATGTGTTAGGATCTAATGGGGGATGATTTGGGATTAAAATGGGGGTCTTAGGATTTCTAAAACTAATTTTTGGTTTAATTTAATTCCCACACATGGTTTGCAGCTGGGGGCGCACAACATCCCCAAACATTGTACCTATTATTTGGGGGGGGGGGTGTTCTTGGTTTCTCCAAAGAGGGTGCATGGTATTAAAATCCATGAACTATCCATACCAATCCCCAATTTGTAGTGCCAGGGCACATGGTTTGGTAAAATTGTCCACCAACCACACACTGCCAGCATATTTTTCATAAACATCTATCAAAAAACACCCCAAGTAAAAATATAGACAATTAGCAATGAAAAGAAGTCCATATCATACCTTGAAAAAATCATAAGACAACTCCAAAAAAGGTTATTATCTTACAATCTGCCCAACTTATAACAACTCATCCTTGAGCCACACTCCCAAGAATCTATATCATTCTGATTCGAAAAGATCAGGCCACTAAGCACACATATCTAATTCACATTCCCATGTTTCCTCCTGGACACATCCAGTTTTCCATATTAAAAGAAATATCAATATTTTCTTTCCCCACATCACATTATCACCATGATCCAACACATGTATCAGATGCTCGTCAAAGGAGGAATCTATCTCAAGCTCAACATCTTCCACCTCGACCACATGAGAAGGTTCAAGGTTATTTCTCCATAGTTGTGACACATGGAAAACATCATTCGCAATACTGGATTTCTATGGAATATTCAATTTGTATACGACTGTCCGAATTCACTACATAACCACAAATGGATCAATGAACTAGGGTGCCAACTTGGTCAACCGCAATATCTTGTGATGTCCCAACCTAGTTGACACCTGAAGGAATACACTACCCCACATTCTAAATTATATGGGTCATCAATTTCTATCATCTTAAAAATTAAATCTACTCTGAGACATATCCATATGTTTTCGAATCAGCTAAACCTATTATGACATCTCCTGTATGAGACTTAGTCCCAATAATTCTAACTCTCTTACCATCGTCAAGTATAAAGGATATATATATATGTCCTACCATAAATATCCTCATAGGGTTCTATATATATAGATTCCTGATAACTATTGGTATTGGAGAACTACACTAGTTCTTGGTGGTTCTACCAAGGCCCTTCGAAGTTAAGAACACATGATCACAACATATCCTGCAACTCCTATATAGTATTCTCTAACTTTCCATCTTTCTTTGGGTGAAAATTTGTAATCAACAAAAAATGTGTTCCAAGAACCTTCTATAAGCCCTTCCAGATTCATTGAGTAAAATGTGAATCATGGTATGAAATGATTGTCTATGGCACCCCATTTAAACACACTATCTCTCAAACATACGTTTCTCTCAACTGCTCTATAGAGAAGGTCTCTCGTATAGTCAATAAATGTTCTACTTTCTTCAGTACCTCCACCATCACCCAAATTGCATCATTATTCCAAGGAATCATTAGAATAGAAACAAAAATGTTTGTAGTTATATTTTCCCACATCCACTATGAAATGGGAAACGACTATGGAAAACCATAAGGTCATTGATGATCTGCCTTCACCTGCTGACTGGTGAAGTATCAACTCATGAACCTAGATATTTCCTTTTTCATGATCATCCAAAAAACTAGTGTGGTATTTCATGATAAATTTTGGTTACAAATGGATGTAATTCCCACTTCAAGGCATAAAATTCCCACATAAACTTCTCTCGCATTCTAGTAGGCACAGAAAACTAATTTTTGACATTGATGATCATAAACTAATCTATGCTCCATTTGGAACTCCACAACTTCTAGGATTCCCCTTGGGGTCAATTAGTTTTTATCCTCATAACATATTTCTCTAATCAAAATAAAAAATGTAGACTCCAATAAAAATGATATGAGAGTTACCTCATGAATCTATTCTAGTAGAATCATCATTTTTCGGACATCATTGGACTCATGAACTACCTATGATTGTGTTTTTTACTCAAAGAATCAAAAATAATATTTCCTTTCCCAGGTGTATATTCTAGTTTGAAATCAAATGACTACAAAAACTCAACCCATATTTTTTTTTCAGATATTCAAGTCTCACTATGAAAAGTTATACTTCATGATATTATGATCTGTATACACTGTCAAAATTTCACCCAATAGATAATTACACTAATACATCATATAATATACCATTGTAGCTAACTCGAGATCATGTGTAGGGTATTTGAATTCATGTGCACTCAAATATTGAGATCTATATGCTACAACCCAATCTACCTACGTCAACACAACTCCAATTATGATCCCAAATGCATAACAATAAATTTTATACTTCTCACTTGGACCATGTAGGGTCAAGATCCGATTCAATGTCAAATGCTTCTATAACTTCTAGGAGGCCTTCTCGCATGATTCTGAGCATTCAAACATTCCCCCCTTTTGGGTCATGTTCGTATGTGGAACTTCCAATTAGGTAATATCCTTGATGAACCTCCTATAATATCCAGATAAAACCCAAAAGATTCAAATATCAAAAACATTCTTTGGATACTCCCATGAAACCACTTCATGTGCTTTCTTTGGGTCCACATACTCACCTTCTACCTAGATTATGTGATCAAAGAAGTATACCAGATCAATCAAAAAATAACATTTAGATATCTCATCATATAAAAAATTATAACTTAGTGTACTGATGTTGATTTCATGGTATTCAGAATAATATGGATGAGTCTTGGAGTACACCATGATTTCAAAAATAATAATACAAAAAACAGATCCATGTATGGATGGACTATTTGGTTCATCTAGACCATAATCACTACTATTTCATTCATCAACCCAAGAAGCATTAAAATAAACTCATAAAGGCCATACATGCTTTTCAAATTATTCCTCTATATATTAGAAGTTCAAACTCTTAGTTGACGATACCCTGATCCCAAGGAAATCATAGAAAATATACAAGATCATATAAACTGATCATAGAAATCCTTGATACATGGAAGTGGATACTAGTTCTTCACATTCATCTTGTTTAACAAATGGTAATCAACTCAAAAGTGCATACTCCCATAATCTTTCTTTGTAGACCACAATAGAGAACCATAATTTGATGTACACATATGGATATATCCCATACACTGCAAATATTCTTGATTGTTCTTGATAATTTAAAGGTATGTAAGTCCTATTATGTATGGTGAAATTGAAATTGGCACAACCTCTGTCATAATCTCAATAGTAAATTCCACACCTCTCTTATGTCGAAATCCTAAAAAGCCTTTAGAAAAAACATCCTGAAACTTTTCCACTATGTCTGGAAAGAAATATTTACTTACACATCCATTATCAAACAATAGAACTAGAACTTGGCCTATGATATCTCATAGTTATTGAGTAATTGGCCCTTATTGTCCTTCATGGATATCCAACTCTCCATGGTGAATATATTTTTCACCATTATGAGATTAAAAAGGAACACTCTTTTGGCAACAATCGATGTTGGATTTTTATGAAAATATGATGTCCATAACTGAATATAGTAAGAATCTTCACATGTTATGGATGGAATGATCCCAATTAAAAAGATACTCTCCTACCAATAGAGAAACCCCATTGCACAATAAAATGTCTATCGACTATACTCCCAATGGTGTATCTATCATTAACACCCCACATACGAACTCCACATGAATTCTCAAACCATTAAGAAGTTTTTTATATACAAAGGAATTATAGGAAACTCTATCAAATAAGGAACTACATAATGTAAAAGCTATAAGAATTGTACCTCTCGCTATAAATGGTTCATCCTCTCAATCCACAAGTGTAGGTGAAATTGAATGTAACTATCCTTACCCACTTCCCCGTGATGCTTTCTGACTCCCCTGAGCTTCACCACTCTACTGATATGGGAACCCATTCCTAGAAGCACCACATCCCCTTCCTTTACTACCTCGTCCAGCAGAACTCCATCTTTTTGACTGATATGGTGTAGAATAACCCCTTACAAGACTATAGTTCTACCTATATCCTTCGTCACTAACTGTATTATACTAGTTCCTTAAGACCCTCTATTGATGTACTATCTTTCTATAGCCTTGCGACACTCCACTGAATGTTAGGGACAATGTTTCTGGAAGATTTGTGTCCTATCACACTGGTGGAAAACCACATGGTTAGGGGTTTGTCTAAATGAACCTTCCCCTGGATACTCTTTTTGCCACTTATAAAGGATAAATTCTCAAAACGATGTTTCCTTCTTTCAAAATTCATATCTTATTGACCATGTAGAAGATACCCTCTATCTACCACTAGAATCCTTTTTAGGTTCTACATGTAAATGAAATCATGATTCACCACTTATGAAAACTTGATCAACCTAAATATATTCACCTATGACTTAATTTCACATTTACGTCTATCCTGAAATCATTTTTCTAAAGTAGCTTCATCTCTTATTGTCATTGGAGAAAAAAGATTAAAATATATAAAGTTTCAACCATAGTCCATCAAATTGAGGATCCCCAAATTCAATCTCATGAACCCAACTGCTCTCTCCAATCTCAATGTTTCCAGATAAAATTTCTATAGGAACTTGAAATTCCTTCCATTCCATAGCTTCCAGTTGTCTATCCCGAGTCGAGATGTCCGAACATTACATCACCTTCCCACAAAATATATAACCATTCAATCTAGAACTTAGATCCATCAAGTCCACCATATCGAGTAAAAGTTATAGGGAGCTACAATAAAAATTCCCTCATCATATCATATATTATTTCCACAACTTGAACTGGGTCTCTTTCAATGAATTTCATGAAGTGATTGAATTTCTCTTTGAACTTATCTCTGACTTCCCCAACCGGAATTATCAGTTCCCAAAGATCCACTACTAGTGTAGCATCTCCATCCATATCCTCCAATCTCCCTCTCAATAAGCATTATCATGGCGTCATATCACTCCAATTCTAAAAATATGAATTAGTAATCAAAACCGAACATTATCAAATTTATGTAATAAGAAAATCACAACAAATCACAAAAACACTTTTCCCAAAACATCGTTATGCTGTCAAAACTAAGGTCTTATAACTACCCTTCACCATATCATGCCTATTTCTAAGTTAACAAGGATAAAAAATATCATTATTTAAATTCCATTAGGAAAATCATTTATTTACATTTTTAATCATTTTACCATTTTAAATTTCATACTATGAACCATTTTTAATTCAATTTTAAAAGAAAGTAAACTAGTTCAATTTCAAAAACATACCAAAAACCTGTTTTTCCTATGCATGCCAAAAATAATTCATGTCACAGAATATTCCTAATTTCATAGAATGATTCATTCATACTCAAGTATCATGACTTATTGATCCATCAGTCTAAATATATAAAATATCAACAAATATCATGAACAATAATCATATCACACTAAAATTTATTGACTCAAGGTGAAATAATCTTCAATCATAACAACAAAAAGTAATTACAACAGTCCCAGCCTGGGTACTTGGGTTTTCCCCTTGTAAATGGGATTGAATATCACATGAAGAGGCTCGTAACCAAGGGGTGACTTTTCCTATTCTCATCAAAATTATTACCAAATAGTAAGAAAAAAGAAAAATAAAGTAAAACTATTCTCTAATACCACATTGTAATATCTCATCCCATGTTCCACTCATCGGTTCCCCATGAAGGATAACCACATGAACTCACGAACTCCTCCACATATACCAGAGGATGTTGACTAGTAACAAGGGTCTTATATATTAATAATTGTGATCATATACCCTATTTTATTATATTAATACACTAGTGAAATATAAGAAACAATAAAAAAACAATATATAATCATAACCTGAATAAACCAGTATCATAGGATGGCCAAAAATGGGAATTCAATATCAAAACATAAAAATGGATATACCATAATAATGTACATGTAATTTTAAAAAATGAAAACTATAAATTAAATACATAATCAACTCCCAATAAATTCATGAACCATTTCTAGTTCCCTCATCCAAGATCCACCCCAACTCAACCATCTAACACAAGGCCATTGCCTGTATCTTATTCTCCAACCATGAAATATATCCTGGTACTAATTTGGAAACCTGAGTAGGGAGTGAGTATAATTTAGTGGGCCTCCAACAATGGTTAATAAAATAATATCCATTCAATAATAGTTGACGCAGTTATATAAATATATAACCACAATGCATAACTAAACAATTATCTCTTTATAAATTATTCTTATTTAACCAAATAGACCAACAGTTTCCCAAGGACACCTAAACCACAATACCTGCTTCAAGTCATTCTAATGTTTGAACTATCCCCAAGGTATTTCATATATCTTAATCAAATTTTTACAACTCAGTATCACAATTCATATTAGATAAAATTCCTAGGATGCATAAATACATCGAGAAAGTGTAATGTGAACATAGATATCTAACCTTAAGGGTCCAATGTGAGTGATACTAAATGAATCATAATATAAATATTGAAAATGGGGAAGTTATCATGGCCTTTCTCCTGGACCGACATCAAGTTCTCTCACAGTCCCCTGGAAATCAAAATAAAAGATCTCATGGCCTTCCACCCTGATGGCTCTCATAGTCCTTCATAAATCACAATAGAATATCTCATGATCTTCCGTAGGAAATACCTCACTCATACCACTGTTAACCCATGTGATAATTCATACTAACATATTCAAATATATGTGGCTTATAAACAATGTCCATTTCACTAATCACTCTATTAAAGAATTCAATAATTAATTAATCATAGCCATATAATTATTTATTTTTCACATTTAATTAATCACATCCTTTCTATTAATTAATTAAAAAATTAACTAATCATACCCATATCATTAATTTATATCCACAATTAATTAATCACATAACATAAATTAGTTAATTAAAAAATTAATTATCTATATCTATCTTATTAATTAATTCTCAAATTAATTAATTACATCTCCTCTGTTAATTTGTTCAATAATTAATCAGTTAGTTTACAATATCAAAATCCAATAATTAATCGTCAATTAATTATTCTGAATTCACAAGTGAATATTCAAATAATTAACCAACAAATTAATTATAACCGATTCTATATTTCAATTATTCAATCAAATCCCAAATTTACTCAATAAATTAATTGTCTACATTAAATAATTCATTTCGGAATTCGAATTGCAAAATGAACCCTAGAAGTTCTACAATAAAATAAATTGAAGTTACATCATGATTATTGGATTTGAATAATAGACCACATACATAAATTAATATATGAATAATGGCTCAATAAAAATCCCCAAAATTCAGTAGTGTAATGACATAGAATGGGATCCAGATATATAATCTAAATATTTAACAATTCAAGATATATTAAATCTAGATCTAGATATAAAATACTACATCTATATCCACAAAACTAGGTGTATATATAACCAAAATAGACAATAAATTTCCAAAATGAAAGAGAGAATAATTGAAAAGTAATGATAAAAAAATTGGGATGAGATCCTCTTATAGGGAGGGGTGCAAATCATTGATATGGGATTCAAACCACCATGAATGGAGGTTGAGAGGGATTGGAATCTGTCTGGGAAGATCCGAAATCATAAAATAGGGGTTAGGCTCTAATAGGAGTTGATTTGGGATTAAAATTGGAGTCCATGGATTTTTTTAAGTATTTTTGGGTTAATTTAATTCCCATTCAATGTTTTCTACTCGAGGTGCATGGTTTCCATTAATTAAGACATTTTTTATTTCTCAAACCGTTCCCAAATAAATTACTTCTCAAACCCTCCACAACTCTCCAACCATTTTTATTAACAAAACCCTTCCCAAATCAACTAATACTACAATAATATTAAACTTGATGACATAATTTTTTAACAAAGTAAACATCGTGAGGATTTTGGTGAAAACCTAAGGAGGTTACACGATGAACCTACAACATTCTTCATTAAGAATTTTTATTTCATTTTTACTTGATCTCCATCAATTATTTTTAGAAAAATATGATATAATAACATCATTATCTTACATATAATAATACCCTTTTATGCTATGGTAATTAGATAAAACAATAACTACGTCTATCGAATGGGTTCTAAAATCATCATTGGTGTGTATGACAGATTACCACCTTGTGAACCGATGTCATTGGGGTTTCATTTTCCACCTCTCATGGTTGGGTATGATGATGGATATAAACTATATATATGATATTTATAACATTATTATACCTATATTATAATTATATCTAGTATAAAGTTTTTTACATTCCATTTCTTAAGGGATACAATAATGTCGCTTGTCTGTACGGAGGACTATCGCCCCTCAAAGCGATGTAATTTGTTTTTCAAAAATGCTTTACACGGAATATAATAATTATATATTTAATGAATATATATGAAATAAATGAATTTTTTTTATATTCATAAAATATTTTTCATTCATAAAATATAATATATCAATTTTTTAACATTTTCACTCATTTAAGGAAGATTAAATCATTCATGTGTGTGTGGACTACCGCCCTCAAAAAGCGATGAGACTGTATAATTTCATCACCAAACCAAATGGATTATATGAATATGTATAAATAATGAAATGAAATATGGTATGAAATATATGATTTTGTTTCTATCATATGTGTTTAATAAACAAATAATTATTACATAGGAGGATCAAACATGTTTTAATGAAGTTGA
Organism: Viscum album; assembly: GCA_963277665.1. Lineage (NCBI taxonomy): Eukaryota > Viridiplantae > Streptophyta > Magnoliopsida > Santalales > Viscaceae > Viscum > Viscum album. The sequence goes on along the minus strand of OY728123.1, from coordinate 861,051,635 downwards.
GACTTCTGTTTAGGGATTTCCATCTCACTTTTATTTTCTATGGGAAACATTAACTTATGTGGTGGAAAAACTACCCATTAATTTCTTTTATGATGATCCTCCTGAAAATTATTTGGAATAAATATCCATTTTATGACATCTCTTTCATGGGGATTATGTTCCAAAGTTACCTAAGTGGTAAGGATGTTATGGTACAATCTTATGGTTTATCGGTATTATTTATAATTATTATTTAAATGATGAAATATTATGATATATATGTAAATAAAATAACTAATTTTATTCTCCTATGGTTATTCCGTTATAATACATATATCCCTTCATTTTCTTCTCTTTATGTACTTAATAGATCAAAAGAGGGTTATTTATAAAAAATCATCTTTATTATTCTCTTTAGATGAAAATCGATTTTCATTAAAAACCATGTTTTATAATTATGTTATCAAAAAATGGATTTAAAATAATAAAAATTATTTCCTAAATAAATTACTACCCATATTTGACCTTTTTAAAAAATATTTTTAATGGAATCGTTATTTCATTTTCTAAGAAATTCCATTTTGGATTTTATCAAAAACTATAAAAGAATCCATATTCGACCTGAAAGGGATTTCACCAACATGAACATTGTTGTCTTTTATGATTAATTAATAATTTATCATGTTTATTTTCAAAGTAAAATATTTTGAAATTTTTTTCAAAAATCAAATAAGAAAGGTTATTTTATTCATGAAATGTTTTAAATTATTTTAATGATTCCTTTATAATTATTTGAAGATTATTTTCATAGAAATTGATTTTCAAAATGGTGTATGTCTATGAAGAAGAAAAATTTATGAAACCAGTTTCTCTTCCATGGGATATACCGTGACACGATGCTCAAGAAACCCACTTTTTTTCCATGGGTTATTATTTTACAAAATTATAAAATGATTATGAAACCTATTTCATTTCCATAGGATATTTTTTATGAACTATTTAGGAAACCCATTTCATTTTATGTGTTATGATATATTAAATGTATTATGATATTTGGGAACACATATGTATGGTTTTCATTATGTGTTGGTGGTTGCATTATAACCAAAGTTGGTGGCTATGGTATAACCTAGGAGAGTGGTTATGTTATAAACAAAGATGGTTATTGCATGATAACCAAGATTGGTGGGACATATATCCCCCTATAATATAGTAGATAAATAATTATATCTGATGTGAAATGAAGGAGTAGAATTGGGAGTGAACCCAGTTTCATATGGGAATTTTTCCACTATGATAGTCTTAGGAGTGATCCTAGAGTACAATGATGTCTTGGGGAGCGAGCACATTCCACTATGTGGAAATGGATATCACTGGGGATGGTAGTGTGTAATCCTACTACGTGTATCCGCCCATGATATTCGGTGATAAATTTTGTAAATGAGAATTTTCTACTAGGGAATTTAATTTCCATGAATATTTTTCTGGAACAATTCCATGTTTTATGCCAATGTTATGATCACATGGATAATGTTTTTTGATTAACTTTTGTTTCATGCCTTGTTAACTACCAATTTTTTTACATGACTAATTATTGTGATCTATTATAAGTATGGGATGGTTTTATAGTGTTATTATCATTTTTTCATACCCTTATAACCATGTTATGGTTACATATCCCCCTTTCTTATCCATAAAAAGTATCTGAGGTCACCCTTTCTTGTGTTTCATTACCCTATGTTATAATAAAAATTTCAATGTAGTGTATATTAGTAAATTGTATTAAATGGGAATATTTTTATGGTATATTTCAATGATCGTTCACAAAATTATAATATTTTGTACCTAGTATCCAAAGACACTATACTTTTATGATCATAAGGCATGTATTTGTGTAACGTATTGAATAATAATCCAAAAAGATGTAATAAATATGTTTTAAAAGTCAGGGTCACTGTTGTCAGAGTTAGAGGAAATTTTTAGTTAATCGTGGGGAAAACATATGGGAAATATTTAGTTACATCCCTAGGGATATTTATATGGATATGTTAAATGATGTCTCTAAGGATAAGTCTAACGATGCACCAATTTATTAGAAAATTTCAAGGAATATTGGAAAAGGATAGACTATGTGGTTTCTGAGAAATTATATCCTTATCTAGATACAAAATGTGGATGTGGGTCTATAAGAGAGCTACCTATGGGAAATAACTTTGAAAAGGGTGCATTTATTTTGACTTGATCATTACATGTTACACGAAGACATGCATTATTGCACACCTAGTTTGACACTCTTGGTGTATATTCTTTGGAAATCCATAAACTCTTTAGAAGACATTGTGAAGGATTTTAGAAGATGAGGACTATGAATGACCTAGAATAAACCTATGGTTTTATAGATAAAAAATGAGGTTTCATCATTTAGACATCATATACGTAATTTTCATGATTTTTTGGTATTCTACTATGTTTAGAGTTTCTCACACTATGATTTTTGATTTTAATCAATGTCTATAACATGAAGAAATCATGTTAAAAATGAATCTGATAAACAATTATATGACTATGAGAGACCGAATTAGATAATGACTTGAGTGAAGGATGTTTTTTTATTCCTAATCAGTTATCACATTACATTAATAACAACATGAACCTTATCCAACTATTGGAATCACTAAAGATGACAGGGATTGAGAGTTTGGGTAGTAGAGACCACAGAGGAACGAAGATTAAGTTTCTTATATGTTGAGAGTGTCGGAAGAGTCACTGAAGGGAATGTCATATAAGAACAAGAATATGTTTCAAGTGTGGAATTGAAGGAAACAAAGAATGTAACGAAATAAGAAAAATGAAATGTTTAGTGAACAAAATGGAGGGTAATGATGGTCTTCTTATGGTATTATTTATTGTTGAATGTTTTAACTATGAAAATTATGGGCAGTAAGAAAATTATATCCTTGTATGGAATCTCATGAAAATAATTAGCATGTTGGTATAAGTAATTTTTATACTTCTAATGATGAAGAAAATACGAATGAAATATCAAAGGAAATATGTATTAACAAATAAGATGATAATCAAATGTTAATGGTTTAAGAAAGAGTTTGGATTATTAAAGAGTTTATATGTTGGAATTAAAAAATTTTAAATTTGATGACTTTTTTAGTATAGGTTCTTCATTATGTATTTTAAATAATATGACAAATGATGCTAGTAAACTAGAGAAGTAATTTAATATAAAAGTAAATTTCATGGAAAAAAAGGATTATGGGAAAGCTAAATAATAATATGTCCCAAAATATGAGATAATGATTTTGGGATAAAGAGATGTTAGAAATGAATAATTTAATTATATAGTAATGATTACATTGGAACAAATTAATTATTTTTTTGACAAATTAGTTTATGTTATCATTGATAAAGTTTGAAAAATATTTTGATTTAAGTAATACATTCAAAAATATATGTTTCATGTAAAGAATTAGGATGATCATATGTTTTCAATAAGGTTTTATGGTAATTCTGGTTATTACCATGTTTCTAGATAATAAAATATAAAGGTATTCACATGTTTGTTATATAATAAACAATAACTACTTTAACATTAATGGGGAATTATTATTTTTTTGATTTCGAGAAATTTAGTGACCACTTTTATAAAAATTAAAATCTTGAAGGGTTATAAGGTTTAAAATTTTTGGAATAGTTTATACTAATCATTGGAGGAGGATTTGGGGATTTATGTATTACTTACCCATATTAAGATTTATCCACATTGGATAACAAATGAAAAATATTTTTTACTATTGATATAAGGAATAAAATATCATTATTTTATATATATTATTTAGTGACTCAGATAAGGATAATTCAATACTAAGAATATGAGATTAAGTAAAATTTTATCAAGGTACAACCACCGTATGAAATCATTACTATGAAATAAAATTATTTCATGTAAGTATATTTTCATATTTTCTCAGTCTAGATGGAAAAAGGAATTCCAAAAAATTGGGGAAAAGATCCTGAAATAAAATATTATCCTATTATTATAAATTTTAATTATGTTAATGACCTTTTCATGCCTATTTGGATTTTGTATTTTTTTTATTAACATTATCCTACACTTGTTCTACATACCTCTCCATTAGAATTATGGTGTCATTTTTCCCTTATATGTCCTTTTATTCACTTCTCATTTATGTTTTCCTAGTTGGAAATCTAGTACGAGTTATTCTAGATAAATTTATCAAATCATTTTACCTTTTTCACGATGATTTTTTAATAACCCTTTTTACGATGTGGGTTTTTATGATGAAATTTCATATGTTATACATTTGATGATATATATGAATTTTGAGGTTTGGATTCATTTTATGCGGTAAAATGTAACGCCTTGTGATATTGGGAAATATTTTTTTTCAAAGAAATTCATTTTTTATATATTTTCTATTACATGAAACACCAAATTTTTCTTATGTTGCATGAAACAATGATCTAATATTGTGTTACATGTAACAATGATTTTAGCTTGTGTTACACACAACACTAATTTTACAAGGAACGTGACATTTTATTGAAATATTATATATGATAGTTATAAATTTACCATTAGAATTTAATGTATGAATATGATTAAAAAAATTATAAAAATATATACTCTAAAAAATTGTATAATATTAATTCTTTAGTGACCTATTAATTATAAATTAAAATTAAAAACCATTCCAAAATACAAGGAATATTTTGTTTTGAAAAAAACCTACTACGTACAAACGTATTTTACCTCAATAAATTAAAAAAATGATTTCAGTGAATTAATTTAATGAAATTTAAAAATTATAAATTAAATCAAATATTAAAAAATTATGTAATTTCTTTTCTAGACAATATATAATAATAAATCAAATCATACACTTAGAAACAATATTTTGTTTTCAAAAACGTAGATTTGGCCAAATATTTAAACACCAATATAAAAAGAAATTTTTGAATCTTTAAGAAATTTTATTAATAAAACATATTTATATTTTTAAATCATAATATAAAAATTATCTTTTTTTAATTTTTGAGAATGTTTTGTAAACATTATTCTTTGATGAATAGTTAAAAATAATGGATTTTAATTGAAAATTTAATTTTCATTTAAATTATCTATAAAGATAAATTTAACTATAATTTGGTATTAAAATGAAATTATTTAAATTATATATCAATTAATCCAATTTAGGTAATTTTAATCACTTCATAAGTAATCTTTATATAAAAACATCATAAACATTTAAATAGTTTATATTTGAAAAGTAGTTTTTTCACTAATACAAGAATATTTTAATATTTAATTTTGAACATTTTGTGAACATAATTTTATAAAATGTATCAAACTATTTTTAATAATTATAGTTAATATTGTTTAAAAGGTTCAAAATATTTTTTTTCATTTAATAATTAGTGAAGACAAACATAAATAATTACCATGGTTAAATTTAAAAGTAAGGGGTTTTCATGTTAAATACGCTTATGTTGAAAATAATTTTCATAAGACATTATATTTTTATTTGGTAAAAAGGATATAATATTTATAATAAGGGGGTAAAAATAATCAAATAATAATGATTTAATTTTATGGTTAATGAATAAATTGCCTTGGATGAAAAAACTAATTACCGTAGTGGAAACTAAAGTACTAAAAAGTGAGTAAACCTAAACCCTAAAGAAAAACATGTTTAAAACATGTTTTTAAGGATTAGGTGTGGATATAACATATATACCATTAAATAAATTATTTATTTTTTTTAAATATTATGTGAGAGTGACCTCCCATTATTTAATACATTTGTGTATTTACAAAAATGCCACTCATCCTCAATTATAAAAGGGAACATGACCCCTCAATTCATCACACCACTCAATGAGTTTGTATCGACCTAAATATAAAAAAAATAACTTCCAAAAATTTGTAATATAATCGTATAAGTTTTCTTTTGAGCATAAACTCACCCTTCATAGGCTTTTGGTGCACACATATGGAAGTTACCTGAGGAATATATAATATTTCTCAACAGGGATTTTTCTTTTATTTCATTCTCCTCCTCATTAAATTTTTATTAATACATGAATATATATTAAAATAAGTATATTATATATAGTTATATTTTGTAATTTTAGGGAACGGATCTATAACCATATCCACTTCCATCATATGGGTTATGAAATAATCATTTAGGTGTACGGAGGACTACTGCCTCAAGAACCGATGTCATTCATTTTTCTATTACCACCTTTCCATGTTGTGTATAATGAGGGATCTAATGTATCCATAAAATATTTATAAAATAACATTACCTTTGTATTAATTATATAATATATAATTTTTTTAATTTCCATTCCATAGGGGATATGATAACGTTGGTCGTCTGTACTATGGACTACCGCCTCACGAAGTGACGTAATTAGTTTTTCACTAATGCTTTCCATGGATGATAATAAGTTTAAATTAATTAAATATATATTACATAAATGAAATAATTATTATATTAATGATATATTTATCATTTATAAAATATAAAATATAATTTTATTTTTTACTTTTTCACTCACTAAAAGAAGATAACATCGTTCATTTACGTGTGGACTACCACCATCATGAAGCGAGGCGACTATCTATTATCATAACCACAAAAAATAGATGATAAATATAATTATATCTAATGAAATTATTTGGTATTTATTATATTAAGATCATTATTAAATTTTAATACATTTCATTCCTCCTTTCCATAATGATCATTGAAAATAGGAAACGTTACTCATGTGTACGTATGACCTACCATCTCCATGATCATAACATACTTCATTTATAAAAAAACCTTCATGTTTCGTATTTAAGTATAATTGATGTAAAAATATGAAAACTATATTATTATTATTTTTATATAGATAATGGAACCCTGATCAATGTAAGAAGACTGTAAATGACAAATCAAAACATATATGAAAATCAAAGAGGCTATTACATAAAACTATATTTTAATAAGAAATTGATTATAAATGGGTAATAAATGGTCATATGTATGTCATATATGGTTTGATATTTATGTTTTTGGTTCATGAATAGGGTTATAATGAACATGTATTTATTATATAGGATGTTTGAACATGTACAATGGAATTCAAGACTCGAGGGAAGGGATCTTCATATCAATTTTATTTTGTAAAAAAAACATGAAATATTCACCACATATTTATTTTATGTGGTCTATATAATGCACTTGAATGTATTTTATAGTGAATAAATTGAAAATTATTGAGATTAAATACCCATGTGAGGATCTATCTTCCATTGGGGCAACGTTTCAATGTTTCCGCTATGGTAAATATTTTATGTTATAATCTCATTGATTATTGAGACTGTTTATGATTAGGCTTATAATGATGATATATTATGGTATATATATAAAGAAACCCATTAATTGTTTTTTACACTATTTATGTCATGATAATTGTTTCCCTCGGAATTCGGGGATGACCTCCTGGATGGGAGATTCAAACATTCTGATCAGTTTCTAGCGGGTTTGTTCGTAGAACCGGAAACATCCAATGATTCCACATCCATTTGGACCTACTTTCCAAAGGTAGGCGCTCATTAGCTTGTGCACTGATGAGACTTATGAATTTTCATTGGTTGAGAGGATGGGAGGTCGGACTCATCACACCTTTTTGAGGGGAATTATTGTCTATTCCGGGACTCTCTTTATAGATTTAAGTTATGTTCGTGAATCCTTATTACATTACCAAGTATAAAATGAGCCTTTCCTTTAGCTTTGACAATCAATGGTTAAATATGTAAGAAATTTAGAGAATCTTTTATATGTATTTGAGGTTCTTCATCAATAGAGAATCATCTATATCTATTTAGAGATTCTTGGTCAATGGTAACCTTCAAAACATTCATATAAAAGTCTCTTGGTCATTATGATGACTAGGGTGGTTTTAAAGCCACTCAGTGGGGCACTTGAAGTTTATTGTCATTCATAAGGACAATGAATTATTTCAGAGTTGGGATCGAACCCATAGATGGGATACCTACGTATCCTTTGTTTTGGAAAAGGAATCAGAACCCACGTAGTTCGAGTAAGGATATGATATTTATGATTGATGGCTCAAAGCAGGATGTCACAATTACTTTTACACTCTAAGCTCACGTGAGTCATGCTCGGTGTGAGAAACAAGAGGCATTGGTAAAAATTAGACAATTGTGCCATGAGAGATGCAATCATAAGAAATGGTTTGGGGCTTATGTATGTATGACTGCCTAGATGAATGAAGTTCAGGATTTACTTTAAGGAGAAAATCCAGGAACAGGGTCCATAAAGGTATATGTGCTTTATGGAGATTTGAACACTCTAACTTGGGACTTTATTCCTGAAAAGGAAACCGAAATTAGGAGAGGATTGATAATTGGGTTTTACTCCTGAGAAGGAATCCCATATTAAATGTAAATTAGGATTGGTTAAGGAGAATTTAAGGGACTTGGGGCTTACTCCTGAAAAGGAAGCCTAAGATTTATGACATGGACTTATTCCTGAAAAGGAAACCCAGGTTAAGGATTAAGGTTTGGGGCTTACTCCTGAGGAGGATGCCCATATTTGAGATTGGGGCTTACTCCTAGGGAGGATGCCCATAATAAGGGACTTGGGGCTTAATCCTAAGAAGGATGCCCAAAATAAGGAACTTGGGGCTTACTCTTAATAAGGATGCCCAAAATTAGGGGACTTGGTGCTTACTCCTAAGAAGGATGCCCAAAATTAGAGGACTTGGGGATTACTCCTAAGAAAGATGCCCAAAATTATGGGACTTGGGGCTTTCTCCTAAGAAGTATTCCCAAAATTAAGGATTCTCTCATCTTAAAGGATGAGGTTGAATGAATGAACTCTAAATCTTTGGTGACATAAAAATGTATAAATCACTATGTTTTGAGAGATATTCCACAGAATTCCTTTCAAATAAGGAAGTCAAATCAGGAAATCATGCCATAAATGGCTTTGAAGAGTATCTTGAATACTGAATCTTGAATAGGAAAGGTGAAATGGCTTAAGAGGGGTAAAATGGGCAATATGGGCACCCAAAAAGGTAGGGGTTCACAAGTCTTGAAAGGCGTGCAAGTCTTACGTGGGCGCGCAAGTATTGGTCGCGCAGGTATACCTGCGCGACATGTGGGGTACTTGCGCGATTTTCAACCAGCATTAGAATAATTGAGCAACTCTTTATTAATACCTTTATAATCCTCTTGAGGTTCTTCCAGAAAAGGGATGCGCAAGTTCTATTGAAGGAAATAAGGTGGCGCGCAAGTGTGGTCACTTCCCTTAAGGGCTGACCACTCAAGCGCGCAAGTGTTGATGAGTTTCAACACATAGGCCTTCCTCCTTCTCTTTAGATCTTCCGTTCTAGGTAAGAAATTACCATAGAAGTGTTCTGGAAGCTTTGAGAAGAGACTTGGGCATCGGGAGCTTCAATATGAGTTTCTGAAAAAAGATCCTCTCGAATGGGGGGCCCACAGGGTCTATTTATAGGCAGGAGAAGACCCCGGGAGGTTACCGGGTGGTTATCACTTAGGTCGCGCAAGTCACTTGCGTGACCAAGGGCGTCGCGCAAGTGTACTTGCGCGACAGTGATATAACATGCGTGGTGATGTTGCTTTTGATCCTTTGTTCATGCCTTTGTCGATTTTTGATATTTTCTTCAAAGGTTGAATCACTTTGAGCTCAGATATTCCCCTTTTCCGATTTTTAGATTCTTGTGACGAAAGGAGCGTCAAGAAGAGTCCCCCCTCAGAGTTGGATCCGGAGAGAAATGGGGATTTGACCCTGAGGAAATCGATTCCATCCAAAGGAAAAGGGGGCACACAAGTCTTCAGGGCACAGAGGTTGGCGTGCAAGTTTGCGTCGTGCAGGCGTTAAGCGTACTGGGTACGGCACACAGATAGGCCTCCTGGCCTATAAATACATAGCTTTTGGTCGTGTATAACATCTGGTCCCGAATTTCTCAATCTCTCGCCACGCAAGTCTTCCTCGCCGCGCAAGTCTCTTTTTCCACTGTTTCCTTGCTTCCGCGCTACACTCAAGGTAATAGGGCTTGCGCGGTGATACATGCGTGACAGAAACTTGCGCGGAACATGTAACACTTGCACGATTTCTCCATACTTGCGCGTCTTAATTCCATAGCCATTTTTTTGAATTCTTTCACAAAGTTTGTGAAAAATTAATTCATTTATAAATTAACTTATTCATCTCTGTGTTCAGAATTAATGTCTCTTAGACCCGGAATAATTGATGAACTGGCTAGCAAGCAGATAGATGATATGATGGACATCGTTGGCCCTGATTATTATACTGTCAAAGATAGTACTCTTCCAAATTTGGCTAAGTATATGAAGAAATATCATCTCAACTTTCCTCATTGCACTTATCTACCTTTGTATGGCTATGGTCATCTTCAAGAAGTCATTATTCCAGAAGTAAAGAATTATCTTCCATTTTCGTGGTTTCAGAATTATACCAACTTTGCTTCAGCAAATATCTCAAGTGGAGGAGTATTTCTAACTTCTAGAACAGTGGAGAAGGCCTATGTGATGCATCATAGCCCTTTCACACCAGATCTGAATAAACATACACCTGAGCTTCAACCACATTGTCATCCTTCGATCTTCCGAAATGCTCAGATGGATCAATCCAATGGCTGGAAGAAAAGTTGGGACTTCCATCCTGGGGGAGGTGTGAAGCCAACTTGGATGTGGGCATACTGGGTGCGACAGACCTGCGCAGAGTTTATCGAGGATCTGAAGAGAGCTGAAATATATGAGGCTGTCTGGGTTGGGAAAACATATGTTTACAGACATGATAACTTCGTGCCAGAGATACTCATCCACTGGAGCCCAGCAACTAACTCTTTCCATTTGACTCATGGAGAAGTAGGTATCAGTTTGTGGGATGTCCACAAGATCTCAGGGGCTCCAATTTTGGGCGATATGTATGATGAATTCATTCCTCCCAAGGTGACTTGGAATGATTCAGAGAAGACTCCTGTTTTAGCTCGAGAATTATTTAAGATCTTCCACAGTCTCAAGAGTTCAGAGACCTCATTAACTAATTTTAGAAAAGATATTCATCCGGAAGAATGGATGAATGTGTTTCTTATTGAGAAGAAAGGGATGGAGCCAAAAGAAAATGGATCCAAGAAGAAGAAATCCAAGGATACCAGGCCCAAACGTCCTACCACCTGTCCAAAACCTGAGAAGAGAGGAGCTCCTGGCACATTCTGGCCAACTCTAGAAGCAGGAGAATTTGAAAAGTGGGGATATGAAGTGAATCAATGAATTCCAAAGAAAACTCGTCTGGCGGGTTTCTTGGCAATGTGGCTCAGTGTTTATCTCTTTCCGGTCAGGGATTCGAAGGGAGGTGTTAGTCCAGGGACCTTCGTCATTGCGGCAAAGTTGGCTGAGGGAAAAATGGGTGGGTTAGCTACCCCCATTTTAGCAAAGATTTACAGGATCTTACATCTTGTCTTCCTGGGTAAATCTCCTTTAAGAATAGTGGGACCATTCTAGGTTTTGTGGGGATGGATCGCCACTCACTTCAGGACTTACAATGTACAGAATGGATTACAAATTCCTGGAATCTCTTTCAGACCGTCAGTGCAAGCATTCTCTGGAATTTCTCCATTAGATGTTAATGGTTATGACATGAAAGTGAGGCTGAGCATGTTCAAGGAATTCAACTTCTTTCCCTATGGAAGTTCGCCATCCGGGCGGTTTGTTGATGATGTGACAACCCATTTGGATTTGAGGGAATACATGCTAGCTTGCAGGGGTGGTGTGTTAGTAGCCAGGATTGATGGAGAAATAATATGCGAGGCCTATGATCCATATATATTTGCACGCCAATTCAAATGTCTGCAACAAATTGTTGTATCCCCTCCGGTACATGTCAGGTTAGAGCAACATCCGATGGTTTCTCGACAACTATGGCTGCTGACATCAAGAGAGAAGACTGGGGCAGTATTTGATCTACCAGTTGAAAAAGTGGCACATAATTTGACTACATTTTATGCCAAACATTGGATAGCATCATACCCCAAAGGAATATTGAATCACCCAGTAAATCAAGTGGGAAAGAGTAAGAGGACTGTAGAGAAAGAAACCCTTCCTCATGAAGGTGACGCTTCCCCACCTGAAATAGGTTCAATAGAATCCTCTTCTAGAATTGATTCATCAGATTATCGTGATGGGGATGATGAGGCAGAACCAGAAGCAAAGCGGTTTCGTGCCCGATATAATCCTCCGGCCAGAATTAAAAGACCCACTCCATCAACTCCTGGTGAGTTGTTTCATTGTAGTGATTTTAATCACTGCTACTTTATAAAGTAATAAGTCTTACTTTCTTATTCTCTATCAGTAGCTGCAGGATCTGGGAAGAAATTAAAATAAAAAATTGTAGGACCTTCCTCACAGCCTTTATATCTATGACCAGAGGTTGTTCAGCTATGGCAGAGCTTATACTGTGGTACTGAGACCACCTGGATGGATTTGTGTGAGGGCCTACAACTTCCTGGAATAGGAAATCTTGTAGCTTCTAAAAAAATTCAATGCGTAGATAACCCCAATGAAGTGTGAGCTTACATCAGAGAGCTGGAAATGCTCATATATGCCACTGATGACTCGGTTCCTATCACCAGGAGGGTGAAGGAAATGATTGATCGTGGCGCCACTGAGGGGGCTGGTGGTTCTGGAGATGAGGAATGGCAAGAGTGCATGGCTCCTGAAGATGTATGTTCTCTTTCCTTATTTTCTTTGAAACTTGATTTCAGTTGAATATTTGTTACATAAAGAAGTTATTTTCTTCATCTCGCAGCTTGCAAAGAAAGGAACTGGGGTTCCTTCACCACAGTATAGCCCTGGTGGTACTGCTATCAGGGCTGCTGCGGATTCTCCTCGCGAACCAGGCGAGATATCTCCAAGCCAGCAGGCCATGAATGAGGCGCTGGACATAGCCTTCCATTTGCCAATCCAAGTGCCTATAAGGGAGACCACTGATACTCCAAAAAAAACAAAAGAAGTAAATGCAACGAAGGAGGAAATACATAGCTAAACGTTTCATTAGCAGCGGTAACTCATTCGAACAATCATGAGCTTATACCCATAATCATATGGTTTCTCATATTTCTGAGGATTACAGGGGCTTCTTCAATTTCCCCCTTGAGGGAAGCGACTGATCCTCATTCAAAGGCCTTGGAGGGTGCTGTAGAACAATCACAGACCCAAGCTGACTTGGTTGCTCCTGGAGAAGAGCTAGCATCTATTCCCAGTATCCCTCCTACTGCTGAAGATGTTGTCCAGGGTCAGGGGTTGCAGGACATAAGTCAGCAAGAAGATGTAGCAAATGCTCCCACTGGTGAGACTAACCAGGATTCTGAAATATCATTGGATGAAATGGTGAATCAAGGAAAGAATTTCGAAGAATTTTATGATCATGCTAAGTTTTCATGTGATTTAGAAGACCTTGGGCGTGAGTGCTACCCTTCGCCGATTTTTTTTTTAAAAATTTACACTTCTAACCATGACTGAAAACAATATGCAGTTTCTTCCATAGAAGCTGTTGAACTGCCAATGCCTGAAGAGGGTGTGGACATTGACGTCAACCCTACCATTGCAGAAACATTATCTCAAGTAGAGATAAACCCAATAAACCCTCCTGAGACCCATCTTGAAAATCCTGTTGTGTAACACCCGAGACTTTTATGTTATATAAATTATAAAAGGAATCTTTTTCTACACAACACTTGCTTGACTTGCTTTACACGCAATCGCGACCTTCCTCGATAGCTTGCGTCGTACGCAATACCGAGTTTCACTAAACAACAATATGCTATTAAAACTAGCCGTTATGAATAGTAATAACCACTTTTTAAAATTTTATAAATTTTATTTTTCAAAATGGACTTCATTTTTGGACTCAGAATATCGAAATTAGCCAAGGGTGAAATTTTGGTATTTTTCTGAAAACTTTCAATTTTTGATGAATAGTGAAACCACTAAGTGGTAGGTTAAAAAACAGAATTTTGCATAAAACATAATTTTACCGCTTCTGTGAATGGAATTTCGAAAATCCGAGAGACACGGTTAATATCAAGGACTAAAATGTGGTTCAATGAGATGAAAATAATTTTTTTGGTGAATAGTAACTTTTTACGATTTTTACCGCGGTTAATAGTAAATAGGGTAACTAAGGGTAAATATGATATTAATATTACCCTAACACATGTCCTAATTCTATTGGACAAGTGTAATTCGACCAAAAACAAACTTAGGAATAAAATATGACCATTTAGGCCCACTTGGATTAGATTAGGACATTTATTATTAATTTATTAAAGAAGGGTTAAAATAGTTAAAATCAAAGTTTAATAAGTAAATCATTTTTAATATGGGGTTATACATAAGATAAATTCGATTGTAAATATTCATTAGAAAGCTAAAAATATTTCATACATGATGGTATTTTATTTGTAATTTTTAGACATCAAATAATATAATTTATTTATGACACAAAGATGATGCAGTAATTATCTTATTAATGAAATATTGACATAATTGATAATATAAATACCAAAATAAATGTAATTTAAGACTTTTTATGAATTCCACTAATTTTCTAGGTTACTATGATATATTAGTGTTGATTTAATCAACTTGGTTCGAACATATAATTCTGTTATGACTTTCAAACAAATCATATATCAAATAGTGTCAAAATTGACACAAAATAGTTTTTAAATCAAATATTATATTATTAATTGTTATTTTTTTCCTAAAAATCTAAGGTTCGGCCCAATGACTTAGATAAGGATATATATATTAATAATAAACAATTTGGGGTTCGTTTGGCATGTTATAGTAAGTGTATTAACCATATAGTGAAGGAAAACAAAAAGACACGGTAAAAGTTAAAATAATTAACTTAGAGTTAAATCTAATTGATAAGGTTAAAATAATACCCTAAACTTGTCTAAATCCTATTGGTTGATAGGATTGCGACCCATCCCCACTTTATCTTCGAAATAAGACCCTTTGGAACCATTATAAACCGATTTTGACTTTAATATAAAATAATATTTTGAGATATTCCTAAGGTGCCCCTCTCCTCCCTTATAAAAGGGCACCTCCTCCCCCTCCTCCTCACACCAAATTGAGCACTCAAGCTCGTCCAACCCCTGCCATTTTCTCCTCTCCACTTCCCTAGAATAATCCTAGAGGTCCTGGTCTTCTCCAAAGACCAATCTTAGTTCCTTAAGTGGAGGATTCAAAGAAGCGTTCCAAAGAAGAGGTAATATCCATTACCGATCTTTTCAATTTCTTTCTTCTTCAACTTCTTCTTATTTAGTTTTTTCATGATAAAGTAATAACATCAGTATTACTTACATACTGATATGTTATTATAAATATGAAACAACCCTAATTCACCTTCTATCCATCCTACGGAAAAATGAAATCACCACGCGTGCGTACGTACGGAATACCGTCTCCACGCCGTGGTGTAATCTATTTTCCACCATCACCTTACAAGGATAGGTATAATGGTGTAATGAGTAACTACATATGATTATTATGAAGTAATATTGATACTGAAATAATATATATATACTCCAATACAATTCCACGATCATAGGAACGATATCATCACTCGTGCGTACGTACGGAATACCGTCTCCACGATGTGATGCGACTCGTTCTACATGATCTTCATTTCATAATGATTATATAAATGAATTGAATGAATGGATATGGTATATACTACACTAATACCATTCTGTAAATGAATTATATATAACCTAAAGATAAGAATAAGAATTTATTCGACAAAACACGCATAAGAACAAAAAGTTATAAAGACCCGAGTAACAAGTAACAATGAAATATTACTAACAAGAAGCTAATAATATGACCATATATGATATCATATCAATATGTATGATTCTGGAATAAGTCAATAACATTATTTAAACCATTATACAGGAGCTTCGGACACGAACAAAGCAAATCGGACCTAAGGTAAGGGAAATATCACAATCTCATTTTTATCCGAGATTGTTTATTCGTAAGTATTTACTGGGGTGTATTTTATCATCCACATCCATGTTTCATCAATATGTAATATTATTTACATCCACCTACAATTGTTTAAATCCATTTTTACCCTTCGGTGAGTTTTTAGTAATATGTATGAAAGGAATCTTTTGTCGTTTTTCGTACGAGGTACTTTTTGACTTTTCCGACAAAAGTACGAAGAATGTTTTTTTTAACTTATACGGCATGAATGGATTTTTAAAACATTAAAAGAAGCTTCCTTTACAAGTTTTCAAGTTTATTTTTAATCAACTTCTTTTATTTTAAAGTCGTATGACATGTTATGAAAGGAAAAATGTTTTTGAAGAAGAAAGGATATTTTCCTCAAGAATGAAGTTCAAGTGTTTTATCAAAATTATTTTCCATCTAAGATAATAAAGGGTTCTGTTTTTATCCCTATTATTACATTAATTTGATCATGTTGTGATGGAATTATTTTTATGAATTCCATTATCTTATATGAATTGATTTATGATGTCATGATGTTTCAAGAATCCCATTTTTGTTACATGTGTTATGTGATGATGTATGTTTTATGATTATGTGGCACACATAAGAAAGGATTCATTATAAGATGGGTGGGACCTATATCTCCCTCCAATGCATTGGGTAAAGATTTTATATCTCATGAGATAGACATGGCTGGAACGGAAGGTTATTTCGGTTCAGTGATACAGGACTGAAACGAGGAGTGAACTCGGTTCAGAAAGGGACTTTGTCCACTAAGATAGTCTTGGCAATGAGTCATGACTAATAAGAAATGATTTTCCATGATTATGTGTGCATGCCACAAAGTTTCAAGTCTTATGTTATGATTATGGGGATCTCATTTTCACTTCTATGATTTATTCCATGATAAGATATTATGATCTCTTTTGCAGGTTTTGATTTTCAAAAATATATGATATGATTTTTATTTCTTTATTTGACCTAGCTGAGCATTTGAGCTCACCCTTTTATGTTTTCTTTTCCCCAGGTTAGGAAGATGGATATTAAGTAGAATATGCTAAAGGGACCCTAGATATGATGAAATAAATGGGAGACACTATAGAAGATTTATGAACCAGTTGTTTATGTTTCCCAGTTTCTAAAGACACTATACCTATACGGTCCTTTGTGGTTTTGTCATATGTTGTAATAAGTGTGCTTCAATTTTGAAGTATTAACAATGTATGTAAAGTATGGGTCGTTATAGTTGGTATCAGAGGAAAGGTATAGTCAACCTTTGGAAACTAGGATGTGGAAGCCTTAGTAAGAACCCTAAGAATAAGTCTAAGCATAGAACACAATCTTAGAAATGGCCATGAATAACCTAGGATAAGACCATAAGCATGAACATTTTATTCTTGAATTATGTGGTTTCCTATTATAATTAGTGTTGCTCACACTATTCTTCTTGGTTTTAGTCAATGGCTGGAACCCGAAGGAACCGTGTTAATGCGGAATGTGATGGGCAATGCAATGATTGTCCCCCTGAGCAACCAAACGATATGGGAGCTGGAATGCAAAATCTTGTAGCCATGCTCACACAACTTTCTCAAGCTATGAATCATGCAGGATTTACAAACGAGCAAAGGAGGGAGCAACATTCTGTTGAATCCTTCATGAGGCAGCGTCCACCTTCTTTCAGCGGGTCTACTGATCCATTAGTTGCTGAACAATGGATTAGTACTACTGAAAAGATATTTTCAGTTCTTCAATGTTCTGAACATGATAAAGTCATCCTAGCAGTGTATCGTTTGGAAGGAGATGCTGATCAATGGTGGAATCTTGTTAAGAATACGAGGCAAAGGGATGAAATTGAGTCTATGGAATGGGACGAGTTCAAGAACTTATTTTTCAATAAGTACTTCCCTCGTATTCTCCGAACAAAGATGGAGAAAGAGTTCCTTGAACTGAAGCAAAGGGATGATGAATCTGTTAGTACCTATGAAGCAAATTTTACAAGACTTGCAAGGTACGCTTCTGGTATTATTATCCAACCTGAGAGTAAGATCGATCGATTCTTTAGTGGCTTAAAACCAAGTCTTCGAAGGGCGTTAGCCATAAGGGACTTCAATAGCTACGAGGAAATCGTTCGATGTGCTCTCAAAGTCGAGATGGAGATTGGAGTAACTCATCAGTCACATGGGTTTGATAAGAAGAGGAAGATGGAATTCAAAGGAAACTCTAAAGAGCACACTGAAAAGAATATGAACTTTCCCTTATGCTCAAAGTGTGGAAAGAAACATGGAGGGAGTTGTCTTAAAGGGACAAGTAAATGTTTTAAATGTGGAAAGGAAGGTCATCGGCCATTTGAATGCCGTGATAATGGGAAGAAGATGTCTAATGATGTAAACAAAGGAAGGGATACACAGAATGAACCTTCTACACTTCAATGTTTCAAGTGCAAGGAGATGGGGCATTATGCCAATCAATGCCCAAATCCAAGGGTTGATGATGATGGTCGACGTCAACAAAATCTTAAGGCTAAAGACAAAGGAAAGTCACATGCAATTTCTATCAGCGATGTGGAGTACGATAACGATGTGGTGAAAGGTACACTTACCATCCACTCTAAAGTAGCAAATGTTTTGTTTGATTCTGGATCCACCCACTCTTTTATTTCTGAAGACTTTTCTAAGGGTATCACCGTATTACCTCAACAATTAGATGTTGAGTTAGCCGTGACAACACCTAATGGCACATCAATCGCATCAAAAGTTTATAATTCTTCTCCGATCGAAGTTTGTGGGAAAGTGCTTCCTGCAAATCTTGTGATCCTTCCTTTAGTGGAATTTGATGTGATTCTTGGCATGGATTGGCTTTCTCTATATGGAGCTCATATCAATTGCCAAAGAAGGGAAGTCACATTTCATATTCCAGATCAATCTACGATCGTATACCAATGCAAGGATGAACATAACCTTCCAGTGGAAATTTCTTCCATCTTATGGGTATTGATTCCACTAAATGAAGGTCATTTATCTCAAATGGATGGTGAGAAACTCACGATTAAGAATATGCCCATTGTACGGGAGTTTGATGATATCTTTCCAGAGGAATTACCAGGTCTTCCACCAAATCGTGAAGTTGAGTTTTCAATAGAACTCGTACCGGGTGCTTTGCCTATTTCAAAGACACCTTATAGAATGGCCCCAATTGAGTTGCAGGAATTGAAGAAGCAACTCCAAGAGAATCTTGATAAGGGATTCATACGCCCTAGTGCGTCACCTTGGGGAGAACCTGTTCTATTTGTTAAGAAGAAAGATGGATCAATGAGACTCTGCATTGATTATCGAGAACTTAACAAGATCACTATCAAGAACAAATATCCTCTCCCACGCATTGATGACTTATTTGACCAACTACGCGGAGCTCAATACTTTTCCAAGATTGATCTTCGTTCAGGGTATCATCAATTAAGGGTCAAAAGGGAGGATATACCAAAGACGGCTTTCCGTACAAGGTATGGACACTATGAATTTATAGTGATGCCATTTGGTCTTACTAATGCCCCTGCTATCTTCATGGATCTAATGAATAGAGTCTTTAGAGACTATCTTGATCAATTTGTGGTAGTCTTTATAGACGATATTCTTGTCTATTCAAGGAGCAAGGAAGAGCATGAAGATCACTTGAGAATTATATTGAAGACCCTGAGAAAGGAGAAGCTTTATGACAAATTTACCAAGTGTGAATTTTGGCTTCAAAAAGTTGCATTTTTGGGTCATATAATCTCAAAAGAGGGGATATCTGTGGATCCAGCAAAAACAGAGGTTATCGAAAGATGGTCGAGACCAACCACAGTAACTGAGATCCGAAGTTTTCTTGGTTTGGCTGGATATTATCGACGTTTTGTAAAAGATTTTTCACGATTATCTAATCCACTCACCAAGTTGACTCGGAAAGGAGTTAAGTTTGTCTGGACAGAGGAATGTGAAGAGAATTTCAAGGAGTTGAAAAGAAGGTTATCTAGTGCACCTGTGCTCACACTGCCTTGTAGTGGAGAAAGGTTTGTGATCTACAGTGATGCATCCAAGAAGGGATTGGGGTGTGTTCTTATGCAAAATGATATGGTGATAGCTTATGCCTCACGACAGTTGAAAATCCATGAGCAAAATTACCCAACACATGATTTGGAGTTGGCTGCGGTAATCTTTGCATTAAAGATTTGGAGGCATTACCTTTATGGTGAAAGGTGTGATATTTATACTGATCATAAAAGTTTAAAGTATATTTTCACACAAAAGGAGTTGAATATGCGTCAAAGAAGATGGTTGGAGCTGATTAAGGATTATGACTGCTCAATCCATTACCACCCTGGGAAAGCAAACAAGGTGGCAGATGCATTAAGTCGACAAGACCATGCTAGTTTATCCATGATGAGGATCACAAAAGATCCAATATTTATGGATTTACAAAGGATGGATCTTGGAATTATAATGGAAGGGGAAAAATCATATCTTTCTCAAATGAATGTTCAACCATCTATACATGTGAAGATTAAAGAGGCACAGAAAGAAGATGTCGAGTTACAAAAGAAGGTGAGAAATGTTCCTGAATTCAACCTTGATTGCGATGGGATAATAAAGTTCAGGAGTCGGGTTTGCATTCCTCACATCCCCGAATTAAAGAAGGAGCTGCTGGATGAGGCTCATAGTTCTTCATTCTCTATTCATCCTTTAAGCACGAAGATGTATAGGGACCTGAAAGAGTACTTCTGGTGGGATGGCATGAAAAGAGATGTTGCTGAATTTGTCTCTCGATGCTTGGTTTGTCAACAAGTTAAAGCTGAGAGACAGAAGTCTAAGGGGATGTTACAACCATTACCCATACCTGAATGGAAATGGGAAAACATCACTATGGACTTTGTCACAGGACTTCCTAAAACATCCAAAGGCAATAATGCTATTTGGGTCATAGTTGATCGTCGTACAAAGTCTGCACACTTCATTCCTATTAGAGAGGATTTCTCTCTAGATCAGCTTGCTAGGATATATGTAAAGGAAGTGGTAAGATTACATGGAGTACCACTTTCTATTATATCTGATCGGGATCCGAGATTTACCTCGAAGTTCTGGCGAAGTCTTCAGCATACTCTGGATACAGAGTTGAGTTTCAGCACTGCTTATCATCCCCAGACAGACGGTCAGTCTGAGAGAACAATTCAAACCCTAGAAGATATGTTGAGAGCTTGCTCTATGGATTTCAAAGGAGGTTGGGATCAACACCTACCTTTGGTAGAATTTTCTTATAATAATAGCTTTCAGTCCAGTATTCAGATGGCTCCTTATGAAGCTCTCTATGGAAAGAAATGCAGGACTCCAACTTGCTGGGATGAAGTTGGGGAAAGAAAGCTATTAGGACCTGATCTCGTTGATGAAATGGCAGAAAAGGTCAGATCTATTCAACAACACATAAGAGCAGCTCAGAGTCGACAGAAAAGTTATGCCGACAACCGAAGAAAAGACCTAGAGTTTGAAGTGGGCAATAAAGTGTTCTTACGAATATCTCCCTGGAAGAGGGTTATGAGATTTGGAAAGAAGGGGAAGTTGAGCCCTAGATATATCGGTCCTTTCGAAATACTGGATCGTGTTGGGAAGGTAGCTTACCGATTGGCGCTTCCACCGAATCTCTCTCAAGTTCACGATGTGTTCCATGTATCTCTCCTGAGAAAGTACATACCAGATCCTTCACATGTACTCAGCTCAGAAGTTGTACCGCTGGAGCAAGATCTTTCTTATGAAGAACAGCCGATAGAGATTCTGGATCGTAGCGAAAAAGTCCTACGAAACAAGACCACTCGCTTGGTGAAAGTTTTATGGAGGAACCACCAACTTGAAGAAGCTACATGGGAGCTTGAGGATATGATGAGGGAGAAGTATCCTCATCTGTTTGTTACAAAGTGACGAATTTCGAGGGCGAAATTCTTTTTAAGGGGGGTAAAATGTAACACCCGAGACTTTTATGTTATATAAATTATCAAAGGAATCTTTTTCTACACAACACTTGCTTGACTTGCTTTACACGCAATCGCGACCTTCCTCGATAGCTTGCGTCGTACGCAATACCGAGTTTCACTAAACAACAATATGCTATTAAAACTAGCCGTTATGAATAGTAATAACCACTTTTTAAAATTTTATAAATTTTATTTTTCAAAATGGACTTCATTTTTGGACTCAGAATATCGAAATTAGCCAAGGGTGAAATTTTGGTATTTTTCTGAAAACTTTCAATTTTTGATGAATAGTGAAACCACTAAGTGGTAGGTTAAAAAACAGAATTTTGCATAAAACTTAATTTTACCGCTTCTGTGAATGGAATTTCGAAAATCCGAGAGACACGGTTAATATCAAGGACTAAAATGTGGTTCAATGAGATGAAAATAATTTTTTGGTGAATAGTAACTTTTTACGATTTTTACCGCGGTTAATAGTAAATAGGGTAACTAAGGGTAAATATGATATTAATATTACACTAACACATGTCCTAATTCTATTGGACAAGTGCAATTCGACCAAAAACAAACTTAGGAATAAAATATGACCATTTAGGCCCACTTGGATTAGATTAGGACATTTATTATTAATTTATTAAAGAAGGGTTAAAATAGTTAAAATCAAAGTTTAATAAGTAAATCATTTTTAATATGGGGTTATACAAAAGATAAATTCGATTGTAAATATTCATTAGAAAGCTAAAAAGATTTCCTACATGATGGTATTTTATTTGTAATTTTTAGACATCAAATAATATAATTTATTTATGACACAAAGATGATGCAGTAATTATCTTATTAATGAAATATTGACATAATTGATAATATAAATACCAAAATAAATGTAATTTAAGACTTTTTATGAATTACACTAATTTTCTAGGTTACTATGATATATTAGTGTTGATTTAATCAACTTGGTTCGAACATATAATTCTGTTATGACTTTCAAACAAATCATATATCAAATAGTGTCAAAATTGACACAAAATAGTTTTTAAATCAAATATTATATTATTAATTGTTATTTTTTTTCCTAAAAATCTAAGGTTCGGCCAAATGACTTAGATAAGGATATATATATTAATAATAAACAATTTGGGGTTCGTTTGGCATGTTATAGTAAGTGTATTAACCATATAGTGAAGGAAAACAAAAAGACACGGTAAAAGTTAAAATAATTAACTTAGAGTTAAATCTAATTGATAAGGTTAAAATAATACCCTAAAATTGTCTAAATCCTATTGGTTGATAGGATTTCGACCCATCCCCACTTTAGCTTCGAAATAAGACCCTTTGGAACCATTATAAACCGATTTTGACTTTAATATAAAATAATATTTTGAGATATTCCTAAGGTGCCCCTCTCCTCCCTTATAAAAGGGCACCTCCTCCCCCTCCTCCTCACACCAAATTGAGCACTCAAGCTCGGCCAACCCCTGCCATTTTCTCCTCTCCACTTCCCTAGAATAATCCTAGAGGTCCTGGTCTTCTCCAAATACCAATCTTAGTTCCTTAAGTGGAGGATTCAAAGAAGCGTTCCAAAGAAGAGGTAATATCCATTACCGATCATTTCAATTTCTTTCTTCTTCAACTTCTTCTTCTTTAGTTGTTTCATGATAAAGTAATAACATCAGTATTACTTACATACTGATATGTTATTATAAATATGAAAAAACCCTAATTCACCTTCTATCCATCCTACGGAAAAATGAAATCACCACGCGTGCGTACGTACGGAATACCGTCTCCACGCCGTGGTGTAATCTATTTTCCACCATCACCTTACAAGGATAGGTATAATGGTGTAATGAGTAACTACATATGATTATTATGAAGTAATATTGATACTGAAATAATATATATATACTCCAATACAATTCCACGATCATAGGAACGATATCATCACTCGTGCGTACGTACGGAATACCGTCTCCACGATGTGATGCGACTCGTTCTACATGATCTTCATTTCATAATGATTATATAAATGAATTGAATGAATGGATATGGTATATACTACACTAATACCATTCTGTAAATGAATTATATATAACCTAAAGATAAGAATAAGAATTTATTCGACAAAACACGCATAAGAACAAAAAGTTATAAAGACCCGAGTAACAAGTAACAATGAAATATTACTAACAAGAAGCTAATAATATGACCATATATGATATCATATCAATATGTATGATTCTGGAATAAGTCAATAACATTATTTAAACCATTATACAGCAGCTTCGGACACGAACAAAGCAAATCGGACCTAAGGTAA
Organism: Viscum album; assembly: GCA_963277665.1. NCBI lineage: Eukaryota > Viridiplantae > Streptophyta > Magnoliopsida > Santalales > Viscaceae > Viscum > Viscum album. Next base: position 861,027,212 of record OY728123.1, on the reverse strand, counting down.
GGGAAATATCACAATCTCATTTTTATCCGAGATTGTTTATTCGTAAGTATTTACTGGGGTGTATTTTATCATCCACATCCATGTTTCATCAATATGTAATATTATTTACATCCACCTACAATTGTTTAAATCCATTTTTACCCTTCGGTGAGTTTTTAGTAATATGTATGAAAGGAATCTTTTGTCGTTTTTCGTACGAGGTACTTTTTGACTTTTCCGACAAAAGTACGAAGAATGTTTTTTTAACTTATACGGCATGAATGGATTTTTAAAACATTAAAAGAAGCTTCCTTTACAAGTTTTCAAGTTTATTTTTAATCAAATTCTTTTATTTTAAAGTCGTATGACATGTTATGAAAGGAAAAATGTTTTTGAAGAAGAAAGGATATTTTCCTCAAGAATGAAGTTCAAGTGTTTTATCAAAATTATTTTCCATCTAAGATAATAAAGGGTTCTGTTTTTATCCCTATTATTACATTAATTTGATCATGTTGTGATGGAATTATTTTTATGAATTCCATTATCTTATATGAATTGATTTATGATGTCATGATGTTTCAAGAATCCCATTTTTGTTACATGTGTTATGTGATGATGTATGTTTTATGATTATGTGGAACACATAAGAAAGGATTAATTATAAGATGGGTGGGACCTATATCTCCCTCCAATGCATTGGGTAAAGATTTTATATCTCATGAGATAGACATGGCTGGAACGGAAGGTTATTTCGGTTCAGTGATACAGGACTGAAACGAGGAGTGAACTCGGTTCAAAAAGGGACTTTGTCCACTAAGATAGTCTTGGAAATGAGTCATGACTAACAAGAAATGATTTTCCATGATTATGTGTGCATGCCACAAAGTTTCAAGTCTTATGTTATGATTATGGGGATCTCATTTTCACTTCTATGATTTATTCCATGATAAGATATTATGATCTCTTTTGCAGGTTTTGATTTTCAAGAAGATATGATATGATTTTTATTTCTTTATTTGCCCTTGCTGAGCATTTGAGCTCACCCTTTTATGTTTTCTTTTCCCCAGGTCAGGAAGATGGATATTAAGTAGAATATGCTAAAGGGACCCTAGATATGATGAAATAAATGGGAGACACTATAGAAGATTTATGAACCAGTTGTTTATGTTTCCCAGTTTCTAAAGACACTATACCTATACGGTCCTTTGTGGTTTTGTCATATGTTGTAATAAGTGTGCTTCAATTTTGAAGTATTAACAATGTATGTAAAGTATAGGTCGTTATATGTTGAGACCGGGAAAGATGGGGAGAAGTCTTCTCAGGTTGCTGAACCATCCTTGGGTAAGGGATAACAATATTTGTGATTGTAATTTATTCGCAAGACAATCTATTCTTTTGTTATCCTTTGAAGATGACTAAATCTTTCAATTAATCATGCAGGACCATCAACTGCAATGACTAGATCCAGAGGTGAGGCCTCAGCCTCTGCCCTAACAGGAATTGAAAGTGAAGAAGCACAAATCAGGGAGGAAAAAGCAGGACAGGGCACTTATTTAAGTGCACTAATTCCAGATTACATAACCCCCTCTGAAGATGATATTGAATCAAATCGAAAGATGCTTAAAGCGTTCATCTTTTCATGACGTAAGGCATGGAACAACATATGGAACATTATATCTAGGGCACCTTTAGAAGATCTACCATTTAAAATTCATCGATTGTCACCCCAATTTTTTATACTGGGACTTGGTGGTTTTGGGTATGAAAAGATCCATGCCGCGGTGAAACAGAGCATTTTCAGGAGGGAGCAAGCACAGAAAAGTCGAGAAGATTTGACCAGAGTGAAATTGTCAGTCAACATAGGCGAATTTGAGGCTGCGGTATCCCAAGCTGAAGCTGATTATGCTGCCAAGATGAAAGATCTGAAGCAAAAAATCAAAGAAAAGGTTGTCCAGCAGGTGCAAGTCCAGTAACAGTTAGATTTTGTTACTGGGGAACTTGATCAGCTTAATAAATCATTGGATGAAACTCATATGAATGGCATGAAATCCATCGCAGATGCTAAGAAGGCACTTCAGCAAGCTGAAAAGAGTGAAGCTGGTCAAGTGCATGAGCTTCAAGTAACTGCTGATAAGGCTCAGGATTCTATACATCAAATTAAGACTTATGTTGACAATCTTCTGTAATTCTTGAAAAAGAGAAGAGACTCCAGTCTGTGGATGTCTTTCTATCTCCTGTGTATCAATGAAAAACACTTTCATCTTCAATCATTTGTACCTGCATTCTTTCATTACCTGCTTCAAATTTACTTAATCCAATCGGCCTAGTAAGCATAGTTTTATTTTTACTAGGATTATTACAAATAACCCTACACACATTGAATCTCTTAATTGCTCAATATTACCTAAATCATACAAAAATGTATATTTAGTGAGCTGGAAGTTGACTTTTATTCAGAGTTCCTTTGTCTTTTGTGGGCATTTTAAAGTCATGCATGCCGGACATAAAGGGGATAATGTTTACAGTCGAAATATCTTTGACCAAAATGGATTAAAATTGATTCGATTCCTTGACAATTTATCTGAAAACATATTACCATACTCAAGTATGAGAGAAAATATGTAAACTATGGCTTAAGAATATTTGAATCTGAGGAATGATATGAAAAAAGAGCTAAAAGGAATTAGAAAAAGTAGTTTCCAAGAATGAAGTTACTATTATTTAACAAAACCCGTTAGGGGGTTGAAATATGCAAGGCCACCTAAGGGCATTGGCTGCATGGTCAAATAAATAGTATCTTTCGGCTGACAAGTCTGTTATGTGGACTGTTTATGCAAGGGCACCTATGGGCACGTGCTGCATAGTCAGGCAAAAGAACTCTCAAAAATTTACTTTCCTAGTGCTAAAATCCAGTGAAAGTTTATGGAGATTCAAATTTTCTAAAGTATAGAGTTTGTTGTATGGGCAGAGGTACTTGAATATGGAGAAGATATTTTCAGACAAGATTATAGAAGAACTGGATGAATATCACTCCTACGAAGGTCTGACCCAAATGTAGGGAAGAAGAATAAACCATACACTTGAATACTTTCAGATCATGAAAAAGGATATGGGATAAATATGTTAAGGATGGCTATTTTTTGCGGATCCCTACATACTGTTGTTTAAGACAAATAAGGACAAAAGAGGCATTCTTCCCAAGAATGAAGTTACCATTATTTAACAAACCCGTTAGGGGGTTGAAATATGCAGGGCCACCTAAAGGAATTGGCTGCATGGTCAAATAAATAGCATCTTTTGGCTGACAAGACTGTTATGTGGACTGTTTATGCAAGGCCACCTATGGGCACGTGCTGCATAGTCATGCAAAAGAATTCTAAGAAGTTTGACATTTTTGTGACTAAAAGTCATGAAAAGGGTTTTGAAGATCTGAAAATATTTAAGGTTAGGATTATAACACATAAATATGGGTATTGTCCAATATATATAGAGATACATGGGTCAATGATAACCATAATCATGTTGTGGCTGGGTCCTGAATTGAAATTTTGGACTTCACTACGTATCTCATAAGAATGAGAATCAAGACATACATAGTTCTTGAAATGCGGTTTAACGTCATGCAGGACGAAAGTATTAGAGATCTTAGTTTAGGGTCATAGAATTCAGACCATAATAATGAATACACAGTGTGTGTTTTCATGAGGAATTTTTATCCAAGGGACTGAAAGTGAAATTTGGGGTTAGGCCCAAGAGACTTAGGGCTGGATTCGAGGGATACTCGAACGTTCCTACGTATCCCATAAGGATGGGAATCTAGCCCACGTAGTTCTAGAACTACCCATTGTACAAATTTGGTTCGTACATGTGAAGGGTGAAAGGGGACTTTAGTACAATGATGGTTTAACCCAAGATAAAAAGGTTAGGCGTTGCCATGTATGCACGTAGTCTTTTGAAATGAAACATGATTGAAAAAAATCAATGTCAATAATAGTTCTCTCTCAAATGAGGAAATCAAAGAGTATTGTTGTTTATTGTCATACCGGACAAAAGTGTTGCATAGTTTAACGTCATATAACAAGGACGAAAGTGAATCAATGTAAAGATATTGATTCTAGGGGCGGTTTCACGAATCAACATCATATGAGATGGTGGTGAACCAATGTGAAGAGATTGTTTTTGGGCTTGAACCTTGGGAGGTTGCCTACATACCCAGCCTGGAGGGCAAGGATCAAAGTCCGTGTAGTTCAATTAAAGAATTAATTAATGATCAAGTTGTTCTTGGGGACAATAATCTAAAAAAAATGTTGTTGGGACTTATACATGGTTAGCGGCCCAAAGAGAGTGTTACGGTTGAGGTTTTCTCTAATCTCACGTGAGTCATACTCGGTGTGAGAAACAAGAGGTAACAACAACTTTAACGAAGCATAGTTTAATGTCATGTAGGACATATAAAGGGACTATTCAGTTTAAAGTCTTGAAGTTAGGACTATTGGTGCTGCACAGTTTAGTGTCATGTAGCATGGACAAAATACATTTTAATGTCATGTAAGACGTATTATAAATTTTCTATACAGTTTAGCGTCATGTATTTAGGACGATAAGGACAATAGAGTTTAAGGTCATGTTGGATGAAAGGGGGACTGTGTAGTTTAATGTCATGCAGTAAGGAAAAAATAACACACCATTTACGTCATGTTGGACGCATTGGGGATTTTTTTCCCAGTTTAACGTCATGTTGGATGAAAGTGAGAATAGTTTATGGTCATATGCATGGACCATGGATGGTGCAGTTTAATGTCATACTGGACCTTTGATGATTATATAGTTTAATGTATTTCCGGACGTAAGGGACTTTTATACATTTTAGCGTCATATAGTTAGGACGTCACAGTTTAACGTCTTGCTGGACATAAGGGACTTTCCTACAGTTTAACATCATGTTGGACGTAGTTGCAGTTTAAGGTCATACTGGACCATTGCTGTATAGTTTAACTTCATATAGCAAGGACGAAATGGTGCTTCACAGTTTAGTGTCATGTTGCAGGGACAAGTTCTTTTTTATACAGTTTTAACGTCATGTTGGACGAAGTTGCAGTTTAAGGTCATACTGGACCATTGCTGTATAAACCAATTGTAAGAGTCTTGGTTTTGGGGACCATATTTTGTGTTTATACAAAATATTTCTTCAGAAATCTGGCATTGGTTGGAGTCGTGATGAGTTCTCCATCCATTGAGATTAATGAATAAGCTCCATTGGAGTAGACCTTATGTATTGAATAAGGTCCTTCCCATTTTGGTTCAAGCATGGGAGGCTTATTTCCTGGTATCATTGGTGTTCTGAGAACTAATACCAATTCTCCCTAAATGAATGAACGAAGACGAACTATTTTGTTAAAAGCTCGTGTTATTCGATTCTGATAGATTTCCAAGTGGTGCAAAGTGCACAATCTTTTCTCATCTAACTGTTACAATTCATTCAATTGCTTTTGGGGTTGCTCATCTATAGATAACTGATCACAAATGGCTACTCTGAGTGAGGGAAATTGAACTTCAATTGGCAAGACTACTTCTGTTCCATATACCGACGAATATGGAGTTGACCACGTTGCATTGCGGGTGGTAGTGCGATAAGCCCATAAAGCATGAAAGAGTTTATCAGGCCATGACCTCTTATCTTTATCCACCATCTTTTGCAGTATATTTGAAAGAGTCTTGTTAAAGGCTTCTATTTTGACATTGGCCGCCGCATGATACTGAGATGAATGGTTGGATTTAATGTTGTATTCTTCATACAATTTCTTCACCTCAGAAGAATAGAAGTTGGTGTCGTTGTCCGTCAATATGGTATGAGAGACACCAAATCTAGTAATGATGTTAGACTTGATGAAGTTAACAATGCATTTAGAACTGACTTCTTTGAGAGGTACTACCTCTTCCCATTTGGAAAAGAAATCAGTAGTAGTAATAATGTACTTAAACTGCTTGGTCGTAGCTGAAGGGTAAGGTCCCACCACATCCATTCCCCATGTGGAAAATGGCCATGAGTATTTATCTGTATGAAGCAACTCTAGAGGTTGATGAATGAAGCTGACATGTACTTGACATGAATGACACTTCTTTGTGAAATCAACACAATCTTGTATCATTGAAGGCCAAAAGTATCTAAGCCTTCGAATTTGATCAGACAATCTATGTCCATACTGGTGGGCACCACAGACTCCTGCATGCACTTCTTTCATGACAGCCATTTCTCTTCACCATCAATGCATCTGAAGAGAACTCCATCAAAACCACGTTTGTAGAGAATTTTCTCTAGGTGGTTTGGGTTATCATAAAGAGTAAAATTGACCACACGTCGCCGGATTTGTTCTTTCTCGGCTCTATCAGGTGGAAGTGTTCCATTTTGAAGGTATTCCCTGATAGGTGACATCCATCCTGTAGTATGACCATATGGTTCAGGAATGAGACTAATTTCATTAATTTCCTCTGTTTTGGCTTGAACATAAGGTGAAATTGCACGACGGTGGGAAATACTGATGGTTGTCTCGTCCCGATTTGGATCTGCTAGAGCTGTGGCTATATTATCCAGTCCATCAGCTTGAGCATTTTTTGATCTTGGGACATAAGAAAATGTCGATTCTGATGGGAATTCCGCAATTAACTTTCTGACATAATAATACAAAGGGATTAACACTTCTTTTCTGATGGCATAATACCCATTGACTTGTTTGATTACCAGGTCTGAATCACCTTTCACCTTTAAGTGATTCACTTGTGGTTGGAGCGCTAACTCCAAGCCTGTAATAAGAGCTTGGTATTCAGCTTCATTATTGGTACCACCTTCCCACAATGAAAAGGAATATGGTAACACTTCCCTATCTGGAGAAATGAGCACAATTCCTAAACCAACTTTGTTGAATTTATGATTTTCCATTTTCTTCCTTGTTGGACTTCTGGAAGCACCATCAAAATACATTTCCCATGTTTGAGGATTCTCTTTAATAGAGAAAACTTCCTCATCAGGGAGTTCAATATCCAAAGAAGTGTCTTCCATGGAAGGATGTTCATCCAGGAAATCAGCTAGATCTTGTCCCTTTATTGCCTTTTGAGACACATACTGAATGTCGAACTGCTGCAAGATAACTGCCCACCTCACTAGACGTCCTGTAAGCATTGGACGACTAAGGATGAATTTGAGTGGATTATTGCGAGATACCAATTGGACCTCGTGATGTTTCAAGTAGTGTCTCAGTTTCTGGACTGCAAAGATTAATGCTAGGCATCACTTCTCAATACATGAATACCGGGTTTCTGCTTCAAGCATGGTTCTACTGAGATAGTAAAGGCTATTTTAATTCCCAGCATCATTCTTTCGAGTGAGAAAGGCACCCAATGATCGCTCTAGAGCTATCCCATAGAGGATAAGTGGTCTAACTTCAATAGGTGGCATGAGTACTGGTGGACTGAAGAGGTATTTCTTGAGAACATCAAATGCTTCTTGACATTCTTCAGTCCACTGGAAAGTGACTCATTTTTTCAATAATTTGGTAAAGGGTAAACTTTTGCCTACCAAATTGGGGATGAAACGCCGAATATAGGCTAAGTGTCCTTGAAGTCCTCTTAATTCTTTCAAATTCTGAGGAGGTGAGATACCAAAGATTGATTTGGTCTTCTCATGATCGACTTCAATACCATGATGGCGTACAAAAAATCCGAGGAATTTTCCTGAGGTTACCCCAAAAGCACATTTTAAGGGGTTCATCTTCAAATTATATTGTCGATGTTTGTGGAATATGACTTCCAAATAAGTCAAGTGATTAGAACATTGTTTGGATTTAACCACCAAATCATCCACATAGCATTCAACAAACTTCCCTAAGAATGGTTTGAAGATACGATGCATGGCGCGTTGATATGTTGCACCTACATTCATTAAACCAAAGGGCATCACCCGGTAACAAAACACACCTTGAGGAGCTCTGAAAGATGTAGATTCCTCATCTTCTGGGGCCATTCGGTTCTGATTATATCTAGAATATCCATCCATGAAGGAATGTACTTCACAGACAGCGGTCGCATCAATTAAGAGTTCTGTAATCGGAACTGGGAAATCATCTTTAGGAAAATACCGATTAAGATCTCTGAAATCCATGCAAACCCTAATTTGTCCGTTCTTTTTCTTTACAGGGAAAATATTAGCCAACCACTTGGGATACTGAACTTCTCTGACGAAGTTATCTTTGATCAGTTTATCCAATTCAGCTTCAATTTTGGAAGCATAAGTTGGGTGTGTTCTTCTCGCGGCTTGCTTAAATCCTCGATGTTCTTTTGGTAAACCCAAATGATGATTAGCAACATTAGGATCAAGCCCAGACATTTCTGTATATTTCCAAGAAAAAATATCTTTATTTTGCTTTAGAAAAGAAATATACATCTCTTTCTCTTCAAGGGTCATGGCCGCACTAATTAAAGTGGGGCGTGGATATTTCTCTGTACCCATATTTATTTCTCTAAGTTCATCCACAGTGGTAGAGATACCCTCTTCAAATGCTGGAGAAGCATCTCTAAGACCTTCCTCTTCCTCTTCATTATGTGCTATTTCTTCCATTTCTACTTGCATAGTAGATGACAAAACTAAATTCTCATGATCATAAGAGATGTCAAAATTTTCACATTTTGAAGAAGAAGCTTCCATTTCCGACCATATTAATGATAAAGGGACTTCTTTGGGAAATAAAGAGGAGATGATGGATTGAGAATCGACATCATTATTCACCTCTGGTGTTGCTATAACTTCTTCTGGCCTGATTGGTGAAGTATAGACTTCATGGACTTCAGTAGATGAAATGAAAACGTCACCACTTATGCTTTCATCACTGTTTGGTAGGTTACCAATTTCTCCCATGTTGTCTGGATCAATTGCCGTAATTGACATTATGGATCTTTCTATAAGAGTATTTTGATTTGGGCCTATTTTGTCAATTTGACTGATAGATAACACATAATTTGTACTCACATGTGTAAATGGATTTATTGTAATTTTCTCCAAACCATATGGAGCATTAATTTTGGTAATTTCCTTCATTTTAGATTTTTTTCTTCCCTTCATGTGATAAAATTCTGCCTCAATGTATTGAGACTCACATGTCTTGAACGGGGCCTTATCACCATACAATGTTCCAACTTGACCATTGAAACAGTATTTGAGACATTGATGGTATGATGAAGAAATAGCTGCATGCTGATGTAGCCTGGGTCTTCTAAGCAAGACGTTGAAAGCTGAGTCTTGATCAACAATCATGAAATCTGAATTGGATACAAGATCTCCAAACTGGGTTCTGAGTGTAACTTCACCCAGTGGTTCTTGTTCATTTTTATCATATCCTTGTAACATCATGGTAGAAGGAGATAAATCAAATTCTGTGAGGCCCAATCGACGAAGTGTACGAATGGGCATGGGGTTGACTCATAAACCATTGTCAATGAAATCTCTTCGGATATCTACACCATTGACTTTGCCAGATAAGTAAAAAGGTTTTATGTTCCCATGAAAAACATCATCTTCATCTTTATCAGTAAAAGATATCACTGCATGGCATTCTGCAAGATTATTCTCTATGTGATAGACTTTAGCTGTAGCAATTTCAGCTTCAAACTCCGGAGGACTTGACAAAGCTTCGATGAGTGATTCCCGAAGATCTTTTGACAGATTCAAAGCATCAAAAATTGATAACTTGGATGGTACTTGGGCCAAGTGTTTCAATATATCATACTTTTGATCTAGAGGTCTGCGTTTCCCAACAGGAATATGTGGTTTAGCAGGTACCTTGGAAGCAGATGCTTTGGAAGCTGATGCATCATGTATTGGGATAGAAGTTGGCAACATCCTTGGTTTTGGAAGATTATACTGATTAGATCCATTTACTTGCTGAGATAAAGAAGCTGGAACCTTTAATCGGTCTTGAAAAATAATTGTGCCAAAACTGAGTTGGCCATTGGCAGAAGAACTTTCTTGTTCTTTTTGAGCTCGCTGAAGGGCTCTACCACGAGTTTCTGCTGCATACACAGTGCTATCAGGAGTAGAATTGGAGTAGTGGATTCGGAAAGATCCATGTCTTCCCCTGTATCCTGAACCTCTAGAACTTCCTCGGATTCCCTTATTTGATACAAGGAATCTAGGATCATAAAGACTGGAATATGGATCTGTTAATTGAATCATATTAACAGAACCACAGATTAACTCTTCGTCTGATAAAGACCCTGCCTGACTAGCCTGTTTAGGCTGTGCCGTTTGATGGGGCGGTGCCTGTGGCTTTGAAGTAGATGGCATGAAATTTGTTAGAGTCAAAGACAACATAGGCCTCGATACATACTCATCTTCTTCTGATTCCTCTTTCTTCTTTGAATTGCGCTGCCCTTTTGAGGATTTGTCTTTTGATGGAGGCTTCACTGCAGCTTTTGTAGGAGACACAATTGGCTTCTTCAATTGTGTTCTCAAAATGTCATGGGTCATATTGATTGTCTTTCTGACCATCCAATCATCATATTTTTGCGCAGTTTTGCTTTTGACTTCCTTCCACTTGCCTCCTTCCTCTGGATCTGTAGCGGTAACACACGCTACATGAGCTGAAGAACCATTCAATTTGACTTGTCCCAAGTCAACCATCTTTTCCAGGAGGTCTTTAAAGACAAAACACTCCTGGATGGGATGCCCCAACATTTGATGAAAGGGACAATAAATGGGACGGTCTTCATCTCCTTCCTTTTTTGGCCTCTTGGGCACTGGTAATTGAACCAAATTATTTTCCAGAGCTGAAATGATGTATCCAAGAACTTGCTCACTTCGAAAAAAGTATGTTTTACTCTTCAAATCCTCAAATTGTTTTCGCCGTTGATCTCTTTGATCATTTGGACGAAACGTCCTTTGTTGTTGGCGTTCAGGAGGTGGAGCCCTTTGAGGAGATGAAGGTTTTGAAGTAGAAATAGGTACAGGTGCTTGTTTAAGCATAACTGTAGCAGTTTCTGCTTTACGCATTCTCCTTCCTGGAGCTGATAGAATTACACGATATTTAACCTTAGCCTGTATAAGGGAATCTTCAATCTGCTAAGCGATTGAAGTAAGGTCTCGAAACCCTCCTGTGTATTTCACCGGGATCAATGGCGTGCATAATTCGTCACGCAAATTTGCCAAACAGATTGGAAACAACTCTTCCTAAGGGAGTGGTAAACTTAGGGAATATGTTAATCCCTTTCAGCGAGCAATGAAATCAGAGACTCTTTCATTTTCCCTTTGCTTGCAGTTTGTAAGATCGAAAACTGTCATTTTTATCAAAGTTGAGCTGAACTGAAGAAGGAATTTTTGACGAAGATCCTCCCATATGATGATTGACCGGGATTGCAAGCTTTTATACCATACAAAAGCTGGTCCTTGCAAGGTTCGCACGAAGCATCTGAGTTTCACTGCTTCTTACTTCTCTGGAGTTCCCATCATAGGATCACAACAAGACACGTAATGCTTCAAATGTTGTTCAGGGTCGCCTGATCCATTGAAAGTAGGGAAAACAGGGTTTCCAAAACTAGATGGAGGAGAAATTGAATCTACCCATTCAGGGTAAACTTTCTTTTCTGCTTGAACTTGCGACCGTTTCCCTTCCATAGTTTCTAACCGAGCTGTTAATGACTCAATAGTAGTTATTAACTTTTGAGAAACATCTGGTTGAATCTGGTCTTGAGTAGGTGCAATGAATGGAGCTTAGACAGACGTGGTGGTTGGTGCTACAACTGATGGTAGCACTGCCAACCATTGTTGCGCTTGACCCACGGGATTAGACCTCTGAGGGTGTACTAATAAAGGAGGATATTCTTGATCCATCTCAGTAACTGCAACAAATTCCTTCGGCTGTCGAACTTCAGCATTCTTAAGAAGAAGAATACTCTAAAGTAGTTCTGCATTCATTCTTCTTAATTCTTTCATTTCTTCCTCCTGTTGTGCAAACCTTTTCTCTAATGAGAGCGATTGACCTTCTCCAGAGGAAGGATATGTAACATGATTCTTTCCCCTCCCTTTGTTGGATACTTTTTGGAGAGAAGGAAGTGGATTAACTAAGTTCTGAGTAATCCTTTGACTTCGTGTACGCACACCTTCTTCATTTTTATTGGTGAATACATTTTCTTGAGAAGGACGCTCTTCATATGAGTCCCCTGAGTGAGTCTCCTCTGGTGGATTAGCAACAACGGCATTGATGACATTGATTGCTGCATAATGCATCGCATCCCTTCTATCAACATTTCTGTGATATTGTCTTCTTTCATATTTTTGATGAGACATTGCCTTTTGTTTATTCAATCCTTTAGGAAATTCTTGACGAGATATAATTTGGAGGTAATCTCCTGATAATTTGGCTCTTCATTCATCTTGGGGCTTCTTCCCCAATCGAGAAAAGACCGATATTCTCTGAGAAGGGGATTGATGATTTGAAAGAGTCCCCAGTCTCGTGAACTGGGGATGTTCCTGCTAATTCTGCTCAACTCCTCGAATCCCATTTGTTGACTCTGAGGGTTGGGTTAAAGGAGTCCCAAGTCTAACAAGCTGGGGTGGCTCTTGACATGCTACGTCTGAGATCTTCTTAAAAGATCTCTTGATCTTGTGAATCTTAGTTCGGAAATTAGCTGTATGCATTAGCCTGTATCCACTTTTATCACCTGGTTCAACAGACCATTGGATGATTTCCGAGACTTATGTCATTTGATGATTTGTTTGCTCCATACGAGAGGCTTGTGCAATATTCTCGCCTGCTAGCTGTAGGAGCAATTCAACAACTTTTTCTCTATATGCTTGATTTTGAGAGGAACTAGTAGAAGCTTGTTCTTGAACAAGCTTTTGATTATGAACAAAGCCCATTGACTGTGGCCGGCCATGGGCAATAACATTGTATGAGACCATTTTCGGCGGGCTTTGCTGACTGGAAATCACTGTCAAATGTAGTGCTCCGTGAACACCCCATCCTCTAATATGAACATCAGATGGAGCATTGGCAATTAACTGACGCAATTTTCTTAGTGCGCCAAGGCATGAACGTTGAAGGGTTCTCTGTTTCTTTTCAGCCTTCAGATACCGAGAGACTGATAGAGATTCCAAATCAATATGACGTTGTAGCCCTTCTATTATCTTAAGATGATGTTTATATTCATCATAAGATAATACCTTCTTCTTTAATTGACAAAGAGTTTTCCATATGTTGAGACGAATATCATGGATTCCATCATCCGTCAACATCTTTGGAATGTTGTACTGGGAGTCAGCCAAAGGCCAAAACATGACTGGTACCTCACCTTTTTCCAGTTTCTTCCTCATGTTCACCATTTCCTCTTTATCATTAAATGAAGATTCTTCTACCTGTTTTGACCAGAGTTGGTGTTTCCTTGTTGCTTCATCGGATTCAAAAATATTGGTAGAGACATCATTGATCAAACTAGAAGATGCATGACTTAGGGGTGGTTCGGAGAATGACATACACCCTGGGATATCTTCTGATTGAGAAAGTATTTCACTTGCTAGCGATAAAGCATCAGACATGACGGGTTTCGCATTTGCATGTGCCTCAAGATAAGAGGGATTTCTCGGCACTACATTGTCCACTGGAGTATTTTCCAGGCAATGTGAATCACTACTGCGGAGAGGACTTTCACAGCGAAGTTCATCATCAGGGGGAGGACCACCATAATGGGTTACAGCAAAAGATGAGATCTCTTTCTCCTTGGTCTTCTGACCACACAGAGGGTTCCTGTGGATCTCATCTGAAGATGAAACTTCAAGATTGACCGAATTGTCCCGAAGCAAGCCTTCATGTGAAAGTGTCTGTTGAAGACTTTTGGAATTAATGTTCCCGTTATTGGGAACTGGGGGAGTAGAATCTTGAATTCCAACAGATTAATGTCTGAGGGCTTCAAGAACTCCAGCATTGAGCAAAGCCTTGTTACAGATTGGCCTTTGATCTCCTGACTGTGCTGGGAGGATCTTTTTCTTAGATGCCTTCTTACTCGCTTTGGAAACCAATTGTTTACGAAAGTGGTTACTCTGAGTAGGTTTATGTGCCTGATCAGGAAAGATGGTCAGGTTATGCTGATGATCTCCACTAAAATCAGGTGTATGTGCCTGACTTGGTTGTCCGTATGATATGGGGGAGTAGGCCCCATGACCCTATTGGACTGGAACAGATGTGTGTGTCTGTTCTGGAGTGAATTGTTGATGTGTCACTCCACTTCTAGGGATAGATTTATGTGTCTGTCCCTGAGATGATGTTGAAGCTGTTATGATATCCTGGAAAGCATCCAGAATATGAGCAGGAATTTGCTTCTGCTCTTTCACCATTGAAAAAATATGCTTGGTGACTTCAGCTGCCGGAACGGCAATATACGTCCATTCTGGGTTTTGAGTAGGTGTATGTACCTACTCCTGTCCTCCTTTTCCTGTCAGTGAATCCTGACAGTACTCATGTGTGGGGGCAGAGAGTTGAGTCTGCCTCCTATTTGTCATCGGAGCTTTCCGACTGACTTCTCCATGCGCTACCAAGCGAGACTGTTGGTAGGCTTGATTAGTACTAGCAGGTGTATGTGCCTGCTGATTACACTTTGCCAAAGGTGGTTGACGAGATCCATCATATGTAGTCAGATGAGCCTGCTGACTAACTGGTGATGTATAATCAGGTGTATGTTTCTGCCTATAGTACTCCGCCGGAATTGCCTGGCGGGATTGGCGTGATGCTGCCAGACGAGTCTGCTGGACAGCGGAATTAATACGGACAGGTGTGTGTGCCTACTCGTTATTTTCCACCAAGTTAGGTTGGTGGACTTCTCCGGAGATGGCAGGGATGAAAACCTGCCCATTTCTGACCGGATTCCGTCTCTGGCGGTTCATCTTGCCTGCTTGGGTTCGAGGAACCTGAGCTGAATGCCTGGAGTCGGTACCCTCATCATGTTGAGGGCGCACTACCGCACGAGTCTGGCGGCGATTCTTGATGGGATCCCTCGGCAAGGACTCCTGTCTTTTTGAATTCAGGCCCTACGAGACCTGCTCATTAACTTCCTCAGAGTAAGGGAGTGAATGGAAATTGCGTTCCGGGGATAACGACCCGAAACGGTTGGAGATGGTAGTCAGCACCACCTGCTTCTTAATCACTGGTCGTCGTTGTCCGGATGACCTGTGGGAGTTATTTACTTGGAGGGCCTGTCGGGCAGCCTCCAGAGTTGGGATGGTACCGTGTTGACGGTACTCCTTAACTAGCGCATTTGATACCCAGCGTTGAAGACGCTGAGTAGGTGATGTCATCCTTAGAGTAGATGACGATCCAGTAGGAATAGCAGCAGTGGTATTTGTAGCAGCAGTATTCACAAATGTGAATTTGAGAGCAGCCATTATGAAAATACAGAAAATCTAGGAAAAGAGTGCCTGTTAGATATAACAGATGTAATCAAGATAAACTCAGCTACTTCATCCTTTGGATGAGCACATATGTCAATGATTGTTTTTGTTAGCCCTCTTATTGAGTTTTAAATAGGGGATTAACAAATAGGTAAAACATCATTTTAACTTGGTTAAGGATTCACGTCGGCTTCACCATTTTTTCCCTCGGAATTCGGGGATGACCTCCTGGATGGGAGATTCAATCATTCCGATCAGTTTCTAGTGGGTTTGTTCGTAGAACCAGAAACATCCAATGATTCCACATCCATTTGGACATACTTTCAAAAGGTAGGAGCTCATTAGCTTGTGGACTGATGAGACTTAGGAATTTGCATTGGTTGAGAGGATGGGAGGTCGGACTCATCATAACTTTTTGAGGGGAATTATTGTCTATTCCGGGACTCTCTTTATAGATTTAAGATATGTTCGTGAATCCGTATTACATTACCAAGTATAAAATGAACTTTTCCTTTAGTTTTGACAATCAATGATTAAATATGTAAGAAATTTATAGAATATTTTATATGTATTCGAGGTTCTTCATCAATAGAGAATCATCTATATCTATTTAGAGATTCTTGGTCAATGGTAACCTTCAAAACATTCATATAAAATTCTCTTGGTCATTATGATGACCATGATGGTTTTAAAGCCACTCAGTGGGTCACTTGAATTTTATTGTCATTCAGAAGGACAATGAATTATTTCAGAGTTGGGATCAAACCCATAGATGGGCTACCTACGTATCCTTTGTTTTGGAAAAGGAATCAGAACCCACGTAGTTCGAGTAAGGGTATGATATTTATGATTGATGTATCAAAGCAGGATGTCACGATTACTTTTACACTCTAAGCTCACATGAGTCATGCTAGGTGTGAGAAACAGGAGGTATTGGTAAAAATTAGACAATTGTGCCATGAAAGATACAATCATAAGAAATGGTTTGGGGCTTATGTATGTATGACTGCCCAGATGAATGAAGTTTAGGATTTACTTTAAGGAGAAAATCCAGGAACAAGGTCCATAAAGGTATATGTGCTTTATGGAGATTTGAACACTCTAACTTGGGACTTTATTCCTGAAAAGGAAACCCAAATTAGGAGAGGATTGATAATTGGGTTTTACTCTTGAGATGGAATCCCATATTAAATGTAAATTAGGACTGGTTAAGGAGAATTTAAGGGACTTGGGGCTTACTCCTGAAAAGGAAGCCAAAGATTTATGACGGGGACTTATTCCTGAAAAGGAATCCTAGGTTAAGGATTATGGTTTGGGGCTTACTCCTGAGGAGGATGCCCATATTTGAGATTGGGGCTTACTCCTGAGGAGGATGCCCATAATAAGGGACTTGGGGATTACTCCTAATAAGGATGCCCAAAATATGGGACTTGGGGCTTACTCCTAAGAAGGATGCCCAAAATTAGGGGACTTGGGGCTTACTCCTAAGAAGGATGCCCAAAATTAGAGGACTTAGGGCTTACTCCTAAGAAGGATGCCCAAAATTATGGGACTTGGGGCTTACTCCTAAGAAGGATTCCCAAAATTAAGGATTCTCTCATCTTAAAGGATGAGGTTGAATGAATGAACTCTCAATCTTTGGTGACATAAAAATTTATAAATCACTATGTTTTGAGAGATATTCCACAGAATTCCTTTCAAATAAGGAAGTCAAATCAAGAAATCATGCCGTAAATGGCTTTGAAGAGTATCTTGAAGACTGAATCTTGAATATGAAAGGTGAAATGGCTTAAGAGGGGTAAAATGGGCAAGATAGGCACCCAAAAAGGTAGGGGCGCGCAAGTCTTGAAAGGCGTGCAAGTCTTATGTGGGCGCACAAGTATTGGTCGCGCAGGTATACCTGTGCGACATGTGGGGTACTTGCGCGATTTTCAACCAGCATTAGAATACTTGAGCGACTCTTTAGTAATCCCTTTAGAATCCTCCTGAGGTTCTTCCAAAAAAGGGATGCACAAGTTCTATTGAAGGAAATAAGGCGGCGCGCAAGTGTGGTCACTTCCCTTAAGGGCTAACCACTCATGCGCGCAAGTGTTGATGAGTTTCAACACTTAGGCCTTCCTCCTTCTCTTTAGATCTTCTGTTCTAGGTAAGAAATTACCTTAGAAGTGTTCCGGAAGCTTTGAGAAGAGACTTGGGCATCGGGAGCTTCAATCCGAGTTTCTGAAAAAAGATCCTCTCGAATGGGGGGCCCACAGGGTCCATTTATAGGCAGGAGAAGACCTCGGGCGGTTACCGGGCGGTTATCACTTAGGTCGCGCAAGTCACTTGCGCGACCAAGGGAGTCACGCAAGTGTACTTGTGCGACAGTGATATAACTTGCGCGGTGAAGTTGCTTTTGATCCTTTGTCCATGCCTTTGTCGGTTTTTGATATTTTCTTCAAAGGTTGAATCACTTTGAGCTCAGATATTCCCCTTTTCCAATTTTTAGATTCTTGTGACGAAAGGAGCATAAAAAATAATGTATATTTTTTTCTTTATTTTCCTCTATATATTTACTATACTATTCAGAATAATATTTTTAAGAAAAATTGTCTTTATTTCTCTCTTAAGTCGAATCAACATTGTCATCCAAAATCATGTTATATAAAAATGATTTCAGAAAATGTTTTTAAAATTATAAATTTTTTTTATTAAATAAATTATTATCCATGTTTGACCTTTTTACAAAACGTTTTGAAAGGAATATTTATGACATTTTAAAGCCATGCCTATTTTTCTTTTATAGAAAATGGTAGTGGAATATTTTGATGTGGTGAATGAAATTTCTACCATCATGAAAATTATTCTATTTATGGTTCCTTTTTATTTTTCAAGGTTATTTTAAAATAATAGTATTTTTTAATGTGTTTAATTTTTTTTCCAAATTGTAAAATTCATTTTCCTCAATAAATGTTCTATATGATTTTAAAGCTTCTTTTGTAAAATTTTAAATATTATTTTTAAATAAAACAATTTTAAAAATGTTTTTTGCTTTAAAATTTGATTTTCAAAAAAAATTATCTTTCCTCAAGAAATTCTTTAAATGATATTTAGAAATTATTTTCTATGAAAGAAGACATCTATTGATTTTAGCTATTACTTAATAGGGATATTATCAAAGAAAACCATTCTCATTCAATATTTGAATGTTTTATGTTTATAATGAAAATATTTTTGTGAAATCCATTCCTCTACCATGGGTTATACTATGATAATATTCTCATGATACACACTTTGTTTCCATTAGTTATCCTCTAATGAAATGATGAATTTATTATGAAATGTGTTTCTTTTAAACAGGTTATTTTGTGAGGAAATAATTAAGAAACCCATTCAATTTTATGTGTTATAATATGATGAATGTGTTATGATCTTGTGGAACAAATAAGTAATATTTTCATTATAAAAAATTGAATCGTTATAACCATGGATAGTGGTTATGTTATAACCAAGCACGATGATTACATTATAATCAAGGATGATGGTATTGTTATAACCAAGGAATTGTAGACAAATATCTCCCTACATTGCATTCATAAAATATTTATATCTCATGAAATGAATAGTATTGGAATGGGGAGTGAAACTTATTCAATAAGGGATGTTTTCTACTACCATAGTCATGGGAATGAACCTTGACGACTATGAAATTTTGGGGAGTGATACCATTGCACTATGAGGAAAATGATACCACTAATGATGGTGGTGTGTCTCACCCAAGAGATGTAGCAACCCTTGGAGTTTCCGGATAATTTTTTGAAATAATCCTTGGCTACTAGTTAAAAAAATTTCCATTCCAATTCGTATGCCATAATTCCATGTGTTATACTAATGTTATGCTCTTATATCTCTTGTTATTTTATTTCCTTATGATTCATGTCTTATGCACCACCAATATTTTATTAATGACTCATGATTATGTTTTTTTATATGAATGGTAGGGTTTTAAAATTTGATTCTCATGTTCCCATAACCTTATTCTCCTGTTATGATTATGTATCTATCTTTCTTACCCTCACTAAGCATCTATGTTCACCCTTTATTTTATTTCCTTTACTCGGGTTATGAAGAATTGATTTATGTGGGATATGATTATAAAGAGTACTAAAGAGGAATATATTTGGGAGATTTTAATGATATTACACCATATTAATAGATTGTGAACCCAGTATCTAAGAAAAATAATCTATTATGGTCCCCAGGCTTGTATTTGTGTAATATATTGTATATTCATCTAAAAATATGTAATATATATGTATGAGATGATAGTGTATATAATATTTTTTTAAAGTAAATGAATTAATTATCCTTTGGAAACTAGTATGATAATTATTTAGTGATATCCATAGGGAAATTTATAGGGATATTTATAGGTATGTCTCTAAGGATAAGTCTAAGGACAAGTCAAAGAACAAGAAAATGGCCTAGAATTTTGGTAAAAGATATAGTATGTTGTTTAAAATAAATTACATCCCTATATGGATAATATAAGTGGATTTGGATATAAAATAGAGGGAACTAGGGGTAATAACTCTTAAAAAGGTGCATTAAGTTGGAAAAAATCATCACCGAGTGCACGAAAATGGGTCTTTTTTCACACATGGTTTAACACTCCCTTGGGATATGATTTGGAATTTCACAAACCATTTTTGAACAATAATAAATGATATAAATGGAATGTGACTATGAGGGAATAGGATAAACCTAATACAATAATAGAATAGTCTTCTAAAAGTAAATTTTTAGTGGTATTTTATTAAACCAACCATAAAAATAATTAAAAAATAGTGGTAGTTTTTGAAAAATCACCATTACATATTTTTCATTAATAAATCATCTCTTGACATCCCCTGAATATACCCCCACCCTCACCGCTAGCCCCATTCTACCCCAATATCTCACTACAATCCCCCTTTTCCCTCAATCCATTACTACCCCACCTTCTCCCCCGAACCTAAGCACTCATTGCAATCCCCATTTCTCACCCAAGCCTAACCCTTCTCCACCTTCCCCTCTCTCTCAATCCCTCACCACCACCCATTCCCCCTCTTCATCCCACTACTACACCCCCAAATATTTTCCCCATCCCTTGGCCACATGAACCCTCATTTCCACCCATTCGTCTCTTTTATTTTTGATTTTTCTTCTCTCAATCACAACTCACACAATGTTTCCAAACCGTACCTAGATTTTGGGTGTTCCATTTGTTTATTTATGGTGTCTATGTTTTTTTAGAATGAATTGAGATAAATTCTTGATACAACCATTTAAGGAAATGAATTTTCATTGATTCAAGGTTTTGTTTAGGTTGGTTCTTTTATTTTTGATTTATTTTAAATAGGTTTTTTTTAATTTTAGGTCCAACTTTATTCTTTAGGGTGACATGGACTATGTTGAGGTGGGATAGGGCCATAATTTTTAAAGAAGGTGAGTTTTAGCTATGGGTACCTTTTTATTTTTTCTTTTGAATATATAAACATGGTTACCTAAATTTTTAGTCCACATTTTAAATACCAAATAATTATTATTATTACGTTCAAAATGTATTTGATGTGGAAATCATGTTTTAGAATATTTTCACTTCAGTTATACTATTTTTATATAATTGAATGTTTTTTTAAAATCCTACTTTTCTTCATTTCATATAGTGAATGTTTTTTAAATGCCCCAAAAACCATTAATTAACAAGTTAATTGTTTTTAGTGAGGTATTGGTCTTAAAGGCAATGTCATCTCTTGCTCTAAAAAGGTTGTCCTTATTTATATTATTTTAAGAATATCTTTTGATATATATATATTGGTTCAATATATATATATATATATATATATATATATATATATATTTATCTGTGTGTTTATTTGAAAAAATTCAAACTAAAATATGTGAATCTGTGAATTGGGATGTATGTATATATCCACTGAGTCAGAGCCCTCGAGGACCCAAAGTCAGAGCCCTAGCAGAGCCCGAGCCCCCCAAATTTGAGTCCTTAACTTCACCACTATCCTCTACTTCTCCCCCAATCCATAGCTAGTGCCCCCATTTTCCCACTTCTACACTATTATCCCCCAACACCACCATTCCTATGCCTGAACCCTCACTATCATCCCTCCGTGTCTCCCCTATCTCCCCAACTCCCCATATTAGAGGGTTACCCTTGACATAATGTATTAATTTATATTAAATTTACAAGTAATTCATGTTTTATATTTCATGGATGATTTTAAATTATTTAATATTATTTTAGAATCATTATATATTCATATTTTAATATATAATGGATTTAAAAATGGAATTTCTTCATGGAATGGATGTGTTGCAAGAGAAGTGATTACTTTAGGCCAACAAAAATAAATTATATATCTATATATGATGTAAAAATAATAAAAAATAATAATATTATCATATTTAAATATATTTTTATGCATGGATTATTTAATTTTGAGAATTTTAATGTTATGATTTTCCTATGTACAGTCATTCATTATCATATCTATGTATATGTTTTTAGTACTCTGTATATGTTATCATTTCTATCTCACTTATTATGCATGAATTTTTTGAAATAGATGATATATTGTTTTCTTTAATTTTTTAAATGAAATTATTTCTGAGGAGGAATCATTTAACTAATCCTAGTTGACTCCCAAATGAAATTCACTCAACCACAAATACACCTCATGATTCATCAGGATCCATCTCTATAACATATGGGACACCCTCTGTCTTCCTTCATCAGTTCTTATAACACCCTCTCTTTCCCTACTTCTGGTATCTGGAAAACCCTCTTTCTCCATCCCATCAGCATCTAGTATATTGCCTCTAGATTTTGAAGGATCAATATACGACTAATCCACCGAAAGGGAAAAATTAGTTAGTCCTATTCAACCAGGAGGATATTAGACTGTGATGGTTATATGTATATATTTTATTACGAATAAATGTACTGAATTTTTTTAAACTAATATATATTTTTCTATAATAGATAGAAACAATGTAAATATGGGGAAAATCTTTACGGTATAAATGTTTGGAATCTAAATCTAATAAAATTAGTTTTCCCATTTTATTATTATGGGGTCCCAAAAGATGATGCTAGAAAATTATTTGACCATATTATTGGACAATTACTGGTTGAGGTGGTTACCCTTCTAATTAAATATTCAAATTGGACCCATATTCCTCAATCCTATAATAATTAATTATTTTATTCCTAGATAATTGTAATTTTATTACCTTATTGCCCAATTAAATTCCATTAGTTAATTAAATTTTAATATTTAAAAAGGAATCTCTTTGTACAGATGTTATTGCACTTAACCATTGATGATATTATCACATAAATCTAGACATTGAATAAATTGGGTATGAAATGGAATGAATTCAATAATACATCACTGACCACACAAAAAAGTATGATAACGTACCAGAATGGGTACCTAGAGAGTAGTGTAAGGTGTTTGTCGATATCCATTTGCATGAGAAGAAAATCGTATTGAAAAATATTATATTGTACTAATATCATTTTTTATATACAGAGATTACATTTCATGCATTTATATTAAATTAATCATTATATTTTTAGGACATTTCAACAATAATATAACTAGCCACGAAAATAATAATCAACCCCCACACTAACAGTTTAATTATTTTTTCATGAAACATATCTATTATGTTAATATTTTAAATATTTGAAATATTTATATTTTAAGAGAATTGGTTTAATATATTAAATTATTCATTTATCTTCTCTTAATGTATGAAAAACTATTAGGAAACCAAGTCTCCTGAACGATACTTTGGTTGGAATTTCATATGAAATCCGATGGGAGTTACATGAATGATCCTACCAAAGAAGATGGGGTATGAATTCCTTTTTAATTGTAATATAATTTTCTTTTTTTCACATTGTTATTATGTATTAATCTAAATATTACTAATATTTGATTTTTGGTAAAAATAAAAGAACTATGGGATTCCACTCTCATGCTATTCCTATCGGTCTCCCAAGATGATCTAGTGGGTCATGTATTTGGAGGAATCATGCTGGTCATGTGCAAGAGATGGTTTTAGGACTAGTATGATTTGTGATATACGGAATTTCACTGAGCATTATGAACCCATATACTCCTTGATTTAGTTACTATTTACCAAGATATGCTTAATGGTAGTTTACTATAATTCCAAGCCCAAATTCAAAATTTGGGAGCTCAATCTAGTAATTTGGACTCATATACAGATGCATGATGTGAAGTTTGATCCATTACTGAGAGGAATATTCTTTTATATTAGAATACAAATGGATGTGTCCTCAATGATATTTTGTTGATGGACAGTTTGAGTAATAAGATAAATCACATGAATTCATAATCATATAGTTCACAAAATTTTACTTGTTATAAATTTAAATTTAAATATACTGTATTATTTAATTTTCATGAAAATTGACATACATGTGTTGGTAGCAAAGAGTGGATATGGAGATAGAGACAATGTCAATATGAGTTCATTGGGTAGTGATGACTTTTGAATTTTGAATCTAGGATGGTGATGTCTAACTAAATTCACTACTGATTAACACAATAACATGGTGATCGATAGAGGTTGGAGTTTTTATATAACTCAATTTGATTGAAATTCCTTAAATAGTATAGTTTTCTAAAACTCTTCTATTATTCATTATCAATATATATATTCCAATATTGAATATGTTAAATATATTTACATAGTATTTATCATTTCAAAACATGATATAAATGGGTTTTCTATGGGTTTTTATTTTTTAAACATGTAGAAAAATTTCTTGTAGACTCTATATGTTTGATAAATTGTTTAAGAGGATATTTTTAAGAATTTTAAATCAAAGTGATGTTTAATATTTCAATTTTATTTCTAAATGATTCTAAATAACATTTTTTTTATTTAAGGGGATTCATTTCAAGGGGTTATTGGATGAAAGTTGTGGAATATGATTTAATGTGTATTATGAGTATTATGATATGACTTAGGATAGGATTACTCACATCCATGAGTTAGTTTCATAGGAAACCTGGGTATCTAGGTGGGTGATCAATAAATAGCTATTATGATAGCCATGATGAGACTCTATCATGTATCTTACTATGAATGAAAATCTCAGTGTATGTGCAGTGAATCCCAATAAGGTTAGTTTTGAGAAAGGCATGTTCTTATTTGTTTGAAAAATCATCAATAGGTCATATGATACTTCCATATGTGTATGTATACAATTTATTACCATAACCTATGGTATTTCCCATGATATATAAAATTTTACATGTCTTAATTATTGGTAAGAAATTTCTTATTTTTTTAAATAATCAGGTATTCTATCTGACCTTCCTCCTATCCCACCCAAAAAAAGTTATATGTTCACTATGATCACTCATTTTCCACCGTTCCATCATGTATTCTTTTGATAATGGGAATATATATGGTTCCGCTATCAAACTATTATATTCTTATAAAGATAATTAATTATATATTCTATTGATAATGAGGATCACTATTATTATGAATCCCATGAAATAATTATTACTCAAGATGCTCAGCCTAGAAACTGTAGATTTTTCTTCATACTTGTCAAGAATTTTTTTATCCTTCTCATTTCAAACTTATTTCTTAGAGTTACAATGAGCTACTAATGTAGTGTATGCCCAAAAATTTACTTCATTAATTTACATCACCCATACATATAGTCGTCCTTCCCAATAGCTTGTTAATAATATTTAGAGGAGAAATTAAAACAAACTTCTAAACTGTTTAATCCCTAACAAAAAAGGGAAATATTGCTTAAGTCCCATACTACACTAATACTAATAACTAATTCCAAAATGACTACTTCATAAGATATTATAGTTTAAGAAAATGTTTATTATTCTGTATGATAATAAAATTATCATAATCAGTCTTAGAAAAATGAACTCAAAATTAAAATTATTCATTATAAGAGAACTACTATAAAATGTACCAAAGTGGTCCTTATCACATGAACATAAAATTAATGGTTTTTTTCTTTAAATAGCATCGAACTCTATGTTTTATATTCCCCATATAGTGTTATGTAATGGTCCAATTTGATGGGATTAGTTCAAACCCCACAATATATTTCATGTCCTTTGTTGATAATAAATTTAGAGTGTCCAATTTGACAACATTAAAAAATATAATAATTTACAAATAATAATTTCAATTAACCTATTTTATGCATTGGATTTTGAAAAATTATTTATTGTAATAGATTTCATTCATGGAAAGGTTAGCCTTTACTGTAACAACCCCAGATTTTATGAGAATTATTCTTTTCTATTTCATTAATGTCTTGTGTTGTACCCTACACCAAAAATTAGCTTGTTCTATACGCAACATCGTATTAGATTGCAGTATACACAACACCATTCTCGCCTTGTGTTACACACAATTTCATGTTATTTTTGTAGAAATTATTCTACACAACATTAATTATAGATTTTGATTAATGTATAAATGAAATAAGTTTTGATTATGTTATACGTAACAACAAAGGGAGATTTCACTACACGCAACCTTGACTTGGCTTGCATTACACACAATCTTGACCTTCCTTGATAGCATATGTAGAACGCAATACCGGGTTTCACTAAATGACGATATATTGTTATAATATTATTATGAACAATCCGTTATGAATAGTATTAAATAAATTTTGAATTTTATAACATTATTAATCATCTTACACATTTTCTAGAACATCGTTTGAGAATAAAATAAATTTTTCGAGTAAAATAAGAATTTTTCAAAAAATGTAGTCTTCCCACCTTTTGATGGTGCACCAATTTTAAATCTAGTTTTTGACATGTTTATAAGTTCAATTTTAAAAAATATAATCTTCTTTGGAATCAGGATATAAAAATATACTTTGGGTAAATGTTTCATATTATTCTGATAACTTTCAAATTTTAATGAATAGTAAAAACAAGCAATATTTTAATTAAAAACAACTTTTTTCATCATAATAATTTATATGGTTAAATTATAATATTGAATAGTTTTAATGTATAAATAGAATATATTTTTACCATTTGAAATAATTTATGTCATTAGCATTTATTTTGCATTGAATTCATATGTAAAATGATTTCAATCTTTTGCAATGTTTTAACTTTTAAAACTCATTTTCTTAACAACGGGATTAATTTTAAATTAATTTATGAAAATTATATGATTTGAATTTGGAAAATTGGATTCCATATTAGGAATAAGTAGGTCCAAATTATGTTAATAATCTACTTTTTATTTTTAGTCATAATGAATATTTACTACGGTAAATTTTATTTACCACAGTTAAAGATAAATCGAGGTAATTAAGGATAAAAATAATATTGTAAAATTACCCTAAAACTTGTCCTAATATAATTGTATGATTATATTTTACCATAAATCATACTTGGGTCAAAATAGAATCTAATGTAACCCACTTTTATTTGATTAAGACCTTTTATTTAGTTTATTCAAAGGAAAGTGAAATGTCTCACACAAACTTTAATAATTAGATTATATTTAATATATAATTATACAGAATATAAATTCGATTATAAATACTCATTTGAAATATAAAATGTTTTTCTTTGTCTTTGTAATTTTTTTGTAATTTTTAATAAATATATTATTACCTTAAAATATTATACATTAATGATGAAGAAATTATTTATTTAGTGAAAAATAAATAATATAATTTTTATTAAAATAATAATACCTATAGAAAGGACCATAAACATGAAAAAATATTATTGGTTGAGTATATATATAATATAATCATCCAAGGGTCTATTTTTGGACCATTTGGAGCCTTATAAAATCTATTAGGACATTTACATTATTTTATTTTTAATCATGTCAAAGATGTCACTTTCATAATTTTATAAATATTACAATTTAATTGTTGTGATTTTAGGACGATAAATTCGAGTGAAAATATTATTATGAAAGGTATTCTATTTATATTCATCATATGATTTTATTTTTAATTTTTATGCAACTAATATGTATATTAAATGATTATACAAAAATGATGTAGTAATTGTTTTATTAAGAAAAATATCATATAATTGGTTTTATAAATCTTAACATAATCATTATATGAACTAATTAATGTTCTACAAAAATTTTATAGATGAATATGACATGTTGGGAATCTATTAAACCATTTTTTTCTAATATATCATCGGTTTTTCTTTAATTAAAATTCAAATAAATGAATAGAGTCAAAATTAATACTATTATTATTTTATAAAAATAACATATTATTAAATTGTTTAAAAATCACATAAATATTTAAAAATTATAAATTGAATATTATATGGTCTAAAATGTCATAAATTACCCAATTATGGATAATTAACAACACATAAGTAATTATTTATAATAATTTAAAATTTAGAATATTATTACCACAAATAAGATTAAATAAATTAAATAAGGATAATTCAAATTGATAAGGTTTAAAATAATTTTCCAACATGTATAAATTTTACTGGTTGATGAGATTACAACACTATATTACCTCATATCCAAATTTTAGTCACTTTAGAAGTTTTTTAGTGGGTTTAGGGTTTATTATAAATTAATATTTTTGAGGTTTCCAAAAGTGCCCCTCTCTTCCCTTATAAAAGGGCACCTCCTCCCTCTGCTCTTCACAACACTTTGAGCCTTAAATCATGTCCAAACCCTACCAATTTCTCTTCTCAATTTATCTAGTAATATTTTGTAGGTTCTGGTCTTCACAAAAGACCAACTCTAGTTCTTTAAGAGGAACCATAAAAGAAGTGTGTCGAAGAAGAGGTAATTTCTTCTACCGATTCATTCAAGTTTCTTTCTTCTTTAAATTCTTCTTATTTTGTTGTTTCATTATAATGTAATAAAATAAGAATAATTAATATAATGATATGTTATTATAAATATTATACAGCCCCATTTCACCTTCTAACCATCCTACGGAAAATGAAATCACCGCGTGTGCGTACTTACGAAATACCGTCTCCACGCTGTGGTGTAATTTGTTTTTCCACCACCAACTTACATGGATGGGTATAATGGTGTAAAGAATAACTATATATGGTTATTATAACATCATAATTATTCTTAGATATTATATCATCCACTCCAATTCCATTCAATAACTATGGGAATGATATCATCACTCGTACATACGTACAGATTACCGTCTCCACGATGCGATGAGATTCAATCTCCATGCTATCCATTAAAGAATGATTATAATGTATATATAATGAATAAAAATGATATATATCACATTGTAATGCTACTTTATTTATGTACATATATGATTTATTTACTTAATTCCATTCAATTAAATAAGGAAACGAAAACAGCGTTCATGCGTACGTACAACCTACCGTCTCCATGAACGGTGTATTTTATTCCATTTATCGATCTATTATATATATTTATATGATGAATATATATTATATATAAATCATATTTTACATTCTGGAATTAATTAAATTATTATATAAGTAATAATATCAAGAACAAAAAGTCAAAACACATAAGATAAATGAAACGATTTTACCTAAAACCCTACTTTAACATGAATTTAAAAAAGAACGGGTAATATAAAGTCATAAGTGAACCATATTTGATATCATAAAATTGAATATTATTATGTAATAAGTCAATGAAGTTATTTAAATCATTATACAGGATGTTCGGATACATACGAATCATATCAGACATAAGGTAAGGGATAACTTTTCCAATCTTTTTTTTATCTGAGATTGTTTATTCGTAAGTATTTACTAGGGTTATATTTATCATCAATGTCCCTGTTTTCTAAAAATGGATTCATGTATGTTTAAAGTCCTTTTTTACCCATTTTTGACTTTTACTACATGGCATGTAAGGAATATTTTTTTGTTTACCATACGAGGTACTTTATGAATTTTCCAGAAAAAGTACGAGAATAATGTTTTTTTAACTTATATGTCATGAAAGGTTTTTTCTAGTTTCATATCTCCTTATTCTCATGAAGATTACTCTACAAGAATTCATGAATATTTTCAAAAAAAATTATTTTCCTTTAAAATTGCATGGAATTTTGTGAAAAGAAAATGATTTTGAAGAAGAAACGATATTTTCCTCATTAAATAATTTCACATTTTTTATCCAAACCATTTTCCATATAAGACGAAAATATTTAATATGTGTATGTTTCAAGTATAATGTATCTATGATTTACATGGTTTTACTTTTCTTATGATGAAATGATATCCATTTGATTTATATGTATTATGTTATGATGAGATGATGTTTATGAAACCCATTTTATTCTTTGGGTTATGATGAATGATTTATGTTTATTTTGTGGCACACAAATGAATTATTTCATTATGAGATTGGTGGGACCTATATCTCTATCAAATGCACTGGGTAAATATTTATATCTCATGATATAGACATGAATGTAATGAAAATTTAATCTGATTCAGTGATATAGGACTAGAACGAGGAGTGAATAGATTTAGAAAGGGACATTGTCCACTAAGATGGTCTTGGCGGCAGTGCCTTTGCTACTATGGAAATCATACCATGTTATTAATGGTTTCCACAATTAAATTTTTTGTTTCCATGCTATTTTATCTTGATTATTGTTTCTTTATGATCTATGCCTTACATACTGCCACGTTTTACGTCATTGATCAAGATTTTGATGTTTAAACATTATGTTTATGTTTTTTTAAGTTCAAATGCATATGATTTGTTCTGTTTTTCTCCATGTTTACCCTTACTGAGCATTTGAGATCACCCTTTATATGTTTTATTTTCCCCTGGATTTAATGAAATATTTATGTAAGAAAATAAAAGGGGATGATCTTTAGGGGAGATGTTGAAGATCTTTCACCACGATTAGAAGATTATATTACGAGTTTCCAAAGACACTAAACTATTACGGTCCTTGTGTCTATGTTTTTTTATGTATTAAGTATTATAAAAAAGTAATGTAATTTCCATGTACGTAAAGTGTGGGTCTCTAAAGTTGGTATCAGAGGAAAGATTTAGTTAACCTTTGGAAACTAGGATGCGAATACTTTAGTGAGATCCCTAGAGATATTTCTAAGGTATATTTAGGGACGTCTCTAAGGTTAAGTATAATTATAGGTTATAGTCCTAGAATTACGGTAATGATATTAGAGTTAAAAATAAGATGTTATATATTGAAGGTATTCCCCTTTATTATGTTGTTTTCCCTAGAATGATTTTTGCCTCTCACTGTATTCTTTTTGGGTTCTAGATGATGGCTCGAACCCGAAGGAACCATGTTGATCAATGTTATGGACAATGAAATGATTGTCCTTCTGAACAAACCAATGTTATGGGATATGTAGTGAAAAATATAATTTTTATACTTACACAAGCTATGAATCATTCTGGACTTCCAAATGAGAAGATGAGGGAACAATATTCTATTGAGTCCTTCATGAGGCATCATTCACCTTCTTTTAGTGGGTCTTCTAATCCGCTTGTTACTGAACAATGGATCAGTACCATTGAAAATATATTTTCCATAATTCACTATTCAGAACATGAAAAAGTTAGTCTGGATGTTTACCATTTAGAAGGTGAAGCAGATATGTGGTGGACTCTAATTAAGAATACAAGGCCCCAAGATGAAATGGAATAAATGGAATGGGACGAGTTGAAGAACTTTTATTTCAATAAGTACTTCCCTCATATTCTTCGAAAAAAGATGGAAAGGAGTTCCTTGACCTTAAGCAAAAGGATGATGAATCTGTTGGTATATACGAAGCGAATTTTACAAGGCTTTCAAGGTATGCATCTAGCTTTATCATCCAACCTGAAAGTAAAGTTGATCGATTATTAAGTGGCGTGAAACCAAGTCTTTGAAGGGCATTAGCTATAAGATACTTCAGTAGATATGAATAAATTTTTCATTGTTCTAAAAAGATATATTTGGATGTTTTTGTTACATATCCATCCCTTGGTTTTGACAAGAAATGAAAGATGGAGTTCAAGGAGAAATATCAGAACAATGGTGAAAAGAAGATGAATGTTTCTTTATGCTCAAAGTGTGGAAACAAGTATGGTGGAGATTGCCTAAAAGGTACTAGAAAATTTTTTAAGTGTGGAAAATATGGTCATCGAGCAGTTGAGTGTCGAAGTAATGAGAAAAAGGAAGCTACTAATGTGAATAGAGAAAAGAGTATAAGGAACGCTCCACCAACACTTCAATGCTTCCAGTGCAAGGAAATGTGGCATTATTCTAATCAACGCCTTAATCCAAGGGTTAATGATGATCGACGTGAGAAACCTCATAAGGAAAAGGATAAAGGGAAGGCACATGTGATTAATATTTTTGATGTTTAATATGAAAAAGATGTTTTGGAATGATTAATTGTTTATGTAATGGGATTTCAAAATAGTATCATAGAATCTCATTTATGGTATCATTGATTTTTGGAATATATATGTTTTGGTTTTCAATAATTATATTGTACCGGTAACCATGAAAAGTGATTGAAATATTTTTGGAAAGAAGATGATATGCGCATAATGAAGGGTTAAAGAGAAAAGGAAATGATATCACGACTACTATAAGGAAAATGTTATATCATGGTTTGAGTATGTAGAAATTTTGGGATTTTGTTATGTCGATGGAGTTAACTTTTGACAACATTAATGTTTTCACTAAGGTTCTATGGTAAGAATACATGATTAAGGTATTCACATGTTTCTAATGTGATCATCAAGATATATCTTGATATATGGGGGATAAAAGATGGTATTCACATGCTTGTTATATGACCTCTCTGGTAATCTTTTTCACTATAATATGAGATTGGATAGAAGTATTTTGGATGAGCCTAAAGATTGGAATGGATTATGTTGGACATAAGTTTGTATTATTTAAGGCTAATTTTTTTTCTATATTATTAATGGAAGTTTATAATAATATATTTTTATAAAAAGGAAAACCTATAGGATGGGCGAAAACCCGTCGCGTCGGACAAGGATGTGGGAATCGAACCCATAATCGAAGTGTGACAAGCCTTTATCATCTACCATTGGCCTACAGGAAGTCCCTGGTTAGTAGAAAATATTTTTATTTTATTAAGTGGTATGATAGATGAAGTATAAGTTCATTTTTGGAACCATATACTACTAATCTCACCATAGATGGACTTATGTATATAACTTTTGCTAACCATATTTTTGAGACAGATGGAATGACCTATCATTCAATCGCATGATCTGTTAACATTTCACAGAAGACAAACTCAATTCATTTCTTTAAGATATGAAGTGGAAATTGTTCAAGGCACAACCAATAGTGAGATTGTACCAAAATCAAGTAAGTATTTCTTCCAATTCAAATATTTCAACTTTAGGGAAAGGATATTGAAAACCAAAAATGTTGTACAAGTTCTCTTATATCTGATGAATTAGATGGTACCTTATATCATCACAAATTTATGGCTTTGTGATTTTTGGCTTTTTTCATAGCCATGTTCTCTACCACTCTCCATCCAAACTTGTTGGTTAGATTTCTATTCCACATCTATATTTTCACCCATGTTCTCCTATGTGGAATCCTAGTGATGAGTTAATTTTGGTAACCATTATGTCTCAAACTTCACTTTTTAAAATTTTGCTTTTTTATTCCTTTTTACGATGTGGGTTTCTATGAAAGAAACTTTCAAGTAGTAAACGATTTATAACCCCGACGAATTTCAAGGGAGAAATTCATTTTATGGGGTGTAGAATGAAACAAACAAATATTTTATGAGAATTATTCTTCTTAATTTCATTAATGTCTTATGTTTTACGCTACACCAAAAATTATCTTGTTCTATATGCAACACCATATTAGCTTGCAGTATACGCAACACTATTCTTGTCTTGTGTTATGCACAATTTCAAGTTTGTTTTGTAGAAATTATCTTACGCAACATTAAGCATAGATTTTTTTTAATGTATAAATGAAATAAGTTTTGATTATGTTATACGTAACAACAAAGGTAGCTTTCACTACACGTAGCCTTTACTTGGTTTGCATTACACACAATCACGACCTTCCTTGATGGCGTTTGTAGTACGCAATACCAGGTTTCACTAAACAACAACATATTGTTATAATATTAATATTAACTAACTATTATGAATATTATTAACTATATTTTGAGTTTTATAACATTATTATTCGTCTTACACATTTTTTAGAACATCATGTGAGAACAAAATAATTTTTTTGAGTAAAATAAGTATTTTTCAAAAAATGCAGTTTTGTCACCTTTTGATGGAGTACCGACATTAAATATAGCTCTTGACATGTTTATAAGGTCAAGTTGACAAAATTAAATTCTTCTTTGGAATCATGATATAAAAATTTACTTTGGATAAATTTTTCATATTATTCTGAAAACGTTCAACATTTAATGAATAGTAAAAACATGCTATATTTTAATTAAAAACAAATTTTTTCATCACAATAATTTATATGGTTGAATTATAAAATTTAACGGTTTTAAAGTATATATAGAATATATTCTTACCATATAATATAATTCATGTCATTAGAATTGATTTTATATTGAATTCATAGGTAAAAGTATTTCAATCCTTTGCAATGTTTTAACTTTTAAAACTCGTTTTCTTTACAAGATTATTTTTAAATTAATTTATGCAACTTCTATGATTTGAATTTTGAAAAATGGATTCCATATTTGTAATCAGTTGGTCCAAATTATGTTAACAGGCTACTTTTTATTTTTAGTCATTATGAATAGTAACTACGGTCAATTTTATTTACCATAGTAAAAGGTAAATCAAGGTAATTAAGGGTAAATATAATGTTATAATATTACCCTAACACTTTTCCTAATATAATTGGAAGATTATATTTTACCCTAAATCATAATTGGGTAGTAATATAGTCTTATGGAAGTCACTTGTATTTGATTAAGACCTTTTATTTAGTTTATTTAAGGAAAGTGAAATGTCTCACTCAAACTTTAATAATTAGATTTTTTTAATAAATAGTTATACAGAATATAAATTCGATTATAAATACTCATTATAAATATAAAATGTTTTTCCTTATCATGTTAATTTATTTTTAAATTTTAATAAATATTTTATTACCTTAAAATCTTATACATTAATGATGTAGAAATAATTTATTCAGTGAAAAATCTATAATATAGTTTTTATTAAAATAATAATACCAATAAAAAGAACTATAAACATGGCGAAACATTATTTTTAGAGTATATATATACCCTAATCACCCAAGGGTCGAATTTCATACCATTTGGTGCATTATAAAACCTATTAGGACATTTACATTATTTTATTTTAAATGATGTCAAAGATGTCACATTTGTCAGTTTATAAATATATCAATTTAAATTTTGTGATTTTAAGATGATAAAATTGAGTAAAAATATTATTATGGAAGTTATTATATTTATCTTCATCATAGTAGTTTATTTTTAATTTTTATGAAACTAATAATTATATTAAATGATTATAAAAAAATGATGTAGTAATTGTTTTATTAAGAGAAATATCAAATGAATGGTTTTATAAATATTAAAATAAACATTATATAAACTAATTAATGTTATCAAAAAATTTTATAGATTAATATGACATGTTTGGA
The DNA here is from genome assembly GCA_963277665.1 of Viscum album. Lineage (NCBI taxonomy): Eukaryota > Viridiplantae > Streptophyta > Magnoliopsida > Santalales > Viscaceae > Viscum > Viscum album. The sequence goes on along the minus strand of OY728123.1, from coordinate 860,992,074 downwards.
ATCTATTAAACATTTTGGTTCGAATATATCCTCTTTGTGTATTTTATTTAAATTCAAATAAATGTATATTGTAAAAATTAATTGTATTTTTATTTTATAAAAATAACATATTATTAAATTTTTTAAAAATGACATATATATTTAAAAATTATAAATTGAAAATTGTATGGTCTAAAATTCCATAAATTATCCAATTATGGATAATTCACAACACATAAGTAATTATTTATAACAATTTATAATTTAGAATATTATTACCACAAATAAGATTAAATAAATTAAATAAGGATAATTAAAATTAATAAGGTTTAAAATAATTTCCCAACCTATATAAATTTTACTTTTGATGAGATTACAACCCTATATTACCTCATATTTTAATTTTAGTCACTTTGGAAGTTTTTTAGTGGGGTTAGAGTTTATTATAAATTAATATTTGTGAGGTTTCCAAAAGTGCCCCTCTATTCCCTTATTAAAGGGAACCTCCTCCCTCTACTCTCCACAACACATTGAGCCTTAAATCTCGTCCAAAACCTGAATATTTATCTTCTACACTTCCTTAGAAACATTTGGGAGGTTCTGGTCTTCTCATAAGACCAACTCTAGTTCCATAAGAGGAAGCATAAAAGAGGTGCGTCGAAGAGGAGGTGATCTCTTCTACCGATTCTTTCAAATTTCCTTCTTCTTCAACTTCTTCATCATTAGTTGTTTCATTGTAAAGTAATAAAATCAGTATCAACAATATAATTATATGTTATTATAAATATTAAACAACCCCATTTCACCTTTTATCCATCCTATGGAAAATGAAATCACTGCGCATGCGTACGTACATAATATTTTCTCCACACCGTGGTTTGATTTGTTTTTCCACCACCTCCTTACATGGATGGGTATAATGGTGTAAATAATAACTATATATGGTTATTATAACATCATACATATTCTGAGATATTATACCATTCACTACAATTCCATTCAATAATTATGGGAACGATATCATCGCTCGTGAGTACGTACGGATTACCGTCTCCACGGCGCGATGAGATTCATTCTCCATGTTAACCATTCAAGAATGATTATAAAGTATGTATAATGTATAATAATGATATATATGACATAATAATACTAATGGATTTATGTAAATATATGTTTCATTTACTTAATTCCATTCAATTCAATAAGGAAATGAAAACAGCGTTTATGCGTACGTACGACCTACCGTTTCCATGAATGGTGTATTTCATTCCATTTATCGATCTATCATATATATTTATATGCAGAATATATATTATATATAAATAAATTTTTACATTCTGGAATTATATAAATCAGTATATAAGTAATAATATCAAGAACAACAAGTCAAAACACGTAGGATAAATGAAACAGTTTTACCCAAAATGCTACTTTAACATGAATTTACAAAATAACGGGTAATATAAAGTCATAAGTGAACCATATATGATATCATAACAATGAATATGATTCTATAATAAGTCAATGACATTATTTAAATCATTATACAGGAGGTTCAGATACATACAAAGCATATCATAAATAAGGTAAGGGATAACTTTTCCAATCTTTTTTTATCTGAGATTGTTTATTCTTAAGTATTTACTGGGGTTATATTTTTCATCCATGTCCCTATTTTATAAAAATGGTTTCATGTATGTTTAAATTATTTTTTACACATTTTTTACTTTTACTACATGGTATGTATGGAATCATTATTTTTTTACCACACGAGGTACTTTTTGACTTTTCCAGCTAAAGTACGAGAAGAATGTTTTTTTAACTTATACGGAATGAACAGATTTTTACGATTTCATATCGCCTTATTTTCATGAAGCTTACTCTAGAAGATTTCAGGAATATTTTAAACAAAATTCTTTTCTTTTGAAATTTCAGGGAATTTTGTGAAAAGAAAATGATTTTGAATAAAAAAGGATATTTTCCTCAAAAATTCATTTCAAGTATTTTATCAAAACCATTTTCCATCTAAGATTAAATTATTTCATATGTGTATGTTTCAAGTATAATGTCTCTATGATTTACATGGTTTCACTTTTATTATGATGAAATGATATCCATTTGTTTTATATGGATTATGTTATGATGGGATGATGTTTAGGAAACCCATTTTATTCTTTGGGTTATGATAAATAATTTATGTTTATTTTGTGGAAGACAAGTGAATGATTTCATTATGAGATGAGTGGGACCTATATCTCCCTCCAATGAATTGGGTAAAGATTTATATCTCATGATATAGACATGATTGGAATGGCAAGTTAATCTGGTTCAGTGATACAGTACTGGAACTAGGAGTGAACTCGATTGAAAAAGGGACTTTTTCCACAAAGATGGTCTTGGCAGCAATGCCTTGGCTACTATGGAAATCATAACTTGTGATTAATGGTTTCCACAATTTAATGTTTTTATTCAATGATATTTTATCATGATTAATTTTTCTTTATGATATATGCCTTACATACTTCCATGTTTTATGTCATTTCTCAAGAGTTTGATGTTTAAACATTATGGTCATGTTTTTTTAAGTTCAAATGTATATGATTTGTTCTATTTTCTCAATGATTACCCTTACATAGAATTTGAGCTCACCCTTTGTATGTTTTCTTTTACAAATGTTTTAATGAAAGGTTTTAGGAAAGAAAATAAAAGGGGAAGATCTTTATGGTGGATGTTGAAGATCTTTCACCATGATTAGAAGACTATATTCTGAGTTTCCAAAGACACTAAACTATTATGATCCTTGTGTGTCTGTTTTTGTTATGTATTAAGTATTCCTCAAAGGTAATGTAATGTCCTTGTAAGTCAAGTGTGGGTATCTATATTTACTGTCATATATTAGGATTTCATGAATAATCTTAAATTCATAAGAGAGTTTTGGACTATAACAGAATCACCCTAGTGATATGGGTGAAACTTCAATCAATTTATACAAAAAATATTCCATATTCACCACCAATATACCAAATAGGACAACCACATTTGGAAAGTTGGAAAATAACATGAGAACTAAATAACCAAATTACAAATTTTAAAAAAATATAACACCAAATAATAGTTCCTTATGAAATGATCATTATATAGTCTAAAACACCCATATATGTAGAATATATCTCCACATTTCCTCATATAAGTCACTTTTACCATTACATGGATCATATAGAACGTGGTATATATTTATTCTATGGGAAAATTTATGGGATATGAGTATATCATACCAAATTTATGATTACTAACTACCCCCAACACTTTTATCATAACGTCAAGTGTATATTGTATAAATTATATATTGGTAATAAATAATGATATTGAAATTAATTGATTTACTAAAATAAATAATAATTGTGGTATTCATGCCTTGAAATCATATTAAATCTCCGAATTAATCATGTGATACTATCATGATTGTATTCTATTGATAAACCAATGAAACCTACTTTAAACCATACTTGAAATTCATGTTTATCATTTAAGAGGATAATTACTAACATAAAACGTCTATAGGAGGAATATATATATATATATGTGTGTGGGTGTGTGTTTGTGTATATACATGTCTATTTTTAAATCCACATAAACACTTCCATGTAAGTCTATAGGTTGATTGAGTTTATACTATATTATATGGAACAATATATCTTTTGATTGATGTGATCATCTTTAATAGGAATATATTATTTTTTTTGTGAGTGATGGATCTTTTTATACTTCTTATGATTGAACTTGTAATACCATATGATTAAGCTTGAGTGGTTTTGGATGTGTATGAAAAGGATAACAGTGATTATTAGATAAATATAAAGGTAGAGGCATGGTTAAATGACTTATAGTTAGGGAGACCTCACCCAGTGAGTGTGACCACATAATGGGACAATCGATTATGTAGTGGATCATAACGAGTTCCTAAAGGGTCAGATTGAATTTGTGGTTGAACAGAGTGACTACATGTTAAGATGAGGTGAAACCAACACTAAAAAAACATAATTTATTTTTGGAACTACATCCATAGTTCATATAATTACTCAAAATGATTATGCGTAGGGTTTTCTCACTAGAACCTATCATATTTCCTTGATATATAAACTTTTCAGGGATTTTTTATTGTTGAGTGTTGATTACTTCTTTGGTTACATTATTTCTCTTGTTATTTTACATGGCCATGATTTTTATTATATTGAATATACTCTTTTATAAACTTTCTTTTATAAATGATATTTATTGATTATCATATGAAATTAATTATGTTACATGTGTATTTTATGATTAGTTCATTACTTATATCGTGTTTCTATGGTTTTTGAATTTGGTTGTTTTTTGGTGTTTCTTTTTTTTATAGTTTAGTTTTCTCTTCATTTTTTATAAATTAATTTTTATTTAAATGAATGACTATATATTTTAAATAATATTTTCTTTTTCTTGGGTTTCTCATATTTATCTATCCTTTATTCATGTTTCCATATTTTTTTCATGTTAGATATGTATAGATTATAGTATTCATTGTTTTATTTCTTCTTATATTTGAATTTTATTTTTATTTTTATATGAATGGAATTCTAATGTGTGGATGCACCATACACTGTTTTTATCATTTTATTAATGGTTATAATTTGATATTAGTCTTGTTTATTATTTTCTGTGGACTCAATTTCTTCATTGCCAATTTTTTATCTTTACAGTATAAAGGCGGTTTAAACCACCTCTATATATAGTAAATTTTTTAGTAGAGGATTAAAACACCTGTATATTTTGTCAGAATTGATTATTATTTTTTTAGACTACCAAAATATATTATTACATGTAGTGGTAGTTTTAACCACTTCTAACTCCTCAATAGTTTTTAGATGAATTTGTTTTCTAGAAATCAAATAACCACCACGAGAAATCATACCGTGACACATCCTAGAAACCACTGTGTAATCGGAGAAACTGAAAAAATTTGGAGTCTAATGCCAAATTTATTAGTGATTTTAAAAAACCACTATGTAACCATTTGTAATTGGTTTAAACCAGCACCAAATGAAATGAACCACTACTATACTTCTATTCTATTATAGTGTAAGGTGTCATAGATTAAAAATAATGTTTTGGGATTTAGACATCCAGTAATATTTTTCATGATTATTTGGTTTTCCAATATGATTAGTTTTGATCAAACTATGATTTTTAGTTTTATTCAATGGATAGAACCTAGAGGCATCATGTTAACATTCAACCTGATGGATAATTTAGTGAATATGAGAACCAAAATTGGAATATGACTATAGGGATGGTTTTTTATTATTCCTAATCAATTATCACAAAACGTGACTAAAAAGGTACACCATAACATAATCTATGGCTCTATAATGAATTTATTATAGAGAGTTTGGGTAGTGGAGACCATAGATGATAGAATATTTTGTTTTCTATATATTAAGAATGTGGGTAGAAGCACTCAAGGGAATGTCTTAGCTGAATGGGAAGATGTTTTGAGTGTAAAAAAGAAGGATATAAATTAAGTAAATAAAATGGGAAAATTAATTGTTTGGTCTATGAAATATATGAGAATAATGGTCATCCAAAGGATCCATCAACTATTGAATTTTTAACTATGGAATGTATGGGCACAATACAAATTGATTACCTAGGGGGAAACATCATAAAGAGAACCAGAAAGGTAGTATGTATAATATTAATAATGATAAAAATGGAGAGACTAATAATGAAATATGAGAGTAAATATGTATTAAGGAATATGATGATGAATCGTAGATAATGGTTTGGGAATGAAGTGGTTTTATTTAAGAGTTATTATGTTAGAATTTAAAAATTATGAAATATAAGGATTTTTTTGTATAAGTTTATCAATAAGGATTTGAAATGATATGTTGAATGATGATAATGAAATAGAAAATTTATTTAATATAAAGGTTATATTAATGTAAAACATGTTATTAATGTAACTATATCCTATAATATGTTCTGGATGTTGGGACAACTATGTTGGGATAATGAGATGATGCATATGAATAAATTCAATGGATAATACTAATTTCCTTAGAATTGATTAATTATTTGTTGACAAAGTGGCTTATACTATCATTTATGGAGTTTATAATAATTTCAGATTTAAGGAATATGTCCAATAATATATTTTTTATGTAAGTAATTAAGAAGCCTGTGTGTTTTAATACGGTTTTATGGTTATTATGATTATCATTATGTTTTAAGAGAACACATTATGAAGTGATTGAAATGTTTGTTATGTGACAATCAAGAACTACTTTATGATATATAGGGGATTAATGGTAAGTATATTTCAAGAAATTTAGTGACCTTATTTATAATTTTATATATTTTAAAGGGTTATATGTTTAACTATTTATGGAATTTTTTCTGTTGAACTTTGAATGAGGTTTTACTTATTTATATATTAATTCACTATATGAAAAGTTATCTATATTAGATAACTAGTATTATTTTTTTACAATAGATAAAAAGAATGACTTATCATTATTTTATATATCATTTTAGTGCTCTAGAAAATAAAAATCCATCTCTTAAAGTATGATATTATGTTAAAAATGACCAAGGCACAACCAAGGGCTAAAATTGTTCCTATATAATAGATGTCAATTATGAACATTTTCAAATATACCATGTCTATATGGATAAATAAATTCTATAAAATTATGAATAATATATTGAATTAAAATTTTGTCCTATTATCATTATTTGGAATGATATCAATGAAAATATACACACATTATTGGTTTTTGGATTTATGATTGTTAACATTTCCCTGGCCATGTTCTCTGTAACTCTCCATCTGTATTTGGATGTTAATTTTATCTTATATGTCCATGTTTTGACTTCACATCTATGTTCTCATATTTTTAAATCTTGTATGTGTTATTATAAATGAATTTTTCACATCCTTTTCTCTTTTTCAATATGATGTTTTAGTAACACTTTTTGCAATTTGTATTTCTAGGATGTAATTTTCAAAATGCAATCCTCTGAGGATAAATATTAATTAGTGGGGAAAATTCATTTTAGGGTGGTAGAATGTAACCCCACGAGGTTTTGTGAAATATTTTTTCTAATGTAATTTAATATATATTTTTTAAATAATTTCCAAACCAAGTTAAAATTACATTACATGCAGCACCGAGTTATGATTGTGTCACACATAACACCGAGTTTATCTTGTGTTACACACAACTCTGAGTTTAAATGAAGCATGAAATATAATAAAAATACTATATATGATAGTTATGACCAAGAATTTTTAATGGAAGGTATTAATTTCATTATATAAATTAGGAAAATATATGATCTACATAGTAATAAACAATTAAGTTTTTGGTGTCCAATTAATTAGAAATTAAAATATAAATCCAATTCAATATAAAGGATTTTTTTTTTGAAAAACTATTTTATGTGTAAAAGGTGTTTTAGATCAATAAATTAAACTACTAATTTTATGTGAATTATTTTAATAAAATTTATTTTTTATATATTAAATCAACTTTTTAAAATTCATATTGTGTGTTTTCTATGTGCAATATCATAATAAATCTAATATTACACTTAAAAGATGTATTTTTCCTAAAAATAGTTCTATCACTATTTTTCCACCAAGTTTAAAATTAATCTTCCTCAATATTAAGAAATTTATTTAAATATAATTTATAAAATTTAAATTGAAAAATTATCAAATGGTGTTTTTTTATAATTTTCTAAAAAGATTAATTTTTTGATGAGTAGTGAAAAATACATAATTTTAATTGAAAACTTATTTTTTGTTTAAATTGATTATAATGTTAAATTATATTTTAAATTTTTAATGTAATATTAGTTAAATTATATTTCAATTAATCCAATTTAGTTCATTTTAATCATTTTCATTTTAAAATTTGATGTAAAAACCTTATAAACATATTAAAATTTTCTATTCGAAAACCCACTTTCTCATTGTATATGGGACTAATATTAAATTTCACTCTTCAATAGAAATATAATTTGATGAAATTTATTAAATATTTGGAAGTAAAATAATTAATATTTTTTAATAATTTAAACTTTTTTTTTGTCATAAGACATAAATAGGGAATAAAAAATAATTATCCTGACTAAATTGAATATAGTGCTTTAAAACATTACATGCGTTTGTGTTAAAATGAAATTCCATAAAACATAGGATATTTATCTGATAAATTTGTTTTAATATTTATAATTATTAGTGAAAAATTATCTAATAGGTGACATTTTATTTTGTTCATAATTATTTAATTACATAGTTTAATAAAATTATTTATAATGGGGAAACTGAAGTGGTAAAAATAGAGTAAACCAAAAGGCTATAGAATCACATTTTAAAGATATGTGTTTTTAATGGAAATGTTTTTCAACCATATCATCACTCCCCGACATTATTTATCAAATCTTTATATGCATTATTTGTGAGTGACTGCCCATTATTGAATACTTTTGGGTATTCAAAAAAATGTCACTCCTCAATTATAAAATTGAACTCGATCCCATCACATATTCACACCTCTAAATCCATTTGTATCGACTAAACCTTGAAAAAATACTTAGAAACATAAAAAATAATTATATAAGCCTTATGTTTGGAAAAAAAATACAATAATAGGTGGATTTTGGTTGAAACATAAGGAGGTTACCTAAGGAAGAGGTAACGTTATTCAACAAGAGTTTTTATTTTATTTCTTCCTCCACCTTCATTAATTCATATTGATAAGTCATGATATAAACACATGATTATATTACACACATAGATATATATATATGTGTGTGTTTTTATATTTTGTTAATTAATTAAAAGAATATACACTTCAATTAAATGCGTTACAAAATCATTATTTTTTTATGTTCTACTAGCTACCACCCCGCAAACCGATTTTATTCATTTCTCTATTACCACTTCTCATGATTGGGTATAACAATATATATAATATATATATGATATATATATATATGATATTTGTAACATAATTATACCACTAGAGTAATTATATTACATACCCCTTTTTAATTTCCAGTATTAGGGAGTACCATAACATCGCTCGTGTGAATAACAGTATACCGCCTCACGAAGCGATGCGATTCATTTTTCTCTAACAATTTACATTGAAGATTACGAGGATAAATTTAATAAATATAAATTTTATAAACTTGAAATAATTATTATATTCAAGTTATATTTGTAAATATAATAATAGAATATATCATATAACTTTTCACTTTTCACTCAGAGAAACAAGGTAACTTCATTCATGTATGTGTGGACTACCACCTTAATGAACCAATGTGACTCTTTATTTTCATCACCAAAACGCATGGTTTATATATATAAGTATATATAATGAAATATTTTGGTATTTATTATATTATAATAATTATATGAAGTTAATTAAATATTTACATTCTTTCAATAATGAACATTGAAAAATGGAAGCATTACTCATGTATACATATGACCTACCATCTCCCGGATCGTAACATTCTTCTTTTCTCAAAGCAATATTTCATGATAGGTCTTAAAATTTTAATTAATGTATAAATGTGATAATTATTTCATGATTATTATTATTATGGATAATATATAACCATGATCAAATTAATAGGAGCCAAAATAATAAATTAAAACATATATGAAAAAGAAATTGGTTATTATTTGTAATGTGATTTTAAAATGTGATTGTTTATATGTAGGTAATAAATGGTCATATGTAAAATATATATGGTATGAAATATTTGATTATAGTTATATAAAATGTGTATAATAAAATTTTATTTGTTATATAGGAGGTTTAAAAATGTACAAAGGAAGTTGAGACATGTGGTTTGGGATTTACCTATCACTTTTAGTTTCTATGAGACACATTCCATATTAACCTTGTATTTATTTGATGTGATGTATATAATACCCTTGAATTCCAATTATGATTATTCTCAAAAACATTATTGGTGTTACATGTCCATTTTAGTATATCTCTTTCATGGTTCTTACATTTCAATGTTACTTAAGTGGTAATAATTTTATGCTACAATATCATTGTTTAGGAGTAATGTTTATGATTATGCTACAAATGATGAAATATTATGGTATATATATCAAGAAACTCTTGAATTTTATTATAATAATTTTAGGTCATATGAATACAAGTCTTCCATATATTTCCCTCTGTTAAAGTAATGAAGAGATCAAAATAATATTTTTATGAAAAAAATTCATTATCTTACTCTTCGGTTGAAAACACTTTTCCATCCAAAACCATTTTTTTGAATAATATTTTCAAAAAAGTATTTTAACATTATATAATTTAATTGCTAAATTAATTATTAACTATTTTTTTACTATTTTACAAAATTTTTTAAAGGAATATTCTATGGTTATTTCTATTCATTTACAATTTTTTATTTTAGGGAAAATATGAAAAAAATATTTGAATGACATGAAAAAAACATCTAAAATCATGGACATTATTTTATATGAAGATTCAATTTTACCTTTTCAATTATTTTTAAAAAACAAACCAAAAATTTTTTACGAAGTGTTTTTCATTGTTGATAGGTTACATTCTTAAATAATTTATTTAATAATTTTTAGAGAAATATTTATAGATTTTTCAAGATTATTTTCAATGAAATGGATTTTTAAAATGTTTTTTTTAAATTGATCTTCAAAGGAATTTAATTTTCCTCAATAAATGTTTTTAATGATCCTTAAAAATCAATTTCTATCTAAAATGACAAACATTGATGTTACTTATGCTTTACTGGGTATATGATACAATCTTACCATTATAATTGCCTCTCCAAATTGTTTATGTTTATGATGATAAGATGTTTATGAAACCCATTTCTCTTCCAAGGGTTATACCATGGTAAGATGCTCATGAAACACATATATTTTTCTTGGGGTTTTTCTTTGATGAAATATTTCAATTTTTATGAAACATATTTCTTTTTCACATGTTATTTTGTTATGAAATGTTTATGAAACCCATTTCATTTCATGGGATGTTCTATTGTGAATGTGTTTTTATCTTGTGGAATATAGACATTTGATTTTAATTATGTGATTCTATTAATGTTATAACCATGTACTATGGTTATGTTTTGACAATGGATGGTGGTTATGTTATAATAAATATGGGTGGGACCTATATCTCTATATAATGAATTGGGTAATGATTTATATCTCATGAGATATACCTGACTGGAATGGGGAGAGAACCCATTTTATTAAGGTATATTGTACACTATGAGAGTCTTGGGAGGGAACCATGACTACTAAAATGTTTTTGGTAGTGAACACATTCCACCATGATGATAGGGTTCCATTGGAGATGATAGTGTGTCCCGCCCATGAGGTATAGCCACCAATGGAGTGACCTGATATGTTTTAATAAAGAGCCTTTACTTTTAGGTAAATGTTTTTTTCATTCTTATGTTAATGGAAAAAAAAATTTATGTCAATGTTATACTCTTATGGATTATGTTTTTCTAATTCCTTATGATTCATGTCTTATGAGGTTACAATATTTGTTTCATGACCTAAGAGTATAATATTTGATATGCATGGTATGGTTCAAAAATGGAATTATTATGTTCTCATACCCTTATGCTCATGTTATGCTTATGTGTCACCCTTATTTACATTCACTAAGAATATAGTATCACCAGTTATTCTTCCTCCTTTCCCAGGGTTATGAAGAAACGTTTTATGAAGAGTATATATGTGAATAATACTATTGGGGATGATCTTTATGGGAGATATTTAACATATTTCAAAAAAATATATGATTACCCACCAACTCTATAAATACACTAAACTATTACAATCCTTAGATGTGTGTTTTTATAATGTATCCAATATTAATCTAAAATATGTAATATCTATGCATAATAAGACTGAGTTTCAATAGTGCATAGTTTTCATGGATAGAAATATCATAGTTGGAATAATTGGATTTTTACTATCTATTGAATATTTTCCATGAGGTTAAAATGGAATAATAGTAGGATTCCCACGTAATATAGAATATTTTACATTGAATTTTTCTGATAAGATAAATATGGAAGTTGATGAATGAAATATAATGTAGTTTTGATGCAACTTTTAGAAAATATTACAAAATTGTTATGGGACTCAAAAAAATACGAAATTTGGGTTAAATTGGGTAGTAGTTATATAGGAAATCTGAAAGTCAATGATGAAAAAAATGAAAATTTAGAGATTGTTTTTATATCAAGGGAGAAGAAGTAGATAATTTTGATGGATACTTTATAAGAGTTAATGAAATTTTCAGAAATCTTCTAGGTTTTGGAAAAAATTTGGATGATTCAACTATTGTTCAAAAATGATGATAAATTTTCCTGACAAGTTTTATCCTAAAGTGGCATCTTTTGAATCTAGAGAAGATATAAATATTGATGAATTTAATATAATTATCTTTGTTAATGAAATTTGAAATATCCCAACCATTAAATGGATGACTAAGTCAGGATGACATTTTAAGCCATGAGAATGTTCAAAATCTAAGATCCTGATGTTTCAAAATCAGTTAAATCCAATGATGAAGATGAAGATTAACATTATAATGTAATCACAACTCTTATGTAAATGATATTGTTAGGACCAATAGGGGCCTATATACCCTGAGAGGGGGGGGGGGGTGAATCAGGGTATGGATATTCTTTTTCAATGTTCTTCCTGCCCCACTAGATCTTGACCTCTTTATTACAAGGGTCACTTCGTCTCCACTTGTGTGTTTGTTATGATCACTTATTTTCTTCTTTATCTAATGATGATGCTTTAAATGCAACTCAGGGAAGTATGCAGGTAGACACAAAGATTTTTACTTGGTTCATCCTCACTGGGCTACGTCCAAGGAGCATACACCGACAAGTTGCCGGTCATACCTAATTCCACTATTCTTCACTAAGTGTGGATATAATGGTTCGGGCTAGATCACTTCTATGCCCAGGCTCACTGACTTTACAAGTTTAGGGTAATCTCACTGCTTTCCCAAGGGTCACTCCCTGTTTCTCTCTCTCTGGCTCCCTGCTGGTGGAGAGGATCACCTTCTTTCTCTTTCTTTACTCATTGCTCTTGGAAGGAATCCACTCACAGTTTATAGACCTGTAGGTCTCTTCATTTGCATAAAAGAATGCATCTTCTTCTTTATTTAGATTCTCTATTGAAGTACAACTTTCACCCGTAGATGAATATCTCTTTGCACCGAAGGTATCGGGAAAACGTCCAGCTTCCACGCAGCCCGAAAAACACTGCTGGAAATAAACCTTACTTGGCGCGCAAGTCTAACTTGGCATGCAAGTATCGGCGCGCAAGTCTCAACGGGCGCACAAGTCCACCTCAGACACTTGCGCGACACAATCTTCCCCAACTCCAAACTTCCGCTACTCTCTTACTTTTACACCCAAACCAACATTGGCGCGCAACTGCCAACCAGCGCGCAACATCTCACACTGGCGCGCAACTTCAACCACCGGCACGCAACTTCACTTGCGCGACCCACAACCCACTTGTGTGTCCACCACACCTGCGCGACGGGAGCTCTGATTTCTCATAGTTTTGAACTCCAGTTCAGAATGAAGAGTGGTGGTCCAGTATTTATAGGAAAATTGACCACCCTCCGCGATGGCGCGCAAGTCACCTGCGCGACCCAGTCTCGGCGCGCAAGTCTTCTGTCCCTTTAGACACCTGTGCGACCAACTCCCAAACATGCATGAACCTATTTACTTAGCCATATTTTGATCTTCTGATTTTGAAAAACATATGGCGCGCAAGTTTCCTATGCTCCATGTCCTCGGTGCGCAAGTCCCTTTGACAAAAACACTTTTCTTCATTTGTTGATTTTCAGGCCCAAAATTTTGGCAAACACTGGAAAATGGTGCCACCTTGTATCTGTTATTTTGTACCACCTCCAGATCATCCATTACTTTTGTCGACATTCTTGAATCAAACATAGATCGTTGAACTCATCTCCTGAACTTGACACTCCATCATGAAATCCTCTTTATCAACAAATTGGTATGTCATTGTTTTGCTTTGTCAACAATCACCACTCAGATGTCCACTTTGTCAACAAACACAATCACCTCAAAAATGCTTCAATGATGCCTTGAGGTATTTTTTCCCAACAATCTCCCCCTTTGGGTTTGTTGACAACTCTTTTATGGAATGATACATCATTACTTCTTCATCCACCATTCTCCTTATGCGATTCTGATAGCGATCAAGGATTTACTAAACACATACTCTAAGCCCACATGAGCAATGCTCGACGTGAGAAATAAGAGTAAATGAAAAGTTCATCAATGGATCACTTCATCTCTGACATCCACTATTGACACCAAAATGATACCAATTTGTACTAAACTAATACCAATTGTTAAAGGACATGTTGGAAGACCAATTTTGGTTTGAAATATTTTTACCACATTCCAACACTACTCTTCTGCTTTTATCACGATCTGCAGCTGTCGTGATATCTATTCTTTGATCGATCACTTCTAGCATCATCAGATTTAATACGCTCCCCCTTTCTGTTCACAGCTTAATTCATTGTCAGCTTCAAAACCTCTTTAGCCCTATTTCTTGTGTTTTCCAAGCTAAGCTCTGGCTAAGCACGTTCAACTAGCTTCAACTCCCCCTATCTGGATGCTCCACTTGTTAGCTTCTCCCCATATCATTCATGATTTATCAAATCTCCACATTGTCTCCCCGTTGAACAATCACTATTTTCTCCCCCTTTGTCAACGAACCCAAAGGATAGTCCTTTGTAGTCTATAACATAGTAGAGAACACATATCAGCACATTAAGGAAAAACACATCATACCTCGGGGAGAGGGGGGGAGGGTTCCACATCCACACTATTTCAAGTGTGGGGAATCGACTGAACTCCCAGAGCCAGTCGAAGCCTCTCAAAATCTTCCTTGGGTAAGGCCTTTGTCAGAATGGCTTCAACTTGGAGCTTTGTAGGCACATACTCCAACTTCACGATTCCCTGCTCAACCTTATCCTTGATAAAATGATAATTAATCTCAATGTGCTTTGTCCTTGACTGATGGACATGATTTTTGCTAATATTTTTAGCACTTGAGTTGTCACACTGGATTCCAATTGGAGACTTCACTTCAACTCCCATATCTTCAAGCTGCTGCTTCATCCACAATAACTGTGTGCATTCTTGAGTGGCTGCAATATACTCAGCTTCTACAGTGCTCAACAAAATGAAATCTTGCATCTTGCTTAGCCAATAAATACACAATATACCAAGATAGAATGCACCACCAAACGTTGATTTTTTATCATCTGCTGAACCGGCCCAGTCTGCATCAGTATGTCCCAATAACTCTGTCTGAGATTTGTCAGTATATGTCAGGCCGAAATCCACTATGCCTTGGATATACCAAAGTATTATTTTCACTGCAATCATGTGTCTTTCCTTGGGATTACTCTGATATCTCGTTGTTTGGAATGTGAAAAAAACAATATCAGGCCTTATTGTGGTTAAATACAACAGACTTCAAATAATTTGTCTGTATTCTGTGATATTAACTGCCTTTCCATCCTCATCTTTTGATAATTTCATCTGGGTAGAAACCAGAGTCTTCATCTTCTTGGAATTCTACATTCCAAACCTTCTCAGGACCACCTTGGAATATTTAGATTGAGAATGAAATGTACCATTCCTTCCTTGTGTAACCCGTAGACCAAGGAAAAACATCATCTCACCAATCATAGACATTTCGAACTCATGTTTCATGGATTCGGAAAAATGTTTGCATTGTCCTTTATCTGATCCGCCTAATATTATGTCTTCTTCATAGACCAGTTTCATCATACTTTGATTAATATTGTTGTTAAAATAGATATTGTAATAAAATCAATCATGCTAAAAACCAAGCTTCTTCAAATACTGATATAGCCTTGAGTACCATACTCTCGGTGCTTGTTTTAGCCCATATAACGCCTTCTTCAGCTGACAAACCTTTTTCTCATCCTCATGAATGACAAAACCATATGGCTTCTTGACATACACTTCTTCCTCCAGAATTCCATTAAAGAATGATGATTTGGCATCCATCTGAAACACTTTGAGCACCTGTTGCACTGCAATGGCTATGAATAATCTTATTGTCTCCAGCCTTGCTACCGGTGCTAATGTCTCATCAACGTCAATACCCTCTATTTGGGAGTATCCCTTGCATACTAGCCGTGATTTGTTCCGAATAACTGTACCATCTTCATTCATCTTTTTGAGATAGACCCATTTAGTCCCGATGACATTCTTATCTGCTGGCCTCGAAACAATCTCCCATGTCTAATTTTTCTCAATCTGATTTAGCTATTCATTCATGGTTTGAACCCAGTTTTCATCTCTAGCTGCATTAGAAAAGCATTTCAGCTCTACCTAAGATATGAAAGATGTCTGCTGCAGTGACTTCATTATTCTTGTTTGAACAAGAGTTTCCTGATCACCAATGATATTCTGTGTATCAATTTCTGCTCAGCTCTTTGGCTTCCTTGTAGGAATATACTAGACACTTTCTTGTTCATCATCGGTGTCTTCTTCTGAATCAGCATAAGCCACTTCTGCTTCCCTTGTGTTGCATTCTTCCTCAACACATTCGTCGAGAAATTGTTCACTGACTAATTCTTCAGTGGCTTCATTTCTTTCAGCTACTTTTCTCTGTGTCATTGTTCAATGACGTTATTTCTTTGAACATATTCTCTCATATTTTTGTTGAAACCCCTTTGATTTTCTCTCATAGCTTCTTGGTATCCTGATTTGAGCCAATTACAAATATGAAGCACATCACTTCTCCACTTTGCATCTTTAGATGCCACTTCCCCTTGGATTGTATCTCCCTAAAGCCTGAAACACATGAATCATCAGTTAATTGCATTTATATACATAGGGAGAGGGGGTTCTTCTGGAATCCTCTAGATGAGGATGGTGGTTTATCCTGATGGGTCAACCCTTTGATTATTTCCTGCATAGCATCACACTTGTTCCATTCTTCTTCTAACTGCCTGGCCAACTTCAACTGCTCTGGCCATATGACTATGCATTCATTACCCACATGCTGAGCCTTTTTCTGATATGTAGATTTTGTAGGCTTGGCCTTTCTCACCATTTGGGGGTTAAACCCACTAGTACACATTTCCTTCTTTGATGTTCCACCAAAATTCCATTTCCCTTGATTCCTTCTTTGGGTTGGAAAATCTCTGTTTGTCATCTTCCCTTGCCTCTTCCTCCATTGCAGGGATTGTTCTATTTCCTCCACTTCTCACTGAGGAACATGACATGTGGATTTTTAAATGCATTCTTTGTTCATATTTTTTTATCAGATGTCTGAGTCACCACACTCTTTTTCACTGGTGGTGAGTCCTCCATTGAACGTTTATTCTTCTTTATCACAGTTGGAGTAGATCTCCACTTAATCTTCCAGGTTTGTTCACATTCTCTCCTTGGGAGCTGTTGTGAGTATGACAAAGGACGTGACTGATACACCTTTCGTTCAACTCCATGTGATTCCCCTAAGCCTCTAAGACCATTCTCCTCCTATCCATGTTGTCTCCCCATGTATAATTTCTCATGATGAATCACCGGAGTAGAGAATCTCCTTTCGAGTTCCTTTTAATTTCTTGCATTATTCTTGCTGCAATTTCTTGCCAGATTCCCATAATCAGAACATATAAAGCATTTTGCATTAAAGGCATACCTCATTTCCTTATTTCTCTGCTGAGATGTTGATGCATATTGTGTTCTTCCTCTAACATTGATCTCCTGAGCTTCTTGACACATACTCATGGTGTGTCCAATTCTTCCACAATAATAGCATCTAACGAATTCTTGCCTCTGAGAGACTCTTCTCTCTAATTTCTCATGATGCTTCTTCTTCTTATTCTCAGATTCGGTAATGTTTCTATTTTCACAGCCTGAAATGTAGTCCAGAGCCTCTGAGCAGAAGCTTGGTGTGTGGCCATGAATCCCACAGAAAAAGCACATGTCATCACTTCTTTTTGTAACTGTCCTCTTAGTCCTATCTCCAGCACTTGTAGGGTTTTTTTCACCTCTGGAACTATTCACAGCTCTCTTTCTATCACGAATGGGAGGTGATTCATCAAATCCAATGCCAGTTTTTCCCAAACTATATGGCATTTTAGCTGAGATAATTTGTTGTTGCCTCTTTTCAGAAATATAAAATTTTCTTTTCATTTCATCATCATCCGCCGAAGGATAATCAAATATTATGTGAAAGTCATCCTTCATTTTAGGAATTCCTCTAGCATTGGATTTCCCTATTTCCTTCTTCACTGATTCTAGATCTTCTTTTAACTTCTTAATCTTTAATTCACTTGACTCAAGTTGAGAATCATGTTCTCTCTTGAGATACCTTCCTCTATTCATCTCAACTTCCAATTCTCATGTAAGATTTTCCACCACTTCACTTTGCTGCCTTACCTTCAATTTTTCTTGATCAACAGAATTTGAGCAACACACATTCACTTGTTGTAGCCTTTCATTCTTCTGAACTAGTTCAGAAAGCTGTGTCACAAGATCACCATTTTTAGATTTCATGTTTTAAATCTCATCTGTGTTCAGATTCTTCCCCTTGGCATCAGCTATTGATTTTTATACCTTTGAAGATATCTTTCGCAATTCTTCATCTTGAGAATCATTTTTCTCCCTCAGATCAGTAGCTACGCCAATAAGCCTTTGATTCAAACTTCTTAGCTTGTTGATCTCAGTTTCCAGTGCTTGGACCTGAATATCTTTAGATTTAATTTCATCAGTGTTTCTGACATCACTTGAAATATCAGGTTCTCTGATAAAATTGACTTGATCTTTCACATTTCTATTCAATACATCGATCTCCCTTTTCTGTTCTTCAATCTTAAGCTTATACTCACTAACTGATTCTGAGTTCTCTCGTGTTGATAGCTTGAGTTTCTCAATTTCTTCCATCAACTCAGACTTCTCTTCTTCCTACTGCTGCATATAGAGTTTGGCATCGTGAACAACTTTGTTATATTTCTTTGTTTTATCTCTCAAAACATCTATCTCCTCAAAAGCAGCCTCTAACTCAGCTCGTATATCTATTCTTTCTTCAATTTTTTCTTCTTCATTATCACTTGTTTCAATATCTCTTTGTAGTTCATGTACCTCACTCATTCCTGCATCATTCTTGAGTGAATCAACCTTTTCCCTATAAGATTCATCTAGACCTTCCTTCAGTAAGTTGTTTGATTATTTTAATTGAATAAAACTATTTCCATACACACTTACACACTGAGGAATACCACCTGACTTCTGCTTATTCTTTGATGTTTTTCCCTTTGTCGTGGCACACTGAGATAAGAGTAGACTGATTCTTTGACCACACAGATCGACTATACAAAGTCAGAGCAAACAAATATGATAACAACAACCTTCCCTTTGATACCAATTGTTAGGACCAATAGGGGCCTATATACCATGAGAGGGGGGTGAATCAGGGTATGAATATTCTTTTTCAATGTTCTTCCTGCCCAATTGGATCATTACCTCTTTATTAAAGGGGTCACTTCGTTTCCACTTGTGTGTTTATTATGATCACTTATTTTCTTATTTATCTAATGATGATGCTTTAAATGCAACTCAGGGAAGTATACAGGTAGACACAGATATTTTTACTTGGTTCACCCTCACTGGGCTACGTCCAACGAGAATACGCCGACAAGTTGCTGGTCGTACCTAATTCCACTATTCTTCACAAGATGTGGATACAATGGTTCGTGCTAGATCACTTCTATGCCCAGGCTCACTGCCTTTACAAGTTTAGGGTCAGCTCACTGCTTTCCCAAGGGTCACTCCCTGTTTCTCTCTCTGGCTCACTGCCAGTGGAGAGGATCACCTTCTTTCTCTTCCTTTTCTCACTGCTATTGGAAGGAATCCACTCACAGTTTATAGACCTGTAGGTATCTTCATTTGAATGAAAGAATGCATGTTCTTCTTTATGTAGATTCTCTATTGAAGTACAAATTTCACCCGTAGATGAATATCTCTTTTCAATGAAGGTATCAGGAAAACTTCTAGCTTCCACGCAGCCCAAAAAACACTGCTGGAAATAAACCTTACTTGGCGCGCAAGTCTAACTCGGTGCGCAAGTTTCGGCGCGCAAGTCTCGACGGGCGCGCAAGTCCACCACAGACACTTGTGCGACACAATCTTACCCAACTCCAAACTTGCGCTACTCTCTTACTTTTACACCCAAACCAAAATTGGCATGCAACTTCCAACCGGAGCGCAACATATCACACTGGCATGCAACTTCAACCACCGGCACGCAACTTCACTTGTGTGACCCACAAGCCACTTGCGCGTCCACCACACCCGCACGACATGAGCTCTGATTTCTCAAAGTGTTGAACTCCAGTTCCGAATGAAGAGGGGTGGTCCAGTATTTATAGGAAAATTGACCACCCTGCGCGACGGCACGCAAGTCACCTGCGCGACCCAGTCTCGACGTGCAAGTCTTCTGTCCTTTTAGACACTTGCGCGACTAACTCCCAAACTTTCGTGAACCTATTTCCTTAGCCATATTTTGATCTTCTGATTTTGAAAAACAAATGGCACACAAGTTTCCTATGCTCCATGTCCTCGGCGCGCAAGTCCCTTTTCCAAAAACACTTTTCTTCATTTTTCGATTTTCAGACCCAAAAATTTGGCACACTGGAAAACGGTGCCACCTTGTATCTGTTATTTTGTACCGCCTCCAGATCATCCATTCCTTTTGTCGACATTATTGAATCAAAAATGGATTGTTGAACTCATATCCTGAACTCGAAATTCCATCATGAAATCCTCTTTATCAACAAATTGGTATGTCATTGTTTTTCCTTGTCAACAATCACCACTCAGATGTCCACTTTGTCAACAAACACAATCACCTCAAAAATGCTTCAATGATGCCTTGAGGTATTTTTTACCAACAAATATCATATAGGTGCTGAGTAAAGTTAAATTACTATAATGGTCCTGGGATTTTAATGACATTGAGAAAATTTCTATAACTTTTCCAAAGAAGAAGTGTATTGATGATGAGATAGATAATGAGAAACCATAGAATTGGAAATTCTGAAAGTTCTACAAAGTTTAAGGTAAATTTTATGCTAGTAAAAAGAATTTAATTAAATGTAAAAGAAGAATATTTTTTAGAAAAGGATAAAAAGATTTCTCCATATCATGCAACAAATCATATATGAAAAAAATTTCAAGGATCTTGAGGAAAAAGGGGTAGAACCATCTAAAATTGAAGATGATGAAAGTGAATGAAAAAATCTAGAAAACATTTCAATTAATTATTTACAATAATATATTGAGGGAAAATCCCAAGAAGGATATGAGGTTATTATTGATTTAAAAAGAAAATATATCTAGGACAAATAAATAATGGAACAATTAATAGGTTTTTACATTGAAGAAATCAAATGATAGAAACAAAATGTCACGACCTATCCCCTGGGGCCCGTATCGTGATTTCCCCAAGCCCGCCTTCCATAGGCCACGGGCTTGCGACTAGCACCAAAGGCATAAACCCGATAAAAGGGAAGGCATTACCATTAAAATTGTAACACACACAAAGTAAAAGTGGAGGAAAACACTAAGTAAAAAACTGTATAGAAAGTGTACTAAAAGTAAAAGGGGCTGGAAATACAAGCCCAACAATAAAGTACAAGGAAAGGCCTAACGAGTACAACTAAAAAGAAAAATAGTTGGAAGGTGACTAGCAGCTCCTAGAACGTCCACCACGGATCCTACCTGAAGTGTAGGTACAGATAGCCTCCTCAGTGCTCCACATCTGTCTGTCTCCTCCATGTACCGACTCGTCATGAGATCCACCTCTGGGTATCGTCCAGTCCTCATACACTCTGCATCAGTCAGTGTTGTCCGTCGTCTGCTTCCAACACAACGAGGTGTGGGCATAGCTCACGTAGGGGTGAGTATAAGTATACTCAGTAGGGACCCCGAGACCCTCAAGGTCTCACAATATCCAAAAAAGATAAACCACAAAGAGAGATACAATCATGAAGTATCAAACTAACCTACTTAGGTATATACCCATACATATACCTCGGTTAACACTCACAGTTCGGCTCCAACTCTCGATCCCAAGCACAACCCAGTCCACAATGGATGTAAAGTCCATTATCATGATGATATTGGTTGAAAGACATGACTCATCTTACACATTTATAGATCTTTTGTAAAGTGATATAGATGATCAAACGTAGTCATTGATTCATCTAAGCTGTCAGAACCACACAGGATACCGGACCAGCTAAGCTGTCAGACCCACACAAGATACAGGACCAAAAATTCTTCATCTAAGCTGTCGGACCCACACAGGATATTGGACCAGCTATGTTGTCGGACCCACACAGGATAGAAGACTAGCTATTCTATCGGACCCACACAAGATACAGGAACAGAAGTCAGAACTGTCAGACCCATGGAGGATCCCGGTACAGTAGTCATCAATATCAAACCCATGAAGGATTCCAGTACAGTAGTCATCGCTGTCAATCCCATGGAGGATTTCGGTATAGTAGTCATCGTTGTCGAACCAACAGAGGATTCCGGGACAGTAGTGTCGCAGCCAGCCCTAGGGTTCCCGCACATAGCACACTCGACTCTGGGAGGGTCCTCTCCTCGAGCCATGCGTCGATACATAAAATACCACAATGTCTTGAGTTTATGTATCCGGTACTTCCATCTATTCATAAGGAACCCAACGTGAGAGATGGTGCGTCAATCGGACGCCCGGTCTGAGAGTTATTAGCATTTCCGTTCCAGCGGGCCGATTGGTTTATAGGCTCAAACCAACCTGACCGTAACTGAACTACATCCAAACCTCAAGCGGGGTATTCCAAAAGAATCGTCTCTCTCAAGGAATTCCATTTCTGCAGACGGTCCATCATTCGGACACCTATAGCTCAAGATATGGGCTAAAAGATGTAAATGACCATAGTGGGTCTGGGTCATGTCCGACCCAGTCGGACTGACCCGACCTGACCCGGTCCGAACTGGGGTCTGACATGGCCCGCGGGTTCCACCCAGTCTGAGGAAGCGACTCGAGCCAAGGGGATAGCCCGGGCTGAGGGCGGCCCGATCGTGGATGGCACAGTAGAGGGCGGCCCGACCGTGGGTGGAATGACAGAGGGTGGCCCGGCCATGGGCGGCCCGGCTGAGGGGTGGCCCGGCCTTGGGCAGCCCGGCCGAAGGGCAGCCCATCCTTGTGGCGGCCTGGCCCATGGAGGCCCAGCTGGCCATGTGAGGGAGGGGGTGTCGTGGACCTCCCGGTTTGTCGAACAGAACCAGCGCGTTGCACAGATTCAGGGACTGCGGGACCCAGGTGGTCCCGCGTGTCCGGCTCCATGGTGGCTGGCCCAGCCGGCTGCCTCCGCACCTCCAACGCGGAGCGACTGCATTTTAGTCCTCCTGCATTTCGCATGGCACGATGGCTGGGCGCCATCACCTCCGCATCCCGACCAGGCTGCGGCCTTCGGCTGCAACGGGCGGCGCGACGGCGCCGCACTTCTCCATCCATCGCAGCCCTCCCGACCGCGGTTCCTCTCCGGTGCGGTGTGATGGCACTACACCCTTCCATCTCTGCCTTCGATGTCAACCAAACAAGAATCAACAGAAGGACATTGGGTCGTGTTTGTTTGACCCACGCCCTCCGTATTAGGTGAAAAAATTTTCTGCAGTCAAACCAAAAATAAACGACGAAGTACGAGGGTATAATTCATTCATTAAAACAATCAAATCCCCCTACCTTGTAATCAGTTATCACTTGATGGAGTCACGAGAAGGCAGTGTCTTTCCGTTGACGTCGAGAGGAGATGACGTTGTCGTTGGTGACGTTCTTCATGGGTGATGTCTTCCCTTTCTTACCCCGGTTGGAGAGGGAGAGGACGACATCATCATTCCTCAGTTGAGATGGGCGTTCTTCATTGAGAGGATTTATTTCTCCAAAGGATTCCCTTCAAATCCTCCCATCCTCTCCCCAGGAGAGGTGTGGTGCCAAAATTATAAACTATGATTTAAGGTTGGAACAATAATGGTGGAAAACCAATAGTTTAACTAGTTTATTAATTAAGTTGTGTTGGTTTAATTAATTATGGTGAAGACCAAGTGTTGGGTGGTTACATAATTGTGTAACCGAGAAGTTAATGCTTAGTCATAAATGCTCGACCCACCTCATGTGTTTCCCAACTCTGAAATTCGAAATGAATGGATAAAAATAAAATAAGTGATGAAATATTATATTTTTATTCTTCCACAAAAAGTGAAAAACCAACTTCCATTCTCATTTTAATGAAACTGTGGTGAAGGTCTCCTTAAAAGATTACCGGTGCTGCGAGTTCAATGGTTCCCTTGTATTTCAATACCGATAACTGGTTCAAAAGATATGAAACTTCTCTTGCACGTTTACAGAACATACCCGAAAAAAGTTTGGAAAATTATTAACAGCCATCCTCGACCCACTACGATCATGGTTAGGCTCTACCTAGGTGAAACACCTCCCAACAAACCCAAAGGTAATCTCGGATTTCCAACCCATGTTACCATATAAAAGTTATGAATTTTACAATAAAATAATTGCCACTTAATTATTTTATTTGCGGCCAAAAACTAAAATTCTCTGGTGGCCCTCACCAACCCAAGTTAGTATCTACATAGAGAAAGTCGACCCTCATGAGTTCAGCGAAGGTCTCAGATTTTTAATCTGAGTTACCGTTGATGAGTTATAAGAATTTTAAAAATAAAATAACTTTATTTAATTATTTTATTTACGATTATTCCATTTTTTGGTTTTCTGACAGGAGGCACGTGCCGACTAAACTGAAGTCATGCCTAGGGAAAAACCCCCATCCTAAGCGCAATGGTGGCCATGGATTTTCGATCCGAGTAACCGTTTAAGAGGTATTATACTTTTTTAATACAACTACATATGCGCATTAATTTACACTTAAATTTTTTTTAACAGATCATTCTGAGCATTTTGGGCTGCGGAATTGCACGCTGTCAGAAACTGCGGACTCGTAAAATTTCCATGTATTTAAAAACAAATCACAAAATTTTCAGGTCTTTAAATTCTCCCCACCTCAGGGATTAAAGTCCCCTTAAGCTACAACTCACAATAAGGAAACAAATGGGGGTTTTGAGCATGCATCTGATCCTCCTGCTCCCATGCGCTCTCTTGGAGGTTCCTCTGCTGCCAAAGAATGCGCACAAGAGGAATCAACCGTTCACGTAAGACCCACTCTTGTAGATCCTCAATCTTCACTAGAACCTCCGTGAATGTCTCCCCGTCATCGATATTCAACTATGCATGGTCGATGTTGTGAGAAGGGTCATGAACGTATCTCTTCAACTGAGATATATGGAAGACATCGTGTACCCGGTGCAACTGAGGTGGAAGAGCCAGGCGGTAAGCCACCTCACCTACTCCTCTGAGGACCTGGAATGGTCCAATGAATCGTGGAGACAAATTTCTGCCTTGGCCAAATCTCCGTAGACCTCATCGAGGTGAGACCCTTAGAAATTCGTGGTCTCCATCCTCGAACTCCAGTGGTTTTCGTCTCCTATCTGAATAGGAATTCTGTCTTCTCTGTATAGTCTTCATCTGCTCCTGGATGATCTACACCTTCTCCACCATAGCTTACACCATCTCTGGTCCAACAAGTGCTGACTCCCCTGGGTTAGTCCAGCACATAGGTGATCTGCATGTTCAGTCGTACAGTGCCTCGTGAGGTTCCATCCCTATGGTGGAGTGGTAGCAGTTGTTATACACACTCTCTGCCAAGGGTAAGTGATCCTCCCAATTGCGACGAAAGTCATCAACGCATGCACAGAGCATGTCCTCATGTTTCTGAATGGTCCTCTGAGTTTGACCATCCGCTTGAGGATGGAAGGCGGTGCTCAAGAAAATCTGCATCCCGAAAGCCTCCTGTAACCCCTTCCAAAGCCGAGAAGTGAAAATAGCATCTCGATCGGTGACAATCGTCGATGGAACACCATAAATACGTACGATCTCCTATACGTAGATGTGTCCCAAGCTCTCTATTGAGACCTGATATCTAATCGGTAGGAATTGGGCCGACTTGGTGTATCGGTCTATGATCACCGAGATAGAGTAATGACCCCTGGATGTATGTGGAAGTCCCATCACGAAATCCATGGATATACCGTCCCACTTTCACTGTAGGACCCTTAAGGGATGAACCAAGCCTGCTGGAACCTGGTGCTCCACCTTCACTTGCTGACAAGTGAGGCATCGTGAGACAAACTCTGCTACTACCTTCTTCATACCTGGTCAGCAGTGCTATCATCGGAGGTGCTAATACATCTTCACCAGTATTGGATGTACTGCTAAAGGAGATGAGTGGAACTCCCACAACACTTCCTCCTGAAGTGACACTGGCACCATGGTCTGTCCTCTGAAAATAATGAAGTGGTCACCACCTTCATAAAATCCATAAGGTTCCTTCCCTAAGGATATATCTGCACGTCGCATCTCGTAGTCAACGTCCCCATGATGTGCCTCCATGACTCGCTAAAGAAGTGGAGGAGTGACTGTGAGAGACTGTAGAAAGGCTGATCAATCTCTATCCACAAAGGATATCTGTGAAGTAGCCAACAGCTCTGTCAACTCACCTAGATGTTTTATACCAGATATCCAACTGAGTGCATATGATACAACGTTCCCCTTCCTAGGAGTATAGACTATCTCCAAGTCATATTACTAAAGGAACTCAACCCAACATTGATGTCTCTGGTTTAGGTCCTCATGAGAGAAGATATACCTGAGACTCTTGTGATCTGAGTATACGGTAAAACGTTCGCCCATAAGATAGTGTAGCCACATATTCAAGGTAAAGGCCACTAATGCTAACTTCAGGCCATGGGTAGCATAGTTCTGCCCATACTGTCTTAACTACCGAGAACCATACGCGATCACTGCTCTCTCCAGCATCAGGACACACCCGAGTTTGGTCCATGATGCGTCGCAGTATACTATGTACCCCACGCCCTCCACTTGAAGCCTCATGATTGGGTCACTAGTCAATCTCTGCCTCAACTCTTCAATGCTCTGCTATAATCTCTCTGCCCACATGAAGGGCTGACCCTTCTTCATCAATGCTGAAAGTGGTGATGCAACTCTGGAGAAGTCTGGAATAAATGGTAAGTCTGTCCAACTCAGGAGTGATTGACCACAACCACTTATGCATTATTCCATCCTGTGATGCCTGGGTTTTCCTTTTCACCAACCAAGGAAAACCTCATCCCAAAAATGTAGATAAAACACACCCTTTTTCCCTAATACAGTCATTATGTGTATGAACTGCGGTTGCCCAGTCCATACCCAAACTAACGTAGTAGGACCTTGACGCTATCACCAAGAGGTTCCAACCAAAAATCTCTCCCCAAGGGTTAGATCACACCGTCAGCGTAAGTGTGATTATCATGTCTCTTCCAAAAGGTATCTCCAGACATGAGGGTTAAGTCAACGGCTTAACCGTAAACTCTAGGTCTGGGACAAGATTCGTAGAAGGAAGGAATTATTGGTACCTATGTCTATTGATACGGCAGCTACTAGTAGACACAAACCGTACCTCAAATCATACCTAGAGCCCTTTGGTCACACTCCATGACCACATGCAACTATTCTTTTCCCCTGCCCTCCATCTCGATGAGACTAAAGGGGACTACAGAGGCGGGTGGTTGTAACATGTCCAAATGTTCACCACCTCATGATGCTCTCCTAGTTCTGCTTCCACGTCTGCAGCCCTACACATTCATCTATCCTTAACACTTCCACATCCTGAAACATCTCACACACCCAAGTATCTGAGACTTGCGCCAGTTCGTAGCTTCCCACTGCTAATATTCACTAGCTGTATCTTCTCAGCCAATGAACATTTAACCATAAAGGTTCTCTCTAGCACCCAAACATAAGTAGGAATGCATAGAAGAAAAAGTGTTGTCTTAGATATCCTTAAACACACCTTGATCATATGTTGGAGCTTTAAATCACTGATCATATCATATTCATATAGTACCAGGAATGATCGGTAGGCCTCGATGAATATTCACCTACCGACATGTCGTCCTGCCGAAGCTGTATAAGCTCTATTAAAATCTCAGCCACCTCCTCAAGGCAGTTCTCAGCCACCAGTGAGTCAGTATTGCCATGGAACCTGAGGGTATCTATTGCTGAGACACGTGTAAGGCACTAAGCCTACAAGTGTCATCTACCGGTACTGCCGGTTACAACTTCTGACCAACAAGAAGTGATATAGCTGACATAATACCCGGAGGTACTATCTTGGGTAATGGTCCATATATCGAGGCCTCATCTCTATGCAGACCATCCTCATGGTCACTCACTGAAAAATTCTAGTATCTAAGATCAAATTCTGCCCTACTGGTGTCTCAACTAGGTGGAAAACTCTAGCAATCGCCTCCAGGCATCCCTCAGCTGCGTGGGAATCTGTCTCACCACGAATCCTCAGAGACCGCTGCTACTGGAACTCGTAAAATGTGCTCAGTCGGTGTACACCATCTTCCAGTGTGGCTAGGGGTATCTACTGACCTATGGGTGGTGGTGCTCCTGGTACACTACCCAATGTTTCCAACACAGAAAGAGGGCCCTAAACCGGAGCCTTATCGCTCGGTGGGCCGTAATCATGTACTCTCTCGGAAAACCTAGTTGGCTGTCTACGCAGTGGAATCATGATAAGGAACAGGTGTTCCAGAGTCAATAATTTATACCTAGTGAGCTGACTCAAAGAGTTCACAAATAAGACTTTTTAAAACACACTCGAATTCAGTGTTTTCGTGCACTGAGTCGGAAATCAGAAGTCAGGGTTGTAACACCCTGAGATTATATGTAAAACATTCTTTTAATTTCATTAATGTCTTGTGTTGTACGCTAAACCAAAAGGAGCTTACAAAACACGCATCCTTGACTTGCCTTGTATTACACGCAATCGCGACCTTCCTCGATAGTCTGTGTAGTATGCAATAACGAGTTTCACTAAACAACAATATGATATTAAAATATTACTAAAACTAGGCATTATGAATAGTAATAACCACTTTTTGAAATTTTGTAAATTTTATTTTTCAAAATGGACTTCATTTTTGGATTCAGAATATTGAAATTAGCTTTGTGTGAAATTTTAGTAATTTTCGGATAAATATCATATTTTGATGAATAGTGAAAATTACTAAATTTTAATTAAAAACAACTTTTTCAATCGAAATAATTAATAGTGAGAAAATAATTAATTTGAGTGGTTTTAAAGTATATTTAGAATATATTTTTACAATTTAATACAATGTTGGTCATTGGATGTAATTTCACATTTAAACTAGACATAAACAAGTGTCAATCTTTTGATAGTTATTATCTCTTAAGAACACGCTATTTGTTTTGACGACGGGAATTAATTTGTAAATTAATTAATGCAACTGATATGTTTTGAATTTGGTAAAATAGACATCATTTTTGAGTTCATAATATCAAATATTTCTTAGGCCTAATTTTTGGTATTTTTCTGGAAACATTCATTTTTTGATGAATAGTGACACCACTAAGTGGTAGTTAAAAAAAATGAATTTTTCATAAAACTTAATTTTACCACTTCTGTGAATGGAATTTCAAAAATCAGAGAGACACGGTTGATGTCAGTAAGAAAAATGTGGTTCAATGAGATGAAAATAATTTTTGGTAAATAGTAACTTTTTACTTTTTTTACCACGGTTAAAAGTAAATAGGGTAATTAAAGGTAAAAATGATATTATTATTACCCTAACACATGTCCTAATTCTATTAGATAAGTTTAATTCGACCCAAAACAACATTAGGAATAAAATATGACCATTTATCCCCATTGGATTAGATTAGGACATTTATTATTATTTAATTCAAAGAAAAGTTAAAAGAGTTAAAATCAAAGTTTATTTACTAAAACATTTATAATATAGAGTTATACATAAGATAATTTCGATTGTAAATATTCATTAGAAAGATAATACGATTTCCTACATAATGGTATTTTATTATTAATTTTTAGACATTAAATATTTTAATTTATTTATGACACAATGATGATGCAGTAATTATCTTATTAATGAAATATTGACATAATTGATGTTATAAATATCCAAATAAATGTAATTTGAGACTTTTTATGAATTAAACTAATTTTCTAGGTTCATATGACATGTTATTATTGATTTAATTAACTTTTTTCGAACTAATCATTCTGTTATGATTTTCACAAAAATCAATTATTAAATAGTGTCAAAATTGACATAAAATAGTTTTTAAAACAAATATTATACTATTAATTGTTATTTTATTCCTAAAAATCTAATGTTCTGCCAAATGACTTAGATAAGGTTATATATATTAATAATAAACAACTTGGGGTTCGTTTGGCTTGTTATAGTAAGTTTATTAACCTTATATTTTAAGAACACAAGAAGACACGGTAAAAGTAAAATTATTTAACTTACTGTTAAATATAAATGATAAGGTTAAAATAGGAACCAAAACATGTATAAATTCTATTGGATGAGAGGATTGCGACCCATCCCCACCTTATCTTAGAAATAAATCAATTTGTAGCTATTTAAAACCGAATTTGTCTTTATAATAAAATAATATTTTTAGTTATTCCAAAGGTACCCCTCTCCTCCCTTATAAAAGGGCACCTCCTCCCTCTCTTTCTCACACCACTTTGAGCCTTCAAGCTCGGCCAAACCCTGCCAAATTCTCTTCTCCACTTCCCTATCAACATACTTGAGGTTCTGGTCTTCATCGAAGACCAATTTTAGTGCCCTAAAATGAGATCTCAAAGAGGCGCTTCAAAGAAGAGGTAATGTCCGTTACCGATTCTTTCAACTTTATTTCTTCTTTCACTTATTCTTCTTTGGTTGTTTCATTATTCAGTAATAACATCAGTATAACTCATATAATTATATGTTATTATAAGTATGAAACAACCCTATTTCACCATCTATCCATCCTACGGAAAACGAAATCACCGCGCGTGCGTACGTACGGAATACCGTCTCCACGCCGTGGTGAAATCTATTTTCCACCACCACCTTACTTGGATGGGTATAATGGTGTAAATAATAACTATATATGATTATTTTAAAGTGATATTGATTCTGAAATAGTATACATACACTCCAATACAGTCCCACGATCATGAGAACGATATCATCGCTCGTGCGTACGTATGGACTACCGTCTCCACGACGCGATGAGATTCATTCTCCACTTTAACCATTCATGAATGATTATAAAGTATATATAATAAGTAATCATGAAATATATGAAATAATAATGATACTATATTTATGTGTACATATATGTATGTCATCTACTGAATTCCATTCAACTCAATAAGGAAACGAAAACAGCGTTCATGCGTACGTACGGTCTATCGTCTCCATGAACGGTGTATTTCATTCCTTTTACTGATCTATTAAATATATGTAAATTATGAATATATATTATATATAAATCATGTTTTATATTCTGGAAATAATTTATCATGATCTAAGTAATCATATGAATAATTAAAATTCAAAACACGGACGACAAATGAAACGATTTTACTCAAAACGCTCTTTAACATGGAATTTACAAATGAACAGGTAAAATAAAGTCATAAGTGAACCATATATGATATCATAACAATGAGTATGATACTGGAATAAGTCAATGACATTATTTAAATCATTATACAGGAGGTTCGGACACTTACGAAGCAAATCGTACCTAAGGTAAGGGAAATATCACAATCTCATTTTTATCCAAGATTGTTTATACTTTAGTATTTACTGGGGTGTATTTTATCATCCACATACATGTTTCCTGAATATGTAATATTATTTCCATTCACCTACCATTGTTTAAATCCAATTTTACCCTTCTGTGAGTTTTTAGTAAAGAATATGAAAGGAATATTTTGTCGTTTTTCGTACGAGGTACTTTTTGACTTTTTCGAAAAAAGTACGAAGAATGTTTTTTTAACTTATACAAAATGAATGGATTTTTAAAACAGTATTTCCAAAAATATTCCTTTAAAAGTTTTCAAGTTTATTTTTAATCAACTTCTTTTAGTTTAAAATTGTATGACATGTTAAGAAAGGAAAAGTGTTTTTGAAGTAGAAATGATATTTTCCTCAAGAATGAAGTTCAAGTGTTTTATCAAAATTATTTTCCATCTAAGATAATAAAGGGTTCTGTTTTTTATCCCTATTATTACATTGATTTGATTATGTTGTGATGGAATTATTTTTATGAATTCCTTTTTATTATATGATTTGTTTTATGATGTCACAATGTTTATGATTCCCACATTTATTACATGGGTTATGCTATGATGTATGGTTTATGATTTTGTGGCACACATAAGAATTGTATCATTATGAGATGGGTGGGACCTATATCTCCCTCCAATGCATTGGGTAAAGATTTTATATCTCATGAGATAGACATGGCTGGAATGGTAGGTTATACCGGTTCAGTGAAAGAGGACTGAAACGAGGGTGACTTGGTTCAGAAATGGACTTTGTCCACTAAGATAGTCTTGGCAATGAGTATTGACTAATAAGATATGATTCTCTATGATTATGTGTGTATTCCACAAAGTTTCATGTTTTAAGTTATGATTATTGGGATTTCATTTCACTACTATGATTTATCCCATGTTATGAAATTATGCCCTCTTTTGCAGGTTAAAATTTCCAAAATGTTATGTTCTTATAAATATGATGTGATTGATATTTATTTTGTTTACCCTTACTGAGGATTTGAGCTCACCCTTTTATGTTTTCTTTTCACCAGGATATAAAGAAAGGTTTTAGGTAAAAAAAAGGGATGATCATTATCAGAGATGTTGAATATCTTTCACCACGATTAGAAGATTATATTCTGAGTTTCCAAAGACACTAAAATATTACGATCCTTGTGTGTGTGTTTTTGTTATGTACTAAGTATTCCGCAAAAGTAATGTAATGTCCATGTACGTTAGGCTTCGGGTCTCTACAGTTGGTATCAGAGGAAAGTTTTAGTCAACCTTTGGAAACTAGGATGCGTGAACGTTAGTGAGATCCCTAGATATATTTCTAAGGTATGTCTAGGGATGTCCCTAAGGATAAGTATACGTATAGGATACAATCCTAGAACTATGGTAACGATATTAGATTAATCCAAAGATGTTAGATATTGATGTTACTCCCCCTTTATTATGATTTTTTCCTCTCACACTATTCTTTTTGGGTTTTAGAAAATGGCTGGAAACAAGATGATTCACGATAATGGAGGATATGATGGACAATGGAATGATATTCTTCATGAGCAACCAAATGAAATGGGATTTGGAAGTCCAAACATCATTATTATACCGAATCAGCAATCTCATAATATGATCAACAAAGTAAAATTTGGTAAGTTTCCTGACTCGGCTAATAAGAGAAAGATGCAGTTTCATGATGATCATAGAGGAAAGAAAGTTCAATTTCCCCTATGAAAATAATGTGGGAAGAGGTATCAAGGAGAATGTTTAAAAGGAACTGGAAGATGCTTTGGGTGTGGAAAAGAAGGACACAAATCCAGTATGTGCAAAGGAGAAGTTTCAGTTAACACCAGGGATGAGGATAATGGTATTGCTATGACATCAACAATGGTTAAATGTTTTAAATGTGGAATGTACGGGAATTATGCAAACCAATTCCCTAAGGGAAAGTCTCCTGAAGAGAATCAGTATGGTCGTATGGGTAGTATTTATGTTGATGATGATGAAGAGACTACAAATGATATGTGAGATGAAAGAATTGTTGAAGCTCGATCAATGGTTTAAGAATGTAGTGGAATGATTACATGTTTATCATGTGTAATGTTGTATATGTAATATCATGGTACTATGGAATTAAGAGACATCTAAGGATTGTTACACTGTTGTCTTTCCTTGAGTTTTGAAAGTGTATGATTAATGGTACCAGTATCCATGAAAGGTTATTCAGATATTTGTGGAATGTAGATGATATGCACATAATGAAGGGATAAGGAAAAAATTAAATGTTTGATAGTATTCATGAGCTCGTGACTGATATAAGGAGAAGGTTATATCATGGTTTGAGTATATAGAATTTTTGGATTTTGGTATGTGGAAAGATTTCACTTTTGACTGCATTCATGTTTTCACTAAGGTTCAAGGGGTATTCATTCTTCAAGAGAATACATGATTAAGGTATTCACATGTTTGTAATTTGACCAAAAAGATATATCTTATGATATATGGGGGATAAATTATGGAATTCATGTGATTGTTATGTGACATTTCAAGTAATCATTTTTATACTATGAGCTGGGACCGAAGTACTTTGGATAAGCCTAAATATTGGGATGGATTATGTTGGACATAAGTTAGTATTGTTTAAGGATAGAAGTTTTTTCGATATTATTGATGGGATGTTATAGTAATATAGATTTAGAAAAACGACAACCTGCAGGACGGGCGACAGCCCATTGCGTCGGACAAGGCTGTGGGAATCGAACCCACAACCGAAGTGCGACTGGCCTTTATCGCCTACCACTGGCCTACAGGGAGTCCCTGTTTAGTAGAAACTAGTTTAATTATATTAAGAAGTATGATATATAAAGTATAAGTCCATTTAAGGAACCATATATGATTAATCTCACTATAGATGGACTTATGTATTTTTTGATAACTTTTCTAACCTTTTGTTTGAGACAGATGAAATGACCCATCATTCTATCACATGATCTGCTAACACATCACGAATGACAAATTCAATTTCATTTCATTAAAAGATGAAGTTCAAATTGACCAAAGAACAACCAACGGTGAGACTATACCGAAATCACCAAAGTATTTCTTCTAATTCCAATTTCATCAACTTTAGGGAAATGATCTTGAAAACCAAAAATGTTGTCCTAGTGCTCTTATATCTGATGAATCAGATGGTACCTTATATCGTCACAAATTTATGGCTTTGTGATTTTTGGCTTTTCCATAGCCATGTTCTCTACCACTCTCCATCAGAACATGATGATTAGATTTCTCTTCCATATCCATATTTTCACCTATGTGGAAACCCAGTGATTAGTTTATTTGGGTAACAGTTACGTTTAATACTTTTGTTTTTAAAGATTGGTTTTGGTATTCCTTTTTACGATGTGGGTTTCTATTAAATAAACTTTTGAATAGTAAACCATTTATAACCCTGACGAATTTCGAGGGAGAAATTCATTTTAAGGAGGGTAGAATGTAACACCCCAAGATTATATGTAAAATATTCTTTTAATTTCATTAATGTCTTATATTGTACGCAACAGCAAAAGGAGCTTGCACAATACGCATCCTTGACTTGCCTTTTATTACACGCAATCACGACCTTCCTCGATAGCGTGTGTAGTACGCAATAACGAGTTTCACTAAACAACAATATGCTATTAAAATATTATTAAAACTAACCGTTATGAATAGTAATAACCACTTTTTGAAATTTTTTAAATTTTATTTTTCAAAATGGACTTCATTTTATGATTCGGAATATCGAAATTAGATTTGGGTGAAATTTTTTTAATTTTCGGATAACTTTCATATTTTGATGAATAGTGAAAATTACTAAATTTTAATTAAAAACAACTTTTCAATCGAAATAATTAATAGTGATAAATTATTAATTTGAGTGGTTTAAAAGTATATTTAGAATATATTATTACAATTTAATACAATGTTGGTCATTGGATGTAATTTCACATTTAAACCAGACATAAACAAGTGTCAATCTTTTGATAGTTATTATCTCTTAAGAACACGCTATTTGTTTTGACGACGGGAATTAATTTTTAAATTAATTAATGAAAATGATATGTTTTGAATTTGATAAAATAAACATCATTTTTGAGTTCATAAAATCAAATATAGCTTAGGCCTAATTTTTGGTATTTTTCTGGAAACTTTCATTTTTTGATGAATAGTGAAACCACTAAGTGGTAGTTAAAAAAAAATGAATTTTTCATAAAACTTAATTTTACCGCTTCTATGAATGGAATTTCAAAAATCCGAGAGACACAGTTGATGTCAGTATGTAAAATGTGGTTCAATGAGATGAAAATAATTTTTGGTGAATAGTAACTTTTTACTTTTTTTTACCACGGTTAAAAGTAAATAGGGTAATTAAGGGTAAAAATGATATTATTATTACCCTAACACATGTCCTAATACTATTGGATAAGTGTAATTCGACCAAAAGCAACCTTAGGAATAAAATATGACCATTTAGGCCCACTTGGATTAGATTAGGACATTTATTATTATTTAATTCAAAGAAGAGTTAAAAGAGTTAAAATCAAAGTTTATTTACTAAAACATTTATAATATAGGGTTATACATAAGATAAATTCGATTGTCAATATTCATTAGAAAGATAATAATATTTCCTACATAATGGTATTTTATTTATAATTTTTAGACATTAAATAATTTAATTTATTTATGACACAACGATGATGCAGTAATTATCTTATTAATGAAATATTGACATAATTGATGTTATAAATACCCAAATAAATGAAATTTGAGACTTTTTATGAATTAAAATACTTTTCTAGGTTCATATGACATGTTATTATTTATTAAATTAACTTTTTTAGAACTAATCATTCTGTTATGATTTTCAAAAAAATCAATTACTAAATAGTGTCAAAATTGACAAAAATAGTTTTTAAAACAAGTATTATATTATTAATTGTTATTTTACTCCAAAAAATCTAATGTTCGGTCAAATGACTTAGATAAGGTTATATATATTAATAATAAACAACTTGGGGTTCTTTTGGCTTGTTATAGTAAGTTTATTAACCTTATAGTGTAAGAACACAAGAAGACACGGTAAAAGTAAAATTATTTAACTTAATGTTAAATCTAAATGATAATGTTAAAATAGGAACCTAAACTTGTCTAAATACTATTGGATGAAAGGATTGAAACCCATACCCACCTTATCTTCGAAATAAATCAATTTGTATCTATTTAAAACCGAATTTTTCTTTATAATAAAATAATATTTTTAGTTATTCCAAAGGTACCCCTCTCCTCCCTTATAAAAGGGCACATCATCCCTATCTTACTCACACCACTTTGAGCCTTCATGCTCGGCCAAACCCTGACAAATTCTGTTCTCCACTTCCCTAGAAACATCTTAGAGGTTCTGGTCTTCCTCAAAGACCAATTTTAGTGCCCTAAAAGGAGATCTCAAAGAGGCGCTTCAAAGAAGAGGTAATGTCCGTTACCGATTCTTTCAACTTTATTTCTTCTTTCACTTTTTCTTCTTAGGTTGTTTCATTATTAAGTAATAACATCAGTATAAATCATATACTGATATGTTATTATAAGTATTAAACAACCCTATTTCACCATCTATTCATCCTACGGAAAACGAAATCACCGCGCGTGCGTACGTACAGAATACCGTCTCCACGCCGTGGTGAAATATATTTTCCACCACCACCTTACTTTGATGGGTATAATGGTGTAAATAATAACTATATATGATTATTTTAAAGTTATATTGATTCTGAAATAGTATACATACACTCCAATACAGTCCCATGATCATGAGAACGATATCATCGCTCGTGCGTACGTACAGACTACCATCTCCACGATGCGATGAGATTCATTCTCCACTTTAACCATTCATGAATGATTATAAAGTATATATAATAAGTAATAATGAAATATATGAAATAATAATGATACTGGATTTATGTGTACATATATGTATGTCATCTACTTAATTCCATTCAACTCAATAAAGAAATGAAAACAGCGTTCATACGTACGTACGGTCTACCGTCTCCATGAACGGTGTATTTAATTCCATTTACTGATCTATTAAATATATGTATATTCTGAATATATATTATAAATAAATCATGTTTTATATTCTAGATTAATTAATCATGATCTATGTAATCATATGAATAATTACAATTCAAAACACGGACGACAAATGAAATGATTTTACCCAAAACGCTCTTTAACATGGAATTTACAAATGAACGGGTAAAATAAAGTCATAAGTGAACCATATATGATATCATAACAATTAGTATGATTCTGGAATAAGTCAATGACATTATTTAAATCATTATACAGGAGGTTCAGATACTTACGAAGCAAATCAGACCTACGGTAAGGGAAATATCACAATCTCATTTTTATCTGAGATTGTTTATACTTTAGTATTTAATAGGGTGTATTTTATCATCCACATCCATGTTTCCTGAATATGTAATATTATTTCCATTCACCTACAATTTTTTAAATCCAATTTTACCCTTTGGTGAGTTTTTAGTAAATAATATGAAAGGAATCTTTTGTTGTTTTTCGTACGAGGTACTTTTTGAATTTTCCGACAGAAGTAAGAATAATGTTATTTTAACTTATACGACATGAATGGATTTTTAGAACATTATTTCCAAAAAGATTCCTTTACAAGTTTTCAGGTTTAATTTTAATCAACTTCTTTTACTTTAAAATTGTATGACATGTTAAGAAAGGAAAAGTGTTTTTGAAGTTGAAAGGATATTTTCCTCAAGAATGAAGTTCAAGTGCTTTATCAAAATTATTTTCCATCTAAGATAATAAAGAGTTCTATTTTTATCCCTATTATTACATTTATTTGATTATATTGTGATGGAATAATTTTTCTGAAATCCTTTATATTATATGATTTTTTTTATGTCACGATGTTTAAGATTCCCATTTTTATTACATGGGTTATGCTATGATGTATGGTTTATGATGTTGTGGCACACATAAGAATGGTATCATTATGAGATGGGTGGGACCTATATCTCCCTCCAATGCATTGGGTAAAGATTTTATATCTCATGAGATATACATGGCTGGAATGGTAGGTTATACCGGTTCAGTGAAACAGGACTGAAACGAGGGTGACTCGGTTCAGAAATGGACTTTGTCCACTAAGATTGTATTGGAAATGAGTCTTGACTAATAAGATATGATTCTCTATGATTATGTGTGTATGCCACAAAGTTTCATGTTTTAAGTTATGATTATTGGGATTTCATTTCACTGCTATGACTTATCCCATGTTATGTAATTATGCTCTCTTTTGCTGGTTAAGATTTCCAAAATGTTATGTTCTTATGAATATGATGTGATTGATATTTATTTTGTTTACCCTTACTAAGCATTTGTGCTCACCCTTTTATGTTTTCTTTTCCCCAGGATATAAAGAAAGGTTTTAGGTAAAAAAATGGAAGATCTTTATGGGAGATGTTGAAGATATTTCACCACGATTAGAATATTATATTCCGAGTTTCCAAAGACAATAAACTATTACGATCCTTGTGTGTGTGTTTTTGTTATGTACTCCGTATTCCGCAAAAGTAATGTAATGTCCATGTACGTCAAGCTTCGGGTCTCTACAAGGGTCCTGGTTTATGGGTACGTCAGCTGCCGCACCAGCACTGGACTCCCTAGACTGAAAACCACACTCAACACTCTTAACACTTTTGCTTCACAATAAGATAGATCAGAGTTTTAATTTCTACAGTAGAACTGAATCCTCTGATACCAATTTTTCATGACCCATCCCCCGGGTGCCGTATCATGTCTACCCCAAGCCCGCCTTCCAATGGCCAGGGGCTGGCGACTAGCACCAAAGGCGTAAACCTGATAAAAGGGAAGTTATTGAATTTAACCCTATAACACACACAAAGTAAAAGCGGAAGTAAACACTAAGTAAAAAATGTATAAAAAGTGTATTAAATGTAAAAGCGGCTGGAAATACAAGCCCAATAGTAAAGTACAAGGAAAGGACTAATAGGTACAACTAAAAATACAAACAGATGGAAGGTGACTAGAAGAACCTGGAACATCCACCATGGATCCTACCTAAAGGGTAGGTACAGATAGCCTCCTCAGTGCTCCACATCCATCCGTCTCCTCCGGGTACTGACTCATCGTGAGGTCCACCTCCGGGTACCGTCCAGTCCACGTACACTCCGCCTCGGCCAGCGCTATCCGTCGTCTGCATCCAACACAATGAGGTGTGGGCATAGCCCATGCAGGGGTGAGTATAACAATACTCAGTAGGGACCCTGAGACCCTCAATTTCTTACAATATCCAACAAGGATAAACCAAAAATAAAGATACAATCTCGATTTATTAACCAAACCAAAAAATTTATATGCCCATACATATACCTATGTCACAATCGCAGTTCGGCACCAACTCTTGAGCCCAAGCACAACCCGGTCCACAAAGGAAGTAAAGTCAATCATCACGATGACATTGGTTGAAATACATGACTCAGCTCACAAAGGTATACATCTTTTGTAATGTGATAGAGATGATCAGATGTAGTCACAAATTCATCTATGTTGTCAGAACCACACCGAATACAGGACCAGCAAAGTTGTCCGACCCACACACCATACATGACCATCTATCTTCATCTAAGCAGTCGGACCCACATATGATAAAGGACCAGCTAAGCTGTCGGACCCACACAGGATACATGACCAGCTATTCTATTGGACCCACACAGGATACAAGAACAAAAGTCAGAACCGTCAGACCCACGGAGGATCCCGATACAGTTTTCATCGTTGTCGAACCCACGGATGATTCTTATATAGTAGTCATCGTTGTCGAACCCACAGATAATTCCGGTACAGTAGTCATCGCTGTCGAAACCATGGAGGATTTCAGGACAGTAGCGTCGTAGCCAGCCCTAGGGTTCCCGCACACAGCATGCTCGGCTCCGGGAGGGTCTGCTCCTCAAGCCATGTGACGATACATCAACTACCATGAAATCATGAGTTGATATATCTCGTACTTCCATTTCTTCATAAGGAACCCAACACGACAGACGACACGTCAATCAATCGCCCAGTCTGAGAGTTATTAGCATTCCCGTTCCAGGTGCCCGGTTGGTTTTTAGGCTCAAACCAACCAGACCATAACCCAAATGCAAACCAAACATCAAGAGGCATATGACAAAGGTATCATATCACTCCAAGAATTCCATCACCATGGACGGTTCATCATTCAGACATCTGTAGCTCAAGATGCATGCTAAACAGTGTAAATGACCATAGTGGGTCCCTGTCCGGTCCGACCCAATCAGACCAACCCAACCTGACCCAGTCCGATCCGGGGTCTGACCTGGCCCGAGGGTGCGACCCGGTCTGAGGAAGTGACCCGAGCTAAGGGGACGTCCCGACCTAAATAAACGGCCAGGCCAAGGGTAGCCCGGCAGTGGGTGGCACGACTGAGGTTGGCCCGACAGAGGGGCGGCCCGGCCTTGGGTGGTCCGACCTTGGGTGACCCGACCAAGGGGTGGCCCGGTGTTGGGTGGCCCAGCCGAGGGGTGTCCTGGCTCGTGGAGGCCCAACCGGCCATGCGAGGGAGGGGGTGACGCGCCCCTCTCGGTTCGTCGAACAGAACTGGCATGTTGCGCTGGTTCAGGGATTGCGGGGCATGGGTGCTCCCGTGTATCCAAATCCACAGCGGCCGGCCCGGCCCGACCACCTCCGCACTTCTACCGCAGTGCGACATCACCACGGTCCTCCTGCCTTCCGCACGGTGCGATGGCGTCACACCATCACCACTGCATCCCGACCTGGCCACAGACTTCGGCTCCACCGCGCGGCGTGACGGCGCTACGCTTCTCCATCTGCTGCGGCCCTCCCAGCCGCAGTTCCTCTCCTGTGCGGTGTGATGGAACCACGCCCTTCCGACTCCACCTCTATCTTCACCCAAACAAGAATCAACGGAGGGACTTTGGGCCATATTTGTTCAGCCTACACCCTGCACATTAGGTGATTACATTTGGCCACCATCAAACCAAAAATAAACATCAAAGTAAGAGGGTATAATTCATACATTAAAATAATCAAAACCACATACCTTGTAATCAGTGATCACTTGACGGAGTCACGGGAATTCAGAATCGTTCCGTTGACATCTGGAGGAGATGACTTTGTCGTTGGAAACATTCTTCACAGGCGGCGTCTTCCCTTTCTTTCCCCAGTTGGAGAGGGAGAAGACGACATAGTCATTCCTCGGTGGAGATGGGTGTTCTTCGTTGAGAGGATGTATTTCTCCAAAGGTTTCCCCACCAATCCTCCTATCATATCCCCGCGAGTGGTGTGGTGCCAAAATTATAATCTATGATTTATGGTTGGCACATTAAAGGGGGAAAACCAATAATTTACCTAGTTAATTAATTAAGTTGTGTTGGATTAACTAATTAGGGTGAAGTCCAAGGGTTGGGTGGTTTAATAATTGTGTAACCGAGAAATTAATGCTTAGCCATAAATTCCTGACCCACCTCATGTGGTTCCCACCTATGAAATTTGAAATGAAAGGATAAAAATAAAATAAGTGATGAAATATTTTATTTTTATTCTTCCACAAAAAGTAAAAAACTAACTTCCATTCTCGTTTGAATGCAACTGTGGTGAAGGTCTCCTTAAATGATTACCGGTGCTACGAGTTCAATGGTTCCCACATATTTTAATTCCGAGAACCAGTTCAAAAGATATGAAATTCCACTCACATGTTTACTGAACATACCCGAAAAAAAGTTCAGAATGTTATTAATAGCCATCCTCGACCCACTGCGGTCAAGGTTAGGCTTTTCCTAGGTGAAACACACCACAATGAATGCAAATGTACCCTCTTATTTACAACCCAAGTTTCCATTTAAAATTTATGAATTTTACAATAACATAATTTTCATTTAATTATTTTATTTGCGACCAAAAAATGACTTTCACTGGTGGCTCTCGTTGACCCATGTTAGTATATACTTAAAGAAAGACTAACCTGATGAGTTCAGTGGTGGTGTCAGATTTATAATCCAAGTTACCGTTTGTGAGTCATAAGCATCTGAAAAATAAAATAACATTATTTAATTATTTTATTTACGGTTATTCCATTTTTGGGATTTCTCACAGGAGGCCCGCGCCGACTATACTTAAGTCACGCCTAAGGTAAACCCGCCATACTGAGCACAACCGTGGCCTCAGATTTATGATATGAGTAACCCATTAAGAGTTATTACATTTTTTCAAGAAAACTGCACATGCGCATTAATTTAATCTTAACAAAACTTCAACGGATCAATTCAGGCACTCCGGGCCGCGGAATCACATGCCTTCAAAAACTGCAGGCTCATAAACTTCCCAATTATTTAAAAAAAAATCACAGAATTTCTGGGTCTTTACACAAAATGTTCCTGAAACAATGAATATCTTAAATAAAAATGAAGAAAAATTTACTCTCAATGATGAAATTTCCAAGACATAGTAAAAATGTAGTGTAGTGAAAAATAACTTGAAACAGATTTGAGCAGATTTGAATAAGACGATCAACGTTATGGGAGAATTATAACAAGCTAGTGAAAAGTGGGTTTATAAGAAGAAGGTCGATTCAACCCCCTATTTATTTAAAAAACAGATTATAATTATCAATATAGGTATTTAAATCAATTATATATTATTCTATATTGTTATGACTATTTATAAATACTATTTAAAATAAAAGGAAAAAAGTGATTCTTTGATAAGATATTTTCCTTGAGACCAGAGACAACAACCATAATCTCTAGAGAAAAGATATTTCCAGTGTTGAAGGTCAAAAGTTCGAGAATATTGTTGGTTTTTAGAGTGTTTGGGAACAAATATAAATCATAATGGTATAACTTGTCATTACCAATGATGTAAAAATTAATCAAGGGTGATCAATTCTTGGAAAAATATAACACATTTTCATATAAATCATATAGTAAACATTAATTCATCTTATATTCCAACATAGAAAAAATTTTATTCATAAATTAAATCTATGGTTGATGAGATCAAAAAATAAATATTATTGAATAGTGTATGATTACTCATCTTAGGTAAATATCCAATTTTGTTAAATTAAATTGAATTATGAAAATGAGTGCTAAAAAATCAGGTTTCATCGATGTTTCTTTGAAGGCTAGTAGAAAAACCAAGTCATGGATACAAGATTTTGGATGTCCTTTATAGATTATTGGGGGCCTAAAAATTACAAGATTCATTATGAAGAATGAAAGAGTATCATTTAATTTTTGAAATGATTATTCTTTGAAAATAAAAGGATCTGGATCAACTTTGGTTGAATAAAAAATAATAGGTATAATGATTAATTATTTATTGAATTGATATAGAAATATTTTCTTAGTGTTATAAAAATTTATAATGTTGGAAATGATG
The DNA here is from genome assembly GCA_963277665.1 of Viscum album. Classification (NCBI taxonomy): domain Eukaryota; kingdom Viridiplantae; phylum Streptophyta; class Magnoliopsida; order Santalales; family Viscaceae; genus Viscum; species Viscum album. The sequence goes on along the minus strand of OY728123.1, from coordinate 860,947,597 downwards.
TGGTATTAATTAAGGGTAAATATATCATCCAAAACACACTATATGGATGGATCCCCATTCAAGTGAAATGATGTAATGGAAATATGTTCCAAATTTGTGATTATACCAATTCTAGTTATCTGAGTATAAATAAAGAAAATAACTTATGGTATAAAAGACTTGGATAGAATTATAAATTATGTATTTGTAAAATATTGAAACTTGATATTGTGAGAGATCATCCCATGATAAATTGAGATAGGTATGAAATCTACGATACTGTTAGTGAAGGAAAATGGATCAAGGATCACATAAAGGAGTGAACATTATATATTCTTGATCACTTGATCTTATTCATACTTACCATTATGGTCCAATGAAACAAATGTATACCAGTGGTGATATGTATTTAATTACATTCATTGAGGATTATACTCATCTTACAAATGTTATTTTTTTCATCCATCCATAGTAGAATCATTTAATTGAGGTTCATGAAGGCTAAATGAAACAAGTCATAGAGGTATAAAGTAATGAAGACAAAAAGTATCCACACAAAAAATATTAACAATATCATTGGGAAGGGATCCCATACTAGAGAAAATCATAGGAGATATATCTTGAATGGAAATAAAAAAAATCAAATATTTTAGATGGATTGCTGAAAAGGATTTGTGTCCCTTTATCAAGAAACTAGTGTAAATAATGGTAAAATGTTTACATGTGATTAATTTTAATTATATCATCCAAAACATCGAATAAAGAATCAATATAGCACACCATATACTCCTTATAAATATGTCATATCTGAAATTAATAAATAATAATATTTTATATGAGAAAGTGAATATTAACCAAACATAATAACTCAAATTATTTTTTATAGAAGATGTATGTACTACCCTGAATACACAAAATATGTGTCTTTTAATACCAGAGGCACATAATAAACCACATGTAATATGGTATAAGAAAACAAGTGTAAATGTTTTTAGAGTTTTAGGAAGTCTATGAACTATTAAAGATAAAGAAATGGAATTTGAGAAAGTTTGAAGAGATGTTTTAGGAAGGAATTCTTGGGGGATAACATTCTAATGGAAGTGGATATAGTTATTGGAAAAAAATAATATACATGCTAATTGAACATAGTTCTGTCAAAATTATAGAAAACAAATGAAAAATCATATATATTTGTTGATTAAAATATAGAATATTCAGTAGAAAATGAAATGTATGGGACCAAAAAGCAAAATTATGAGGTTACATGGAATTAGCCAATAATTGAAGATATTGATTAGATGAAAACTAGTGATGAAGATTAATGTGTTATAAATAAAAGAAAATGGTTCAAATGATTGATAAAACTTGTTGTAACTGAAAATATCAATTGAAATCAATAATATCTAGTTCACGATTGAATAATACTAAGGATTAAAGATCAAACCACACCAATTTCTCAAATTGATACTCATATAGTTTAATAAGAAATTTATCATGAAAAATGGATACAATATATGAATGAGGAAGTTGATTACATTATGAAGAACTCCAATTTGTATTTTTTAACAAGACCTAAATATAAATATTTCATTGGAACTAGGTGGGTTTTATAAATAAAATTAATGAAAAAGTTGAGTTATCAAAGAATAAAGCTAGTATGTTGTGATAATGGCATTCTCAAATGGAAGGTATTGACATTGATTATATTGTTTACCTAATATAAAGACAAGAAAAAATTAAATTTTTTTTCTAAGTGGAAATATAAAAAAGTCAAAGATTTTACCAAATGTATGTAAAATATAATTTCATAATGGTGATCTTGAGAATGAATTCTATAATAAATGTTCTGGTGATTTTCTTTTTAAAATGATGGAACCATGGTATAAAAATTAATAAGTCATTTTATAGTTTTAAATAGGCCCCTAGATCATGGTATTCTAAAAATTATGGTTGTTTAAGGGATATGATTTTTATTAAATGAAAATACAATAATAACCATTATATGGGACATATGTCCAAATATACTATCATAGTAATTGTGTATATGGATGAAATAATATTTTCAAGATTGTTTCGCATGGAATCCGGGGATGACCTCCTGGACGGGAGATTCAAACGTTCCGATCGGTTTCTAACGGGTTTGTTCGTAGAACCGGAAACATCCAATGATTCCACATCCGTTGGGACCTACTTTCCAAAGGCAGGCGCTCATTATCTTGTGGACTGATGAGACTTAGGAATTTGCATTGGTCGAGAGGATGGGAGGTCGGACTCATCACACCTTTTTTGAGGGGAATTATTGTCTACTCCGGGACTCTCTTTATAGATTTAAGTTATGTTCGTGAATCCTTATTACATTACCAAGTATAAAATGATATTTCCTTTAGTTTTAATAATCAATGATTAAATATGCAAGAAATTTAGAGAATCTTTTATATGTATTCGAGGTTCTTCATTGATAGAGAATCATCTATATTTGTTTAGAGATTCTTGGTCAATGGTATCCTTCAAAACATTTATATAAAAAGTCTCTTGGTCATTTTATGATGACCAGGCTGGTTTTAAAGCCACTCAGTGGGGCACTTGAAGTTTATTGTCATTCAGAAGGACAGAGATTATCTCAAAGTTGGGATCGAACCCATAAATGGGCTACCTACGTATCCTTTGTTTTGGAAAAGGAATCAGAACCCACGTAGTTCGAGTAATGGGGTATGATGTTTATGATTGATGGCTCAAAGATGAATGTCATAATTACTTTTACACTCTAAGCTCACGTGAGTCATGCTCGGTGTGAGAAACAAGAGGTATTGGTAAAATTTAGACAATTGTGCCATGAAAGATGCAATCATAAGAATTTTTTTGGGGCTTATGTATGGATGACTGCCCAGATAGATGAAGGTTTAAGATTTACTTTTAGGGAGAAAATCCATGAACAGGGTCCACAAAGTTATATGTGCTTCATGGAGATTTGAATACTCTAATCTTGGGGCTTACTCCTAAGAAGGATGCTCAAAATTGGGAATTTGATTGGGGCTTACTCCTGAGGAGGATGCCCAAGATTTATGACTAGGACTTATTCCTGAGAAGGAAGCCCAGGTTAGGGGACTTGGGGCTTACTCCTGAAGAGGAAGCCCAAGATTATGACTGAGTCTTATTCCTGAAAAGGAGACCCAGCTTAGAGGACTTTGATTGGGGCTTACTCCTAAGGAGGATGCCCAGATCAAAGGTTTTATAAATGGAGATTATTCCCGAAAAGGAGACCCAGGTTAGGGATTAAGGTTTGGGGCTTACTCCTGAGGAGGATGCCCAAGATTGGGAACTTGATTGGGGCTTACTCCTGAGGAGGATGCCCAGATCAAAGGTTTTATAACTGGGGATTATTCCTGAAAAGGAGACCCAGGTTAGGATTCTCTCATCTTAAAGGATGAGGTTGAATGAATGAACTCTCAATCTTTGGTGACATAAAGATGTTTAAATCACTAGGTTTTGAGAGATATTTCACATAATTCCTTTCAGATAAGGATGTCAAATCAAGAAATCATGCCATAAATGGCTTTGAAGAGTATCTTGAAGACTGAATGTTGAAGAGGAAAGGTGAAATGGTTGAAGAGGGGTAAAAATGGACAAGATGGGCACCCAAAAAGATAGGGGCGTGCAAGTCATGAAAGGCGCGCAAGTCCTGCGGCGGCGCGCAAGTATTGGTCGCGCAAGTATACTTGCGCGACATGAGGGGTACTTGCGCGATTTTCAACCAGCATTGAAATACTTGAGCGACTCTTTATTAAACCCTTTACCATCCTCTTGAGGTTCTTCCAGAAGAGGGAAGCGCAAGTTATATTGAAGGAATTAAGTCGGCGCGCAAGTGTTTGATAAGTTTCAACACTTAGGCCTTCCTTCTTCTCTTTAGATCTTCCATTCTAGGTAAGAAATTACCTTAGAGGTGTTCTGGAAGCTTTGAGAAGAGACTTGGGCGTCGGGAGCTTCAATCTGAGTTTCTGGAAAAAGATCCTCTCGAATGGGGGGCCCACAAGGTCTATTTATAGGCAAAAGAAGACCCCGGGCGATTACCAAGCGGTTACCACATATGTCGCGCAAGTCCCTTGCACGACCATGAGGAGTCGCGCAAGTATTGAGGCGGCGCGCAAGTGTACTTGCGCGACCAAGAGGGAACTTGTGTGACCTATGGACAATGTTCTCCTTTTTTATCCCTTTGTCGATTTTTGATGTTTCTTCAAAGGATTAATCACTTTGAGCTCAGATATTCCCTTTTCCGATCATTAGATTCTGTGACGAAAGGAGCGTCAACAAAAGTCCCCCCTCATAGTTGGATCCGGAGAAAAAATGAGGATTTGACTCTGAGGAAATCGAATCCCTCCAGAGGAAAAGGGAGGCGCGCAAGTCTTTAGTATGCAGAGGGCGGCACGCAAGTTTGCGTCACGCAGGCCTTAAGCGCTCTGTGTACGGCGCGCAGGTAGGCTTCCGAGCCTATAAATATACGGCCTCACCTCCGTACAAGTATCCGGGTTTCCGGACATCATCCCTTCTCAAGCTCTCGCCGCGCAGGTCACCTAAGCCGCGCAAGTCTCTTTTCCACTGTTCCCTCGATGTCGCACTCCTGTAAAGGTGTTCGTATTTGCGCGGTTTATACTTGTGCGTCAAAAACTAGCGCGTCACACGAAATACTTGCGCGTCATTGTTTAGACATGCGCGACTTAATGCCTTGGCCATTTTTTTTTCAAATTCTTTCACAAATTTTATGAAAAATAAAACCCACTTAAGAGTTTAATTTATTCAACTTTTGTGCAGATTCAATGGCTCCTAAGGGAATTGGAACGGCTGATGAACTGGCTAGCAAGCGGATTAATGACATGATGAATATCATTGGCCATGATTACTATGATATCTGCAACAGCACTCTCCCAGATTTGGCTAAGTACTTGAAGAAATATCATCCTAATTTTCCACAGAGCATCCATCTGCCTCTGTGTGGTCATGGTCATCTGCAAGGAGTCAATGTTCCAAATGCAAACAATTATATACCTGAGATGCAGCTGCATTGCTACTTCTCTATTTCGGTTATGCTGTGCATTGAGAGCAACAACAATGGTGTGAACTATCAAGTTCTTCCTCTATGCCATTTCCTTGCAGATATGAAAATGGCAAACCCATGGGCTGAAATGTTTTCCACTACCGGTTGGTGGAGAGAAGACAAACATGGTATTAGAGCAATATCTGAAAAGAGTACTCTCTCCAAATGGCTCTTTACTTCCAATGCTCCATTCTCAAATCCATGTATCCATCTTCCAAGTCTCTTGGACAAAAACAGAGTCACTGTTTGATCAGCAGAAAATTTTCTCAAACCGCACTCAAGAACATCCTTTTACAATTGTTCCAAGAAGAGCTTGTATCACTGCGTCTCTTATTGTATCCAGTTGAATGAATGAATTCCGGGTGGTTGCTGATGAAGCTCGGGATGCCGTAAATCAAATGAAGTGTTATGTTGAAAGCCTCTTGTAATTATTGAAAAAGAGAAGAGACTCCAATCTGTGGATGTCCTTCTAACTCTTGTGTATCAATGAAAAACACTTTCGTCTCCAATCATTTGTACCTGCATTCTTTCATTACCTGCTTCAAATTTACATAAGCCAATGGGCTTAGTAATCATAGTTTGATATTTACTAGGATTATTACAAATAACCCTACAAACTTTGAATATTTTAACTGCTCAATATTATCTAAATCATACAAAAATGTATATTTAGTGAGCTGGAACTTGACTTTTATTCAGAGTTCCTTTGTCTTTTGTGTGGGCAGTTTAAAGTCATGCATGCCGGACATAAAGGGGCTAATGTTTAAGGTCGAAATAGCTTTGACCGAAAATGGATTAAAATGGATTCAATTCCTTGACAATTTATCTGAAAACATATTTACCATACTCAAGTATGAGGGAAAAAATGTAAACTATGGCTTAAGAATATTTGAATCTGAGGAATGATATGAAAAAAGAGCAAAAAGGCATTAGAAGAAGTAGTTTCCAAGAATGAAGTTACTATTATTTAACAAAACCCGTTAGGGGGTTGAAATATGCAGGGCCACCTATGGGAATTGGCTGCATAGTCAAATAAAATAGCATCTTTTGGCTGACAAGTCTGTTATGTGGATTGTTTATGCAAGGCCACCTATGGGCACGTGCTGCATAGTCAGGCAAAAGAACTCCCAGAAATTTACTTTCCTAGTGCTAAAAGCCAGTGAAAGTTTATGGAGATTCAAATTTTCTAAAGCATAGAGTTTGTTGTATGGAAAGAGGTACTTGAATATGGAGAAGATATTTCCAAACAAGAATATCGAAGAACTGGATGAATATCACTCCTACGAAGGTCTGACCCAAACGTAGGGAAGAAGAATAAACCATAGACTTGAATACTTTCAGATCATGAAAAAGGATATGGGACAAATATGTTAAGGATGGCTATTTTTGCGGATCCCTACATACTGTCGTTTAAGACAAATAAGAACAAAAGAGATATTCTTCCCAAGAATGAAGTTACTATTATTTAACAAACCCGTTAGGGGGTTGAAAACATGCAGGGCCACCTATGGGAATTGGCTGCATGGTCAAATAAATAGCATCTCTTGGCTGACAAGTCTTTTATGTGGACTGTTTATGCAAGGCCACCTATGGGCACGTGATGCATAGTCAGGCAAAAGAATTCTCAGAAGTTTGACATTTTTGTGACTAGAAGTCATGAAAAAGGGTTATGAAGATCTGAAAATATTTAAGGTTAGGATTATAATACATAAAGATGGGTATTTTCCAATGTATATAGAGATACATAGGTCAATGAAAAACCATAATCATGTTGTGGCTGGGTCCTGAATTGAAACTTGGACTTCAATACGTATCTCATAAGAATGAGAATCAAGCCATACGTAGTTCTTAAAATGCAGTTTAACGTCGTGCAGGACGAAAGTATGAGTAATCTTAGTTTAAGGTCATAGAATTCGGACCATAATAATGAATACACAGTGTTTGTTTTCATGAGGACTTTTCAGCCAAGGGACTGAAAGTGAAATTCGGGGTTAGGCCCAAAAGACTTGGGACTGGATTCGAGGGACACTCGAATGTTCCTACGTATCCCATAAGGATGGGAATCAAGTCCACGTAGTTCTGGAATTACCCTTTGTACAAATTTGGTTCGTACATGTGAAGGGTGAAAGGGGACTTTAGTGCAATGATGGTTTTAACCTAAGATAAAAAGTTTAGGCATTACCATGTATGTACGTAGTCTTTTGAAAATGAAAACCATGATTGAAAAAGAATCAATGTTAATAATGGTTCCTTCTCAAATGAGGAAATCAAAGAACATTGTAGTTTATTGTCGTATCGGACAAAAAGTGTTGTATATTTTAACGTCATATAACAAGGACGAAAGTGAATCAATGTAAAGATATTGATTCCAGGGGTGGTTTCACAAATCATCATCATATGAGATGGTGGTGAACCGATGTGAAGAGATTGTTTTTGGGCTTGAACCTTGGTAGGTTGCCTACATACCCAGCCTGGAGGGCAAGGATCAAAGTCCGTATAGTTCAATTAAAGAATGAATCAATGATCAAGTTGTTCTTGTGGACAATGATCTAAAAATGTTGTTGGGACTTACGCATGGTTAGTGGCCCAAAGGGAGTGTTATGGTTGATGTTCGCTCTAAGCTCACGTGAGTCATACTCGGTGTGAGAAACAAGAGGAAATAACAACCTTAACGATGCACAGTTTTAATGTCATGTAGGACATATCAAGGACTTTCTATACAGTTTAGCGTCATGTAGTTAGGACGATGGGGACAATACAGTTTAACGTCATATTGGACGAAAGGGGGATTGTGCAGTTTTAATGTCATGATGTACTTTTGATGATTATATAGTTTAACGTCTTTCCGGACGTGAGGGACTTTTATACAGTTTAGCGTCATGTAGTTAGGACGTCATAGTTTAACTTCTTGCTGGACATAAGGGATTTGCAAATAGTTTAAGGTCATATACCTGGACCAGGGATGGTGCATTTTAATGTCATGTTGGACCTCTCATGGAATTTTTTCACAGTTTAATGTCGTGTGGGACGAAGTTGCAGTTTAAGGTCATACTGGACCATTGTTGTATAGTTTAACGTCATATAGCAAGGAGGAACTGGTGCTACACAGTTTAAAGTCATGTAACTAGGACTAAGGTGAACCAATATGAGGATATCAGTTCTGGGGACTTTTTACAGTTTATCGTCATGCTGGACGTTGGAAGTGCCACACAGTTTAATGCCATGTTGCTAGGACACAATATAGTTTAATGTCATCTCGGAAAAAATATAGGAACTTCTATACAGTTTATTGTCATGTAGGACAAAATTAGGGACTATGCAGTTTAAAGTCTTGCAGTTAGGACTATTGGTGCTGCACAGTTTAGTGTCATGTTGCAGGGACATAAGTGCGAATAGTTTAAGGTCATATGCATGGACCGTACAGTTTATCGTCATGCTGGACGTATTATAGTTTAATGTCATCTCGGACAGAAGTGTGACACATTTTAACGTCATGTTGGACGATGTTGTAGTTTAAGGTCATACTGGACCATTGCTGTATGAACCAAATGTAAGAGTCTTGGTTCTGGGAACAATATTTTGTGTTTATACAAAATACTTCTTCAGAAATCTGGCATTAGTTGGAGTCGTGATGTGTTCTCCATCCATTGAGATTAGAGAATACGCTCCATTGGAGTAGACCTTATGTATTGAATAAGGTCCTTCCCATTTTGGTTCAAGCTTGGGAGGTTTCTTTCCTGGTATCATTGGTGTTCTGAGAACCAATACCAATTCTCCCTGAATGAATGAACGAAGACGAACTTTTTTGTTAAAAGCTCGTGCTATTCGATTCTGATAGATTTCCAAGTGGTGCAAAGTGCACAATCTCTTCTCATCTAACTGTTCCAATTCATTCAAACGCTTTTGGGATTGCTCATCTGTCGATAACTGATCACAAACGGCTATTCTGAGTGAGGGCAATTGAACTTCAATTGGCAAGACTGCTTCTGTTCCATATACTAAAGAATATGGAGTAGACCGCGTTGCATTGCGAGTGGTAGTCCGATAAGCCCATAAAGCATGAAAGAGTTTATCAGGCCATGACCTCTTATCTTTATCCACCATCTTTTGCAGTATATTTGAAAGAGTCTTGTTGAAGGCCTCTATCTGGCCATTAGCCGCTGCATGATATCGAGATGAATGGTTGGACTTAATGTTGTATTCTTGATACAATCTCTTTACCTCAGAAGAACAGAAGTTGGTGCCGTTGTCCGTCAATATGGTATGAGGGACACCAAATCTAGTAATTATGTTAGACTTGATGAAGCTAACAATGCATTTAGAACTGACTTCTTTGAGAGGTACTGCCTCTGCCCATTTGGAAAAGAAATCAGTAGCAGTAAGAATGTACTTAAACTGCTTGGCCGTAGCTGAAGGGTAAGGTCCCACCACATCCATTCCCCATGTGGAAAATGGCCATGAGTATTTAGCTGTATGAAGCAACTCTGGAGGTTGATGAATGAAGTTGGCATATACTTGGCATGAATGACACTTCTTTGTGAATTTAACACAATCTTGTATCATTAAAGGCCAGAAGTATCCAAGCCTTCGAATTTGATCAGACAATCTATGTCCAGACTGGTGGGCACCACAGACTCCTGCATGCACTTCTTTTATGACAGCCATTGTCTCTTCACCATCAACACATCTGAAGAGAACTCCATCAAAACCACGTTTGTAGAGAATTTTCTCGAGTGGTTTGGACCATCATAAAGAGTAAAATTGACCACACGTCGCCGAATTTGTTCTTTCTCGGCTCTATCAGGTGGAAGTGTTCCATTTTGAAGGTATTCCTTGATAGGTGACATCCATCCTGTAGTATGACCATACGGTTCAGGAATGGGACTAATTTCATTAATTTCCTCTGTTCTGACTTGAACATAAGGTGAAATTGCACGACGGTGGGCAATACCGATGGTTGTCTCGTCCCGATTTGGATCTGCTAAAGCTGTGGCTATATTAGCCAGTGCATCAGCTTGAGCATTTTGTGATCTTGGGACATAAGAAAATGTCGGTTCTGAAGGGAATTCCGACATTAACTCTCTGACGTAATCATACAAAGGGATTAATTCTTCTTTTCTGATGGCATAATCCCCATTGACTTGTTTGATTACCAGGTCTGAATCACCTTTCACCTTTAAGTGATTCACTTGTGCTTGAAGTGCTAACTCCAAGCCTGCAATGAGAGCTTTGTATTCAGCTTCATTATTGGTACCACCTTCCCACAACAAAAAGGAATAAGGTAACACTGCCTTATCTGGAGAAATGAGCACAATTCCTAAACCAACTTTGTTGAATTTAGAATTTTCCATTTTCTTCCCTGTTGGACTTCTAGAAGCACCATCAAAATACATTTCCCATGTTTGAGAACTCTCTTGAATAGAAAAAACTTCCTCATCAGGGAGTTCGATATCTGAATACGTGTCTTCCACTGAAGGGTGTTCAGCCAGGAAATCAGCCAGAGCTTGGCCCTTAATTGCCTTTTGAGACACATACTGGATGTCGAACTGCTGTAGAATAACCGCCCACCTTGCCAGACGTCCTGTGAGCATTGGACGACTAAGGATGAATTTGAGTGGATTATTACGAGATACCAATTGGACCTCGTGATGTTGCAGGTAGTGTCTCAGTTTCTGAACTGCAAAGATTAATGCTAGGAAGCATTTTTCAATACTTGAATACCGGGTTTCTGCTTCAAGCATAGTTCTACTGAGATAGTAGAGACTATTTTCATTCCCAGCATCATTCTTTTGATCGAGAAAGGAACCCAATGATCGCTCTGAAGCTGTCACATAGAGTATAAGAGGCCTACCCTCAACAGGTGGCATGAGTACTGGTGGACTCAAGAGGTATTTCTTGAGAACATCAAATGCTTCTTGACATTCTTTATTCCACTGGTAAGTGACTCCTTTCTTCAATAATTTGGTAAAGGGTAAACTTTTTCCTGCCAAATTGGCGATGAAACGCCGAATATAGGCTAAGTGTCCTTGAAGTCCTCTTAATTCTTTCAAATTCTGAGGAGGTGACATACCAAGGATTGATTTGGTCTTCTCAGGATCGACTTCAATACCACGATGGTGTACAACAAAGCCGAGGAATTTTCCTGAGGTTACCCCAAAAGCACATTTTAAGGGGTTCATCTTCAAATTATGTTGTCGAAGCTTGTGGAATATGACTTCCAAATCAGTCAAGTGATCAAAATGTTGTTTGGATTTAACCACCAGATCATCTACATAGCATTCAAAAAATTTCCCTAGAAAAGGTTTGAAGATACGATGCATGGAGCGTTGATATGTGGCACCTGCATTCTTTAAACCAAAGGGCATTACCCGGTAACAAAACACACCTTGAGGAGCTCTGAAGGCTGTATATTCCTCATCTTCTGGGGCCATTCGGATCTGATTATATCCAGAATATCCATCCATGAAAGAAAGTACTTCATAGCCAGCCGTTGCATCAATTAAGAGTTCTGTAATCGGAACTGGAAAATCATCTTTGGGACAATACTGATTAAGATCTCTGAAATCGATGCAAACCCTAATTTGTCCATTCTTCTTCTTTACAGGGACAATATTAGCCAACCACATGGGATATTGAACTTCTCTGACGAAGTTATCTTTGATAAGCTTATCCACTTTAGCCTCGATTTTGGAAGCATAGGTTGGGTGTGTTCTTCTCGCGGCTTGCTTGAATCCTCGATGTTCTTTTGGCAAACCCAAATGATGGGTGGCAACATCAGGATCAAGGCCAGGCATCTCTGTATAATTCCAAGAAAAAATATCTTTATTTTGCTTTAGAAAAGAAATATACATCTCTTGTTCTTCAAGGTTCATGGCCGCACTAATTAAAGTGGGGCGTGGATCTTTCTCTGTACCCAGATTTACTTCTCTGAGTTCATCCACAGTGGTAGAGATACCCTCTTCAAATGCTGGAGGAGAATCTCTAAGATCTTCCTCTTCCTCTTCATCATGTGTTATTTCTTCCGTTTCTACTTGCAAAGTAGATGAAAAAATGAAATTCTCATGATCATAAGAGATGTCAAAATTTTCACATTTTGAAGAAGAAGCTTCCATTTCCGACCCTATTGATGATAAAGGGTCTTCTTTGGGAATCAAAGAGGAGATGATGGATTGAGAATAGACATCAATATTCACCTCTGGTGTTGCTATAACTTCTTCTGGCCTGATTAGCGAAGTATAGACTTGTTGGATTTCAGCAGACGAAATGAAAACGTCACCACTTATGCTTTCATCACTGCTTGGTAAGTTACCAATTTCTCCCATGTTGTCTGGATCGATTGCCGTAATTGACATTATGGATCTTTCCATAAGAGTATTTTGATTTGGGCCTATTTTGTCAATTTGACTGATAGGTAACACATAATCTGTACTCACATGTGAAAATGGATTTATTGTAATTTTTTCCAAACCATATGGAGCATTAACTTTGGTAATTTCCTTCATTGTAGATTTTTCTCTTCCCTTCATGTGATAAAATTCCGCCTCAATGTATTGAGACTCACATGTCTTGAATGGGGCCTTGTCACCATACAATGTTCCAACTTGACCATCGAAACAGTATTTGAGACATTGATGGTATGATGACGGAATAGCTGCATGCTGATGTAGCCAGGGTCTTCCAAGCAAGATATTGAAAGCTGAGTCTTGATCAACAATCATGAAATCTGAATTGGAAACAAGATCTCCAAACTGAGTTCTGAGCGTAACTTCTCCCAGTGGTTCTTGTTCATTTTTATCATATCCTTGCAACATCATGGTAGAAGGAGATAAATCAGATTCCGTGAGGCCCAATCGACGAAGTGTACGAATGGGCATGAGGTTGACTCCTGAACCATTGTCAATAAAATCTCTTCGAACATCTATACCATTGACTTTGCCAGATAAGTACAACGGTTTTATGTGCCCATGCACAACATCATCTTCATCTTTATCAGTAAAAGATATCACTGCATGTCATTCTGCAGGATTATTCTCTATGTGATAAATTTCAGCTGCAGCAATTTCAGCTTCAAACTCTTGAGGACTTGACAAAGCTTCGATGAGTGCTTCCCGAAGATCTCTTGATAGATTCAAAGCATCCAAAATTGATAATTTGGCTGGTACTTGGGCCAAGTGTTTCAATATATCATACTTTTGATCTAGAGGCCTGCGTTTCCCAATAGGAATATGCGGTTTAGCAGGTACCTTGGAAGCAGATGCTTTGGAAGCTGATGCATCTTGTATTGAAGTTGGCAACATCTTTGGTTTTGGAAAATTAGACTGATTAGATCCATTTACTTGCTGAGATAAAGAAGATGGAACCTTTAATCGGTCTTCCAAAATAACCGTGCCGAAGCTGTGTTGGCCATTGGCAGAAGAACTTGCTTGTTCTTTTTGAGCTCGCTGAAGGGCTCTACCACGAGTTTCTGCTGCATATACGGTGCTAGCAGGGGTAGAATTAGAGTAGTGGCTTCAGAAAGATCCACGTCTTCCCCTATATCCTGAACCTCTAGAACTTCCTCGGGTTCCCTTATTTGATACAGGGAATTCAGGCTCATCAAGACTGGAATATGAATCTGTTAATTGAATCATATTAACAGAACCAAAGATCAATTCTTCGTCTGATGAAGACTCTGCCTGGTTGGCCTGTTTAGGCTGTGCCGTTTGGTGGGACGGTGCCCGTTGCTTTGAAGTAGATGGCATGAAATCTGCCAGAGTCAAAGACAATTTAGGCTTTGATGCATACTCATCTTCTCTTGATTCCTCTTTCTTCTTTGAATTGCGCTGCCCTTTTGAGGATTTGTCCTTTGATGGAGGCTTTACTGCAGCTTTTGTAGGAGACACAATTGGCTTCTTCAATTGTGTTCGCAAAATGGAATGGGTCCGATTGATTGTCTTTCTGACCATCCAATCATCATATTTTTTTCGCAGTTTTGCTTTTGACTTCCTGCCACTCGCCTCCTTCTTCTGGATCTGTAGCGGTAATACACGCTACATGAGTTGAAGAACCCTTCAATTTGACTTGTCCCAAGTCGACCATCTTTTGTAGGAGGTCTTTAAAGACAAAACACTCCTGGATGGGATGTCCCAACATTTGATGAAAGGGACAATAATTGGGACGGTCTTCATCTCCTTCCTTGTTTGGTCTCTTCGGCACTGGTAATTGAACCAAATTATTCTCCAGAGCTGAAATGAAGTAACCAGGAACTTGCTCACTTCGGAAAGAGTATGTTTTACTCTTCATATCCTCAAATTGTTTTCGTCGTTGATCTTTTTGATCATTTGGACGAAACAGCCTTTATTGCTGGCGTTCAGGAGGTGGAGCCCTTCGAGAAGATGAAGGTTTTAAAGTAGAAATAGGTACAGGTGCCTGTTTAAGCATAACTGTAGCAGTTTCTGCTTTACCCATTCTTCTTCCTGGAGCTGATGGAATTACACGAGATTTAACCTTAGCCTGTATAAGGGAATCTTCAATCTGTTGAGCGATTGAAGTAAGGTCTTGAAACCCTCCTGTGTATTTCACAGGGATCAATGGCGTGCGTAATTCGTCACGCAAATTTGCCACACAGATTGGCAACAATTCCTCCTGAGGGAGTGATAAACTCAAGGAATACGTTAATCCCTTCCAACGAGCAAAGAAATCAGAGACTCTTTCATTCTCCCTTTGCTTGCAGTTTGTAAGATCAAAAACTGTCATTTTTGGCAAAGTTGAGCTAAACTGAAGAAGGAATTTTTGACGAAGATCCTCCCATCCGATGACTGACCGGGATTGCAAGCTTGTATACCAGACAAAAGCTGGTCCTTGCAAGGTTCGCACGAAGCATATGAGTTTCACTGCTTCTTGTTGCTTTGGAGTTCCCATCATAGGATCACAACAAGACACGTAATGCGTCAAATGTTGTTCAGGGTCGCCTGATCCATTGAAAGTAGGGAAAATAGGGTTTCCAAAACTGGATGGAGGAGAAATTGAATCTACCCATTCAGGGTAAACTTTCTTTTTAGGTTGAACTTGCGCCCGTTTCCCTTCCATAGTTTCTAACCGAGCTGTTAATGACTCAATAGTAGTTATTAACTTTTGAGAAACGTCAGGTTGAACTTGGTTTTGGGTAGGTGCAATGAATGGAGCTTGGACAGACGTGGTGGTTGGTGCTGCAACTGATGGTAGTGCTGCCAACCGTTGTTGTGTTTGACCCGTAGGATTAGACCTCTGTGGGTGTACTGACAAAGGAGGATATTCTTGATCCATCTCAGTAGTTACAACAAATTCCTTCGGCTGTCGGACTTCAGCATTCTTAAGAAGAAGACTACTCTGAAGTAGTTCTGCATTCAACCTTCTTAATTATTTCATTTCTTCCTCCTGTTGTGCAAACCTTTGCTCTAATGAGAGCGATTGACCTCCTTCAGAGGAAGGGTTAGAAGTAACCTGATTCTTTCCTTTCCCCTTATTGGATCCTTTTCGGAGAGGGGGAAGTGGGTTACTTGAAGGAATACCCAGATTTTGGGTAAGCCTTTGATTACGTGTGCGCACACCTTCTTCATTTAGGTCTGTGTGCGCAACTTCTTGAGCAGAAACCTCTTCGTCTGATCCCTCTGATTGAGCCTCATCTGGTGAATCAGCAGCAACGACATTGATGACATTAATGGATGCATATTGCATGGAATCCTTTTTATCAGCATTTCTGTGATATTGTCTTCTTCTATGTCCATGATGAGACATGGCATTCCGTTGACTTGATCCCTCAGGAATTTCTTGGAGAACCGTCACTTGGAGAGAATCTCCTGATAGCTTGGCTCTTCGTTCCACTTGAGGCTTATTCCCTAATCGAGAGAAAACTGACTTTCTCTGAGGGAAGGATTGAGGATTTGAAAAAGTCCCCAGTCCGGTGGACTGGGGGAGTTCCTGCTGCTTCCGCTCAACTCCTCGAATCCCATTCGTTGACTCTGAGGGTTGGGATAGAGAAGTCCCCAGTCTGGCAAGCTGGGGTGTCTCTTGACATGCTATGTCTGATATCTTCTTGAAATCTCTCTTGATCTTGCGAATCTTAGTTCGGAAATTAGCTGGATGCATTAACCTGTATCCACTTTTATCACCTGGTTCAACAGACCGTTGGATGATTTTCGAAACTTCTGTCATTTGATGACGTGTTTGCTCCAGACGAGAGGCTTGTGCAATATTCTCGCCTGCTTGATGTAGAAGCAATTCAACAACCTGTTCTCTATATACTTGATTTTGAGAGGAACTAGTTGAAGCTTGTTCTCGAGCAAGCTTTTGATTATGAACAAAGCCCATTGACTGTGGCCGGCCATGGGCAATAACATTGCATGAGACCATTTTCGGCGGGCTTTGCTGACCGGAAAGCACTGTGAAATGTAGTGCTCCGTGAACACCCCATCCTCTGATATGAACATTAGATGGAGCATTGGAAATTAACTGACGCAATCTTCTTAGTGCGCCAAGGCATGAACGTTGAAGGGTTCTCTGTTGCTTTTCAGCCTTCGGGTATTGAGAGACTGATAGAGATGCCAAATCAATCTGGCGTTGTAACCCTTCTATTATCTTAAGATGATTTTCATATTCATCGTAAGATAATACCTTCTTCTTTAATTGACAAAGAGTTTTCCATATGTTGAGACGAATATCATGGATTCCATCATCCGTCAACATCTTTGGAATGTCATACTGGGAATCAGCCAAAGGCCAAAACATGACTGGTACTTCACCTTTTGCCAGTTTTTTCCTCATGTTCAGCATTTCCTCTTTATCATTAAATGAAGATTCTTCTACCTGTTTGGACCAGAGTTGGTGTTTCCTTGTTGCTTCATCGGATTCAACAAGATTGGTAGAGGAATCACTATTCATGCTGGAAGATGAATGACCCAGGGAAGGTTCGGAGAATAACCTGAACCCCAGGCTATCTTCTGATGGAGAAAGAGTTTCACCTGCCGATAGTAAAGCATCAGACATGACTGGTTTTATGTTTGCAAGTGCCTCGAGATAGGAGGGCTTTCTCGTCACTACATTGCCTTCTGAAGAATTTTCGAGACAATGTGAATCACTACTGCGGAGAGGACTTTCGCAGGGAAGTTCATCACCATGAGGAGGACCATCATGATGGGTTACAGAAAAATATGAAATCTCTTGCTCCTTGGTCTTCTGACCACACAGAGGGTTCCTGTGGCTCTCATCTGAAGAAGAAACTTCAAGATTGACCGAATTTTCATGAAGCAAGTCTTCATGAGGAAGTGTCTGTTGAAGACCTTCGGGATTAATGTTCCTGTTATTGGGAACTGAGGGAGTAGAATCTTGAATTTCGATATATAAATGTCTGAGGGCTTCAAGAACTCCAGCATCGAGCAAGGCTTGGTTGCAGATTGGCCTTTGATCTCCTGACTGTGCTGGGCGGATCTTTTTCTTAGATGCCTTCTTACTCTCTTTAGAAACCACTTGATGACGAAAGTGATTGCTCTGAGCAGGTGTATGTGCCTAATCAGGAAAGATGGTCAGGTTAGGCTGACAATCATCGCTCAAATCAGGTGTATGTGCCTGACTTGGTTGTCCGTATGATATGGGGGAGTAGGCCCCACAACCCTCTTGGACTGGAACAGATGTGGGTGTCTGTTCCGGAGTGAATTGTTGATGTGTCACTCCACTGCTAGGGATAGATTTATGTGTCTGTCCCTGAGATGATGCTGAAGCTGTTTTGATATCCTGGCAAGCATCCAGAATATGAGCAGGAATTTGCTTCTGCTCTTTCACCATTGACAAAATATGTTTAGTGACTTCAGCCGCCGGAACAGGGATATACGTCCATTCCGGGCTTGGAGTAGGTGTATGTGCCTGCTCCTGTCCTCCTTTTCCTGTCAGTGAATCCTGACAGTACTCAAATGTGGAGGCAGAGAGTTTAGTCTGCCTCCTGTTTGTCGTCGGGACTTTCCAACTGACTTCTCCGGGCGCTACCAAGCGAGACTGTTAGTAGGCTTGATTAGTATTAGCAGGTGTATGTGCCTGCTGATTACACTTCGCCAAACGCGGTTGACGAGATTCATCATATGTAGTCAGACGAGCCTGCTGACTAACTGCTGATATATAAGCAGGTGTATGTCCCTGCCTATGGTACTCCGCCGGAATTGCCTGGCGGGATCGGCTTGATGCTGCCAGACGAGTCTGCTGGACAGCGGGATTAAAACGAACAGGTGTGTATGCCTGCTCGTTATTTGCCACCAAGTTAGGTTGGTGGACTTCTCCGGAGATGGCAGGGATGACAACCTGCCTATTGTTAACCGGATTCCGTCTCTGGCGGTTCATCTTTCCTGCTCGGGTTCGAGGAACCTGAGCTGAATGCCTGGAGTCGGTACCCTCATCATTTTGAGGGCGCACTACCGCACGAGTCTGGCGGCGATTGTTGATGGGAGCCCTTGAGAAGGACTCCTGTCTTTTTGAATTAAGGTCCTGCGGGACCTGCTCATTTACTTCCTCGGAGTAAGGGAGTGAATGGAAACTGCGTTCCGGGGATAACGACCCGAAACGGTTAGAGACGGTAGTCAGCACCGCCTGCTTCTTGATTGCTGGTCGCCGTTGTCCGGACGACCAGGTAGAATTGTTAACTTGGAGGGCTTGACGAGCGGCCTCCAGAGTTGGGATAGTACCGTTGCGACGGTACTCCTTAACCAGTGCATTAGAAACATAGCGTTGAAGACGCTGAGTTGGTGATGTCATCCTCAGAGCGGATGACGTTCCAGCAGGAGTAGCAGCATTGGTTTTCACAGCAGCAGACCTCACAGTAGAGGTGTTCACAGCAGCAGTATTCACAGGGGTGAATTTAAGGAAAGCCATTTTTTGCAGAAGATCTTGAGAAAAGAGTGCCTGTTCCATGTAGCAGACATAATCAAGATGAATCCGGCTACTGCATCTTTTGGATGATCATATGTCAATGATTTCCTTGTTGGCACAAGGGGCCTAACAGATAAGAAGAACATCACTTTATCTTGGTTAAGGATTCACGTCGGGTTCACCATTTTTGTTTCGCACGGAATCCGGGGATGACCTCCTGGACGGGAGATTCAAACGTTCCGATCGGTTTCTAACGGGTTTGTTCGTAGAACCGGAAACATCCAATGATTCCACATCCGTTGGGACCTACTTTCCAAAGGCAGGCGCTCATTAGCTTGTGGACTGATGAGACTTAGGAATTTGCATTGGTCGAGAGGATGGGAGGTCGGACTCATCACACCTTTTTTGAGGGGAATTATTGTCTACTCCGGGACTCTCTTTATAGATTTATGTTATGTTCGTGAATCCTTATTACATTACCAAGTATAAAATGAGATTTCCTTTAGTTTTAACAATCAATGATTAAATATGCAAGAAATTTAGAGAATCTTTTATATGTATTCGAGGTTCTTCATTGATAGAGAATCATCTATATTTGTTTATAGATTCTTGGTCAATGGTATCCTTCAAAACATTTATATAAAAAGTCTCTTGGTCATTTTATGATGACCAGGCTAGTTTTAAAGCCACTCAGTGTGGCACTTGATGTTTATTGTCATTCAGAAGGACAGAGATTATCTCAATGTTGGGATCGAACCCATAAATGGGCTACCTACGTATCCTTTGTTTTGGAAAAGGAATCAGAACCCACGTAGTTCGAGTAATGGGGTATGATGTTTATGATTGATGGCTCAAAGATGAATGTCATAATTACTTTTACACTCTAAGCTCACGTGAGTCATGCTCGGTGTGAGAAACAAGAGGTATTGGTAAAATTTAGACAATTGTGCCATGAAAGATGCAATCATAAGAATTTGTTTGGGGCTTATGTATGGATGACTGCCCAGATAGATGAAGGTTTAGGATTTACTTTTAGGGAGAAAATCCATGAACAGGGTCCACAAAGTTATATGTGCTTCATGGAGATTTGAATACTCTAATCTTGGGGCTTACTCCTAAGAAGTATGCTCAAAATTGGGAATTTGATTGGGGCTTACTCCTGAGGAGGATGCCCAAGATTTATGACTAGGACTTATTCCTGAGAAGGAAGCCCAGGTTAGGGGACTTGGGGCTTACTCCTGAAGAGGAAGCCCAAGATTATGACTGAGTCTTATTCCTGAAAAGGAGACCCAGCTTAGAGGACTTTGATTGGGGCTTACTCCTAAGGAGGATGCCCAGATCAAAGGTTTTATAACTGGGGATTATTCCTAAAAAGGAGACCCAGGTTAGGGATTAAGGTTTGGGGCTTACTCCTGAGGAGGATGCCCAAGATTGGGAACTTGATTGGGGCTTACTCCTGAGGAGGATGCCCAGATCAAAGGTTTTATAACTGGGGATTATTCCTGAAAAGGAGACCCAGGTTAGGATTCTCTCATCTTAAAGGATGAGGTTGAATGAATGAACTCTCAATCTTTGGTGACATAAAGATGTTTAAATCACTAGGTTTTGAGAGATATTTCACAGAATTCCTTTCAGATAAGGATGTCAAATCAAGAAATCATGCCATAAATGGCTTTGAAGAGTATCTTGAAGACTGAATCTTGAAGAGGAAAGGTGAAATGGTTGAAGAGGGGTAAAAATGGACAATATGGGCACCCAAAAAGATAGGGGTGCGCAAGTCTTGAAAGGCGCGCAAGTCCTGCGGCGGCGTGCAAGTATTGGTCGCGCAAGTATACTTGCGCGACATGAGGGGTACTTGCGCGATTTTCAACCAGCATTGAAATACTTGAGCGACTCTTTATTAAACCCTTTACCATCCTCTTGAGGTTCTTCCAGAAGAGGGACGCGCAAGTTATATTGAAGGAATTAAGTCGGCGCGCAAGTGTTTGATAAGTTTCAACACTTAGGCCTTCCTTCTTCTCTTTAGATCTTCCATTCTAGGTAAGAAATTACCTTAGAAGTGTTCTGGAAGCTTTGAGAAGAGACTTGGGCGTCAGGAGCTTCAATCCGAGTTTCTGGAAAAAGATCCTCTCGAATGGGGGGCCCACAAGGTCTATTTATAGGCAAAAGAAGACCCCGGGCGGTTACCAAGCGGTTACCACATATGTCGCGCAAGTCCCTTGCACGACCATGAGGAGTAAGTATTGAGGCGGCGCGCAAGTGTACTTGCGCGACCAAGAGGGAACTTGCGCGACCTATGGACAATGTTCTCCTTTTTTATCCCTTTGTCGATTTTTGATGTTTATTCAAAGGATTAATCACTTTGAGCTCAGATATTCCCTTTTCCGATCATTAGATTCTGTGACGAAAGGAGCGTCAACAAAGATACAAGAATTGTCTCTGGGAAGTGATTTCTTAGTAGATGAAAATGATTTTGGTGTTTTCTTTTCATGGTTAGATGAAAAGATTTATGATATTCCAAATTGATCCAAAAATTAATTTCATATTTATATAAACATAAATGTATACCATGGAATTACTGAAAATGTTTTTCATAGAAAATGAAAAATAATTCCAAACACCCATTTTAGTTGGAACCAAGTTATGCAAGGATGAATATGGAAGTAGTGTTAACCATCAATAATTAAGGATAAATATTGTTAATCTTATTATTCATATAACTTCAACACCAAATGTAACTTATATAGGGACTCTATATACTCTATTATATATTGATTTTAATGAGTCACCCTTTTTGGTGACTAATATATTATAAGACTTGTAAAAGGATATTTAATCTATGGTATTTTTTATAGATACATTATTTATCTTAATATATTGTGATTCATAAATTATGATTGGGAAGGTGACTATAAATATAGTTATTTACCTTTAAGAGGAAATTTCCTGGAAATTTTAGGGAAGTACAATCAGTATATTTTAATATTGATACCAAAAAACCTCTGAAAATTTCATACGATAATCAATGTTTTATAGGGATGTTTAAAATCATAGTACAACATTCCATATCAAAACTTATTGATATCAGTTATTATTTTATCAAAAAAATGTGGTATATACAGATATAAATCCCGAATAAATTTCTATAGAAAATCTTATTTAATATATCCACACCAAATATATACCATGAGTGATGATTGTGGTACTAAGGATGAAACTACATAATTATCCATCTCCCATAACTTGAGTACTACAAAGAGGTATCTCTTTGTTCCATAATATATTTTGGGTTATGAGATAACATGATGAGAATTGATGGATAATTAGTTGTTATCTGTGAGCTCATTAAATTCAATGATGACATAGATAAGTGCATACCATGAGGGGAATCCAAATTTAGTGAGGAGGTCTCTATAATAAGTTAATATGAATCCATAATTTTAAATAAATCCTTTTAAAAATGGAATTTATTGTTACAAGATTCTATTTTATAAATGAAAATTTCTAAGCATGATATTACATGAATAGTAATTTAAAGGAAAAAATAAATCCTTTGTTCTATCTCTTTTTTTTATACACGGTAAGACCCCAAAGGATTATACCAGAACAAATAAAGGTACCCTTAAAAGGAACCATTTGGTACCAACCCTCTCTAAAAAATACAGTGATGAATATAAGTGTGTTTTCAATTGATAATGAAAATATGAGAATTTACCCAAATAGAAAACATTATACTTGATTATCAATAAGGATGAGAAATATAGTATCAATCCAAGTACACATATTGATATTTGAGGATTAGTATTGAAAACAAATTCAGATGGGGGGATTAATGTATCCATGTATGAATTGATTTTTTTGAAAATTTCAATATATATCATTTTTATGCTTAAAGTATTTCATAAGGATAATGAATTGGATTTTATTATTTATATAGAGTCCAGGTAATTAAACATGTGGATTAATATTATTCCATTTCAATGTAATTGGAATGTGAGGATACTAGCGAAGAATTAAATAAAATTGTTTAAAGATCTAGTGGTATATTTAATAGTGATGATTTTTGAACTAATCTTGAATTTTTTTTGAAAATAAATTGTTCGAAGTGAAAAAAAATTGTAACACATTAATCATTTCTTTTTTTGGGTAAATAATATTTAAATAAGGAATTTCACAATATACAGAGTTTTTGATTGAGAGAGAAGGATTACATATCCCTATCTGATTGCAAGAGATCAATATATTACTATCTGTATCTGTATGTTTTGGATTTCACATTATATGAGATATTTGATATGTGTTTTTTGAATTAGATTACACCAAAACATTTTCCAACCAGTTTTTTGACCATGAGACCCATGTATAACATCTATTTAGATTGGAAAAAAAATTACCACGACCAAATAGTATTATGGCACACTGTGAATGTGGGATGGCATAACTCCTTTATAGAGATGGGTTTCCTTAGACCCACTAGAACGCACATGTTAGAACACATATGGATGGTCTAGGGAGATGATGGGCCAACAGAGGTGTGTAATGACCTATATAGTATGTGTGGTGTCTTGTGGGTGTTGATCCGATACCACCCTAACATAAATAACAACTGACCTAAAATCATTTATTAATTACTCCTCAGCCAAGCATTACTTCTATATGGTAATAAAGAGATACATTATTGATTCTCTATATTATTAATATACTGAAATTCCATTTTACATCTGATATAAAAAATCAAAGCCATCTGATCGTGTTGTGATCACCTTCATGATTCATCATCATTGAGGGTGTTAGCAGTGGACGAGTAATCCACCAATAACGAGGCCCAAAGATCAGATAAATACATGGTGTTTTAATCGAGCTTTACCTATCATAATTCTGAGTTTACTACCATTTTCTTATTATTGATATCAACATCATTTATTAATTTCATGAACTTTGGAATGTTTGATATCTATAAAATGGTGTATCTATCACGATGATTTAAAAAAAATATCAGACTATGATCTTTAATAAATTAAATGTTGTATTTAATTTATAGGTGACATCAATATATCAAATTCATTAAATTACACATACATGGATGAAAATAAAATTATTGGGAATGATTTTTATATATAGTAGTTATAGAAATAATTATCATAGATGATATTAGGAAGGAATTCATGTTTTCAATTATGTGAGTACCTATACATATATATTTTTAGTATAGAACGACATATCCATTTGTATAAGTAAACCCCAAAACTGGTGTTTCAAACTTTCCATTTTTCTTTATAACTAAATATTTTACATTTATAAATGGATTAAGGTATGTTTCATGTAAAAATTTATATTGAGGAGCTTCATTTATCAAATTGTGTTATATAGGCAAGTGAATGATGACGTGAAAATATGATTTTGATGTTTATGCTGGGTAATATGTGATTTTCGGGAATCATAGAAGTTCAAAATGTTACTTGAATATAAAGGAAATAAAATAGGTGATCATGAAGATTAATTACATGAATTTTTTATCCACTTTAGTGAATTAAGATTCCAATATTTTCATTATTCAATGAGATCTCAAAATAGTCAAGAGGAATGGACTCAGATTTGATATTGGAAGAAAAGTTTTTATAAAATAATGATATTAATATAGTGGTTTTTTAGGTAGGGATGCTGATACTCTGGATACTTGAGAGAGAGAGAGAGAGATCACTAGAGACAAAAATTTCTCTAATGATTCATTTATGTATAGCAGAAGGTGGAATGAGTGTATCATGTACACAAAAAGAGATAACCATATACTATCCTCATCACATGATAGTGATATTAATAAATTTTTCTTAGTGATTATGGAATGGATATTCTATAATGAAATACTGATTTTTTAAAAGGCATTGATAATCTATGAAATTGGTCTGGTGTGATTCTGCTTTTTTGATAATGAGAAAGTATGAGGAGAATCAAGTGGGAAATAATTATAAGAACATATGAAGAATGAAGAGTGAGAAATAAAATAGTGAAGAAGACCCACTACCTTTCTTTTTAGTAATATTCAATAATTGATAATATTATATTCAAAATATCTTGAAGACTTAAAAGAAATATCATCATAAAAAATTAAAGAAGTATATAAAATATTGATGTGATCATACATGTGTTATTGGAAATTAGTTTGTTTACGGAAGTGTGAAATAATTTTTTTATTTGAACTCTAGCTAGTATAGTGTTACTATAATCTATTAAATGATTTTACTATATAACCTATTTTCATTATAGTTTGGAATATACTATTGCAGCATGTAACCAATCCCAACAAGAATTAAACTCACATTTAGAATAAATTCAACAAAAATATTACTTCTTGTGATATTTTATGTGTTTAACAAATTTTGAGTAATCATAAGAGTATATGAAATTCTAATAATTAAATAGATCTTATTTTCAAAGAAATAAATTTTTTAAAAATAACCAATAATTCAAACTCCTTTATTAGTGGGGAAACAATTACCAGAGTACTATAAAAAATATAAAAAATATATATAATATGATAAAAAATGACCTATAATAAATTTAAAATATAAGAAAATTTTTCCAAAGGAGAAGTCTCATATACTAATTTTCATTATTCAAGAAGATAGGTTTATGTATATAATGAGTCTGAAATATGTTGCAG
Source organism: Viscum album (assembly GCA_963277665.1). NCBI lineage: Eukaryota > Viridiplantae > Streptophyta > Magnoliopsida > Santalales > Viscaceae > Viscum > Viscum album. Next base: position 860,921,999 of record OY728123.1, on the reverse strand, counting down.
GATTTCATATAAATACTTTCTATGTTATACAAGTTTAACATTGTTCACATAATTGTTTATTATCCATCTTTTAATTTATTTTATTGGATATAACATACTATCAATTTAATTAAATTATGATATTATGAATATTACATATTATTACTATAATATTGTTGCCATGTTTAAACCATGATTCCCCCAATTGTAAATTTTTTTGTACTTAGTGTTTGATATCAACCCATCTTATGATTCGATTTCCTAAGTCTATGAAAAAAATAATTAAAAATGATATGTCTAAAGGAAAATCATTTGTTTATAATTTATGGGATGTGTTGAAGTCTTTTTATGGATTAATTAGTTTCTAATAGTGGAAAAATATTCAATATTTAAGAAATAACATGGGATTTATTCATTTCTATTTTTTTCCTATTTCTTAAAATATTTGAACCTTAATGTTATTGAAATGTATGTAATGAAATATATTCTTTATGACATGTAATTATATGATAGATGTTTCTTGGATTTTTTATCTATTATCAAAGCCTTTACGTAATGTATGTGATTTTTGGTATTAGATATAATGCCCCAAACTTAAACATTACATAATCATGAGTTATGATAATATTTAACATTAATGATCTTTGTAGGTTTATATTTTTAGAGAATTAGGCCATAAAAATTAAATTACATCTCAAATATTACAAATTAGACACTTCTAATCTAACCAATTTTTTTTCACATCAATAAAACTCATTAAATAAAATAATAATTATTTTCTTGATAAAAATATTCTTGAATTATTCCCTTCTCTTATACATCATTATACCATATGAAAAACATTACAAAAACATGGGATGATCATAAAAATCTCGAAAAAGGATATAAAACAAGGGAAGAAAACATAAGTCCATGATTACATACAAATAAATATATCATAGTTTTCAATCATAAAACATATTCCTTTTAGCATACATCATGAAATCATAAGATTTATGAATATCACATTGAAATTATAAATCATTATGTTAACTTTTGGCATCCATAACGTACATGCATTTTATCATTAAGAGATACGTAGGGAGTTATGTTTGGAATACGAATCACATTATATTCCCAAAATATCTTAGGATAAACATTAACATTTACCTCCATCATGTTACCCAATGCATTGTGGAGCAATCTCGGGATCACCCAACCTAGGATTATCACAGAACCATCCGTATTTTGTATATCAAGTAACCACCTATAAAATTTCCATGTAACATAACATAATCCTAAAACATAAATTATTTAACTTATCAACATTTCACTCATCAAACAAAATTAATAAATTCATGATATTTAAATATTCTACACATTTCCAAAACCATTTAAAACATTTAATAAAGATATTTTTGAATCATAGTGTCCCATACCACATTGAAACATTTAAATGAAATTTTAGAGTTATACTTTTAAAACATATATGTACATATAAATATATCCTTAAAAAGATTTTTTTAAACATAGAAATTAATAAGAAGGGCTTATAAGAATAAATCGTTAATATAGTGAACCATTCCTTTTACAAAAAACATTTCATGATTTTAAACATAATTAATCATCAGAGTATAAGCCAAGGATCGTTAAGTCTAGGTTCTTGGACGACTAGGTACATATAACATAAAACATGGGACTAATAAAATTATTTATTTAATCTCCATAAAGAGGTTATATCTTCCTTTTATCTCTTACATCTGCATAGGGTACCTTGGGGAACACATGAAAAAAGGGATGAGATAAAAATCCTAGTAAAGGAATGAACATAAGGATACATCTCAAGCATATGAGTTAGGAGGCATGACATAATGATTTCCAAATAATGAAACTTATAAAATCATTTAATATAAGAATGGTATCATATAAACATGGAATCATATAAATGTGGTATAATCATAAATCATATATTTAGTACAGGTCAAGGATATTCGCCAATCCCATTTCCCATTTTAGTACGGGTGAAGGCTAACCGCAAATCCCGTTTCACATCACATATCATGAGACTTAACCTTACCCAATTCATTGGAGCGCTATTTGGGTGCACCCATATTGACATATTCATGAATATTCATTCCACATAAATAATCTTTCCACATAAATAATCATACATAATCAACCATACATAAACATAAGGGTACCCATGGAAGGAATTGGGTATCACAATCCTGACATAAAACATAACCAATGGGCATATCACGAAAGTGTCCATGAATGGAAAGGATTAGAACATACATGGACATTCATAGGGTAAAATAGGCATATAAAATGGTATGTGTTGTCAAATATAAGTGACAACATATTACAAATGTATTTTATAAACATTATCACTAAAAACAATTTGTCAAGTTTTAAGGAAAACACTCTAGAGATTTTCATATAGAAAAGAGGAAATTATTTTTTATAAAACCAGAATTGAACCAAGAAGGATTTAATAATTAAAATACTGATTTTATAAAAAAAATTGTTTTAAAAAATAGGATAATGTTCACTTTAACTTTGGGTAAAAATTTGGGAAGGCCCCTTAAAACAAGTTTGCTTATCGGAATGTTTTAAGGAGGGAATCATTAAAAATAATGTATATCCCAGAAAGAATGTGATGAAAGGGTCTTGATATAATAATATTGTACAAATAACCATAAGTCATAAGTCTCACATAAATATATAAGACAACACCATTTTGAAAGAAAGATAAGGCAACTCGAAAGAACAAAGAGGGTTCGGGTAGAATTCGTTACAATTTTATCGGCATGGTGTCGGGTGTAACCAATAGGGATTGATGAGAGAGAAATGGGGTTTCTCATCACTTTTAAATCCAGAGGGAAGTGTGGGGGAATTTATTAAACATAACCCATAATATTCTAGTACACATAGAAAGGCATTGTATAGAGGACAATCTTGATTAAGAGAGAAAATGGAGAGGATCCCAAACCTTTAATCTGTTGGTGTTTTCCACTTGTTATTAATTACCTGAATAAAAAAATTAGGATTATTAATTAATAAGTCCAGAACCTTTTTTTATGTAATTTATTTATTATGACCCATTTTAGTTCATTCAAATCCTTTTGATTAGTTTTAAGGTTCAATTTCATTGTTCGGGCTCGTTTGTTTACTTGGCTTTATAAGATCATTTCACTTATATTCAAGTTTGGATTATATGAAAGATGAAAGTGGTTGTCTGGAATTTAAGATATATTCTATATTTAATATCCAGTAGATTACATGGTTTTAATTTTAATTAGTTTACTTAGAGGGACGTCAAATTATTATATATATAACCTTATTGATAACCATTTTTGTTAATTAGTGGATTTGATTACAAAGAATGTGTTTTTCTTTATAACTTAATTCCATTTGAACCAAAGGATTAAAGAACCAAAAATACAATATATTACATATATAATAATCTGGATCAACCATAACATAAATGGTTTCATGAACAGAATTAAAGACAATAATAGAAATTGATAAACCGCTGTCCTTGAATGTGCTAAATTAGCACATCTCAAACGGTGCTTTCATTTCATTCAAATAAAAGGGTGGGGAAAGGAGAAAAGAAAAAGAAATATACCAATATAAGGAAGAAATTATAGTACATTTATGTTACTGGATTTGTCATACTATTATGGTGAAGGGAGGTGAGGAAATAAATAAAAAGAAAAGAACTTAAAAGAAAAGAAGAAAATTGGGAAGATGAATTTACCTCTTCAGACTTCCTGCTTTGAGAACCTCTTAAGGGGAGATGTTTTTGTATTTTGAGGAGTCGGAGAGATTTTGGTCATGGGGGAGGAACTTGGAGAGATATTTGGGTAGAAATTATAGAAGGCTTTGAGCTTGAGATGAGTGGAGAGAAGATGGAGTGAAGGGGGGGGGGGTTTTATAGTGGAGGAGAGGTGGGATTTTATGATATTATAATCCTTAATTTATTATTTCTTTACAAGACAAAGAATAGTAAGTATTCCATGACCAAGAATATAAAATGGGTCTTGTGAATTCGAACCAAGTGGTCTTACATCAGCAGAGCATCATCGATGACTCAATTAATCTATTATATAGATCTTATTGTGAATTACCAGATTCTACTATTCATAAAAAATTCAAGTATTTCAGAAAACTCCCAAAAATTCTCCCTAACCATTTTTTGACATGTAGAATCCAAAAATTAATTCCATTTTTCAAAAATAATTTTCTAAATATTATTATTTTAATATTTAATTTAAATAATAATTTATTATCAAAACCAGTTTTAAAACATTAATTAACTTATTCTAAAATATAGGTATATTGTACTTCCAACTTAAATATTATTTTAAAACCACTATAGGTGAGGTTAATATCTATTAGTGAATATCAATATTCATAGTGGTTGGTTATAATTCATTAGGGTGGGTTACTATTCACCAAAAATTTATTTTTGTTTTATTAGACTCAAAAAAACATCATCAATCCAACTGTGTATGTCAGATTTCCAAAATTCCAAACACAAAGTGACAAACTTAAGATTAAAGGTCACTTATCACTTAGTATTACATTATTGATTGATTTTATGGAATATTTGTAAGAAGGGAATTTCCATTAAAAACATTGGGTTGTTACATTCTTCCCCCCTTAAGAAATGTCACCCTTGAAATTTCATTTGACATCCTAGGCCAAAAACAGATGTGGGTACTTTTCCTTCATTGATTCCTCCAGTTCTCAGGTTGCTTTTTCAAACTTATGGTTCCTCCAAAAAACTTTGAAAAGATGGGTTGTCTTGTTGCGTAGAACCTTATCTCTCCGATCCAGAATCTTTACTGGCTGCTCCTCATTGGAGAGATCATCTTCCGGCTACACCACCTCTGAGTTTAGTACATATAAGGGATCAGGTATGTACTTCCCCAAGAGTGATACATGGAAAAAATCCTGAACTCGAGACATATTCAATGGAAGTGAAAGCTGATAAGACACATCTCATATGCAGTCAAGGATCTCAAAGGATCCAATTTACCTTGGGCTTAGCTTCCATTTTTTCCGGAATTGCATGACTCTCTTCCATGGAGATATTCTAAGAAAGACATTATCTCCAACGTCGAACTCCAAGTCCGTTAAATGGTTGTCAACATAGCTCTTTTTCTAACTTTGAGCTCCTTTGATGTGTTTCTGGATGACTTGATCCTACTCTGTCATCTCTTGAGCAAAATCAGATCCAAGTAGCTTTCTTTCTTCAAATTCATCCCAAAATGATGGAGTTCTACATCGCTTTACATATAGAGCTTCATATGGAGCCATCTGAATACTCGATTGGAAGCTATTTTTGTATGAGAACTCAACCAAATAGTAGATGCTGATCCCATCCACCTTTGAATTCTAGAGAGCAGGCTCTAAGCATATCTTCAAGCATCTGAAAAGTTCTTTCAGACTAGCCATCAGTTTGGGGATGATAGGCTGTGATGAAATTTAATTTAGTACTCAAATAATGTTGAAAGCTCTTCCAGAATCTATATTTGAACCTTATTCATGATCAGAGACAATTGAGAGTGGAACATCGTGCGGTCTCACCACTTCCTTCACATATAACGTTGAAAGTTGTTCAAGAATAGATCTTCCCGAATAGCGATGAAATGGGATGTCTTGGTGAGTCGGTCAACCACAACCCATATCTCATTATTTCCTTTCGACGTATTTAGGAGACCCATGAAAAAGTCCATAGTACCATTTTCCCATTTCCACATGTGTATAGGCAATGGATTCATCATACCTTTGGACTTTTGTCGCTCATCATTAACTTGATGACATACCAATCACCTTGATATATATTGCGCACTCTCTTTCTTCATGTTATCCCACCAGATGTGTTCTCGGATATCACGATAAATTTTGGTACTCCCAGGATGGATAGAGAAGGTCGAGCTATGTGAATCATTCAATAGATCCTTCTTTATCTCGGGATCAGATGTTACACATAATCGTGTCCCAAATCGTACAAATATTTCCTCATCAATTTTGAAATTTGAGGATTTCCCATTTTTAACAGCTTCCACACTTTTTTGAATTTCCACATCCTTTCTTTGAGAAAACTTTATTTTCTCCATGAGGGATGGTTGAGAGATCATTTGAGAAAGGTTTGATGATGTTCCTCCCTTAATGATTCCCATGTCCATCCTTTACAAATCGAAGAAGGATGGATCCTTTTCAATTCCCATCATTGATAAAGATGCTGGATCCATTCTACTTAGAGCATCCGCCACCTTGTTTGCCTTACCGGGATAGTAGTGGATTGAGCAGTCATAATCCTTGATGAGCTCTATCCATCTTCATTGGTGAATATTATGCTCTTTCTGTGTGAATATATATTTGAGACTGTTGTGGTCAGAATATATCTCAAATGTTTCCCCACAGAGATAATGACAACAGATTTTCAACGCAAAGATCAAAACTACTTACTCCAGATCATGCATGGGATAGTTTTTCTCATGGATTTTCAGCTTCCTTGAGGCATAGGCTATCACTTTATCATTTTGAATTATCACAAATCCTATGTCTTTCTTAGAATCATAAATATACACTACAAAGAGTTCTCCACTTGAAGGGAGTGTGAGTCCTGGCGTAGTGATAAGCCTCTTTTTCAACTCCTTAAAACAGTCATCACATTCCTGTGTCCAGACGAACTTTACCCCCTTCCGTGTTGGCTTGGTCATTGGGTTTGATAATCATGAAAATTTCTTCATGATTTGTCGATAATACTCAGCTAGACCTAAAAAGTTGCTAATATCTATTACAGAAGTTTGCCTCATCCACTCTTCAATTACTTTCGTCTTGGAAGGGTCCACAGATATCCCTTTCCTGGTGATAACATGCCCTATGAATGATACTTCCTCCATCCATAACTCACATTTAATCTACTTTGAATACAACTTCTCCCTTTACAATACCTTCAACACAGTTTCCAAATGCCCTCATTTTCCTCCTTGCTCTTAGAGTATATCAGAATATCATCCATAGAGACCACCACAAATTTTTTGAGGTAATCTCTAAATACTATATTCATTAATTCCATTAAAATTGCGGGAGCATTAGGGAGTCCGAAGGGAATCACTATGAACTCATAGTGTCCATACCTCATTAGAATGGTAGTCTGTGGAATATCTTCCTTCCTTACCTTTAGTTGGTGATATCCTTACCGAAGGTCCAACTTAGATAAATAACTAGCCCCACGAAGCTGATCGAACAAGTCATCTATCTGTGGAAGTGGATACTTGTTATTTACAGTGATTTTATTGAGCTCATGATAATCAATGAAGAGGTGCATTGATCCATCCTTCATCTTGACGAAGAGGAATGAAGCACCCCATAGTGAAGCACTCGGGTGTAGAAAACCCTTCTCTATATTCTCTTGTAACTACTTCTTCATCTCTTCCAGCTCTATGGTGGCCATTCTGTAAGGTGTCTTTGAGACTGGAAGTGATCCAAGGATAAGTTCAATTCAGAACTCAACCTCTCTGTCAAGAGGAAGACCAGGAAACTCTTCGGGGAATACATCAGTGTAATCCCTCATGATGAGAATGTCTTCAAGCATGATTCTATCCTTTGTCTCAATATTTTGAGATAGATATGAATGCTCATATGGAAGAAATATCCATACATGAGACGATGCTTCTAAAGGAGACTCATATTCCTCCTTGCACTTATAATGAATTAGAGGATGCTTCGGGATGTGAATAGTAATCTCCCTTACCCGACAATTGATATTGGCCTTGTATAAAGATAGCCAATCCATGCCCAGGATAGCATCAGACTCCACTAAAGAAAGTATGAAAAGATTTGCTGGGAGGTTCAGTCTACAAACATTAACTAGGGAGGAGTTATAAACCATGGATGCAATAATTTCCCCATTTTCTGTTCTCACTGATAACTTTTCCTCCAAATTTTTTGGTGGTGTTTAAATAGTTCTACTAAACTTGCAAGATATGAAAGAATGCATAGAACCGGAATCAAATAGTATGTTTTCTATTCTTTAATGAATAACAATAGTACGTGTCACCACATCATTTTCCGGATCCACCTCAGTAGTAGTGGTAGCATAAGCCCTTCCTTGTTTCCTTGGAGGTTGTTTCTGATTTCCTCCGACAACCATCAGCTTAGGGAAATTGTTCGAATAATGCCCAAGATCCTTTCAGTTAAAACACTGCACTGCAGGATGCGTGTTGATCTGATCTTTCCATTCTTCTTCAACATTAGCAGGATTTTTCGTATCCCTTCGGCAGTTCTTGGCCAGATGACCAAACTTTCTACATTTGAAGCAATTCCTAGTTCCCTTGAGACAATCACCAAGATGCTTCTTCCCACAATTCTTACAAAGGGGAGAGTAAGTCTTTATTCCCTCATGGGATTTGTTTGATGAACCACCCATGTTTTTCTCCATTTTTCGCTTCTTTCACTAGGCCCATGAGACCACTGAGAGTCTCAAATATCCAATTCAACCTTGAAGAAACAACGGACAATCTCCTCATATATGTCAAATTCTCAAACCGCCAACACTTTTCGTAGACTCAAATTTAGTCCACTAATGAAGAGATCCACCTTATTTCCGGTGTTCATGACAAATCCAGAGGCGTACCTTGAATGAAATGTATTGTTCGGTTCATATTCCCTGATGGACTCATCTTATTTCTACTTGAGTCCAAGGAACTCTCTTTCCATCTTGAGATAGAGGGTTCGAGGGAAATATTTGTTGAAAAACAACCTCTTCAATTCCTCCCAATCTGTGGAATCAATTTCCTATGGGGACTCTGTATTCTTGAATAGTGTCCACCACTAATCAGCTTCCCCATCAAAATGATAGGCTTCCAGTACAACTTTCCTTCTTCCGAGCACTGGAGGATAGTCAAAATAATTTCAATGGAGTAAAACCATTGTTCTGCAAGGAGGGGATCATAAGACCTGCTAAACGTGGGAGGAATTTTCTGTATTAAGGATTCTACAGAAACTTTATCTTACCTTGGAGGAGGGGGACGTTACACCTGATTGAAGTTATTATTCATAACTCGAGCCAGCTGAGCAAGTAATTCCATGATATTTTGAGCACCCGCTTCCATCACATCAGGCATTTCCTTAAAGAAATCATTCCATTTCCTATCACATTGGTTGTTGGAATGTGTTATTTTATTTCCCGCCATTAACTAATAAAAAGAACGTATAATTAGAGGTCTTGAATACTTAAATATTGAGCATAAAAAGGAAACATTGAACATTAAAGGATAAACTTATAAAGAAGAAGTACATCCTAAATTTTCATTCCTTAGGTTTATATATAGGTTATCCTAGATCTATTTCTTAACTTATATTCTTATGGTCTTTTTTCCCTTAATAATGGTTTGTACTAAGCTCATGAATCTACCGAAGCATATCCCCCGGGAGTGTCATAACCAAGAGTGCAGCAAGGCCTGTTATCATGCACCAGTTCCCATTTGAGTCTAGCTCAAAGCAGTGTTTTTGGGTTTTACCCCTAGATACATATGTGCCAGAGCTGCCTCTGCCTCCTCATATCTAGGCAGGGATGTATTTTCATGATAAACCACTTACTCTATACTCACCAAAATTTAGGACTATTTTATTACACTTAGTCTCATACATAAGGTTCTCACTATGGTGATATTTTCCTAATCTCCCAAAATAACTAGACCATCCTTCGATACCAACTATAGTGACTCGAGCATTTTACATAAAACATTTCATGATTTTAAGAATAATTAATCATCAGAGTACAAGCTAAGGATCGTTAAGTCTAGTGTCATGGAGGACTAGGAACATATAACATAAAACATGGGACTAAAAAACTTCTTTATTTATTATCCATAAAGAGATTCTAACTTCCTTTGAGCTCTTACATCAGCATAGGGTAACCTAGGGAATACATGAACCAAGGGATGAGCTAAAAAGCATAGTAAAGGAATGAACATAATGATACATATCAAGCACATGAGTTAGGAGGCATGAAATAATGATATCCAAAGCATGATACTTATAAAATCATTTAATATGAGCATGGGATCATATAAACATGGAATCATATAAATTTTTTAGAATCATAAATCATTTCTTTATTACGGGTCAAGGCTAACCGCCAATCCCGTTTCCCATTTTAGTATGGGTCAAGGCTAACTGCCAATCCCGTTTCACATCGCATCTCATGAGACTTAACTTTACCCTATGCATTGGAGAGATATCTGGGCACACCCATATCAACATATTCATGAATATTCTTTCAAAATAAATAATATGGCCATGTAATTAATCATACATAATCAACCATACATAAACATAAGGGTACCCATGGAAAGAATTGGGTACCACAATCATGACATAAAACATATCCAATGGGTGTATAATGAAAGTGTCCATGAATGGAAAGGATTAGAACATATATTGAAATTAATAGGGTGAAAATAGGAATATAACATGGTAAGTGGTGTCAAATATAAGTGAGAACATATTAAAAATGTATTTTAGAAACATTAGCATTAAAACATTTTTGTGCGGTTTTAAGGAAAACACTCAAGAGCTTTTCAAATAGAAAAGAAGACATTATTTTATATAAAACCATAATTGAACCAAAAAGGTTTTAATAATAAAAATACTTATTTTATAAATAAAATGGTGTTTTAATACATAGGATAGAGTGCACTTGAAATTTGGGTAAAAATTTGGGAAGTCCTCTTAAAACAGGTTTGCTTATTGGATTGTTCTAAGGAGGTAATCGTTCAAAATCATGTATATCCCAGAAAGAATGTGATGAAAGGGTATTGATATAATAATATTTTACAAATAACCATAATTCATAAGACTCACATAAATAGATAATATAAAACCATTTTGAAAGAAAGATAAGGCAACCTAAAAGAACAAAGAAGGTTCACGTAGAATTTGTTACAATTTTATCGGCTTAGTGTTGGGTGTAACCAAGAGGGATGCATGAGAGAGAAATGGGGATTATCATCACTTAAAAACCTAGATGTATGTGTGGTGGAGTTTATTAAAAATACCCCATCATTTTATAGTACACATAAAAAGGCATAGTATAGAGGACAATCTTGATTAAGAGAGAAACTGGAGAGGATCCCTTACCTTTAATCAGTTGGTGTTCTCCACTTGTTATCAATGACCTGAATAAAAAAATTAGGATTATTAATTAATAAGTCCAGAAACTCTTATATATTTAATTTATTTATTATGACCCTTTTTAGGTCATTCAAATCCTTTTTTATCAGTTATAAGGTTCAATTTCATTGTTCGGGCTCGTTGGTTTACTTGGCTTTAAAAGATCAGTTCACTTATATTCAAGTTTGCATTATATTCAAGGTGAAAGTGGTTGTAAAGAATTGTAGTCATATTATTTAGTTAATATCCATGAGATTACATGTTTTTAATTTTAATTAGGTTACATAGAGTGGAGTGAAATTATTATATATATAACCTTAGTGAAAACCGTTTTTTTAATCAGTGGATTTGATTTCAAAGAATGTGTTTTTATTTATAACTTAATTCCATTTGAACCAAATGATTAAAGAAAGAAAAATGGAATATATTAAATATATAATAATCTTGTTCAACCATAACAAAAATGGTTTCCTGACCAGAATTAAAGACAATAACATAAATTGATAAACTGTTGTCCTTGAATGTGCTAAATTAGCACATCTCAAACGGTGCATTCATTTCTTTCAAATAAAAGGGTGGGGAAAGGAGGGAAGATAAAGAAATATACCACTACAATGAAGAAATTACAGTACATGTATGTTACTGGATTTATCATACTATTATCGTGAATGTAGGTGAGGAAATAAATAAAATGAAAAGAAGTTAAAAGAAAAGAAGAAATTTGGGGAGAGGAATTTAACTCTTGAGACTTCCTCCTTTGAGAACCTCTTAAGGGGATAGATTTTGGTATTTTGAGGAGTCTGTGAACTTTTGTACGTGGGGGTGGACCTTGGGGAGATATTTGGGCTGAAATTAGGGAAGTCATGGAGATTGAGAGGAGTGGAGAGAAGAGGGGGTGAAGGGGGGTTTTATAGTGGAAGAGAGGAGGGATTTCATGATATTATAATCCGTAATTTTTAATTTCTTCACAAGAAAAATAATAGTAAGTATTCCATGACCAATAATAGTAAATTCGTCATGTGAATTCGAAACAAGTGGGATTAAATCAACAGAGCATCATCGATTACTCAATTAATCCATTATTTATAATTTATTGTGAATTATCTGATTCTACTATTCATAAAAAATTCAAGTATTTCAGAAAAATCCCAAAAATTCACCCTAACCATTTTTCAATGTATTTAATCCAAAAATGAAGTCCATTTTTTCAGAAATAATTTTCTAAATATGATTATTTTAATAATTAATTAAAATAATAATTTATTATCAAAACCAGTTTTAAAACATTCATTAACTTATTCTAAAATATAGGTATATCATACTTCCAACTTAAATATTATTTTTATACCACAACAGGTGAAGTTAATATTCATTAGGGTATATCAGTATTCATAAGGCTATGTTACTATTCATTAGTATAGGATACTATTCACCAAAAAAATTATTTGTGTTTTATTAGACTCCAAAAAACGTCTTGAACACAACGGTGTATGTCAGCTTTCCAAAATCCCAAACACAGAAGTGAAAAAACTTATGTTTAAAGGTCAATTTTCACTTAGTAGTTCATTATTATTTGATTTTGTGGCATATTTATAAGAATGTAATTTCCATGAAAAACATTGGGTCGTTACATTTAAAACATTTAAAATGATGTTTCAGTTAAGAGCCCTGTGACCCTTGAAAAACCTTTGAATAAAAATAATGAAAAAACAACATAAAAAACATTAAATATAACTAGAATATATAAATAAATGATATAAAATGTTAAAAGGGTTATATATAATCCTTATGGGATATTAAGGTGCACAATATCGAGATTAGCCACAATGAACTGATATCGAGACATAGTCCCTTACAAAGATCGTATCATTAGATTGAGGATAAATCAATGACCTAATTATGTGCGAAAATTATAAATAAAACAAATCTAATTGGATATTATGTGTATGAAAATAATAGGTCATTCAAACATATTCTTTTAAAAACAAAACCAATGGCATCGATATTTAACTCAAAGAATGGAGATTGAGCTAATGTTTCCCTTACAATGTTCATATAAATGAATTAAGAATTTATCAATGGAGTGATTATGTGTTTTAAAGGTATATGCAGACAATGGGAAGTTTAAATTAAAACATAAATAAACAAATAGTTATTCCACACATAATATTTTCATAATATAATGAACAATGTATGCGTAAAACCCAATGAGAGGAAATTGAATTTAGAAATTACCTTAAGAAAATTTGGCTGCCTAACAGGGTCACATAGAAATTCAAAATATAAGTTGATTAGAGATAAAATGGTCTCTCATCACTTGGACATGAAATTTAAACCAACATTAGAAAATATAAATTAAAAGAAAAAATATAAAATAAGACTTTGACTAAAAAATGAGGGTGAAAGGTTCCCTTACCCTGAGTCAGACTAGTCTCATTCTTTCATTATATTCATGAATAATAATATTAATTTATTTGATACTTGATTAAAACAAATTTATAGTTATTATTCCTTTCATGTAACTTATTTCTTTGTTATTACAATCATATAATTATTCATGTTCATATTAGTCAATTTGGTGATATTCTGTAATTGAGTTGAAAATGTACTTGTTATAAATAAAAATTGACCATCTGGTCAAAAGTCCGTTTTATCCAGAATAGTACTAATCATTTAAATATCATATATATCCAGTATATATGTATTTATAATATTCCATAATATTTTGAGATAAGAAATGAAATGCACCATTCATGGAGACAGTAATTCGTACGTACTCATGAATAGTACTTCCATTTATTTTTCAAATTTAAAGGAATCAAAACTAAATTATACATAGGTATATTATAATTCCAGTATAATATAATATTTTATATATAAAATTTAATTTCATTTACTCCATCCATTATAAGTTCCATGTATGTAATGAACGAGTCATATCACATTAAGGTGAGGTAGTCTGCACTTCCTCAAATAAAATTATTGTATTTACACATTATGGAATGCATAAAGGTATGATATAAATAAAAAATGAAGAATAATATTTACAATATAAATATAATATTTATCATATATTAAAAAAAATTCTATCATAATGGCTACCATGAGAGGTGGCAGGGGAAAATTGAAACTTCACAGTTTCGTGAGGCAGTAGTTCGACGTACACAGAAACTGTATGTTCATATCCATTAGATGGAGGTATGTGTATGATTAGTTAAAATAATTCTCATAAAAACATACTAGTATATTAAGGATACATTATTTTATTTAATTATATAATAATAAGAGAATAAGGATATGTGAAGGAAAATAAAGGAAAGGAACTTGAGAGAAGACATTACCTCCAAATCAGGTAACTTCTTTAGATTCGAGCCAAAAGGATTTCCTGAATTTCCTTCTTCACTAGGTATTTATTATTGGTGTAAGAGAGGGATTTTGGGAGCTTATTTTTGTAGACATTTTATGAGCCAAGATTCTTGAGAGGTGTTATTAATTGGGTAGATGTGATGGACTTTTATAAGAGGTGGGAGGGGCACTTTTGGAAGGTATTGAAATATTATTTTATATTAAAATTATGTTCGGTTGGAAAAGGTCCCAACTCGTTTATTTCAAATATAAGATGACTTAGGGTCAAAATAATTTTAACCAATAGGTTTTAGCCATTTTTAGGGAACAAAATTATCCTTATCTGTAACATTTAACCCTTAGTTAAAAACATTAACCATTACAATGTCTTCTTGGATATTCATAGTAAATGTTAACTATATATACTATAAAATTGTAATAGAACCATAATTGGATCAATATTTGTTTAAAATTATATAAGTTAATTTTCAAAATCTTATATTTTTAAGAATATTATAACATTTAATGAAATTTTATTTGTATTAAAAACTCATTTATGTCAATTTTGACACTATAAAGTAATTGATTGTTGTTAATGTGATAAAATTTTGATTCATTCAAAACAAAGGAATTAAATAAAATATAGTATTTCAATATCATCCATAAAGGTCTGGGATGGAATAAAAATAATCAAATTACAATTATTATTATTATTTAAAATATCATTTATTTGAATCATTTATTAATGAACCAGTCATTGCATCATCATTGTGTCCTAATTAAATTTTTTAATTCAATGTCTAAAAATTATAAATAAATAAAGATGTTGTAGGAAATATTTTTAGATATCTAATGACTATTTTTAGTCAAAGATAAAAATTATATATCCTCATATAAAAATTGTTTTATTAAAAGATACATGTTTATGTTATATTTCTCTTTACTTTAAATTAATTCTTATAAAATGCCACTGTCACACCCATGTGGCTCTATGGGGTCCCATAATCGACCCAATGATTCACATGGTTAAAAATATATCATCAAAAATGATTATGATACATATTAGGGTAATTTAGTATTAATATACTTTTATTTTTACCCTTATTTACAAGATTTCCCCTTTAAACATGTTAAATAAAATAATTACAGAAGTTACTATTCATAATGTCTAAATATAAATGCATCTATTCACAAAATTTGGACCTCCAGATTTAAATTATGGAATATATTTTTCCTAGTTCAAAACAAGGAAGTTTCATTAATTAATTTAAAATTAATTCACGTTGTCCAAACCAAAAGGTTGATTTTTAAGAAGTAATAACTATCAATAGACTAACATGTGTTTATGTCCAATTAAAATGTGAAAAAACCTCTAATTTTCATAATTGGAATAAATTATAAGAAAATATAATTATTCTTTAATACAAAATAAAATTTTAATCTAACTATATAAATAAATTAGATGAAAAATCTTTTTTGAATTAAAATGCCATATTTTTCACTATTAATTAAAAATGAACTTTATCAGAAAAATAAAAACATTTCATACAGAGTAAATTTTGATGTTCCACTTCTACAAAATAATTTTATTTTGTAAAATAGAACAAATAAATGTGACAAAAACTATATTTAAAAAGGGTTCCCTATAAATGGTGGTAAACAGTCCTTTTAAAAATATTAAAGTATTTCATGCATAAAATTAGATTCATTATTATTTTAAGCCTCTAACATTTATTAGATAAATATAAAAACATTTAAAAAACAAGTTTAATGACAATTTTGTTAGTTATTTTCATTTATTTCAATATAATGGCTAGGCATTAACTACCATTTTAAATAATAATAACATTATTGTATTATTTTTCGGTACAACTCAATGTTGTGTGCAATGTAAGATTTTAAAGAATCCAGTCTTTCTGTGTTGATTATGATATCAAAAAATAATACACTTTAATGTAAAAATAATATATTTTTCATAAATATTAATAGAATTGAAAAAGTATTATTCTATAAATACCACGGTCATTACATCAGATCTTGGAGTATGGTTATGGGGTGTTAAAAACACCGTTGTGTCTATTTTCTATAGAAATTTAAAACTAATTTGGTGTTTGAGAATTTTAGGAAATTTAAAATAGAGAAAGTGTAGGATGTTTAATGAATATTTTGAAAAAGGATTTAATATTTCAATTTATCAATGTCACATATGTATGAGGGTTTAAAAGGGTGGGATTTTGATTTGTTTAACATCTAGCTATTTTATGAATTTTTTGGTTGATTTCAATAAATTAGTTATTTTTAATTGGAATATGAATTTATAAGAGGGTGACTTTTTTATATAATTTAATCAGGACTTATGTTACCATTTCTTCTTTTATTCCCAAAAAAACCGTCTTAAGTATTTTTAGGAATGTTTGACTATTTTTTTAAGTTACAGTTGATCGATTTTATGAAGTTAATCTTATTGAGTATAACTCTATGTGTAACTTATTAGTTGTTTCCAATAAAAAAAATAATTTTGGATTATTATTTTCTTTTTGGAATGGTTTGATCCTTTTGTGTTTTGTGCGTACCTATGGTTGGTGAGGTTTTAATTTGGTTCCTTGATTATTAGATAAGAACATGGGTTTTCATCATATAAATAGTATAGATGTTATCAAATGGTGTTTTTTAAACTATGTGTGAATACCATGAGTGGTTTACGAGATGATAAGTCCTAGGATACCACCCTTTTATTCTAGAACAAGTGTTTGAACCCATTTTGTTTTAATAGTAATGTACATGGGTTTTCCTCTTCCTATTTTTATTCCATATTATTAGGTTTTGAGAGGATTGTCTCCAAATTTTAAGGTTTTTATTAATATAAATTTCTCATTTTATGGTGATTTTATGTAGTCCAAAGAGGTTTTCTGTGTCTTTTTGATTGAATCTTCAAGTTTGGTCATTTTGAAATATTTTGGGGAATGATTTTATCATTTTTATCCACTATGATTGTAGGTTCTTAAATGGTTAGGAGACACAATAATGGAAAAAACTTTATTTATTTCAATATTATCTACTAGATGATAGTATTATGTGAGGATTTTGGGGTGTTTAAACTATTTAAGATGATTCTAGTATATTTGTTTATATTTTTCATTATGAGTATTTATGATTATGTTTTTTCTTGTCGTTATTTCATCATTTGAAAATTATTTTAGTCGTCTTAGAATTCGATTACATTATATATATAGAATGTGTCATTTTTGGGACATGTTTCAAAACCCTACCTATATATATTTAATTAATTATTTATTTGTTCATTATTTTTAATCCTGACTTTCTTGCCCATATATTTTAATTTTTTGATATTATTTTTGGAAAATTTGTCCACCACTAGTTTAGAACATAGTTTGTTCTAACCCTTTTGATGTCATGTAAATGTGGTATATAATGTTTTTAATTATTTTTTTACAGTTGTAACATGGTTTATGAAATCAAGTTAGTCAACCATGTGATTTACCAGAAAAGGGATCATGATTTTGGTAAACCATGCAATAAAAATGTGATACGACCAGGTTCTTAAAAATTTGAAAATCCCAAAAATTCCCCACCTTATTTTTTCCTAATTCATAACCCCTATATCCTATATAAATTCTCTTATGACCCACAATTTGTTTCCCCTCCATAGGAATTTTTTTCCTCATATTTCCTCCTCCCGTTCCAAATTACTCATTCGATTTCCTTTGTATAT
This sequence comes from Viscum album, assembly GCA_963277665.1. NCBI lineage: Eukaryota > Viridiplantae > Streptophyta > Magnoliopsida > Santalales > Viscaceae > Viscum > Viscum album. The sequence goes on along the minus strand of OY728123.1, from coordinate 860,903,767 downwards.
TTATCCATGTAAGAAACCTTTTACCCCTCCATCCTCATCCTCCCCTTTCCCCATGTAATTTCCTCATCCCATTTTCTGTATACACTCAATGATGAACCCCAGGTGGGTTCTTAATATGATTTCATTGTGTTTATTTTTTTCTAGGGTGTTTTATGGTTCATTCGAACATTACTCTACCAATTGTTGGAGTATTTTCATCATTTCCCTTATCCCTAGGTAGGGATTTCCATGTTTTTATTTTTCCTTATCATTTATGAATATTTGGGGTTATTTTAAATTGGTTTCATATAAATCATTAATACTGTTAATGTTAACTTTAATTTATAAATTTATATTTTTTAGTGATTTCAATTAATTTTAATGGATTTCAAAATGGGTTTATTTGGATTTTCCCCGTTTTTCGGAATTTAGTGAATAAATTAATTTTTTATGTGATAAAATGTTTTTTTAGTTTTCTATGAAAAATCGAGTGACTAATAATTATTTCATATTATTTTAGAAATTTTATTCAGATTATATGTTCCATTATTATGTTATGCACTTCTTATAATAAATCTAGATTCATCTGGTTATATTTGTTTCTTATACTAATATGTATTTGTATATATATAAATATATATATATTCAAAAGAGAATATGTGGATATGAACACATATAGATGTCTATATATTTATATATATGTTTGTGTGTGTGTGTTCATGGTTTTAATTTCAAATTAGTATAATGTTAAAATGTGGGATTTATTATTTAATTTCTATGTTTGGATTTAGATTTACGATGAGTTTTTAGAAATTTGTGTCTTCTAATGATTTATTTTAAGGCCCAGTAATAACACCGTGTAAATACCCATTAAAATACTAGACACACTTGAGTAAATTTTCAATAATTTGTGTTTTTTATTTGATGAAGATGGATTTTATGGTTTATCATATATATCATGATCTTTACTATTATATTTATATTAGAGTGAAATGGAAAGCCTTTATAGTTCAATGTAATAAAATCTAAATTGGTGATGTTCATGGTAACAATGGTAACTTTTGCGGGACAACTTGAAAAAGTACAGTTGGTAAATATTTTTTCTCCATAACATTTGGTTTATGAAACAACACTAGCAACCAACATCCTTATATGGACGTGCTTACCTCTAGGAAATTTTCTTCAAACCCTCCTTTATCCCATGTATAGAAATATTATTATATGTTTCAATCACTAATATTATGAGGATCCTATTTTGGAACGAACTAACCTTAGTTTCCCAAGGTTTTCTTATGTTGTCTGGTTGTAACTTTCTAACTTTTCATACATTTTTTCTTCCATAAATTATCATAATCATATTTATTTTAATTTTTTCCAAATAAATTTAATGTAATATATATTTTATATATAATTTATTATTTAAATCATCTATAACGGATTTTAGAAAAATATGATTTTAAAATTGTTTAAAAACGTTTATTCAAATGGATTTTCATGTAGAAGCAGCACAGAATGATAACATGTTTTCAAAGACATTTATTCATATAAATTAAAATATAATTGGAAATTTATATATAATTAACTATATAATATTGGATTTTATTAGAAATTTGAAAACCTCTTTCCTATTTTTATTTGAAAACTAACATCTTTTGTTTTTTGGGAAATGAAATAAATGGACTATGTGATGCTTACTTACTAAAAAATTTAAACTCAAACCCTACTAACTCCACATAGTGTTTTTATACCTAGTGGACTTTTATAAGGTCTAGATTTAACTCTTATAATTTTTTTTATGTATGGATGGAGTGTTACCTTAGGTCACTTAGTAGTATTTAATCATGTATGCCATTGTCTATTTTTAGGAGTTCAAAAGTTTCAACCATATAGGACTTTATTATTTTTTTAGTTTTAGTTATTAGTGTTGTAATAGTATTTATGGAGGCTAAATAGGGAAATAACGGTTGGTTGAATGCAAGGGAGTTGTTGTATGGATGTACAACATAAAAAATATGTTGTCAGGAAACTGCTCGAAGAAAATAGTACCCTGATACCCGATCTAGTTTTGACATGTCTTTAAGGGTGTTCTAGATCCCCACAGGTTGAAAACTAGAAACCAACATTATAAAAGATAATATAGGGAACCAATATTCCATAAAACAACATGTGACAAAAGATAGTCATCACGATCAACACTAAAAATATAGAAAGAAACCAGAATGAAAAATGGTATAACCAAACCCCAAAAAGTACATCATCAAATTACCAAATATAAAATAAGACAAATATCAAATATGTCATGAAAAAAGATGATTAAATCTCCAAAATCCATATCCAAGACCCTTGGACTAAAGGATCAAGAACATCTACCCCCTCAAATTATCCCATTCCCCTTACTTCACTATGGTATATGAAAATCTAGAATCATCCTTAATAAAAGGTATCATGTGAGCTATAAATCCCTTTAGGGTCTCACCAAGTGTTCCATAACATATTCCATAAAAATAAACAATTATTATTTAAATTTAAAGAAAAACATTCATGGTATATCATAATATTTTCATTTTTTAAATAATAAATACTTTCTGTTGGATGTATTGAAAAAAATAAAACATATATTAAATAAATATTTTATAAAAAATAATTTATATAAATCATTAATCATGAATAAAAAAATTATAAACAATAGTATATATAATAAAATCCATCATAAAAGGAACCATGGTCATGTGAATTGACGTACATCAGTTTCTGGATATAGGATCCTCACACTTCCGAAATTAGTGTTCATGCCTAATAATGTGTGATCAAGTCCCTCGGGCTTAGGACACATAGGACTCAAAATCATTCTATTTGGTATAATAATGATGAACTAGGTTTTTTATAGAGTATCCATTATGAATTCAATTCAAGGGGATCAATATCCTAGCTTACTTGTCCCATGTAACCCACTAACTACTGATGATCTCCTATTCTCAGTCAATCAAAAAAATGTGGAAATCATCTCATTTCAATTCAATCATCATTTACAATTCAATTACCCAATTTTTAGTTTCAATATTACATTTTAATTTTCAAACCTAAACATGGTGTTTTCATCATTTATTACATTTCAATCAAAAACCATTCATGGTTTTTCATAATTTTAATTTATTTCATTTTCTCAAAACAATTCTTAAATAATTTCCTCAGTTCCATCAATTTCAAAATTCTTCCAACAAATCCGATTCTAATAAAATTGGTGGATTTCCCAAAATCCTTGATATTTTTAATTTCATAATCAATTTATTAAAAATAAAGGTTTACTAAATCAATTATAAGATATTTCAAAAAAATCATACAAATCAAGGTTTCAATTACATTGAAAATATCAAATAGAACCACCTACCTTTAACCAAGGAAATAAAATGATCGAAACATATATAGGTAATCCATTGATGATCGAAGGATAATAATATATGAAAATTGGATATATAATCATTATCTATAAAGACAAGGATTAGATCCTTTAAAATAGTGTTTAGATTCATCAATAACATTATGATCTGACACTCTCTATGGAGAATAGAATGGATGATTGGAAGAATAAACACATGTGAAGATACAATTACCAAATAGGGATATGATCTTCCATTATCAATTTAACTCATGAAAAGATGAAATTAAAGGATCCAAAAATATCTTCTTGAGAGCCTCCAAATAAGAAAAAATCATATTATGACCAAATGGGGTTATTAAAAGCATAAACTAGTTGTTCTAAGATTTTTGATTAAATTTAAAAGGAATATAAACTACATAAATGGTTTCCCGTAGAGGGATGTATGTTTGGATTAACCATGTTCCCTAACCATGCACCCTTAATGGTCTTATATTTGCATTTCACATTTTGACTACATGGATAAAATAACCATACACCAACTGTTTATTTACCTCTTTCCATTGTGTGAATTGTTTGGAGTGGTGGATGAATGGTTATATAAATAGTGTTCCATTACTATGAACCTCCATCCATTTTCTTATAATACAGTGCACGTTTTGTTGGGCCCAACACCACAGTTTTCCCTAAACTCACACTGATTGTGCACAGCTAAAAATGAAATCCAAAATTCTCAAAATTTACCTAGAACATCCCAAAACAATATCCAACCAAAAAGAGTTCAAAACAATGGTCAAAGAATACCTAATGAAGGTAATGGTTTATACTACCTCCCCACTATGAAAACATTTTATCCCCATACTTCCTTTAAATAAATCTCTATATTAATGAGATGAGACCAATATTCTCGCATCAGTGCCTCATGGTTCTAAATAACATTTGAATCTGAACCACGCTTCCATAAAAGACAGAGCAAAGGTATATTTCTCCCATTTGAAAACAATACCTATGAATCTATAATTATAAATAGTTTTTTATTCAAATAAAAGTATTACTCAACATCAAGATCATCCCAACTCAAGACATGACATGTGTTAGAAAGACACCTTCAATGATTTGTTACATGGTATAAATTATGAATCTATGTCAACTGCGATGGATGTTCTAAATGCTATGAATCTATCCCCACCTACTCAACCAAATAAAAAGGTCCCCAAATAGATGAATAATATTACCTTTCTTCCTAAGATGTTGGGGGAACCAACTATGGTCAAACTCTAAAGAACACAAGATCATCAATGGAAAACCCCAATGGTCACTAACAATGGTCATTATATGGTTTATACCGGCTCTGTGATAATAATGTTTTCGAAAAAACCTACTAAATATTTTTTAGTCTCTTGGAAAATGCATGGTCTAACCAATGAACATTCACCAATATTATACTAATACAAAAGTTATTTTAAGTCCTTTCTTACAGGGCCTCCAAAGGAGACATTCTAGTTGAGAACTTGTAGCTATTGTTATAAGAAAAGTAAATCAATCTCAAATGGTCATACCAAGATCCACCAATGTCATGAAATCAATAACATAACATATTATCAAAAATATTTATAGATCAATTTGTCTTCCTTTTTGACAACAGATGGTATGTTGAACCTAGAAGAAATAGAGAACACAATACCTCTAGAATGCCTTTTAAGAAATGAGAGATAAAATAGGGATCTAATTCAGAGACTATGGTATACTGATCTAAGTGAAAATAAATAATATCATTCCGATAAATATTAAAAAATTCATCAAAACTTTTGGAAGATAGAATGTTTATGATGTGAGATGATTTAATTAACCGATCAATCAAAATCCATATCAAAATCTTTTTTTCAAGGGTTATGAAAAAATTCAATCAAAAATTCTATATAAATATCTTCCCACTTCCATTTTGTCACTAGAAGTGTCTAAAAAAATCATTAAAGTATCTAGTGCTCGCCCTTAACCTATTGGCATGTCAGAAAGTGAGAAATACAATTATAAATGTATCACCTCATATCCGACTACCAGAATCAACAACGTATATCAAATAACATTTTTGTGGTACCTAGGTGCACCTCCCACTGGGATTTATGGTAATACAAAAGAAATAATTTCTCATAATAAAAGGTACAACATATTAGTTTTGGAAACATATTATACCCTCAAAATAGATCTACCATTTTCCAATGGTCTCCTCAGCATAAATAGTGTCCCAAATAATATGAAATTCATTATCAAGCTATAGTTTCTGATGAATTTTATCGAGAAGAGTTGAGGTCCAATAAACTATCTCAATGACACCCATGAAAACTATATACCAAACACCTATATGAAACTATGATAAAAAATAAATAATGTTTCAATATTTCAATGATTCTTTCATGACGTGGGTTGGAAGTTTCTTGATCAAGGAATCAGTGATGACATTTCCCTTCGCTTGGGTGTAGGGAATGTGAAAATCAAAAGACTCTAGGTAGTTTGCCCAATGGCTTTACTAAATGTTCAAATATTGTTGAGAGGATATATAACTCCTGGTTTTGTTGTATGAAACAACTATAATCCATTCTAGGAAAAGTTAATTCTACCAAATCATAAGCGTATTCATCAAGGCTATGAGTTCATGTTCATGGGTCAAATAATTCTTCTCATGTAGCCTACATTGTCTTGATCTATAGGTGACTATATGATCCCCTGCATATGAATTTATCCCAAACCTAAATGAGATGCATCAAAAAAGAAAGGATAACCCTTCTTTCCCTCTATAAGAGTCAATATAGGTATAAAGTCAATATAAATTTCTACATAATGAAAAAACACTAAATGTATGAACACAATCAGACATCATTATCTTCTGAGTGAGAGAGGTCATCAGAGAGTACATCTATTATAAATACTTAACAAACATTCAGTAGTATCCCACCAAACCTAATAAGTTCATTATATCAAAAACAATATGCAGTTTCTACAATTCACAATAGTTTTCACCTTTTTAGGGTAAACTGAAATACTATATTCCGACACAATGTGTCCCAAGAACATCAATTCCCATAACCAGAAATTTCACTTTGAATGTCTCATGTAAATTCTATGATCTCTCAATATTTATATCAACATTATCAGATGAATCATGTGAAAATACGTAGGCTTAGAATAAATTAATTTATCATCCCTAAAATCTACATCGAACATGTAAAGGTTCTCATGAAAAATCTTTTTCATAAAATCTATAATGATTGTAGGAAAATTGGTCGGAAAAAAGGGCATAAAATGGTACTCAAAGTGACCATAACTACTCCTAAAGGTATTCTTATGAATGAAATATTATTCTATTATTAACTGGTGATATCCAAATCAATGTTCAATCTTCTGGAACAAATTCTCCCCTTTAAACATGTCAAAATATTCATCATTATTTGGTATCAACAACTTATTGTTTATCATAACATGGTTGAGTTTCTAGTAATAAAAACAAAGGAAATGTATCCCATCATCTATTTAGAAAATATAATATGAACCACCAAAGGTGACACACTTGGGATAACGAATCCATTTTCAATGAGGTCATCCAGTTGATTCTTCAAATCTTAAAATCCAACTGGTTCCATGCGGTGATAAGTAATAGACACAGGTCGAGTGTGAGATAATAAATCAATATAGAACTCTACCTACATTACTAATGGAATAACATAGAAACAAAAATGAAACATTTCAGGAAAATCATCAATGATTGGAGGGAGATCAACAGTCAAATATTCCCTCTATATATTAAAATAGAACACTAATATTACTTTCCCCAAATCCATCTAAGAAGGTATTACTACAGTCGACCTTGGGTCCCATTGTCCCTGGAATAGATGGAACACCCCATCGAGCACATTAAATAAGACCCATCAAAAATAACATTCAATTCAAGCCTTTTTAGAAATGAGATAATTTATCTCATTAAGGACATAAATAGGTAGAATGTTGAGAACCAAAAAATTCCACATAAGATAAATATTTGATAAAGGGAAATCACAAAAATGACAATGAATACCCCACTCTCTCTTCAGTCTGAGGGGCTTAGTAATATTAATCAAATAAAAAAATGATCTATATGAACGTCTAGTGATTACATAATATGATATGATATAAATGAGTGAGATGACCTAGAATCAAATAAAGAAATCAATAATGATGAAGCTACAGTGATGGTACCTCTCACAGTCACTAGACCCATATCAACTTCATTTAGAGTCTCTTTTAATGCGTGAAGAAGCTTTGTTCCATATGTATGTCCCTCAATCCCCTTTTTTCAGGAAGCATCTTATAAAACTAATGTGTTTTTTAGAATATGATGATTTCATTCCACTACGTGGGGTGTAAAATTTTTAACATAGTTACTATAAGTAAATTGAGTGTCTATAAGAACTGTAGATCTTGGGTTCCTCAGTGAAAACCAATTTTGAATGACCAACCTTTACACTTAGGAAGAAATCCGAATGAAATTTTCCATGTACTATAGGTGGTGTAGAGGATTCCTACAATTGAGAACAACCATTATTCCCATCATACCTCATATTTCCATTAATGTAATTTAATAAAATAATCAATGAGAAAAAGAAACTCCCATCATCATTGAATTGCCGGCCAGCTCAAACTCAATCAACAGCTCCCTATCTTGAATGCCATCGTATTATGTAAGATTGAGTAAGAAAACTCAAGAAAAAATATCTGGTTAAGGACCATCTCAAAAAATCAATTCTCTGTATTCTCATTTGATACAATCATTAGTGAAAACTGCACAAGATTATAAAAATGGTTTGTACACTCCATCATGATCCTATTAGCGTGGTGGAGGCTAAAAGACTCCAAATCCTTATCCAAAAGAATCTATTTTAAAAAAATTGATCATTAAAAAACACTAAAGTCCTCCCACTCTGAAAGCTCGTGATCATTCTTTAATCCCATTGAATCTCATCATCTCCTTTAAGGTCATCCCATATTGAAGTTATCACACCTTACATTAATAGAATTATAAGTTTCAAAGAAATGAGAAATAAGATCTATACTTATAATCAAATACATAGATTCTTGTGGAACATTTGAGCCTTATAATGCTAGTGGATTGTGGAGAAGAAACTATTGGAAATTATTCTGAGATTAATTCCTTTGAGGTTCCACAATTAGATCCTAATCATAAATGGTTATAGTAACCAATATAAAATAATAGTCAACGCGCACCATAATCTCCACAAGAATTTAGTCTAAGAGAGGTTCTTCTCACTAGGGTTCACTTGTAGCTTCCTCCTAGGGACTATTAAAATTTATTCTCAGAGGAGAAATGCTACAAAAAAATTATAAGACAAAATTGAAGAAACCTAGAGGATAAATATATCAACAACTCCAATATGGGATACCAAAGTATTAATTCGATTAGATAATATTTTAGGATTCTGATTTCAATAGACCCCAATCAAAATAAGGGAAATTACTAGAATTAGATCAAATTACTCATCGAGATGACTTTACCCAAACACCCATGGAAACTAAAGTCTCAATGTGATGATATATGGATAATAACTTGCTCATAACTACCTATTATGTCCCGAAAAGTCACATGAATTGCATACTCTCATTAGGGAATGATTCTTAACCTTTACCTCTGATACCACCTTGTAATGAACCATCCTGGATAACATAGTAACCATATACCTAATTTATCTACGACATATCCTAAAGGGAAATCCCAACCCTATATATTTGTGACTAGCACATGGAATTATACAATATCAAAGGGGGAAATGTTTTTTCCAAAACAATTAAAGATAAAAGATACAAGTCAGCATTATCAACACTCTAAAGGGGGAAAGGTACCAGAATAAAAAAAATTATAACTAATAAATGGGTATATAATCAAATTACCCAACATATGATAAGATAAAACTGAAAATTCTTATGAAACAAGTATATGAAATCTCCACCTATCACCTCCAAGACTCTGAGCCCAAATGATAAAAAAAAATCGTCCTTCTAAAGGTTTGCTTTCCCTTTTCATAGAATAAACATAAGAAAATATAAAAGAACCGGAATGAAAAGGTTGGTTGTGATCTATAAAACTCAGTAGCGTCTCATGTAGTTATCCATAATAGATTCTATAACAATAAACAAATCATGCTTTAAAATTATATTATAATTTTCTAGGTGTATCATAAAATTTACATATTTAAAAAAAAATCTTTCCTTTTTATGGATTTAAAATATTTAAAACAAATATTAAGTAAAATTTTATATAAAACAATTATTATATATCATTTGGTATGAGTAAAATAGTTCTATAATAAATTCCACATATAATCAAATCAAACACAACCATCATCATGGTCATCTTCCCTGAAATATGATAGTTATTAGTTATAGAATTCTCACACCTCTCAAATTAGTGATCATGGATAATAATTTTCACCAAAGTCACATAGGATCATAATTAATATGACTCATAAAAATCGCATAAGGTATAATCAAGTCGAACTAGGTTTCCGTAAAAGTTTTCATCCTCAATGCATTACTAGGGGGTCAATATCCTAACATGAATGTTCCATGTAATCCAATAACCTCCAAGGCTCTCATATGTTCAATAAAATCCATAAATAATTGGAAAATAATATCCTTTCTATTCAATCATCATTTATAATTACATTTCCCAATTTAAATTTTCAATATGGAAATTAGATTTCAAAACATAAACTTGTGTTTTGAATTATTTCATTCATTTTAAAACAAAAAATAGTCAAGGGTTTTCAACTATTCAATTTATTTCATTTTTAAAAAATAAATTCCTAATAATTTCCCTAATTTCATAAATTTCAATATTCATCCCACAATTCCAACTTCATAAGAATTCAGGGTTGTTCCCAAAATTCATGCCATTCTTAATTTATTAATCAATTAATTAAAATCAAAAGTTTTATAAACAAATTAAAATCTACTTCAAACAAATAAGGCAAATTAATGTTTCAATTATATTGAAAATATTTAATGGAACCATGTACCACTAATCACTGATATCAAAGGTTCAATAAAAATGATGGGAATGACAATGACTATAAGGGGAAATGAAGATCTATGAATCAGATCTAGAATCAATATCTAAAAATACAAATATTAGATCTTTTATAATATATTTTATATCCATTAGGAATATTATGAACTAACACTATAAAAAAGAAAAATAATAATAGTAAATGAATTTCCATAAAAAATGAAAATATAGAACCTTGTGTGGAATTAAGGTGAATAATTTTTTAATTAATGAATATGAATTTATAAAAGGTAATTTGACTTTTTGGATAGTAATTTAATGGTCAAAAATGTATCCTCACCCATGGGAATAGTAACCTGACTATTGGGATTAATAACATGATAGTTGGATTAGTATTTTAACCTAAAAATAAAAAATTATGATATAAATAAAATTCAACATGTGTAATATATGTAAATATAAATATAATAATGCCAAAAAATAATATCATGATTATTAAACTAAATGAAAAAATACAAACATTTTTAATAAACTATATTTTAATGTATTTCATACAAATCATAATATCAATATTAATAATTAAATATACCTTTTATTGATGTTTATTTTGATATAATTAATACCAATATTCAATTCCTCATGTTGAAATTAGTGTTTCTTTTTTAATTTTCTAAAATACTTTAATTTCTAGGTGACTAGTAAAAAGATAGTTTTTCACGTAATTGATGTATCTAAAATTATATCATTCATGATGTAATAAGGAATTAATACATTCTCAAACATGAATTTCTGCCATGATGTATTAAAATTCATAAATTAGTCATTAAAATAGAATATAAATAATATCTAAACCTAAAAAATTAATTTTCAAAACCTAAATTCAAAATTTATTCCCCGAAGAAACAATTTTTCTTTCTTCATATTCTATTAAAATAAAATAAGAGAGTTAGAATTATACTGTATTTTTAATTCCTAAAAACATTATATTATATTTATATATTATTTATATTTCCAAAAATTCTCTATCACATTTTTTACCATTGAGATAATAATTTATTGAATATTTTATTTCTAAAATACGTCTCTCCTCAATTATAAATAATCCCTCGCCCCCTTTGAAATCAAGTCTTACATCACCTTACAAAGAACAATTTCTTCCCAAATAACCTATCATAATAAATTATAATACTTAGGGGAATACTGAAGTAATATAACTCCATTCATCAAGTAATTCTAGTGTCGTACAATAGAATCCACAACAAAGAAAGAATATGTTCTTGAAATCTTCTCCCATTTTCTTGTTCATCCCTATTTTTTCCAAATTGATTTAATAATAAAATACTATATTATTTAATTAGGTTAAATTTTAAAATTATATTTATTATATTAACAGAATTTAAAATATTAATTTTTATGTATTTATACATTATATTTTTTTTCTACATATTGGGACAACATTCTCATTAACGGTTGCTTAACCACCAACAAGGATATTTACACTTTTTTTTCTTATCACCAATCCTATGCATGATTGTTTTAAATTATATATGATATATAAATGTCTGTATATATATATATGTTTTTTGAGATACATTAATTAACTCTAGTAATTTATAAATTACATTGAGAAAATAGATACATTGAAAAAAAACAAATTTTTTTAATGAAAACATGGAATCAAAATGTATTCTCATTAGCCAAGGGTATTATGAAATATAATTAGGTGACAAATTTTTTTAAATAGATATAAAAATGAAAATAATTCACTTCTAGATCCATGTTTTAAAAAACAAATTTATATAATTTATGAGTTATAAAAGAGACAAAATCAATAGGGATTTAAGGTAAGGGGATTCCCAAAACCAATTCCCTTTATTTAGGTTATCCCTAATTCATGAAATATTTAGTATTCATATTCCATTATTGTTCCATAAATATAATTTAATTATAATTCCATTTTCATTTTGGGATATAAATGTTTCCACATTAATTTTGAATCCATATACAAATATTTTCCAAAATAATTTTATTTTGAAAACATATATTTGACCCTCATGTGTTGTTTTTTATCCAATGAAAAATGTTTTTTTGTTCCTAATTATGTTCTCTATTTTTCATTGGTAAACCAAAAGTTTATTCATGAATGTATGTTTTATGAAATCTTTATAAATATCTTTCCTTTTCATGGGCTAGTTCATGACTAAAATTCTCATATGTTCTTTGTGAAATGCATGATTCTGTTAATATTATGATTTGATGGGAGGGCCATGAATTATATATCCTTCCAATTCATTGGTTAATGTGATTTATCTCATGAGTTGATGTGTATTACTTGTGAACATAGTGAAATATTTATTCACAATGATGTTGTTATTATTATGCACATATATTATGCGTGATGATTCTTTATTCACAACTATGTGTGGCATTTGACCACATTTACATGATATTTCATTTTTATGCATCTCCATATTCCATGCCAAAAAAAATGATTCCCTCAAGATGTTGATGATGAAATAATGATTTTGATATAAGGGTGATTATTATTGTCACCCATTTCAGATTGATTCATGTCCCTTATTCATCCTTTAACTAGGATTTTAGCTCACCCCTTTCTTTTATGTATATCCTCTAGTGACTTCATGTATTAAGAAGAATTTGAGAGATTTATATGGATAAAGATGAAGAATTTAAATAAATATTTATGTTTTTTATGTTCAGGTTATGTATTATCATAATTTTCCAAAGATATTAGACTTTTCTATCCATGAATGGATATCTATTATGTTTTTTATCTTCAAAATGATGTAATATTCAATTAAGGCAAAGTAGGGTACCTTTATTTTGTATCAGAGGTATGGTTTAGTTAATTTGGGAGGTAGAATTAGAATACAAGAGTGAAAAATAAATTATTTTGTCTTTCATTGTTTAATTTCTGTTTAAACCCATTAAATTTTAGAAAATCGTGAGATCCATAAGAAACCCATCCAATAACCCATTTGAGGGACAATTTATTTATTGTACAAATAACATTACCAATTCTATGGGTGGTAGATTTTAAAACTTCATAGTCATTCTTATGCCAGATAACTCAAGCTATGAAAAATAACTTGAATCCCATGGAACGTCCTCTTTCACCAAAGCGTGAAAAATTGGATATTAATTACTTTTTCAGGATAAAAACAATGAAATTTAGTGGATCTACCAATACACATTCTACGAAAAAATGGGTTATCTCAAGTAAGATGATATTTTCTTTTCTCCACTATCCTGAGAAGGGGATGGTGACCCTGGCCTTTTATAGTTAAGATGTTGAAGATAATAAATTGTGGTAATTGACAATTAACACCAAGTGAAAGGATGAAATAGAATATATGGAGTGGAAGGTGAATATTTTATAACCTATAAGGAAAATGTCACAATTCATGAATGATATGACTCATGTTTTGTTATCAGTAATGATAAAAAATATATTGATTTTGTAGTGTTTTAAAATAATATATTTGACAGGATGTAGACATATAAGACATCATGAGTTATGAAAATGTTTTTTGATGTGACCTCAATGTGGATATGTAGTTTTAAGAATGGTCTCATGGTTATGGAGATAAGAAGATAATAATAGAGTTAAAAAATTATTTCTCAAATGACAAAGGATGAAAAAGGATCCAACCACCCACATTAAAAATTTAGAAAGAAGTATCATGTGATTTTCCTAAAATGGATGGGTAAATTATTCAATTGTTGGAGTAAATTCCACCAAGTTCAGTATTGTTAAAGAGGCATGAGTAATCTAACTAACGTGATGAATTACTGTAAGGAACCTACTAATGCATCACCAAGGGTTTAATGCTTCAATTTTTTGAAGAAATTGTATTATATAAGCCAATTCAGTAAACCAAATGTTCTTGAGGGTAATCAGAATCAACAAAATCCAATGTCAAAGGGGAAAGGTAAATATTATTCCATCACTAATACTGAACTACAAAATTAAAATAATGTTATACAAGGTACACTTCCTATTCACTCACGAATGGAAAACATCATATCTGATTATGGTTCTACAAATTCCAGTATATCCTATAAATTTGATATAATTTTGGAGTCAAAGCCCCAATGTATTAATGTGTAGATATCTGTAAAAATACCTATTGGTGAGATCATTGTAACCCATGTGTTGGAATATGCATCTATTACGGTACGTGGGAAGATTCATCCATAGAATCTCATAATACACCCCTTGGTGGAATTTGGCACTATATTGGGCATGTATTGAATCTCACTATAAAGTGGACACATCAACTATTGTAAAAAGGAAATATCCTTTAATATTCAAAACCATCATATTATCCACTATATATTAAACATATATTATGAATACTATTTTTAAAATCACTCAATGGAGTGGGTATTGATATGTAATGAAGAATCTTACATGGCACAAATGGTTTCATTGAAGGAAAATATAAACCGAGATAAAATCCTGATTGTGTGGAAATAAATTAGTGTATTTTATAATGAGTTATAAATCATCCATATTGTGATGTATATTTTAATATATAAATCATACCTAGAGCCACTCTTATTTCTAAATTCTCTTATAGGATGACCCTAATCGAACAAGAGGAGTTAAAGAAGCGATTACATGTTCATTTTGACAAAGGGTTCATATTCCCTAGTGCATCACCTTGTTGTGCTGATGAAGCAACTTTTTTCATTTTTAATGATATAATTAAAAAAATGTAATCCTACCATAGTTTTATTTAAAGGGATATTTTCATATTTTATGTTTTTGTGTTATTTTGAGCTTAAATGAAAAAATTACTCAATTATGGAATTTTAACTCTTTCCAACACATTTGTATTCATAGAATAAATATTCCATTATTGACCCATATTTTTTATCCTTTTTAGGGTTTATATGTTCATGGGATTCATATTTTTCAATTGGGTCATGTCTTTATTCGAAAATATAAAGTCCCAAATAAATCCTTCCTTGTGGAAAGATGTAATGTCTTGCAGAGTGGACCCAAAACCATAAATGAGGCATAAATACTTTCTAACATGTCAAAATTATTTTATTCCATTTTCATTGTAAATAGTATTCAATTAGAGGTTTCACAGATGAGTTTCAAATCATAATCCTCTCATTAATACATTCTTTAAAGTCTATAAACAAATGGAATATGAAATATCTTTTCGGGAAGAAATTTTTTCATTGAGTAATCAGTTCATATCTTATGAAACATGATTCAAAAAAAATTTAATTGTTTAGAGAGATGAATAATTAATAAGTTAAAAACAAATTTTAAGGATCCAATGTTCTAATTGACTGGGTGAAAGGTCATAATGGAATTCTAATCTGATGATGTGGAATCTGATGAGGCACACAGACCGAATTAATTTCTCAGAAAAATTGACCATACATCCATTTTATTGTGGCCCGGAATAATAAAATGTTTATGGTGAATGCATGATAAATTATGGGAAATATTTCATTAAGGCACCTAGTCCAAAATATTCCATTAAATGGAACATATATGAGGAAACAGTCTAAGAATACTTTTAAAGAGAATTCCTTCACCCCCGCTCCCTATAAATATGAATCCCTTCTCCCATTTCATGATATAGACATTAGAAGAGTGATAAGGAGGATTTGTTTTTATTTAATTATTCTTATAATTTTTTATATATATTAATTTATCATTTTTCTTCTTCTATTATTTTTCTCTTCTTCTCTCATTTATTTTATTTTATGTTTTTCTTCAATCATGCTTCCTTCATCACAATGATTGCGGAGAGCTAACCCACACTATTGTTCAAGGGGGGAAGTGGTGGTATTTTTGTTTATTGTCCTTTTATATTTTATCAATTGTTATTATTATAATTTATTAGTGGTTATAATTATTGTGGTGAGCGGTTACCTCACTTTATCTACTATTATCTTCTTCCTCCTTGCTCACTCATTTTACTTCTCATTATTATCAAATTAATTAGAAATGTTGAGTTTGGATTTATTATTAACATAGAAGAGATTAAATCTACATATATTGGTCTCGGTGTAGGATTATTTAATTATAATGATAGGTATTGGAGTGATAGGTCTTGATCTCTACATTTAATTATACATTGATAGATATTTTAAAAAATAATGATAATATCACCATGAAACCATGAGAACAATGGTTTTCTTCCACTGAATTTTTGTGTGTGTCTTTTCTCCCTTTTCATTATGCTTGGTCTTTTAATAATATATTAATAAATTTTATTTCATATATTTGTAGAGTCAAATTCCCCCATATATATCATATAATTTAGTATTATATTAGATAGATAATAATTATGACAATAGAGAAATCAATGTGTGTTGGTAGACTTCTTGTGATCGACCCTAGAGTGTGCCACTATAGTGTAATTATAGGATAATAAAAATTTATAATAATATCATAAAATTACACAAATCGTTACGATCAATTTTTCACTGTTTCTGGGGAGGCCAAGTGATTTCACAAATTATTTTTCCTAAAAAATAAATAAAAAACAATAAAATTTCAAAAAAATCAAAAAAGGGAAATCATTTCATATCCTTAATTTCGTCAGAAAATATGATTTTTAATAGTGAATATTATAATTACTATCATTTTGAAATCTTTTATTCCCATCCTAGATTGTAAGAGACTTCAAATATCCAAATGAAGAAAAATGTATTGATTCTTCAAGAGAATTTCAATGTTCTCGAAAAGGAAAGAAAGATGGTTTCATTGTTGGCCGTTGAGGTTGAAAATGTTAAATTCTTATGGATGGAAGAAAAAAAAGATAATATATAGAGGATTAAACTATTTTTACACCCACATATCAGGAATATATTGGCGAGGTTGAAGAAAAACATTAATATATACTTCCCTCTCCAACAAATGCATTTTCAACTGCCCTACGTAATGAAAACGCGTCAGAAAATGAAAATTTTGAGGGATATTTAATTTATATAAAGTATTTTAATTCACATATTTTTAATTCTGAATTGAAAATAATCTTCTTTATGTTGATTTTGTTGGTTCAAAACCATTATTGAAGGCCCATGATGAAGAAGAAGAAAAAGTTACACGAGTTGAGGATAGAGTGGAGGAGATAGTCGAGTTTTATACTGGTGAAAATGAGGATAATGGCACAACACAAGAAATACTTGAGGAATAATTTTATGACCCTAAAAATAATATAAGACTCTTATTATTCAACTACCTTCTCCACTAGTAGACACCATTACTTCAATGTAACAAAATAGGGAGCACCCCTATATTGTTTTTCTCCCCATCTAAACCTCAAACAAATTCAACAATTCTGGGAATTGGGAATATTTTTCTCATCTTTGATGGTTTTCAGTCCTCAGATCTACTAATGAATGTTGGGAGAAACAATATGTGGTATTTTCTAAGAAATAAACCCCATCTATCTCAAGATTGAGGATAAACCGCTTGAAATTTCTGTCTAGGGGCGGTAAAATCCTAGTACCCACATGGGTGTCCAAACCATGTTCTAACCTCTTTTCCCATCCTCTTTATTCTCCTTTATTTTTCATATGTTTTTTTATTTCATACATTGAACTTCAGGTGGACGTTTCTATGATCTTAACTCATGGAATCCATTGGAAAATATGCTTAAGTAGTATCTTTTCTTCCCTTTAGTTTTTCTACAGTTATATGTATTTATTTTTAGTACTGAAATGAGGGGTAGGTGAATCTAAGTGTTGGGGAGGATCAACATGATATTTGTATTTATATTTGATTTTATTTTCTTCTACGTTTTAATATTATTGATATTCAATTAATGCTCTGATCATTTTTCACACAGATTTGTTTTTAGAAAAATGAGATGATTATTGAAAAAATGGAATTTAAATGATTGTTGATGCGAAAAAAATTTCCTGGATTTGGACATGAAATTTTTTTATAAGCTTAACAAGTTTCAGAAATTCATGCCCATGAAACACTAAATCACAATATTTTTCTAGTTCTATGAGGTATTTTGATCCACTTTGAAACATTCTTTCTAATAACCACACGTTCTCGAGAGACGCATGGGTTTTTTTGAGAACCATATTATGGGAATATTTTTTTTCAAACCATTGAATTTATTGGAATATTTTTGAAATGATTTTGTCACCACATTGGTAGCCACATATCATCCTAAGATCTAGATTTAAATATATCCTTCATTTTCCCTTAAATACCATAAATTTCATTATAGGTTTAAGCCACATTAGAAGCCTATTTTTCCATACCTACCCACACTTTTAGTATTTTTCATGGATATTTGACGTTTGAGTATGGGGGAAGGGCCTCTAGTATGTGTTATTTTGGATGTGATTCATTTGTGTCCAATTTGAGGTGTGTGTCAACATTTTGTAATGTAGACATTTATTGAATTGAGAGTGATTCATCATTTCATTTTGTTTCATTTTTTCATCTGATTCTCTTTAAAAAATGAAAAAATGGAGGTGATATTGAATTCATCATTGTACTTTATTTAATAATTCATGCCCCTTTTGATGACTTGTCCCAATATGGGGCTCGATATATGACTACCACAAGCCTGCCTCCATAGGCAAGGGGTTAAGACCAGTACTAAAATCACAACTGAAATCGGGGAGGGATTCACCTAAAACCTACACACACACACACACACACAACCCACTAAATGGAAAAATATAGAGGAAAATTAATATCATGTGTGAAAATGCTATATGGTAAAATGAACATATATGATCTTATAGTTTTTATAGAAGTATGGTAGTGTCAGATAAAAAGTAATGGGGGGAAAATGCCCATAAAAACCTATCCCAATCAAGAGGAAACCGAAAGTGAGTAACAACCGAGAAATCCCCGCTCATAAGTCCCAATTATGACCAACGTACTCAGTACATGCAGCATCTGTCCCTATGCTCCTCTGTAGTCATGATCGACCTATCCACCATCAGAAAAAGACAAGACACATTTTAGGTATATCCCATGAAGGGGTGAGTATATAAATACCCATCTAAACTCTCCCAAAAGGTAAAGGGGGAACAATAAGAGATATAAACGAATGTAACAAGTATATAGGATAAGGTACAGTAAATGGAAATGTAAAAAATATAACTCAATCTGAATAAGTGGGAAAGTATACTCACCCTAACACAAGGATCTCTAAACGGTGAGGATATTAACTCCCCGTTGATTCTTTTCTAAATATAGCTGAATAGCGGAACAATCCATCCATGATAAGCTAGACATGGAAAGCACATGTCATAACACATGCCTCTTTGCCTCTCTTAGAAGGAGAGTAATCAAGACATAAAGAGTGATTAATGTATGAGGAATGATATATATATTCCTAGTAAAATAATACCCAACAAGAGAGTAAGGGGATATCTATATCATACCATATCCCAAGAGGATGAGTATAAAAAAGTTCCAAGGTAAATCTATCTGGGATGCCCAACACCTCAGGAATCTTCCCAAGAGACACAAGTCAAAGGGGCTCAAATCACCACACCTTGAAACTATCCTCTTTGGGGGTAAATAAATCACCCATATGGTTTTATTTCGCATCACAAGTACATATTAATTGGGAATGTGACCCTCTTTCTTGTGAGTCCAAGGGTAAGTCAAACCATGCCTCTCCACTGTTTCACATAATCGGGGGTCTTCTCTGGAATTTCGTTGGGCACTACACTGCCCAGCCTAGCTGGATGATCATCCGGGAAGGTCATTGAGGAGAACACTTCCAATTCCATCTAGTGGGTCATCCCAAAAGGTTGTTGGGGACTATACTGCATACCCCAACTGGAGGGTCAGTGTGGAAGGTCATTAGGGTCTTCAATACCTAGCCTGGTAGGAGGGTATTCCCAAAAGGCTTTCATGGAATACACTACCCAGCCTAGCTGGAGGGTTTTCCCAGAAGGTCTTCAGCAACTACACTACCCATATTGGCTAGAGAATCAGCTCAGATGGTTAGCGGGCACTATAGTACCCATCCCATTTGAAGGTTCGGCCATGAACTTCTCTAATATGCCTATATGATTTTTTCCATCTTCAGGTGTCATCTTTTTTGCATTGCAATGTGGAAAATTCATGTCATATCTTAATATCTTCTTAAGATATAGCCTACACATTCTACACGAAAAAGTAATCAGAATTGGAACCTCACGGGAAAAAATCTGAGTTTAAATGAAAGAGATATGGAGGACTAAATGACTCTCAGATGAGATCAAATCGTAAAAAACATGTGGGGGGTACCACACGGTGTGTGGTCCCTCTTCATCACAAGGCCATGTATGGGACTGGTACACGGATCTCTTCTCATGTGGTATAGCATTCCGTGTAGGTGGACTATATGCCATGTTCCAGGTATCTGTTATTGTGGTCGTGCCTGTCGGTCGTATCTATGTACTAAGACCCCATGTTTGTGTACTTCAGTAAATGACATGTTGGTTCACATGTAATTCAACCCTTGTGGCCAAATCCTCTCTTTTTTACTTGGAAAATATCATGTCGGTTCTCATGTGATTATTCCAATGTGTCCAAACTATGTATGTGTGCTTGACACAGGGCATGGGCATTTATGTGTGTTCCTTTACATTGTTCACCTCAGACAGAAAGGTGGTACAAAGAGTGTCAATGGGAGTACAAACCATGATATCCTTATCTCTTCCAAAACCCTATAATCATTATGGAGCGAGGCTACATGTCACGTGTTCTTCACTGAACAGGACATGTAGTAGGTATTTTTTCAAAAAAACTCAATTTTTTTCATCGATTCAATACACTAATTACAAATCTGCTTCAACTCCGGCCAGATTCATGTAATTTCAACCCAAAATCATATAATCTAGCCAATGAAAAAAGAATCCATTAACTCATCATCATGAATCAACTTTGTTTGAATGTGAGGGTTTGGCTAGAACTTTTGTACGCTACCGCAACTTTGTTTCTAATTTGATTTAAGTAAAACCTACATATTCTTCATCCCTGCATCATTCCAATACTAGACCTATTCCTTGCCCGCAATTCCATTTTCATTACAGAAGATTGACCCATATTGGGGAACCTGATCGAGCTCAAGTCACCCAGAAATTATTGAACCAAGATTCAATGGGATTCGTTGGTGAACATGAAAGAAATATTGGAGAAGGGCATGAAAATAAAAATTTATAAACACTCATATCCAAGCATTCTTGTCCAGTGATTGAGATCAGGGAACCACGGTTAGAACATGGGATAAAAAATATAAGATCCAGGAACATAGGCTCGTGTAATGTATGAAATCAAGGGAATAAATTCAAGAACTAATTGTCAACACGATCAAAGTTTAATCCTATGTGTAAAAACACCAAAGTCGTTCCCTACCCATTATTTTGTTTAAGCATTTTCAAAGAATTCATTCTCCAATGAAGGAGGAGGATATATTTCATTCACCACAAATTGATCCATCTTGATCCAAGGTTTCTTCATAGTTATTCATTCATCATTCATCTATGAGAAAGGATAGGAGGAGAGGGGACGCCATTGGAAAAAATTGGATTATGAGGCCAGATCATCTAAAAAATGAATTCATAACCATTACTTAAGATAAAAAATTATTTTCCATAATTAATAATTTAATTAGTTAAATCGCTTACATGTGCCGCCAATGAGTGAGGGATCCAAATGACCCGTGTTGACTCATTTAATATCATGCCATGGGAAAACACAGTGTTAAAGACCAAATTGTGGTCTCATATTTATGATCTGGTCATCCTTTTAAGAGTAATCTTGTTTTCTATAAGTAACTATGGTCACACAATATAAAATATATGTATTTTATTATAAAGTTAATTAATGGAACATCGGCCTCGGAATCACACGCTCTCTCATCTCCTAACTGGGGATAAATATTTGGAAATATTGAAAAGTCTTATAAATAAAAAACTGGGTCTCTAAATCATTCCCTCCTTTAATATTTTTATCCCTAAAAAGAAAAAATAAACAAAAATATTAGGATATTAACCAT
Organism: Viscum album; assembly: GCA_963277665.1. Classification (NCBI taxonomy): domain Eukaryota; kingdom Viridiplantae; phylum Streptophyta; class Magnoliopsida; order Santalales; family Viscaceae; genus Viscum; species Viscum album. The sequence goes on along the minus strand of OY728123.1, from coordinate 860,881,332 downwards.
ACAACTAGCTCTCCCCCTCCGAATAACTCTCTTTCATGTTTCTGTGTTGCAACCACACTAAAACTAGAGGTATAGTTTGACCCATAAGGTGCTATCATGTTGGTCTTCGATCACCAAAAAGTGCTCTATAAAGCTGGATCCATCCTCCACGTCAAGATCTCTTCAGTAAATGATGTGCATGGGATCATGCACATGTGTCCTCATCTGCATCAAGAAGAAAACATTGTGTATCTTCTCTATCTGTGAGGGTAAGGCGAGGTGATAGGGAACCTCACCAATCCTCTAAAGGATATTGAATAACTCTATAAATCTTAGGGACAACATACCTACCTGGACGAACCTATACATTCCACATCGTGGGAAGACCTTAAAGAAGACGTAGTCTCCCTTCTCGAACTCCAGGGGCCTACGATAGTGATCTGAGTAGGAATTATGTCTTCTTTGGGACATATTCTTCCATTCACAAATGATATGTACCTTCTCTATGGTCACCTACACCATCTATAGGCCCACAAGTGAGGACTCTCTCATCCCCATCAAACACATGGGTGGCCTATAGTGTCTCCCATACAAGGGATCAAATGATTCCATGATGATGGTGGAGATGTTGTTGTTGTTGTCAGGGAACGCCACTAAAGGTAGGTGATCTTCTCAACTCTGTCTGAAATTCAACACTCAATCCCTCAACATATCCCCTAGTAGATGGAAACTTCACTCGGTCAGCCCATCGTTATGGGGATGAAAATTTTCACTCACCCATAGATAGGTCCCAAACGCCACTTGTTGGCCTCTCCACAATCATGACGTAAATTGAGTGTCATGATCAGAGATAATCATCAATGGTATACCATCTAGGGGAATGTTCTGTTGTATGTATAGATTCCCCAAAATATCCACCAAACTATGATCCTGGATAAGAAGTATGTCCAATGACTTCATCAGTTAGTATACCATCACCTATATAGCATAATGGATCTTCACTATGGGTGGAAGCCCTGTGAGGATTTCCATGGATATATCATCCTGCTTACACTCTGAGATATCAAGAAGTCGCAACAAACAAATTGAAACATGGTTCTCAGCCTTTACCTTATGACTGGAGAGGCATCATGTGATGAACTCATCTACAAATTATCTAATGTAGGACCACAATTACTAACACTGAATATCCATATTCATCTTCCCCACACTAGGATATATAGCTAAGGGAGAAGTGTGGAACTCTCACGTCACATCCTCCCACAATGCAATTGGAACCAATGCTCGCCCCTAGAAAATGATCTCTTTATTCCCTCCTTAAAAATATAAATCCGGTGAGTCTATTATAGATATATGGTCACTTAGAACCTCACATTCAATGTATCCCTACTATGACCCTTTCAAATTATCATGGAATGAAGGAGGAATCACAATCAACGGTGAGAAAACCACACCCTCTGGTTTCACCAGGGTCAGCTGTAGTGAAGCTAACTATTCTAAATATTCCTGCACTAGGTGAGGATATAATTTCCTGCTATGGTAATCTACTATAATTTTTCCCCTCCCTGAAGTATATACTATCTCAAATTAATAGTCTTATAGGAACTCCAACCAGCATCACTCGCTCGGGTGCATGTCTCTCTAAGTGAGGAAGTACCTGAGACTTTGGTGTTTTGAGTAAACCAAAAATCACTATCCCAGAAGGAAGTTCCTCCACATCCTCATGGATAAAACAACCACTGCTAGATCAATTTCATGATTCACATAATATTTCTCATGGGGTCTCAATTTCCTCGACTCACATGAAATGACCACCTATCGTTGAATTAACCCACAACTGAGCCCATCTCTTAAGGTGTCACAATATTCTATGATCTCAACTCCTTCCTCTAGTAGCCTAAAAATTGGAGTGATTTTCAGCCTCTCCCTAAAATCCTCTAAGGCCTTATGACACTGCTCTGACCTAGTAAACAACTATCCTATCTATATCAGAGAGATTAAGAGGACTTTAATCCTAGAGAAGTCTACAAAAAATCTCTCATAGCTCCATGATAAACCAATAAAACTTAGCACCTCTGACACATTCTGGGGTGGATACCATGAAAGAACTGCCTCAATCTTTACTAGATACATGGATAAACCTTGTTCAAAAATGAAATTCCCTTGAATGTTAACCTCATGTATATAGAACTATAATTTTGAGAACATTCCATAATTTTGGTGCTCTCAAAGTAGAACAAAGACTCTCCCCAAATTCTCTGCACACTCCTCCTCTGTCGCATAGTAGATGAGTATGTAATTGATTAAGATAATGAAAAATGGCCCAATTAGGGATGGAAGACCTGGTTTATCAAATCCCTGAAAACAATGAGGGAATATTTTACACTAAAAGGATTCACTAGGAACTCGTAGTGTCTATAGGGACATCAAAATGCCAACATTTGAATACCATGATAAAAAACCCACAATTGGTGATAGCGGGATTAGAGATCAATTTTGGAGAACCATCATGTACCCCGAAATAGATCAAAGAGATCTTCAATCCTCAGAAATGGGTACTTGTTCTTTATAGTGTCCTGATTTAGGCGAAAATAATCAATGAAAAGTCGTAAGATCCTATCTGCCATTATTATAAAACAGAACATGATCTGCCCATGGGGACACACTAGGTCTGATGAAACCTTTATCATGAGGTGCTCCAAATTTAATTGTATCCCTCAAAGATTAGTGGAAGCTATGAAATACATCACAAAAAATATCAGGGTTTTCCTCAGTTGGAATTCAATGTAAAACTCAAACTCCCACCACAAAGGTACTCCTGAAAACTCTTTGGGGAAGATATATATATTCCTCCACATGTGAAGGAATCCATACACCCGAAGAGTCTATTTCACTAATGGTTAAACTTGCAAGACAATGGGTTGTAGGATGTAACATCTTTCTGACAGGACACACTCATCCCGCTACGTTATATCTCATGCTGGAAAAAGAGAACCTTGTTCCATAAACACGTTGGCATCTGAATAATATGCACTGACAATCAATCTCATCCCAAATCATGAAAATAAAATCCATTCCCATGATGGCATCATAGTGTTCCACTGTGACAACTAGTAGGTACCACATGAACCTCACTCCTCTAAGAAATAACTCGCAATGTATGTGGATGAACTATATAGTGGATGCATTCTCTATGGGAACCTCAAGGAATAATTGTTGTGGTACCATATCCATCGGGAGTTCCATCTCCCGCGCTATGAGTTGTGAGAAAAAATAATGGCTATCACCTATTTCTACTAATACTGAGGTAAGAGTATTGTAAACACATATCAAACCTCATATTATCTTATGTACCACAGGATCGTAGATGTCCAAAGCCTTCTATTTCCCATGGCCCCAACCCCCAACTCCATAAGCCTAACATGGGGTGCATGGTGGTGGTGGTGGAAGAAACACATATCATCATGCCCCACTTGTATCTCCTCTTGCTCCTCTACCAACTCGGCCACCATGGGGACTACCCTGTCCCCACCTAGGAGATCCCTAATCATGGATCTGCCTCTTCCATGGCGGTCTGACCTCTTTGTTTCTAGGATGCTCAGCCTTCCTGGCCGGGAAGTCCCCTTCCATGTGACCCAACCTCTCCAAATTATAAAAATGACACTATCTATGTTTTGTTGGTTCCCTGCATGATCCTACATGATTAGGCCATGTCCCTAGGTCTTCTAATGAAAGGGCCTCATATTCTGAGATCTCTGGAGTCCGCCTAATATTGTAGATGTCTCATCTCTATTATGGTTACTTCCAACTCTAGAAATATAACTTCCCTTTGTTAGGAATCCATAACAAGTTCCCACTCTATCACACCAAAATTGGTGTGGATACCCAAGGGCCCCATGCTTGCCGAGATCTCTCTAAAGAGTCCTTGCATGAACTTTTGTGCTCATAAGTTTCAATCTATGATAATGTCAAGGGAGTAGCATGTGAGGTCTATAAACCTCTATGTGTGCTCTACCACTATAATCCTTCACTTTTGAATCTCCAGAATATCCTGAATTCGAAAAGAGTTAATGTAGGAGGGGTAGTTCACCTCATGAAACAACTGCTAAATGTTGTCCCATTGGAGTTCCAACTCATTGGGCATCTGGGTAACTAAGATCCACTAGTGACCAGCTACTATTTGGAAAATATTAGATACCAAATCCAATATATAATCTTAGGGTGTATAAATAAGGAATAAAATAAAGACCACTAACTCTAACTAATCCTCAACTATCTGAGGATCCATCTCACCGTGGAACCTCAATGGTCTCTGGAACTTGAACTCACAAAGGGCACTCAGCCTGTGACCATCCTCAGCCTGCTCTGTTGTGACTATCTACTGCTCAATGTCTATGTTTGTTGTTACCTACCCATCGAGAGGAAGGGGATCCCAAGATGGCACCTGAACTGAGGCCTCGTTGCTCATGGTGTTATCATCATGAACTAGAGCTGGTATCCTGGATAGCTGTCATCGTGGAGGCATTCTGAAAATTTTTCATGGAGTACAACAGTCAGATTAACAGAAATATATATATATATATATCAAAAAATAGTGGGTAGAATAATCAAGACATAAAGTCAAATACTCGATCCTATATGATGCATGTACCATTTTTTCTGGCAACAAATGTCTCTGGTTTCTGAGTCAACAAGAAGGTAATCATGGTCGGGGTGAATGGATGCGTCTTCCACCCATACCATCATTGGGCTCTATAGCCTTAGAGCCACACTTAGGAAACTTTAAATTATTTACCTAATACCAAACATTGTTTTGTAAAGGGTAACACATGAACAATATCCCCAGGAATGAACTTCATCTAATACTCTTCTTTCATGACCTGAACCAATCAGAAGATAGATATGTGACTATCCCAAGCCCACCTCCAATGTCTTGCGTGTAGTGATAAGAACTGATTGAATAACTAAACTCATGGAGGTCTTTTCATAAAACATTTAAACTCGCACACAACCCACTCAATGTAAAAGGGTAGAGTAAAATTATAAAAAAGTGTGAAACTACTATAAGGTTAAATGAACCTACATCAACCTCTAGATGGAACAATAGTATGGTAGTTACAACTAAAATGTAAAAGGAAAAAACACATTCAACAAAAAAACCTATAATAACTTGGATAAAACCGATAGAGAGTAATAGCTAAGAGAGACCTGATACCGAGTCCCAACTATGACCACCATATTCGGTTCAAGAAGCCCGCATCCCTATGCTCTTCTATAGTAACTATCAACCTATCTAGCATCTTCAAAAGACATGACATCTGTTGGGTAGATCCCATGTAGGGGTGAGTATATACATACACAATAGAATGACCCAAAAAGGTTAAGGGGGAGAATTAAGATATACAACTGAAGATAAGAAGTATATAGAACAAGGTAAAATAAAGGGGAATGAAAAAAGTGTATCTAAAACCGGAAAAGTGGAAAAGTAGATTCATCCAAACACAAGGAGCTCGAAACGGTGAGGAAATAAACTCCTCGGTTATCGTTTTCTACATATAGTTGAAGAGAAGACCCGTCCAACCATGAGAAGCTGGACAAAAATGACATGGAATACCCCACACATCTTTGCCTCTTCTTGAAGGGGGGGACCCAAACTCAAGAATCTGGTACTATTAGAGAATATATATATATATGGCCAGTCAAAGAAGACCATAAGAGAGTGCAAGGGGATACCCATCTCACATCTCATCCATAGAGGTTGAGTAGCCAACAGTTCCTAGGTAAATCCATATGGGATTCCCAATACCTCATGCATCTACCCAGGAGACACAAGTCAAAGGGGGCTCATATCACCAAACCTTGATACTATTTACTTTGACCGGAACTAGCTCGGCAACACGGTTTTATGTCTAATCACAGTGGTGTATCTCGGTGGGGAAAGCATACATATTTATCTTGAGTATAAGGGTATGTCAAACGAAATCTCACCACTATGTCACACAGTCGAGGGTATTCCAAAGAAGGTGGTTGGGGACTACACTCCCTAGGCCAGTTGGAGGGTCATCCCAAAAGTTCATCGGGTACTACACTACCCAACCCAGCTGGAGGGTTAGCATAGAAAGTCATCGGGGAATATACTACACAACCCAACTAGAGGTTCATCCCAGAATGTCATTGGGGACTACAATAGTCATTACAACTCTACAGATATCTCATAAGGTCATCGGGTACGACACTACCCAACCCAGTTGGAGGGTTATCCTAGAATTTCATTGATAAGCCTGTCTGATTACTGTCATTATTGGGTGTCATCTTTTTATGTGCCAACCCAAAATATTTGTGTTGTATCTCAATAGTAGTTTCTATCAGAACCATTGCATTCTACATGGACATACACACATGATTAGTATCTGACAGGTTTAAATTTGAGTTCAAATGATGGAGATATGGAGGACTGAAGGTTACTCATAAAAGTCAAACAATACCAGATATGTGATGGGTCCCACATGGGATGTGGCCCCTATTCATTGAATTCCAATGTCTGAGACCAAAACATGGGTCCTATCTCATGTAGTAGAGCACTCCATGTTGGTGGAATGCATGAAGTGTCCTAGTTATCTGGGACTCAGGCTGTGTCTGTTGGTCGTGTTCATGTACTCGGACCACACGATCATGTACATCAGTACACAACATGTCGGTTCACATGGGATTATTCCCATGGGGCCATCCTGTGTTCATATTCTCAGGACATGGCATGTCGATTCACACAAGATTCTACCTGTGTGTCCAAATAATGTTCATGTAATCGGCACAAGGCATGTGTCGGGCCGGATGTTCCTTCACATGGATCACCTCACATGGAATGGTGGTACATGACCTGTCAAGGGGAGTACATGCCATTCCATCCTTATCTCATCCTAAACCCCTAGAATCACCATTGAGGGATTCTAGACACTGTGTTTTCTTCATTCAACATGGCATGTAGTTGGGATTTTTCTAGAAACTCGAGCATATATTCGATTCCAGCCACTACATCCAAATCTGCTTCAACTACAGTCAGAGTTTCCTTATTTTTCTCTAAAATCATGGAATGTGGCCAAAGATCATATAATCCTTCCACCATTAGTCACGAATCACCCTCGTTTGAATATGATTGTTTGGCCTAATCTTCCGTACACCACCACAACCTTGATTCTTGTCAAATTGATTTGAAACCTATGGATTATTCATCATTGCATCATGCCATTTCTAGATATATTCCTCTATTGTAATTACATTGTTATTCCAAAAGTTCAATCCATATATGGGTGCCCGATGGAGATTGGGTCACCCAAAAATTATAGAACCATCATTCAAAGGAATTCTTCGGTGAAGATAAAAAGAAATATGGGATAAATGCACAGAAACACCATGTTTTAAACATTTTCAGTCAAGTGATTTTGGAGAAATAAATAGATTGAGTAACCGAGGTAATAACATAGGATAAATAATATTAAAGACATGTACTTTGGATAAAAAAAACGTCGAAATCAGTGGTGAAAATTGAATAAATAATTATCCACATGGTCAAAGATTAATCCATGGCGTAAAAATACCAAATATGAGTCCTACCACTTGTTTGGTTCGATAATTAGTGAAGAACACATTTGTCAATGAAGGTGGAGGATCTATTGAATTCTCCGTGTCTAGATCTGTCTAGATCCAAGGATTCCTCATCACTCTTCATTCATCATTCATCAACAGGAAAAGAGAGGAAGAGAGGGTAAGATGTTGGGAAAAATTGGATTATAAGGCCAACTACTCTAAACAATGATCTTATAACCATTTATTATGTTAAAAGGTAATTTTAATTATTTATTAAATTAATTAATTAAATCTCTTACATGTGCCACTAATGAGCGAGGGATCTGAATGTCCCATGCGGGCTCATTTTATGTAACTCCTATGTAAAACACCGTTCTTCATACCTGACTGTGGTCTCAGATTTCCAATGCAATCATCAATGTAAGAGTCATCCCATTTTTTTAAGTAACCACATTCACTCAATTTAAAAAATATTTAATATTTTTATAAATTGAATTCTGGGAACACCAAGCCTCCGAATCACACACCCTCTCAGTGCCTAGATATGGAGAAATGTTTAGAAATATTTTAATGTCTTACAATGTAAAAATTAGGTCTTTACATCCCTCTAAAAAATCAAGGAAATTAATTTTCATTAATTCGTTGTATTCAAATTTTTTCTCATCCTCCATGAATAAAAATAAAATAAAATTAAGTATACCTTTTCATGAGGATTAATAAAATTTAAAAGAAATGAGAACATAGATGATATAATTATTTGTAATCACTGATTATCTCATGTCGCATGTCACAAAAAAAGGATTTCCTGTTGTGTTTAATATTCTCAAGGGAATTTGAGTGAAGTTCATCATGTGTTTTCACATGATTGTTCATCCATTTTACTAAAGAGTAAATCCTCTTATTTCCATGCTCAAATTTTTTTAATCATTTTACCACCAACCCTAATCCATAGAATTCACCTGAAAAATTCCACATGATTTAATAAATTTTCATGTTTGAGACTGTTGAAAGATGAAAATTATCACAAGCCTATGGAGATACATGCATTTTCCAAGTATGTGCATAACTCAATATTTAATTTCTCTTGATTAAAGAAGAAATTAAAAATAGGTAAGTTGTGATTGGTTCATTGATGGATTTATGTGGTTTATGAAATTTAAATATATGGAATGAAAATGATAGGGAATTTATTTTCATATAATATACATGATGTAATTCTATTTTGGATAAGATTGGGGATGTTTTCTCATTTTGGAATTTGGTATGAACTTTGATGTGAATATATAATGACTGATGAGGAGTGCAATACATAGGTGAGGGGGAGTGAAGAAGCCACATTTTAAACGTCATTAATGATATAATTAATTTTTCAAATCCCACTATTGTGTTATTTAATGGGATATTGTCACATGTTTAGGTTTTTGAATTATATTTTTCTAAAATGAAAAAAATACACAATTTTTTAATTTTAACAGTTTTATAATACTTTAGTATTTCGGGAATGAGTATGTCTATGTTGGTCCAAATTATGTGATTCGTTTTTTTAGATTCCTATATTCATGTGATACATATTTTTCCACAAGGTCAAGTCTTGAATCTGAAATAAAAAGGCCCAAATAAATCATTCTTTTTGGAATGTTTTTATGTCCTACTGATTGGTCCCCACCTCAGTTAATGAGGCATAAATATAGTTTAATGTGTACAAATTCATTGATTTCTGTTTTATATGAAATGGATTCCAGGAGGATCATCCTAGATTATTTTCAAGACAAAATTTCCTCATTAATACATTCTTTAAATGCATGAAACAGGTGGAATATGAAAGGTCTTTTTGGGCCTAAACAGTTCCATTGAATAATTAATTCATGTCTTTTGAACCATGCTTCCAAAACAGTTATAATTATGTGGAGACATGAAAAAAGAAAAATGGAAGAACTTTAATTAAGGATCCAACACATTAATCCACCTATTTCACGATCATAATGGAATGGGAATGTGAAGATGTATAATTAGAAAAGTCACATTGAAAAAATTAATTTCTCATAATAAATTTGATATAACTCATTTTTCTAGGGGCGTATGATGCTAAAATTTTGTGGGTGAATAAACTAGATATAATGTAATATATTTCATTAAGATACTAGGTTCAAATTATTCTACTAAATGGGATATACATGAGAAAGCATTTGGTGAATAATTTTGGAGATAATTCATTCACCCCTACTCCTTATAAATATGTGTCCCTTCTACCATTTCATGATACATACATTTGAAGGGGGATATAGTGGAGTTGTTTTTACGGAATTTTTCTTAATAGTTTTAATATATCTGATGGAATCATTGTTATTATTCAATAATTTTTATCTTCTTCTCTAATTTCTTTTATTTTATCTTTTTCTCCAACCATGCTTCATTCAACTCCATAATTGTGGAGAGATAACCCTCGCTATTGTTTGTGGGTGGAAGTGGTGGTATTTTTGTAGATTTTGATTTTATGTTTTATCATGTTTCATTATAAGAACTCATTAGTGGTTAAACTTATTATGGTGAGTGGTCACCCCAATTTCTCTATGATTATCTCTTTCCTCCTTGTACACTCATTCTACTTCCCATTATTTACTAATTCATTCAAATGGTGGAGTTTGAATTGTGTATTGATGTTAAAGATATTACATTCACATGTAGAGGTATCAATGCATGGTAATAAATTTATAAATAGAGGGTGTTAAGTGACAGGTCTTGATTTCCACATGGAATAATACATTGAATGATATTATGAATAATAGTGTTAATATCACCATGAAACCTCGAGAGCTATGGTTTTCTTCTGATGACTTCTTCGGTGTCTTTTATCCATTTTATTTATGATTTATAATTTAATAATATATTTATATACTATATTTCACATATTTTCTATGTCAAAACCCCCCACATATATTATATAATTTATTTTTATATTAGATAGCTAATGATAAAGACAATAAACAATTCTATGTGTATTAGTGGCCTCTTTGTGATCGACATGATGGTGTGCCACTATGGTTAATTCTTTTGATAATAAGAATTTAGTTTAATATGGTAAAACAACACAAATTACTAACGACATGTTAGCAGCTTCGCATTGATAAAAAGGATGGATCAATTCGGCTATGTAACTATTACCGAGAATATAACTAGATCACTATAAAGAACAAGTATCCCCTATCATGGATTGATGACTTGTTCAATCAAATATAAGGAACTCAATAGTTATCAAAGGTGGATCTTTATTATATATCTCATCATCTAATATTAAATAAGGAGGATATTTAGAATAAAATTTCTTGTACAAGGTATGGACATTATGAGTTCATAGTGATACCCTTTGGACATACTAATTCCCCTGTAATCATCATCAATTTGATGAATATAGTATTTAGATAAAACCACTTTTGGTAGTGTATATAGATGATATTATCCACTAATCAAAGTTTAAAATTTAACAAGAAGAGAATATAATGAGTGTACTAGTGACCTTAAGTACAGACAAAATATATTCTATGTTTAAAATTTGTGACTTATGAATGTAGTAAGTAACTTTCTCGGGGTATATGATCACATGTGATTGAATTTTTGGGGTGCCTCAAAGACCGATGAAATCTAGGAAATGAACATACCCCCTTGTGTCATGGAAATCCATAGTAGTATTATCTTAGTAGGGTACTACTAATAGTTTTAAAAAAACTATAATGATCATCTATCCCACTAACTATAATAACTTGTAAAGGGGTTAAATTTGTCTAGAAATAAGGATGTGAGGAAAGCTTTATGTATTTTAAGAAGATGAAAATAAATATTTATATACTCACCCTACAAAAAAATGGATATGGTTTTTTGATATGAAGTGAAGCTTCAAAGAATTTTGTTGGTTGTGTACTCATGTAAAATGAAAAAGTGATAGTCTATGCCTTATGATAGTTGAATATCTATCAGAAAAACTACCAATGTGTGATCTAGAGTTAACTACTATGATATTTTCATTGAATATTTGGAAGCACTAAATTTATGGTGAATGGTGTGACATTTATAAATATTTATAGAATCCAATGTATACTTTCACGGATGATAATATCAACATGTATCAAATAAGATGGTTTGAGATAATATTGGGTTTAGATTTATCTAGTCACTACCATTCAGGAGAGGGGAATAAGGTAACTGATGATCTTATTAGAAAAGAACATCAAACTCTATTCATGATTTAGATTGGGAAATAAAATATCTTCATGGATTTGAAAAAGGATTGATTGGAAAATTATACTGCTAGAGAGGCCTTTTTACCTTTCCCAAATTACATCCCAAACATCTATTAAAGAAAACATCATGGAGGAACAATGTGATGAAGTTGAACTTCATAATCAAGTGAAAAAATTAAAGAACCAGAAGATACATGTGTATAACATCGATGAGAATGATACCAACATATTTGGAACTATACTTTGTGTGATTGGATCACATGGGAAAATGATCTATTAGATAATTCTCATAGATTATGTTTCTCCATCCATCCTAAAACTACTAAGATGAACTGTGATATTTGAGAACACATCTAGTGTGAGAAAATATAGAAGGATATTTCAGACTAAATCTCAATATTCTTGGAATGTTATGAAGTTAATGCAATAAACATAAGTCCCAGGGGATTATGCAACCATCTCTTATACCCATGTGGAAATTGGAGATATTTCTTATGGAAATGTTCACTAGTCTCCCAAATACATCTAAAATAAATAATGTGATATGGGTTGTAGTAGATATAATCACAAAGACATCCAACTTAATTTCTATTAAGGAAGATTTAACGCTGGAATAAATGTTGTATGGGGTCCCGACACTGATATTTTCTGTTCATGATCCAAGGATCACATTATAATTCTGGATAATTCTTCAGCATACTTTGATAACTAAATTAAATTTCATCATAACCTATCACCCCATTCTGATTTCCAATTTGAAAGGATAATTTAGAATCTCAAGGATATGGTAAGATATTTCTTAGTGAAATTAAAAGGTGGATTAGACCAAATCTACCTTTAGAAGGGTTCTCATATAACAACAACTTCCACTCCAGAATTCAAATTGATACATATAAATCTATTTATGGGAAGTGATGTAGAAATCCATATTTTTTGGTTGATGTTATCAAATAAAAGATAATTTGACTTCATATTTCTCGAGAGATGATAGGGAAAGTTCATGTCATCTAAAAATATATAAAATATTCTCATATTCAAAAAATATCTAAACTAACAAACATAGAAGGTACTTGTTGTTTGATAGTGTAGAAAAATTCTTAATTTGATTATCAACAGGAAATGCATTCATAGTGTTTGGAAAGAGAAGGAAGATCGGCCATATGTATATTGAATTGTTTGATCTTCCATCACATAGGATTAGTGGCCTATCTGATATCACTTCAACCAAATATAACTCAAGTTCATGTCATATTCCATGTATCTCTCCAAAGGAAGTATATACCGTGCCCCTCACATGTACTAAATCTAGAGTTGGAACAACTGGGAAATGAATTATCTTGTGATGAGCATCTGGTGAAAATCATGGACTGAAAACTCAAATATCTAGAAAAAAAAGAAAAATCACCATTTTAAAATGTTGTGTCAAAATCATAATTATGAATAAGAGATAAGGGAACCATAGGAAAAAAAATTAAATGTATCCTCACCTATTTTCAAATGAGAATATTATTTTACATTTCTAGGATGAAATTTATAAATGGGAAAATAATGTAAGGACATATATTTTATAAATGATATTTTCTTATTGAAATAAATTTGAATTATATTATACACTATTATACACACTACAACACATAGAGGCACTAAAAAAAATTAACTAATTAATGAAAATAATTAATTTTGGAACTTATTAAACTCATTAAAATTCCTAATATTATAAGGGAAAAAATGTAAAATATTTTATAGGGAAATAAGGCTTTTCCCAAAATTATAAAATCATCCCTTCCATAGAAAACACTATTGTAACGAAATAGAATATTAGTAAACTAATAACATAAAAAAATAGAAATATAGAAACTAGAGAGGAATTGAGGTGAATAATGAATGAATGAATGAATGAATGAAGATGTATTTATAAGAGGTGATATTACTATTGTAATAGTAATGTAACTGTTAGAATTGTAACCTGACTATTGTGAATAGAATCACGATTATTGGGAATAGTAACATGACCATTGAGAATAGTAACGAAACTATTTTAATAGTAATTTTACCTCAAAATACTAAATTTTGATACAACTAAAAATTATCATGACTAATATAAGTATTTATAGAGATATTTATTCCAAAAAAATAAATATCATCACTAAAAATCTCAATGAAAATATTGGATTTTTTTAGTAAAATGTATTTTAATGTATTCTATAAAAATAATAATTTTTTATTAATAATTTAATTTATATTTTTTATAAATTAATTTTAATAAAATTAATATCATTTTTAAAACTAGAACATTGAAATTTTCCAAGGGTGGTTTTTTGATAAATTTCAAAAATAAATCAATTTACTAGTGAATAGTAAAAATATATTTTTTTCACATAATTAGATTATCGTAAATTACATAATTTTTTATATAATAATTAACTAATCATAAATTGAACTTAAATTTTTACAATGATATATATAATTTCCTCAATGAGTAATTAATTTCAAATAAAATAAATTTTCAAGCCTAAAAATTATTTCCCAAAATGGAAAGTCAAAAGCAATTCCTTAAAAATAATAATTATCTTTTACACTTAAATTTTAAATAAAATAATTTAATTCAAATTATAAAGTGGTTTAATGTCCAAAAATATTAATATTGTATTGATATATGATCAATATTGTAAAAAATTCACTATTAAAAATTTTACCTTGATGTTTTCAGGGCACACGGTTGATGCTGGTGAGTGAGGGATTTTAAATTACTGATCATTGAAATGACATGGCTTCATCGTATCCTAGAATCCAATCCCCGGAAGAAGTCCATCTATCTGGTTTGAAATAAATAGTTACAAATATAAATAAATAAAAATATAACTTGTTTGATTTGGGGGTGTGATCAACTACAAATTTTTATCAGTGATATTTTCATGAAGGATCTAAAGTCGAACTCCTCTAGATCATCAAAAGATTCATTAAAATTATTTTGGAATTTCGGTCATCAAATTATTAGTGATATCACAGATCTCTGATGATTCCTCCAAGGTTGTGATGATCACCTTAACTTCATTCTTACAATTTGTGAAGTTATCCTTCAATCTATTTCTTGGATTGTGTATTTCTCTCTCTTGGATATGGGATGATAGAGGAGATCTCACCGTGTTGAAGAAATATTCCCCTCAAATACTAAGATAATGGATGTGAAAAATACCCAATTAGGGTACATGGCCCTCATATATCCATCATCCACTTAAAAAGTAATAAATAAATAATTATAAATAACTAACTACATCATAAATATTATATATATTTTATCACATACATTTAATATATAATAGATATATTACATGATAAACTTGAGTCATTAACATTATTCTTAATCCCCACTTATATTAAAACAAAATTGAACATTAAAATAATATTCATTCATATAATAGTATTCTATGTAATTACTTAGCCACCTGTAAATAATTTTAATAAATAAATTTCAAAAATTATTCTGCACCTAAATAATAATGTTTTTAGTGATTTTTGAATAGTGTTGAACCCTCAGACACCTTGGTAGGGACCCCCTTGTCCTATATAGATATTCAATATAATAGGGATGAATCTTAAATGTTCTATTTTGTGTGACCCTCTAGGACCATATCTTAATAAAAGTAAATAATATTCATAGACCAAGAGTGGAAACTAACAACCCATCATGGCCACTAAGAAGATAAGGATTAGTCATAGTAATGAAAACCAACCTACATACACGCACTATGTAATACAATCTATTTATCTTATGACATATCATAAATAAAGACACATTCATGGGTCACTATCTTTATAGGATTTATTATTTGATTATTTAACTAGGAAGAAATACCTTCGACTACAGTTTTAATGAAGGTACTTCAATCCTGGTCAATCATGCCATAGATATCACTTCCTCAACTCAAAATAAGAAAATTAAATCTTTTTCATTCAACCAATTTCACACCACCAATGACACACCCAATTATAACCACCTCTTCAATACATCATTGTCATGATTGTTTCATAGAATCAAAGTATGCGATCAAATAGAACACATTGATAATGATCTCAAGAAAAGAGACCAATACACATGTCTCAAGATAGGAATAACCAATTACACTTGAAAGACATGTTGTTCCTATTGGAGGGTCTATCATAATGATCTCAATATTATAAATCACCATGAGGAAACTTCATGAGATGAAGTATCAATTGTTATGATACCCCCAACACCTGATAGTCTGAAATCAACTCTGTTGAGTCAATATGATGTATCTAGACCTTATGAAATATATTTATGATTAATTTTATAGTATCTCGTGGTTATCAATATAGCATAGGATCATATATAAACTATTAATCAGAGTAATAACATATTGAAATTACCATTAAATAGTGGATGACTAAATTTCAACACTATAATAGTATATTTACCTCATGCATAACTCTCTATATACATGATAAGCTAATGAAACATATTGTTAAATTTGGTTCTAGGGTAATCTGTTTAAGAAATGTCCCACTTGCACTAGAACCAACATTATTTCCATCCCTGTTATCTCCCACATGATTAAGATCATGTTTCTACTAAGTCATGATTTGAGTTTTTAGGTCTACCATGTCTCGGTTATGTGGAAATTCGGCTATCCGTTACTTTATATCCTTGAGTACAAATTATCAAGACAAGATATCCCCATGTATATGCATTTTTTGTAAAATAAAATGTTGATGAAATGTCCATTACTTGTAGTATAATAATCACAATTTATATTATGATAAAAAATTACTCACTAGTCACAATTCCATGAACTAGAACAAATCATTGTTTATTATATGCTTCTTCTTTATCTTCAACTAAAGCTACAATGTACTCGTTATTTAAAGATACAACTACAAATGGCTTGTATCTGCTTTTCACACTAATCAACTTGTCCTAACTATGATATTAAATCATATTTATCCCAGGAATAGTAGTTTTATCCCCTCAAAACTTGTATCCCTTACTCTCCTTTTACAAAGTATATCCATTTTACTATCTCTTATACAATTTGATAGTTTTCACTTCTTCTCATTTGTAATATTGAATACAAGTGGTATTTTTATAACAATTATTTTATGTTGGTAATATCATTTCTTGAAAATAGAATTGAATATTTGATTTATCAAACCTAGATGCATTTTGATTCATCTTATCATATCAATCTCCATATATGTACCACACATGCCTTCATGGAGAGATTTATTCCATGTAACACTCGTAATAATTAATTCTCGGAATTTCTTAACATTATTAACATATATATATAATTTACTGGGTATAAACAACTATTAGATCTACCATAGTATAACATGTTCCCTAGAACTTAGGTTTCTACTTTAATCCAATTTTAGAAGTATTTATTTTATTCTAGTCATGTCTAACTATAATACTAATATTAGTCTCCCATATGTCATCAAACATATTTTACTTGGAAAACTTTGGTTCTCCCACTAACCTCTGAAAGACACATGATATATATTCATTCCAAACAAATATTCTATTATCATTTCCTTACTTAAATACTGAACAAGATTTCATTAAATTTCACCCTTATTGGAATTCCATGATCTATCCAACCATTCTAGTTAATTTATATCGACACCTTCAACTAAAGTTGGTCTTGACATTCAATTCACAATAAAATGATCACAAATATTAGATTTGATAAGTAAAATAGTAATATAATTAGGAATAAGGAATTTGTATTAGAATCCAATCCTTATTTTTACCAGGATTTTATCATCAATGTAAAGTTTCACTTGAATACCCACAACATTATTCAAAATAATAATGTCCTTTTACATTGATATATAGAATCCATTATTGAAATTTAATTAATCTTGACAATTATAGATAATATTTTTATATTGATTATTTTTAGGATTTATTATTACCAGTGAATAACGTATCAACAGTTGTGGTGAATACTAAAACAAAACTATAACTTTTACCTTCCTATATATTATGTGTCTCTAGACCATTCCTCATCCACAACTCTTGGGGGACTCATTCCTATGCTAACCATTTTGTTCATCTCTAACATTGATTCAATCCAATTTAATATTTCCACTTATCTTGAATATATAAGTGATCCCTTTAATAGAAATATCATCAAGAAATTGACTATAAATAATTGATTTTTGAGATCAAATATGAACATTATTATATTAATTGATATAGAAATTTTGTTTTTCTTGATACAAGTTTTTTATTTTCATAATGAAGTCTTTATATACAAACACAATGTTCTAATGGAATAATGAATTTTCATCATACTATAAATCATATGATATACATTTTTCATTATACTTGGTATGTTTTTGAGGTATAACAATTATTTTTTATGCATGTATTGAAAAATAGAAGTATCGACAATGAAAGTATTTATACATTGATATTCCTTTGTAAAAACATCTTGACTCTGATGTGTATAAGGAAATGTGATTTTAGGAATTCTCAATTATACATTTTATTGATCAATGTTAACATATAATAATAATAATCAATACTCTTTATTTTCCACAATGTCATAATGTGGATAAGGTCATGTGAATTTAGGAATTACTCCATGTTACATTATATTGATCAATGTTAACATTATGACTCATCATCAACCCTCTTTCTTGAATTGATGTCATGATTTGGTTAAGGTAATGTGAGTTTAAGAATTACTCCAGGATAAATTATATTGATAAATGATAACATGTAAGTGCAACATAGATCCTACTTATTTTCATCAATGTTGTGACATGGATAAGGTAATATGAGTTTATGACTTATTTTTTGCTACATTAAATTGATCGATGAGGGCTTGTTCCATAAAATCATTAACATAATAACCCAAAGTATCTTATATCTTCTTACCATGAATATAACACAATTTACTTTAATTTTTTATAATGACTAACAAGAATCATATGAAGTATACTTACAACTAGTTTATGCTTGGAATAATTATTTCTCTCTAACATAACAAATTCATAAAACATTATAGTGTACCTTTATTTCTAAAAGAAACTTTTCCAAAACTATGATCGTAAGAATACCGATAATACCTATGGTCATTGAATCCAAAGAGTTCATAACCATAATGAGTATATCCCAAAAAAATATTTTTATTTCCTAGGAAATTATTATCTTAACAAAACGAGTTATAAAAGTGTTATATTTTTTATATTCATCAGGTACTACCTATGATTCAATCATTATTGAACTATTGGTTGTGTATTAACCACCACAAACAAAAATCATTTTAGAACATGTAATAATTTATCCTTATTTATAAAGGACACATGTGATAAATTACTTTGCAACACTAGGCAATAGTTTATATAGAATCATTAAACAAGGAAAATAGATATCGCGTGCCTCTCACTACCAACTTAGGAACCACCCTTTTTAGGGGCTTAGAGAACACACCATACTTCCTATAATATTTCTCTTCTTATGTGGTTACTATATTTCAATAAATATATGTTAAATTCATAATGTATTTAATAACTACGAATTTTGATATAAACATTACATATAATAAGGAATATTCACTAAACAAGAATATTTTACTTTCTTCTTTTATATAATTCATTGAATTTAAACTTCTACAGATTTATTTCATGATTTGAAAAGTGAATAACCTCTCTTTTTTTCTCTATCATATTTTATTTGAAGGAAATTGTGAATGTTCCCTTGGTGTAAAATCATTCCATCAAAATTTTCACTATCTTTTTTCTTTTTCACCATATTACCAAAATAATAATCTTTCTATAATTTTCTTATTTACTTGGAGAACATTTCCTAAATGGAAATGAATCATTTAATCCATCATATCTATTTTTGTAATATTAAAAACACTACAAAAAAATGTTGAATTGGATATATGAATGATATATTTTGGAAGATCGTGACTCACCTATCAATTTACACATAGCCAATATAATCATCACTCAATCATGTCTCGCTACACTTTCTCCTCGCAAGCTTCTCTAAGATGAGACTACATGTAATTTCATATATTTCCGGATGTAGTTTCCATAACTTACATTAGATATTGTATAATTAATAATGACATATCCATCATGTGCATCATACATGAGTCTCTTATAATAATTTTTAACTCCCTCACTTCATGAGGTGACTTAATAGGAATTGAGGACACCATTACCATTAATTTCCAATATCGTAGTATTGCGTAATATGCACGTAAGAAATTTTGTAAACTCGTGCGAGATAAGACTTTTACTTTTTCCAATAGTTAACACAATGTAATTGTGAAATTTCTTTCCATTTTCTACAAAAAACTCATCTAATATATTTTCAATTTTATCTTGATTACCAATTAGATGTTATTGATTAAATAAGTTATAAAATGTCTCCCACTTTTTTTAAAAACAAATTAACAAGATTTTATTCAAGAATTAGAATATTACATCATTTGAGTATTCTAGTGGAAAGGATAAATGAACTTATTTTCATAGTCTACAAGATTTGGCTACACTACTACTCACAGAGTTCATAGTACACGTTTGACTGACTAACCACATTAACTCATGGCTCTATGATCTTTTGAGTGAAGTCATTTATTATAAATTCATAAATATGATTTAATAAATGCTTATCTTCAAACATTAATCATTATATATTCGGAAATTTATTTGCTTCCAAATTTATTTAAATGAAACCATCACTATGATAAGAACACCCCAGTTGTAGGAGGTACTCTCAACTTTGACTGATGATACCTCATACACCCGGTTTTGTTCAAATTCATATAATGGAAGGTGTTTGAGGCTTAGTATATCATTAATTGTTCTATATTTTACAAAAAATATAATCTATTTCTATTTATCTTTTCATAATATGTTGTCACACGAACAATTCAATATTAAAATAAAATCATTCATCACATCTTTATGTATTTTCATGTTAATTATTCTATGTGTTTTCATAGAGAAAATACACAAGAATAAAACAATATATGAAGAATAAAGGAATTAATATCACAAATGATATTTATCATCTAATAATGGTTGATCTATTTTAACATAATAAATTATACAGGACCTATATGTATCATAACTAAGTCAAAAAATGAATCATGATCCATATCATCCACTTTTATTATGTCCACTTATCATCTGAGGTATCTCCTAGTCTTGGTGGGTTTCACACTATACAACTTCATCGTCAAATATACCAATTTTTACATGCAAACAGGTGAGAGGGTCTCAGGAGCGCAATATAAAATTGATAAACTAGACGTGCATGACTTTATATATATAGAATTAAAAAATTTATGATGTACAAACTATCTCAAATTAACTATTTATTACATGAATCACACATAGTAATAAATAAATATATGAAATTTTCCGGACATATGTTGGTTTGGTCAATTGCTCATGACCCGTTGGAGTGGAAAATAAATCTGTGATAAAAATTAACGGAAATAAATTTAAAATTAACAGTATAAATATAAATTAAATGAATTAACCATTTAAATAATTTGTTATCATCAGTATAAAAATAAATTAAAATAAAAAAAAAATCTAAACTAATAAATTAATAAAATTTAATAACAAAATTAAATTAATTATTTTAAATAATAATACTATAATAATTTTAAAAATAAAAAATTAGTATTTAATTTTTCTAATTTAATTATAATATGAAATTAATAATCTAAATTAATTTATAGTTGAAATAAATATATCATGGTCCCAAAATTCTTGCCCATACCTATTGTGGGTCAGGCCAAACTCACGTTGGCCCATTCCAACCAGGGAAGATTTTTCTGAACGCCTTTTGGGCCATGAAGACCCTGTGCACGATGGTTCTGTTTTAAGGAAGACTATTTTTTGACTCATTTTAGGGTAGCTAAGATGAAGAGTAACAAGGAGCTAGATAGCTAGATGTGGTAAGGGGTGGCCAACCATGGTGGCGCATGGGACTTGATAGGATGCAAGAAAGATTTTTTTATTTAAATATTTTTTAGAAAAAAATTTAGGTTAAAAAAATATGAAAGTTTCTGTGACTGGTGGCAGTAGTGCTGCCACATTCCTCCCAAAAACCCAAAACAATCACTATTTTAAATATTATTTTTTATATATTTAATTTTTTTTATTTTTTTATTTTATATATATATATATATAAATAATAATAAAAAATTCAGCATAACTTATCTGATATTTAATATCTACTAGTACTTTAATTACATTAGTGTGGATTCTAATAAAAACCCTTACCCAGGGCTACTTTTTTATTAGAGGGATTTCCCTAGAAATCATCATGTATTTCTGATTTGGGATTCAGGCTCTCCCTTTCCGACGCAGAACATTCTGCATTTCTGATATGGGATTCTGTTTTAAGTACTTGACTTTGGATGAATATAAAATATAAACTATAAAACCAATACAAATTAAATATAAAAAATTGATTAAACATATAACAAATAGTTGAAAACAAAAATAATTTCAAAATAAATGTTGATAGAAAGTAATTTTTAATCTCTTAGAACCACCTACATGAAACATAAAAATGTTTCATGTATGTGTCCTTAAAAGACTATAAAATATAAAATATAAGAAAAATATAAATGAAACATAAAAAATTGATTAAACATATAAGAAATAGTTGAAATTAAAATGATTTTTGTAAAAAGTGTTGACGAAAAATAATTTATAAGCTTTCCAAACCACAAATTTGAATCGTAAAAATGTTTTAAGTATGTGACTTTGAAAGCATATAAAATATAAAAAATAAGACTAATTGAATGAAAATTAATACATAGATTAAACATATAATAAATACTTGAAAACAAAAAAATTATAATAAATGATGATGGAAAATAATTTATATGCTTTCAAACCCACCTATCTGAAACATAAAAATATTTCAAGTACGTGTCTTTGAAAGGCTAGAAAAAATAAACTATAAGACGAATATAAATGAAACATCAAACATGGATTAAACAATTAAAAAATTATTTAATTAGTTAATTAGTAATATAATTATTAATTATATTATAATTAATTAGATAATTATTAATTATTTACAATTGTTATACAATAATTAATTAGTTAATTAGTAATTTTATTACTAACTATATAATACTTAACTAGTAAATTAGTAATATACTTACAAATTATAGTTATTTATTATAATTAGTAATTAGTAATTTATAAAAATTATTATATTATAATTAATTAGTTAATCAGTAATATAATTCTTAATTTTAAAATAGTTAATTAGTTAATTAGTAATATATTTATAAATTATAATTATTCTTTATAATTATTAATTATTAATTATTAAAAATTATTATATAATAATTAATTTTTTAATTAGTACTATAAATTTTCTTTATAATTATTCTCTATAATTATTAATTATTAATTATTAATTATAAAATATTAATTATAAGTATAATTATTAATTATATAATAATTAATTAGTTAATTAGTTATTATTAATAATAATTATATGATAATTAATTAGTTAATTAGTTATATCATTATTAATTATATAATAATTAATTAGTTACTTAGTAATATAATTATTAATTATATAATAATTAATTAGTTAATTTGTAATATAATTATTTATGATATAAAAAGTAATTAGTTAATTAATAGGTATTAATATTTAATTATATAATAATATATTAGTTAATTAGTAATATAATTGATAGTTATATAATTGTTAATTACTTAAATTTTTGAGAAATATAGAGCCCGAGACCTTTCTATAATTAGTTAATTAGTAATATAATTATAAATTATAAATAATTATTATAATAATTAATTAGTATTTAATAAAAATTATTGTATAATGATTAATTATTTAATTATTAATTTAATAATTAATTATATAATAGTTAATTTGTTAATTAGTTATATAATTATAAAGTATAATTATTCATTATAATTATTAAATAGTAATTATTAAAAATTATTATATAATAATTAATTAGTTAATTACTAATATAATTATTATTTATAATTATAACTGATAGTTATTAATTATTAATTATTAATTATTAATTAGTTAATTAGTTAATTAGTAATATAATTATTAATTATATAATTATTCATTATATAAATTTTATTTAGTTAATTAGTAATTATTAATAATTAATTACATGATAATTAATTAGTTAATTAGTAATATAATTATTAATTATATAATAATTAATTAGTTAAATAGTCGTATTAATATTAATACTAACGAATAATTATATTACTAATTAAATAAATAATTAATATAATTAGTAATTAGTAATTATAATTAATAATTACATGACTATTTAACTAATTAATTGTAATAACTCTAAATTATATTACTAATAATCTAATTATTTAATATTTAATTAAAAATTATATTACTAATTAACGAATTAATTATTATATAATTAATTATTAATAATTAATAATGAATAATTTTAATTACTAATTATATTACTAATTAACTAAATAACTATTTTATAATTAATAATTATATTACTAATAAATAATTATTTATATATAATAAATAATTATATTACTATTTAACAAATTAATTATTATGTAATTAAAAAATATGTTAATAATTATCTAATTAATTAATATATAATTGATAATTATATAATTAATAATTATTTAATTAATTATTATATTAATAATTAATTATTATATAATTATTAATGATATTACTAATTAAAAAATTAAATATATAATTGATGGAGGAGCAGGAGAGGAAACCACAATCATCGCACCCCATAGTTTCGTCTGCCCTGGCACACCCACGTAATTACAATATTCACTCATTTGATGCATTTTGAGTTGCAAATCAGATTAGTTTGGCTTCAGAGGAAAAGAAGAAGGACCATGAAGATCTGAATGACCTATCCTCCCTCAAGGGTTTCTCTGGGGGATCATTCATTCCTGTTGCGAATCGTGTGCCCCGTTGAATAATTTGGAAAGGGTCAATAGCGCACGTATTAGCCATTGAGGATGCAATATGGGATATGATTGATCTGTTCAAGAATTTGTTTATCGCTCGAATCTTTTTAATGAAATGTATGAATCCCTAGAGGACTTCAGATCTCATCTCTCGGTAGGCTGATATTTGGGGATTCAAGAAATTCAAATGTGTGTCCCTCAGTTGAAGAATAGTTTACATCCTCTTTCCATTAGTGGAGCTCAAAGGGAATTTTTGGAGTATCAGTTCCATCAATCATAGGCCAAGAAAACATAGAATTCATGAATGGAAATTGTACTTCGATTTTCTTGATTTTAAAGATACATGTGCGCATGTATGGATAAAAATACATGGTCTCAACTGGGTAATGTAGCCTGCTGATATTTTGTTAGATATTGCATCTCTTATTGGGATTCTTATTAGAATGGATCTTGTCACAGAATCAGTAAGTTATGGTCACATTGCTCGGGTCCTAGTAGAGGTTGATATTAGTACTAATTTAATAGATAATGTGATTTTATCTACTCAACAAGATGATATTTTTCTTCGGATTGAATATGAAAACACTCCTATATTTTGTGTTTCTTTTCTTATTATTGTCCATGAAGAATATACATGTAGAAGGAATGTTATTTGTGGAAACTGTCAAATTAAAGGGCATGATTTTCAACACTGTATGAAACCACCTTAATAGGGAATGGCACAAAGCACTAAGCAGAATAAGAATGCTATTGTAAATCTTTGTGATCTTCTAAAAGATTCTGATAGAAAGACTGATGAGTTTGCTGAAAAATCTCAAAGTCCTCATGATGAAAAACCTAATGCTAAAAATGGATGTTATGAATAACCTATCAAGACCATATCTTCTGTAGAAAAGGGATTTCTATTATTCTATGCAGATCTTGGTGATGATATTCAACTACCTATTGATGATAGTTCTGATAAGGCTAACATAAATAGACCCTCATTCAAAGATATATTGACTAGGGGTTTCAATGATGATGATGATGATGAAACTATTGATATCCTTGAAGTTTTGGAAACTACTGCTCAAGAACATGAAAACTCATGACTTAGTCAAGAATAGATTTTGGTCAATGCCAAAATAGAATTGGAAAGGATAATATGGATATTCCAATCTCAAGGAAATCAAAGGATAAGAAAGAGGTGACCAATGCTTCTAACTATTCTTCAGCAAAAGAATACAAAAAGTTACACCCCTAGTCACTATTTTCCCTCAAATTCCAACGATTTTATTTTGTTTATAGTGGATGGAGATATCAACTCTGATACTACAACCCCCTCCACCACCAATAAGGAGGTATCCTCTCTAAAAGGAACTCCTAGATCACATGTTATGTCTGATTTAATTCATGTGTTTCCATCTATGGCTAGTGTTGGAAATACATCTCTTATGATTGCTAAGGACTGTAGGGATACAACCATCTCTATTCCAGCCACTTTCCCTCTAAAATAGACTAATGCACAAGATTCTATGAATACCCATGTCTTATGCCATGAACCCTCTCCAATTAGGCATCATGAACAGATAGGTTCCCTGACAGAACCTGTCCATGCCTCCTCTCCTGAATTATTTCTAGACATTCTCAATTTGGATGGAATGAAAATTACAAAGTTGTTGGATCATCCTATCCTACACCAAACTATTCACCCCTCATTCTCAAAATTCATAAATTTATTGAAAAGTGGAATACCAATAATTCATTTGAATTTCTTTCATATTTCAGTTGTGATGAAGATGAAAAAACAACTAAAGATTGATATGGAGTTAAGTGTGAAAACATTGATGTAATTTATTAGATCTCGGACGATGGTGGAGGTCCTTGGATCTAGGAAATGGATTGGCAGACGGGGAGACATCCACATCACTGGGGTGCTCAAATATCTCATCACAGTATTAAAACTCGCTTGTGAGTGCTCTAATGTCATTTTTGGGGACATGCATTGTTGTTTATGTTTCTCCATATTTTCTTCTTATATTACTTTCTATTTTAATAAAATGTTCTTTTGCGCCTCAGCCTTCTATTAAAAAATTAATTAAATAATTAATAATTAATAGTTATATTACTAATTAATTTACTAATTATTATATAATTAATCAATATATAATTAATAAATATTTTAATAATTAATTATTATATAAGTAATAATTATATAACTAATTAACTAAGTAATTATCTAATTAATAATTAATAATTACATTGATGATTAACTAATTAATTATTAAGTAATAAATAATTATATAATTAATAATTATATTAATAACTAACTAATTAATAGTTAACTATTTATTATATTTTTAATCCATGTTTTAAATTACATTTAAATTTGTCTTATAGTTTATATTTTTTAGTTTTTCAAGGCCACATAATTGAAACATTTTTATGATTCTAGTAGGTTGTTTTGAAAGATTATAAATTATTTTCCATCAAAATTTTTTATGAAATTATTTTTATATTCAACTATTTATTAAATTTTTAATCAATGTTTTATGTTTCATTCATAGTATTCTTATAGTTTATATTTTATAGGCATTCAAAGACACATACTTGAAATATTAGTAAGTTTCATGTAGGTTCATTTGGAAGCTTATAAATTATTTTTCATCCAAAATTTTATGAAATTATTTTTTATTTCAAACTATTTATTTATTTTTAATCCATGTTTTAAGTTTAATTTATATTGGTCATATAGTTTATATTATATAGTATTTCAATGTCACGTACTTGAAACATTTTTATGTTTCATGTATGTGTGTTTGAATGTTTATAAATTATTTGTAATCAATTTTTTTTATGAAATTATTTTTATTTTAAACTATTTCATATATTTTTAATCAATGTTTTAATTTCCAATTATATTGGTCATATTGTTTATATTTTATAGTCTTTCAAATAAATAAAATTTAAAGAGTTATTAATCCCATATTTGAAATGCTGAATGTTTTTCATAGTAATGGGAGAAACATAATCCCACATCAAAAATGCTGAATGATTTGTAGGTTAGGCCCTCTTATAAAATTTAGCCCTGGGTGAGGTTTTCTATTAGAATACAGACTATTTTAATGGTAGTACAAATGGATGTTAAATAGAAGATAAATTCTGTTTAATTTATTTTATTTATTATATAAATATAAATAAAAAAATAATACAAAACCAAAATAAAAAATTTTAAAATAAAAAAACATTAATTTTTTCGGTTTTAGAATAAAGAATGCAATATGGTTGTTGTCATTCAACTTAACCAGAAAAGAGGAAGCGCCACTACCTCCATTCAATCGAAACCTAAATGTGGTAACGGCTCTTTCGCCTTTAGTGAATATATATATTTTTTAAAAAAAATATCCTATTACATTTTTTTAAAAATCTCACAAAACTTATTAAAAAAATCCAAGTAGGGATCCTCCAGTGGTTTGTTGAAAGGGTCTACATCTAGCTGTGATCGTTAGAAAGACATGGGGAATCCTGTTCAGTTGGTAATTGTGGTACTACAGCATTGTTGGTCTTGAATAATGGGATGAAGCTAGAGGGAATAGAAGGAGATGTTTTCCTTTCAAAGTGGAGAGGGGATTCTAGCAGTGGGGTGAGATCTGTGGGGTATCTCTGGACTCATAAGGAGTGTGATCACCATACAGGGAAGTGACCATGGCCAGTGGGTTGTGTCACGAAATAGAATACAATAAAGGGGTGTCACTAATTGTGTTTTTGTGAATACGGAGGAACGATCACCATGAGGAGCTAGTCCGGTGGGCAGGATTCAGCTATGTGGTCGGGGTGGTGCGCCAGTAAACTAGGGAGAAGTGGGATGGAAGGATCATCTGGAGGCTATGTGAGGATTGTTCAAATGGGATGGTGGTTCGTGGATCATTCAATAGTGTTGGAGGAGCCTCCAACCAGTACCTCGTCTAGAGAACTTAAGGAGAGGAGTTATATGGAGGGTGGTAGTGGTTTCATAGCGGCATCCAACTGATGCCAACTGATTTAATAATTCAATTTTTCATCAATATTGAATATAAATATATACAATATGCCCCCAAGTAGTTGTTTCCAGCATATAATATAATCCCAAAATAATTTTTTTACTAAAAAACATTTTTTATTTCCCTGGGATTCATAGTAAAAAGAATCATGGGCCCCCAAAACCCTTTTTGAAAAAATAATAAAAAATATGATTTTTGTAAAAGGTTACATCCACATTTATTTAATATATTTAAATTTCTATGTAAAGTATCCATACAGATAAATCCCTCGCAGGGTAAAAATGTTCCGGCCCATGGGGTATCGGTCATCAGATTCAAGTTGTAATTTTATAGAACATAAAATGTTCATTTGTACGTGCCAAAAAATTATATCATGAAACAATATATAAATATATTGTTTATTAATTTTAATACACAATAATTGTTGTTTTATATCTACCAAAAATTTTAGACGGCCATAACCTGGTCATCCAATAGTATATTGACACGTAGTTCATTCCTTTCGAGCCATTTTAATGCTCTCTAATTAATTTAATCAAAATTAATTTTTTCTTGGGTAAAAACATTACACAATAACTATAATACTAAAGGATGATATTAGGGAAGGTAATGAGCGCTAGTGAGTTGGGGATTTTATATTTTTTATCAACTGAACTACACGAATTTTTAGTCTTTAGTGATATAAGAATCGATAAGGGAACAAGGGAATCATTTGAAATAAATAGGTAAGAACAAAACATATACCTTGTTTGATTCGACGGTGTGATAAACTACATCATGTATTTAATTATCATGTCTTGAAGGATCTGAAATGGGAACCCTCTAGATCATCCACACATTCTTTAATTATCTACGTGAATGTTGATCACTCAATTCTATGTCATAGATCAGAGGTTCGGTGATTCATTCGATATCATTATAATGACATTGACCCCATTCATATATTCCATGAATATTTCCTTGGATCAATTTTTTGGATGATGTTTTTCTCTCTCAAGTATGTGGAAATATAGAGGATCTCTTAGTCCATTATAATGATATTCTTACCTTGCAATGAGTAATGTTTCTCCAAATTTTCAAATATAGTGGATGTTCAAAATACCCGGTTAGGGTTCCCAACACTTATATATCTATCATGAACTAAATAAGAAATAAATATGTAATTATGATGAACTGAATATGACATAAATATTTTTCTTATTTTATCACATTCTTGTAATATAGATTCAATATATTACATAATAAACCCAAATTATTATCTTGACTCGTAATTCCTATTAATATTAAACAAAACTTGAATATTATAGTAATATTCGTTAATCTAATATAATTCCATGTACATACTTTAACACATATATAATTTTAATAACTAAATACAACCAAATAATTTTATACTTGAATAATAATGAATTTATTAATTTTTTGATGATTGATAAATCATGGAAAACTATCAGACCCTATAGTGGGGCCCACTATGTCCTTTATACCTATTTAGTAGAATAGTGAAGGATCATGAATGCACTACTGTGTGTGAGCCTCTAGGACCTTATCTCAAAAGCATTGAACAATATGTATAGACTAATAGTGGAGTATAGAAACCCATTAGGGCCCCTAAAATGTTATATAGTAGTCATAACAACGACATCTAACACACACACATTGTTTAATATAATATATTTGTCATACGATATCTTATAAAACAAGATTCATACCTGGGTCATCATAATTTAAATTCATTATTATTTTATAATCTAACTGGATAGATTTACCTTCGACTACAGTGACCTTGAATTTAATAAAGGTTCTACCATCCCGATCAACCAAGAAATTGATATAACATTATCCACATTCAAGGGAAATCATCCATCTTGACCATTCAACCAATGTTATACCACTAATGACACACCCAACAAAATCTATCTCACCACAACCTTGTTATCATGGGTTTCTCCTTACATAAAAAGTACCTGATCAAATGGAACACAATGATAATGATCTCAAGTATGCAAATCTATACACGTGTTTGTAGATAGGAACAACCAATGACACCTGAATCATGTAGTGTTCCAATTGGATGGTTTATCCCCATGATATCATGATTAGAGATCATCGAGTTTGATCTTCATGAGACGAAGTCATAATGATTATGATCCCCCAACACATTAAAATATGAAATATACCTTGTCCAGTCATTATGATATATCTAGACCATAGGAAATATATTTAATATTAATTTCATAGTATCTTGAGGTTGTTATTATAGACTAAGATCTACTAGAAACTTTTAATATGACTAATAATCTGTGGACATTACCACCAAATAGTGGGTTCAGAAATTTCAACAATACAATGGAATGTTTATATCATTCTTAACTTGTAGTACACATTGTATGGTAATAAAAATTAGTGATACAGTTATTTAAAGATATCACATTTTAAAACATACCTATGATAAAATAATTTATTTTATACTTTGTTCTCAAAATAACAATATCCTCAAGTGTAAGAAATCCCCCTACCCAGGAAACCTTCTCCTACCGCACATGAAAAAGGAAAAATTATTCCCAAATCCTCACTCTTGATACCTCTTCAACCATAGGGACATTCTAGAGACAATAAAACCCATTCACCAGGAAATACTACTGTTATACAATATAACCCACACTATAGAAATATTATTTTTTAACACTTCTCTCATTTTATTACTCTTCTATCTATTTTACCCAATTAATTTCAAAATAAAATATTATAATACTTAATTAATATGAATTTTAATATTATATTAATTATATTATATTAATATAACATTTATATTTTGATGATTTATCTTTTAAACATCTTTTCTTCATATTGGGTCAAAATTCCCATTAATGGTATGTTAACCACAAATAATGAAGTTTCCAACATCTATTCTTATCAATGACTCACCTACTATTTATTATAAATTATATATGATATATAAATTTAAAAATATATATATATTAAACATATAAAATTCATTCTTGTAATGTATAAATTAAATTTAACAAAACAGTGAAATCAAAGCAAAATGATAATTTTTTAAGGAAAACATGATATCAAATTGTATTCCCTTTTACCAAGGAAATTAAGAAATATAATAAAATGAATATAATTTTAAAATTATATTAAAAATGTAAATAATTCACTTCTATATAATTCTTTTAAAAACTTTAGTTATATTATTAAATAGGTAGAAAAATTATGAAATGATGTGGGGTTTAAGGTAAGGGGCTTCTCAAAACCAAATTCCATTTCTTTGGGTTATCCCTCTTTCACAACATTTTCAATATAGAAATTACATTAATCTTCCTTAAATATTATATAATTATTGTTAAATTTTATTTTAAGAATATATATGATTCCACCATGATTATTATGCATAATAAAAATATTTTCTAAAAAGACTTTCATTTATAAAATGAATCAGTGTATAACTGAATAAAAATTAAATTTATTATTATTCAAACATTTTTTATGAAAAAGTGAGAAACCAAACATGTCATCAAAAACATTAAAACAAAAAAACCACCATGGAAAAAATGTTCACGACCAAAAAACTCATTCAAGATTACACAGAATATCCCCTAACCGACATAAAAAATATTATGATCAGCTTCCTATTTCTCATCCTTGCTCAGCTAGCTATCTCATGCATGAATGTGTAGGGCTAATACTAATGGAAAATTCATACCCTCTCCAACATCTAATTCCAAAATAAAGGTCTCGGAAAACCCCCATGCTCTGAACCCCTTTTGAGGAAACCCCTAATAAGATAATAGTTTCATCGAACCTTAAACCTCAAACCGTAGGGCCACAAGGAAATCAACGCCATAAAAAGAATACCACAATGCCAAAAATTCTCTCGTGCTCCTTGTGATTCCCACCGCAACTAGGATTTTAGGATAAATCTTACGATGATCCAAGGAATGCGAATCTGACCCATAATCACCTGATAATGGATTTCCCAACACCACACCAAGTGAACGCTACAGATGAGGGGATCATGCCCGATCTGAACCAGAAACGCCTATTTTTTGCATGGGTTTTCTCAGAATAGGATCGTATATACACCCTTACCATAGTCCAATGAAAGCAGAATATTGTAAAGGGGGGACATAATAGTGAGAATGAAAAGTAGTCGTTGCACTCTAGCCGAAAAACTAGATCAAGGAAATCAACAAAAATTGTATGAATCAATGAGATCAGACCTATAAGAATATTGTAACACAAATGGAAGACAAAATAAAGAGACCCCCCATGTCCAGACGACTCAAGGGCTGACACTGACACACACTATACCAACACAAGCCTTCTCCCAATGATGATAAACCATGATCCAATTCCGAGATTCCTTCAGCTGCCCAGATCTAAGGTGTTTGCCTGCCGAGACGGGAAAGGACGAAAAAGACGATGCCTCTCCTAATCCATCAAGGCTGGAAGCCTCCAAATAGAGCCATTCCAATACCAAGATGGATTTCACTGAATCCAATCCATTTTAGGTACACTGAAGGAGGGGAGGTAGTTACTCTATATGTGGAAACCCTAGCTTCACAAGAGTGAAGAATCACAACCACTCAGAAGCTTCCATCTGAGATATAACTCTATCATTATTGAATCCCCATGTTTTTTATTATCCAAATAAAAATGATATTTTATTCCAAATTATGATATACCTTTTTATTTAGGAACCCAAATGTCTTTTTATGAATGTATAATTTATGAAATCCTTATGAAAACCATTTCATTCCAGGGGTAATTTCATGACTATGATTGTTATACATTCTATGTGTCATGCATAATTATTAATTATTATGAAGTGAGAGGTTGGCCTAGAATTATATATCCCTATAATACATTGTGTAAGGGGATATATATCACGAAATAATTTTTATTTTTATTAAACATGATGATATCTTCTATCAAAATTATGATTTTATGATTATGTACATATTCAATGCATGAACATAATACTATCATTGTTCAGAACTATGTGTGGTATTTGTACACACATGGCATGATGTTTCATTTCTAGGGATCTCCATATTCCATGCCTTTATCAAATGTTTCTCTCATGATTTTGATGATGATCTTATGCTTACGATATGATGTAGATGATTATTCTCAACCATGTTATATTGATTCATTTCTTTTATCCATCCTCTTACTGGGATTTTAGAACACCCCTTTATTTGATATAACCCCATCTGAATTCATACACTAATGATAAAGTGATATATTTATGAGGATAAGTAATATGAATTTAAATAAATGTATATTTTTTATTATGTTCATGTAGTTTATGATCCAAATTTTCTAAGGATACTATACCTTTTGATCCTTAAATGTATAATTATTATATTTTTTATCTTCAAAATGATGTAATAGTCATTGTTTCTGAAACTTTACACCGGGGCGCGTGCGCGTCCGTCACACGGGGGAGGATGTGTGGCTTATAGCCCCGCATTCCAGCTTTCCAAAGGCGGGCGACATCCATTCCTTATTCAGGGACGTCTGCTCCTTTATCGAAACCGGGATGATGGGATGTCGGTTCATCCTTCTGTGGATTCCTCCTCAGAGCTCGTCACCTAGTCCGAGTCTCCCTCATAGATTTAATATGTATTCATGAATCTCATTCCTGATTCCATATCTTCATAGACACCATTTAATTACACTGCTTCTGTCGAGATGCTCTAAGGATTCTGGTCGGGGTAGCAACCTTTTCTTAGGAGAGTGGTTACATTGAGGTGTCATTGGTGTGTCTTGACACTGGGGGATCGGTATGTCTGTATTATGTCCCTTATTATAGGGCATCTCGACGGTGTGGAAGCCCAAGGCATCCCACGTCGAATGCGGGGAATTGCATGCCATAGGCATGTATCTGAGGTTTTCCTCAGCTTCCCAGGTTTAACATGGGGTATTCTGCGAGATTAACATCCATCGGAGAGGGATCAGACTAATTAGAACACTGAGAGTGGATAAAATTTAAGAACCTCCTGGAGGGAACACCGATATTGGGGCCAACACGTGGGTGGATTCCCGAATGCTATAGAGTAGAATGAGGTGGCATGATCCCATCGGGATGTGGTGTCCTGGGTAAGAATCAGGATGGGTGATGGCTTTGGGCTTGATTCTCTAGAAGACATCCTACGTATCCTCATGGAAGGTAATCAAAGTCCGCGTAGTTCGATGATACAGTGGGATGCCCAATGAGGCGACCCATGTGAATGAACGCCTGGATGGGACCCGGAGGAAGTAAGACCCCTGTGCTAGGGCATGAGCTTCCCATGGCACGTGGGCTCAAGGGAAAGGTCAAGATGGGACATGGATGTTGGTCTTGAACCTCAAGGAGGCTTCTTACTTACTGTGCCTTAGCACAGATCAATGTCTCCGTAGTTCGGGATGGATGGGGCTTACGCTCTGAGGCAGCCCACAATGGTTTATATGGGGCTTACGCTCTGTGGCGGCCCATAATGGTTGATATGGGGCATATGCTCTGAGGTGGCCCACAATGGTGGATACGGGGCTTATGCTCTTAGGCGGACAACAATAGTTGGTGAACCGACGCGAAGGGGTCAGAACGACAAGGTGATGGGCATGAACCTCATGGAGGCTTCCTATGTACCCTGTGACAGGAAATCAAAGTACACATAGTTTAGGTGGTGCAGTTTAATGTCATGTGGGATGGAGGCATACAGTTTAAGGTCATGATAGACGGGGGAATATAGTTTAACGTCATGCCAGAAGGGGCGTATGGTTTAACGTCGTGCTGGACAGGGCATACCGTTTAACGTCGTGCTAGATGGAGAATATAGTTTAACGTCTTTCTAGACGGGGCACACAGTTTAACATCATTCTGGATGGGGCATAATGTTTAACGTCATGCTAGACAGGGGCATACAATTTAATGTCATGTTGGATGGGGGCATCTGGGGCTTATTCTCGGAGGCAGCCCAAGGTGTTTCCGAACCGACATGAAGGGGTCATAACGATCGGGTGATGGGCTTGAACCTCGTGGAGGCTTCCTACGTACCATGACTTGGCACAGATCAAAGTCCTTGTAGTTCGCTGGAGGTGGGAGTCAGGGTCGGTGCTCACTCTAAGATCATGTGAGTCATGATCAGTGTGAGAAACAAGAGGTTGCAACGACCTAACGATCACGTCGCAAAGGGTGCGTCCATGAGAAGCAAATAGGGGATTATGCATCGAGCAGCCCATGGTGCCGGGACTTACTCCAAGATGGAGGCCTGAAGTGCGAAAAAGCGCAGAGAGAGAGGGATTTGGGACCGAAAAAAGGAGATTCCTTGTTCCCTATAATGCCTTCCACTAGCCTTGGTAATGGGAAAGTACGTAGGTGTAAGGATGCTACCTTCCGCAAGAGAGGCTAGGGGTTTACACTAGTGTGGCTGCCCTTCCCCTATGGACAAACTCCACTCCGAGAGAGAGGATATCATTCTATGTGAGGAAGACTCCATTCACATGGAAATGAGCGGCATAAATAATGTCCAAGCTGAGGGGACCCTGCATGCGAGGAATGAGGCCGGAACACAGTTTAACGTCATTTGTTGAGGACATGGTACTTATCAAGTTAACGTCCTGCAGCTCGGACGAGGTGGGTTTTCTCCACACACCTAGGAAATATATAACCAGTACCCTATACCCCTCATGGGAGGGAATGAATCAATAAGGTCATGGTGAAGGGGGGTCTCAGAGAGAACCATCGAGGGGTCCACGCTAGCGTGGCTATGTGAAGAAGTAATAACCATTAACGTGCCTATGTGAAGAAGCATGAGGCAAAAAAACACAACGGGAATCACCTCCCAAGGGACCTTGAGGTTACTTTGTACGATCCTGGAAGGTCGCATGGGAAAACAACGCATGGTGTGGATTCCCGATATGGAGGACATCAGGCACCTACGTAGCGAGGCACCCGCGGGGCAAGGTGAGGGGTCCAGGGGTTTGCCCTCAAAGAAAAGGTTTACGCACAAAATTCCGGGATGGTGCGTAATTGGGGCAGAGGGATTGCACGCGGCTAGGATGATCGCGTGCAAAGGATGTGAATTGTGTGTGAGTGGCACATACCGAACCCTAAGGTAAGGCCACACCCAACGAAGGGATTGCGCACACTTGAACCTTTTTGTGCGCAACGGAAGGACTTGCGCGCAAGGGCGGAACCCTGAAGGGTTTGGAATTTTATTTAATCCAGTGGGATTGCATGCAAAGGTGGATCCTGGGGAAAGGTTTCACAAAAAGGGCCAGTACCTGAAGTTCATATTACACGGGCAGAAGTCCTATTTCACGCACGAGAGCCGGTTCAAATTCCACAACCCCGAAATTGAAGTGGTCTCCTTATATTTATAGGCCTCCGGTGTCATGGAATCCATGAGGAGTGCAATAATTTTTGCACCAGAGACAGTGGCACAAAAAGTTAACCGCACGGGTACGGGCGCGCAAAAATTGTGCGCAGGTGCTGAGGATTTTTTTTGAATCCCGAAATCCTTTCGTGCGACCCACATTTTTCCCCACACATCCTCCTTTATTTCACGCAGCACTTCTGGGCCCTCCAGACTGGGCCCTTGAGTTCGAATATGACTTTGCTTCATCATTTCAAAACTTCCTTTATTAGTTACGGACTTTTCGGCGTCTACAAATGCCCCCAGCCCTCGGAATTGGATCAGCGAGAGGTCTCACCGATTGGATTCCGTGGGAAACACTGAAGTGTTGGCCCGCGTGGTCCCTTTGTGCGCAAAAACTAGCACGACGCGAAAAATGAAGGTTCGGCACGGAATCTACTTTCAGCGTGGCGCAGAACCCCCGGCTTCACCGATAAAAGGTTCCATGGGTCCCCTGCTATGTACGCAACTTTCTCACGTGATAATCTCCAATATCTCATGCGCAAAATTGTCTCTATGCCTGCGCTTAAAACACGCTTTGGCAACGCCCAATTCCTTCCGAGTTTCGGCCGTATTTTACACGGTAACCTGGGATATTCCATGCCAGCCACTCCGACTGCATGCTCAACTTCGGAATTTCGTTCAACCGTTCTATATTTCATGTAACTCAGCCAGATTCCACGTGACTCATCTAGATTTCGCACAACTCTCTCAAAGCACATGAGATGGCTGCAAACCATGTAGATGAGGGGGAAGCCGACGCTCGCATAGCTGAAATGGAGGCGAATGAAGAAGTTTATGGTGCCGAGGTGGTTGTTTCCAACAACCATACCTTGTTCAACCTGCTAAACCTTTCCCAGAAGGAGTATCCTCTGTCCAACAACTTTCTCCTATGGAACTTCAGCATCTTGGAGGAGTTTTCACTGCCGGGCTTCGAGGTTGACACACCGCGGTCATGGGTGACCTTGGAGGATGACCTTTCTGGATACAATATCACCTAAAATGGTCATCCTTCCAGAGAGACCACACACATGGATTTTTATGCCCTGAACACGGGGACTAGGAACATTTCTGGGGGTGATTTTATTGCGGAGAGCTCTCCTACCCTCTATGCAATCAAATTCTGTCAGAGCATCACAGACGATACTAAGGGCTGACTGCAAGATTGGGACTTGTGGTCTGGAGGCAACTTCACCAGCGAGTGGGCCTGGGCATACTGGGTTCGCTATACGTGCGACCAATTCGGGGCCGATCTGCGGCACATTGGTCTATTCGAGGTGGTGTGGATGTCGTAGTTCCACTTCTACCACCAACCTGAACTCAGACCAGAGTTGTTCACCCGACAGTCCCCTGACACCAACACATTCCATATTCATCATGGGGAAGTTGGTATCAGTCTCTGGGACGTTCACCGCATTGGAGGTATCCCACTATAGGGCTACCAATACGACGAGTTCCTTCCCCCAATGAACACTTCGGATGATAGATCACGGACCCCCATGCTAAAGTGGCACCTACTGGACCTGGCCAAAGAGAGGTTGCAAGTCAAGGTCTTCCTGATGGACATCTCCTACAAGGACTGGTTCAGCCTTTTCCTAGAGAAGGACCCGGTGGTCAAGATGACGGGATGGGGAAAACGGTTCCCAACAATAGCTCAGAGGAGAAAGAATGCATCATACCAGAGGACCCTGGAGGTAGGTCAATACCAATCATGGGGCTACAATGTTATTGAGGCCCGAGACCTGAATGTACGATATGCCGGGTTCCTAGCCACCATCCTGAGCAGGAGGCTCCAGACGGTGCAGGATGCAAGGATGGGCGTCCATCTATCAACTCTATTTGTGGCGAGCCCCATGGCCGCCAACAAAAGTTACAATCTGGGGGTCCCCGTGCTGGCGATGTTGTACGCCATTCTGGGACACATCTTAAGAGGGGGTTGCCACGGAGGGTGTGTGGCCCCTTCCAGATCTTCCATGGCTGGATGGCGGCTTATCTTGGCAGGTACACTTTCCCAAACTATGTTCGTCCGCCGGGGAACGGCCTGCGGCCATCGCTGCTAAGCATTGTCGGGTCGTGCCGATGATGCTCAATGAGGAGGGGGTAAGGATCAGAATTGGAAACCATGCCATCTTCAACTTCACCCCATTCCTCACCCCGATCATCCAGATGGTAGAAAATGGGAAAGGCTTGATGGAGCATCAATAATACTTCTAGAGCATCTGAGGTGGGGTGCTTGTGGCTCGGATTGACGGGAAGATCATCTCCGAGCCTTATGTGCTGTCCTGGTTTTCCAGGCAGTTCGGGTTCCTCTAGAAAATGCCGAAGAGGGTATTCATGGATGTTTGGGAGGAGAGGAATCCCTATATCCTTCTCCAGACATGGTTAATGTTCACCACCTATGGCTCTAGTGACGTCATTACCCTTCCTCCCATCGGGGTCGATGTTTGCCTATAAACCGAGTATGCCGAACATTGGGCTATAGCGTACCGTGAGGGGCTTTTATGCAAGAAAGTTCAGCAACTCAAGACTACCCACGTTGAAACTGGGTGACAAGAGAGGAGGAAAGGTTCTTCTAGAAGTGGGGAATAGGGGCGCACCAGGCGGTGAGGCCTGCGTTGGCTGGGACCTCAGCAGTGGGGACATCGCATGGTGTTGCTGCGGCCTCATTGCCCAGAGGTGGGTGACACTGTGCGACCATAGAATTTCCCAGTAAATAGATAAGATACCTGCTCGAATAATCCCACGATGCAATCTTCCCGGCATTTTGGTCAGCATGGATGGCCCTGCAGCAATCAAAGAGCATTGAACCCCTTTGGCAGAAGATAATGCAGGATTGGATCCAACTGCCAGTGGTCGGGCTCATTCAGGTTACCGACCGGGTGAATTTTCTTCGATGACATGGTTATCTGACAGTCATGGACACATATGCGTGCCCACGGGGTCGACGTGTGGAGTGACCTTTCCTGGTGAAAGTGATGCTCAACAAAGAGCATGATCCGGAAATGATGCTGTCGGGAGAAGGTGACGGTTATGACGAGTCAGGGGGAGAGGAGGAGACATGAGAGGATGAAGGATCCCAGGGAGGGTCCTGCCAAGGGATCCTATAGGAGAGTGGGAGATCGTCGGCTCCGACATGGACATAACCGAGCTGCTCAAGGTCTATCTCTATCCTTATTCATCCTCCTTCTTCACCCATTCTCTCTTGCAATTTCAGACCCATTTATCTATCTCACTCAAGATCATATAGGTGCTGATCATGTGTCCCCAATAGAGGAATGAGAAGAGGTGACAGTGGGACATGGTGGGGCTTTGACGCCAATCATCGAACTAACAAGAACTGAGGGGTCTCCTACCATGATAGCTCCGGTAGCGGCCAGAACACTATAGGATGATTCTCTAGGTTCTCGTAAGTCCCTTTGCTCACTACTAGTGATTACTGTCAGAGAACTCAACTAATCAGGATGTTCCTTGTATAGTGATCTCGGCGTTGGAGGCTCGTCAGGCTGCTGAGCCCGGGCCGTCCGTGAGCGAACCAGTGGCGGACGTACCACCTCTTCTAGAACATACTTCCCATACTGAGTCAGCCCCAACAATTAATGAGCAGGGGGTGGTGGACATCAGTGGTGATGACATTGGAGTGAGGCCGGAAGCTGACGAAAGCACTGCTGCTGTCAGGGCGAGAGAGGAAGGTTTCCCAGACATCGAGGGTCTTATTCCTCATGAAGGCATCCCTGAGGAATATCCTGATACTGAGCTACTGGATGTCTTCCCTATATACCGGCCTGCTGATCCTGAGGAGATTGATGATTTAGACTCAGAAGCAGCTATGGATAACGGGATGACATGACGCAAATAGTGGAAGTGCATCCAGCATTTTCTAAGGCAACCTCAGATGGATTGGCTGAGGCGGATGGGATCACTCTAGACCTGGCTAAATTTCCTGTGTTCCAGAGGGGCTGATGCTCAATGCCATCATCTGACAGTCCGTGATTACATGGATGAGAAGATACGTGAGAGTAGCCAGCGCATCGATGTTGCCCAATGTTAGGAAGAATCAGTGAGCACCCAAGCATTCTGTACGGTGGAGTAGGAGGTCTGATGCCTCGAAGAGTAGGTGACAGAGAAGGAGGCCTTCATCGCAACATTCTCTGAGCTCGTGGAGAAATTGACGGCCCAGCTGGCTGACGCCCAAGAACAGCTGGTGGAGGCGAGTCACCAGCTAACCGTACTTCAAACTGAATGGGCATAGGCACAAGCTAGGATTGGAAAAATTCACTCTATGGCTACTGATGAAGAGAGAGCCTTCGGGGAGCGAGAAGTAGTCTTGGAGGCCACCATCCAAAGGGTAGTGGCATTGGAAAGATCAATCCTAAACATTGATCCTTAAGGGCCCTATTTTGGCCATCTAATGAACTTTTTTGCTTCTACTACTTATAATTTAGAACCAATGTATGGATGAATCTATTTATCTTTACCCTGGGTTTAATACGCTCAACCATAATCTCGAAATAGATAAAAATTTACCCTTGAGCTCAGGTGGTCTGTACCCAGTGCAAGAAACAAAGGATACTCATATTATCATTTCGTTTATACATGGGGCGTCAACCAAGCTTCAGGCATCCGAAATCAGGCCCGGATTTCTGAGGAGGAGAGGGAGGTCTAGTAGAAGGAAGGAGACCTCAGACAGATCGATGTATCGTCTCCTCAGCGTGCTCTAACACACGAGTGGGGAAATGCTGGAAGAATTGGAGTCAATCCGAACATAGGGAGATGAAAAAGTGGAATCACGTTACCCAAATTTGGAACACCATGGGAGGGTCTTAGTGATGGAGGATAGATGTTAACTGTGGAGGAAATGTAGCATCCATATCGCATTGGCCTGAAATGGGGATAACAAATGAGGGCTGACTACTGACCATATTCGCAACACAGGGCCTAACTCAAATATCGTCGATCAGTTCCAGAACGTTGCCCCATGACAGCAGGTGGACCATAGGCCGGGAATCCATATTGTTGCAGCAGGTGGAAAAAATTTCAATCATCCATATTGTTACAACAGACGAAGCACATGTCAAGCATCCATACTATTAGCGGGTCCCATCAAACGTGACCAGTCTTCTGGAATGTTGGACCAGGACAGTAGGCGGACCATAGGTCGATCATCCATATTGTTACAGCAGGCGGACCAAAGGTCTATCATCTATATTGTTACAGTAGGCAGACCACAAGTCAACCATCCATACCGTTATGGGGTCCCATCAAATGTGAAAGGGGATGAAGATCCGAATAAAGGGCCACATAAAGCGTGGAAAGTTAAGTGGTGGTTTGTTCGAACAGAATCCAACACTCCCAAAATTACACCACCGTGGTGGAGGCATATTAGGAAGACGTATTAATCTGGTCACGGATCATCCCTACTGTTAGACAGGACCTCTCGGGTGAGAGAATTGTCACTTCCCATCATCACTATGGGGCATCCCGAACTCATTCGAGGAAGATGTTGTAGTTACACCACTCCCTAAGATGCCAGGCCAAGGGGCCGATAGTGAGGAGGGATGGGATTTGGTTACCCCTGGGGCAGGACCCAAGATGGAATGTCTGGGCGTTCCTACGTACCTCATAAGGATGAGAATCAAGCCACACATAGTTTTTGGAGGTTCCTTTTGACATCATACAGGATAGGAAACAAGAGGGATAATTCTTATAACGGGGTGCACGCGGGGTGGCTATTGCAAACCAGATGTGAATGAGTACATAATCCCACACCACACCATGTGGTCCCATAGTCAAGGTCCCGAAGGCAGGACATACACGATGAATTAGCAGACATCATGTTGGACCCAAGGACAAGAGGTCTGGGCATCCCAAAGTACCCCATAAGGATGGGGATCAAGCTATACGTAGTTCTGGGAGGGTGACACTGCATAGGAAGGTACCTGTTCCAGGGATGAAAGTGGCGAGTGGGTCCATCCCTCACACCAAAAGAAGCGGCATTTGATGTATCTTTTTTTTCCATGATGGTGAATGGTTTTTCTTTTGTGGAGCGACCAGCCTATGGTAGAAATTCCTGACATCTCCACAATAATCAATCCATAGTCAGGAGTTGACAAAGGGTATGGTAATTGGACAATACCCAACGTGATGTCCCCTATGGAGAGGTCGTCACAATGCAGTTTTGTTTTTATTCATGCCACCGGGACGATATCATCACAGTTTATGGTCATGTGGTAGGACCAACCAGCACAATTTAAGGTCATATGGCTTGGACCTAGGGGAATGCGTTTGAGGACATAATACCATACCATCTCTACGCGTGATTCAGGGGGAGGAGCCTCGGGCCAAGGGGTGGACGAGGGTTTAAAGATCAAGGGGGTAGGATACACTAGCTTATAGATGAGCTGGGCCCAAAACGCAATGTCTAGGCTCCCCCTCGTATCCTTTGGGGATGAGGGTCAAGCTGTGCATGGCTCTTAGAGAATACCCAGGCCTATAATCTTAGCGCTCAGATCTAGGGAGCCCCATGAGACGCCACAACGAAGCTCTGTCTGCCTGACATCTGGAAGCGTACTAAGGGTTATTGCAAGGAGTGTCGAGATTCCAACTTGACACGATGGGGTGGAACATAACGTGAATCATGCAACCATCATTCAGGGTCTAAAAGAGTTGGCGTGACGATAGAGGATTACTGCTGGCCATGTTCGCAACATAGCGTACGGTCGTGTTAGCCTTGGGTACAAACAAATGAGCATCAACCGCTGACCATATTCGCAACGCGGGATTTGTAACAATTTGTTGTCCAAAACCCTCGGGGGAATTGCCCCGTGATAGTCAGAGATC
Organism: Viscum album; assembly: GCA_963277665.1. Taxonomy (NCBI): domain Eukaryota; kingdom Viridiplantae; phylum Streptophyta; class Magnoliopsida; order Santalales; family Viscaceae; genus Viscum; species Viscum album. Next base: position 860,837,286 of record OY728123.1, on the reverse strand, counting down.
CCTTAGGCATTGTATCCAGACTGTTCATGGGGGTCCCTCCGTGTGTGAATGATAATTGGGGGGTGGGCGAATGAAGGGGAGTAAGAAGCTTGAAAAGTGGACGAAACATTCCTAAGTTGAATCTGACACTCCAGGTCCTAGAGCAGAGTACTATGAACACATTAGCAGACCACTAAAAAGGGTCGAAATTATTAGTTTGAGAGCGTCCAAAAGATGGCGGATTCTCAGGAGAAGGGGGCATGGTGCCAAAATCCCTATACCACACCTATATAACCCCATCATGGAGAGGGACAGACCAAGAGGTTGAGGTGATCGGGAGATCATGGGATCTCTTAAGAGATGGGGATGGACCAGAAATATAGGTGTTCAGGTAGTCCTAAGTATCCCACAAGGATGGGAATCAAGCCACAAATAGTTCTAAAAGGACAGTTTAATGTCATGTAGGACGATTAGAGGCATTTCATCTAGGAATGTGTATGGAACGGTGAGTAACCCGACGTGAATGAGGATTTAATCCCATACCACACTGCACAATCCGAGTAAGGACTTGGGCTAAGGGGCCTGAGAAGACTAAGGGGTCCTGATGTTGGGCCTCAGTCAGGAAGGCATGACCAACTCGCAGTTTAACATCTTTTAGTGAGGACAAGAAGAGGAGGAGGACACCTAAAATAAATGGTGTTATACAGTGCACTGAATAACCCGACATGAATGAGGACATTATCCCACACCACACCATGCAATCCCACAGGAGAGTGCCTGAGCCGGTGGCATGAGGTCTGGCCTCGGTCAGGGAGGCCTGACCGGCTTGCAGTTTAAAGTCTTGCGGGAAAAACATGTAGTGTAAGGTCATGCTGGACCAGAGGTAGTTTAGGGTCTTGCGGGACCACACAGTTTAAGGTCGTGCAGGACCGGGGGTCTTAGGCGAGGTATTTCTTTAGGAACATGGCATTGGTGGGAGAAGTTATACGATCACCATCCATGGTCACCAATGAGTTTGCTCCACTGGGGTACACCTTATAAAAAATGAAAGGTCCTTCCAATTTGGGCTCTAACTTGGGTGGTTTTCTGCCTGGGATCATTGGTGCCCTGAGGGCCAAGACCAAATCGCCTTGTAGGAAAAAGCGGAGGAGAACCTTCTTGTTGAAAGCTTGAGCCATCCTAATCTGATGCCTTTCCAGGTTGTGAAAAGCATGAAGTCTATTCTCGTTCAGCGCTTCCAATTCATCTAGATGTATTTCAGAGACTCTATTCGGTGCTTTCTGGTCGTAGAACATTGTGCGCAATGAGGGAAAATGAACCTCGACGGGAAGGACGACCTCACTTCCGTACACCAGGGAATACGGGGTTACCCGGGTGGAATTAAGAGTCATCTTCCGATAATCCCAGAGGGCGTTGGGAAGCTTATCCAGCCAAGTCTTCTTTTTCTGACCAACCATATTTTTCATAATGTTAGAGAGGGTTTTGATAAATGCCCTGATCTTCCCATTTGCATGCGCATGATAACAGGAGGTATGGTTAGAGCGAATGTTGTACTTGTCGTACAATTTCTTCAGCTCTGCCACTCGGAATTTTGTGTCGTTATCAGTGAGGATCGCATGAGGTACTCCAAATCGATAGATGATGTTGGAAATCATGAAGTCGGTGATAGAACATGATTTTCATTCCTTGAGCAGAATTGCCTCTACCCACTTGGAAAAGAAATCCATAGTGGTCAGAATGAACCAGCATTGGAGGGCCGTTGCTGGTGGGTAAGGACCTACAACATCAAACCACTAGACTATAAAGGGATAAGAATAATTTTTAGTGTGGAGAGGATCTGGTGGCTGATGCATGAATTTAGCATGAACTTGGAACGCATGGAACCTCTTGGTGAACTAAATGCAGTCATGGATCATGGAGGGCCAAAAGTATCCCAGTCTTAGAATCTGGTGAGACAACTTTGACCCGGCCTAATGGGAGCCACATGAACCAGCATGAACCTCTTTCATGACCTGTGGAATCTTGACTCCTTTAAGGCAACAAAGGATAACACCATAAAATCTGCGTTTGTAAAGGATCTTCTCAAGGATGGGACCACTCTGAAGGGTAAACTGTATCATGTGGTGTCAGATTCGCTCGCGCTCGGTGTGGTCTGCCGGAAGATTACTGTGTTGGATGTATTAAACCAAGGGTGTCCTCTAATCGGGAACTATTCCAATCACCATATCTGAAGTACCCGGGGCTTCTGACGTAGGGGCACCAGCAGTAAGATGGTTTACCCGTGGGCCACGATCGTCCTCCGGGGTAATAGGAGTGATGACTCTCCGGTGCACCACGTGGTTAATCAGGTCATCTTGTTCGGGCTTTGCAAGAGACGCGACCAAGATGGCCAAAGCATCTGCTCGACTGTTCTATGACCAGGGAATATGAATGACCTCCAGCTGAGAGGGGAAGTGGGCCATTAGATGGAGGGCGCACTCCAACAATGGAACGAGTTCAGTCATTCTAACAACATAGTCACCATTGACCTAATTGATGACCATCTCGGAATCCCCTTTCACATGTAGATGGGTCATGTCGATCTCAAGGGCCATCTCGAGGCCAGTAATGAGGGTATGATACTATGCCTCGTTGTTGGTGTAGCCCTTCGACAATAGGAATGAGTACGGTAGAACAGATTGCTCTGGCGTGATGAAGACGATACCTAGGCCCACTCTATTAAGCCTAGGATTGTTGAGTCTCCTACCGGTGGGGCTCTGGGAGGCACCGTCAAATAAATTTTCCATCATGGGATGACATGATCGACTGAGAGGATTTCATAATCATGAAATCCTAAGTCCAGCAGCTGATCCGCGGAGGTTGGGTGGGTAGCTAGAAAATCCGCCGATGCCTGTCCTTTGATATCCTTCTAAGGCACAAACCTAATGTCAAACTGCTGGAGGATCACTGCCCACCGTGCTAGATGGCCAGTCAGCATAGGTTGGTTCAGGATATACTTCAATGGGTCTACCCGAGAGACAAGTTGTACCTCATGGTGCTGCAAGTAGTGCCACAATTTCTGCACACCAAATACGAGCGCCAAATAGCTCTTCTCGATGAGAGAATACCTGATTTTCATGTTGAGGAGCATGCGTCTAAGGTAGTAGAGGCTATTCTCTGTTACCTCGTTGTTCTTCTAGGAGGGAAGTGCACCAAGGGACCGTTCCAGGGTGGTCACGTAAATGACCAGCGTCATTTCGGAGATGGGTAGCATCAAGACTGGAGGTTGGAGCAAATATTGCTTGATTTCCTCGAAGGCAGTCTGACACTCTTCATCCCATTCATAGGTGGTGCCATTCTTCATGATCTGGGAAAATGGATTACACTTTCCAACCAGATTCGAAATGAATCGGCATATGTAGGCTGAGTGGCCTTGGTGACCTCGAAGCTCCTGAATACTGCTCAGGGGAAGCATCTGACTGATGGACTTGATCTTCTCCAGGTCGATCTCAATGCCTCACTATCTGACGACAAATCCAAGGAAATTACTAGAGGTGACCCCGAAGGCACACATCAATGGGTTCATCTTCAGGTGGTGGGAAAGAAATAAAAACGAACACTTTCTCAATATCCTTGAGATGGTCTTGGCGTCAGCGTGATTTGACAACCAGATCATCCAGATAGCATTCCATCAACGTTCCCAGAATCGTCTTGAATATGCGATGCATGGACTGCTGATAGGTGGCACCAGCATTCTTCATGCTGAAGGGCATATCCCAATAACAGAAAGTTACTTGGGGTGCCCTGTAGGCAGTGGACTCCTAATTCTTGGGATCCATCCTAATCTGGTTGTACCCGGAATACCCATCCATGAAGGAGAGGGCTTGGAACCTGGTCGTGGAATCAATCAACAGCTCTGTCACTGGAAGGGGAAAATCATCCTTCGGATAGTGGTGATTGAGATCGCGGAAGTCGATACAGACTCTGATATGTCCGTTCTTCTTCCTGATTGGCACAACGTTGGCTAGCCACCTGGGGTACTAAACATCCATAATGAAGTTGTCTTTGTTAATCTTTTCAACTTCAGCCTTAACCATGGCACCGTGAGAAGGGTGAATCTTTCTGGGAGGCTTCTTGAACCAGCGATGGTTTGCCGGGAGACCAAGGAAATGGAAATCTACCTGAGGATCTAATCCTGGAATCTTGTTATAACTCCATGTGAACACATCATAGTGCTATCTAAGGAATTCCACATACCGCTGCTGCTCCATGGGGGGCATGGAGGCACTGACCAATGTGGGTCTCGGGTCAGCCTCGCTACCGAGGTTCACCTGTACCAACTCACCGACCGTGGTGGAGATGCCTTCCTCAAAGATGGGGGGATCATCCTCTATATCCCCTTCTGCACTTATGGAGGGATATTCTGCAGGGGGAGTTGCTTCTGGGCCACCAGACTCTGATGGGAAGGTGGTTCCAGCTTGGGCGGTTGTGGTCATCATATCAGGAGACTCATGCACCACTAAGACCATAGTGATGATGGAAGGTGATCCAATCCTATCTGGTCTTCATCCCAAGGGTCCATGCTTGATGACATCAAAGCAGTAGTGGCACATTGGCTTGAGACGGTTAATTCCATCCTGGTGGAAGAGACACGTATGACGTATGGCCGTTTCCATGAGCCTGACGTCCCGATACCATATGGGGGTAGGAGGTTCCGGGATCACCCAAGCCTGGTTGGTGTAGGATTATGAGGTGATTTTCTGCCGTCGCTTGGACCTGGAAATATACCTTCCTCTTGTACCCAAAACGACAAATAATTGCCCCATATCAGGGGTCGTAGCCTCCAACTGATAGATTGGGAAGACATAAGCGTCATTCAAACCTGCCCAAGAATCACTTGTGTCCGTGACATGCTCAATCTCACCTGCCATAATCTATTTATCGTTGCTATTATAATAGTCGGCGTCCAGATAACGAGCTTCACAAGAGGCAAAAGGAGACACATATTCTTGGAGTACGCCTTCTCAACCATTAAGGGAGTATTTGATACATTGGTGATACGATTAGGGGACCTATGCATGCAGGTGGAGCCATGAACTTCCCATCAATGCGTTGTATGCAGTTTCCTTGGAGATAACCATGAATTCAGTGATGGCAATTAGGCCACTAAACTGGGTCTTCAAGCGGATCTTGCCAACTAGACTCTGCTAGATCCTATCGTATCCCTGGAATCTGAGGTCGGAGGGAGTTAAATCATCATTAGACAAACCCAGCTTCCGCAGTGTCTAAGTCGGGGTTAGGTTAATCCCAGAACTCATGTCAAAAAGACAGCGGCAGACTTCCACGCCATTGAACTGACCAGTGATGTACAATGGGTGAATGTGCCCCTGTATAGGAGGGTCTTCATCTTCACTGGAGAATGAGATAACTACCTGGAATTTGACGTTCTCAATTGCCTCAGCATGAAAGGATTCTGCAGTCTCTACCTCCGTCTCAAACTGGAGGGGGATCCTTAGGGCCTCGACAAGCACCTAACGCATTTTAGATGATAGGCGAAGGGCCTCAAATATAGAAAGCCTCACTGTAATGCCGACCAGGTGCTTCATAACATCATACTTCTATGCCAGATGCTAGCTTCTGCTTATAGGAGGCCGTTTTACGATTGGAGGCATGACTGGTCCTGCCGGCTGGGCCGGTGGCTGACTGGTACTAGGAATATCTCGTTGTTCACTATTCGAAGCCTGGAAAGTGGCTACCGGATGAGGACCGGATGGTTGGGGTCGGAGGGTGGCAAGGAGGAGCTAGTCATGACACAACCGAGGTGGTTCTTGCTGATCCAGCAACACAAACGGTGGTGGAGGCGGACTTGTCACCAGCGGATGAAGGGGCCGTGTGTGTTGAGATGTACACTGTGCCTGCTGTCTGGTCTCCATAGCATGCACGGCCTGGCTGGAGGTGCCAACTGTCGTGCCCTGACAATTCATGTAACCACGACTCCGACGACCCTGGCGACAGCTGGGGACATTGGGATGGTCTACCCTGCGTTCCTCATCGCCGGGAGTCAAAAAGGTATTTACCAACTATATGATGTTAACCAAAGTGTACCTGTGACTTTCACTTGAGGAGTCATCCAACACTAGGATGATTATGGGAGGAATCCCCATTTCTGGGTTCATAAAGTCTCTAAGAGTGCGGGACGACGACGACATTGTAAGGGCGCGTTATTTCTTCTTGAACCGCCGCTGCTTGCTCTTCTGGGAAGAGACTGGCTGAGATGACGATGCTGAAGTAGTAATAGTAGCTTCTGAGGGCTCTAGATGATTCAGGCATGAACGGATGATGCCATGGGCATAGGATACCATCTTTCGGGCCATCCAGTCGTTATAATTCTGGGACCCATGGTCGGAAACCTGCTGCCATTCTTCTTTGTTTCCACTACTGTCATCTGACCTCACAAAGACACATTCCACTTGTGTCGGGGCTGGTCCCAACCTGACTATATTGTTGTCAATCTGGTCCTGGAGCCATTCCTTGAACACGTATCATTGCTGGATGGTGTGCCTCAGGGTCTGGTGATAAGGGCAATAGTTGGGGTGATTAGTGAGATATTCCTCTTCTGGCTTCCGGCACTCAGGAAACCTCACAATTATCTGCTCCAAGGCACTGCGGAAGTAACCGGGGACCTGAGCCTCATCAAATGAGTAGGATTGATTCCTTCTATCTAGAATGGTCGCTTTAGGAGGATGACCCTGATGGGGGGCCGGAGGAGCATGCCTAGGAGGAGGAACCAGATTATCTCGCCTAGGTGTTGGCGGCACGTTATGTGGAGGTGCTTGCTGATTTTGAGGCAGCCGCTACTGGGTTAGAAGCTGTGCCCATGGGGGTGGACCCCTATGGGGCTGTAGATCTGGCCTCACTGGTAGCAATCGTAGCTGCATGGGGTCCTCTATCTGGACCATAGCAGCGGGCTCGCCTCTGGAAGCTCTCCTTGCTGGGATTACAGGAGGCAGCGGGCGTTCCTGACTGGCATGTTGCAGGGCTTCATCGAGGCACTGAGCCTTGTCTGAGAAGTCCCGAAACCCTCTAGGGTAATTCTAAGTGATCAGAGAAGGAACCAGCTCTGCCTTGATGTTCCATACACACATTGGCTGTAATTGATCCTGAGTTAACGGCATGTCAAGGGAGTATGTGAGCCCTTTCCACCGGGCAATAAAGTCTGCGACTCGCTCATCGGGCCTTGGCTTGCACCTGAAGAGGTCTACGATGTTCATATTCCAGGTTGTGGAACTGAATAGGTAGAGGAATTTCCTGCGAAGGTTCTCCCATCTTGTAACGGATCCGATAGGGAGCTGGCTATACCAGACGAACGCCGACCCTTCTAGTGTCTCAACAACGCAATGGATCTTGGCGGCATCCTACTACGCTGGAGTCCATAACATAGGCCCACACCTTGAGTTGAAGTGGTCCAGGTGCTGTGGCAGGTCTCTTGTCCCATTAAAGGGGTCAAAAGTGGGATTCCCAAATCCCAGAGGTGCTGGAATATCATCCACCCATGCTAGGCACGGCTTGCCATCTGGTGGGATTGCCACCTTCTGAGTCTCCAAAGCCTCTAAGAGGGTGATGAGTGCTGCCATCAGATCGTCTGGACGTGGGTTCATGTCCTGACAGGGATCCCTAACCACAAGCGCATTGCTGGGATCTTCAATTCAGTAGACAAGCTCAGCAGCTCGTGGATTAGCTGGTGGAGTGACCCTTGGCGCGACGGAAGGAACCCAAGCAGGGTCCCTTGGGTGATCACACTGCTCAGTAGGGTTTGGAGAAACATATCGCGCCCTCTTTCCATGAGCTCTTCCCTCTCCTCTGTCAGCAAACATGGCATGATCGAGGTTTCCTAGGAGAATCTCACAGAGGGGTAGTTTTTCCTACCCCTTCTGCCCCGACCTAGGATCACCATAATCGGGTCTTCGCTCTACAATGCATTCATCCAGAACCTCATTGACTAACCACTTCTAGTGAGCAAGCTGTTGGTTCAGCGTGGCCTTCTCAAGATCATCCAATGCCTTCTACACTGAGGCCGATGGGTCGTAAAGCTTGACATCCCCAACGTGCTCTTTACCCTTGCCGATGTTCCGGCTCAGTGTTAATGCCTCAGTGGGCCCAGGGAGACCTAGGAGTTTCCTCTGATGATGAGTTATCCTCCCTGATGGGTCCAGTAGCGGCTTGTATCTAGGGGGTGAGTCCCCATCAATAAATTCTAGACAGTTCCCCTCTTCATACAGATCGACCGTGTTGACTATCACTGCCCTCAGGGGCATGTCCTCGAAGTCGCCCAGCGAGTCCGGCTACTGGCGAATCCCACTGAAGATAAGGGAAGAATACGTCCCCCATCCATGGACATGTGCATGGGGGGTGGACTCCTCGATATCTTTTCAGAGTACTTGAAAGGTCTAAACACATTGCTGTTGGAGGGCCCTGTGGTGGACAAGCGGTTCGGGGTGCCGAACCGCAGAGAGCGTGGATCGGTCGACCTGACGACATTGCATGATGATATCCTCGAGGGGTACTCAGCTCCTGGGATAGGGAACTTGCTGGTGGAGTAGGCGAGAGTGGGTCGCCCTGAGAGTCTATCCAAAACATTCTAACTCTCCTGGGGTGAGCGATTCTGGTATATCAAAATCCAACCCTGCGACTGGCCAAAATTTCTCAGGGAAGTGGCCTGCTGTGAGGATGGTCCATAAGATCCATGGCTCAGGTTCAGGATCCGGCCCTTGATAGACCCTCTCATCAATTGGGAGTGATTGGGGAACTGGAAATGGTAGCGAGGCAGGCCGGTGGGCTGGCCGACTGAGAATACGGAAAGTATGTAGATTGGCCGCCGAATCCTAAGTCGTCCTCCAAGGGTTGTAGTGTCCTGAAAACCACATCACGATAGGATAGACTGGCGAACGTGCCTCCTGTCACAGTGCCAGTGCTTTCCGGGGGTGTGCTACGTCGCGGCTCTTTCTCCATCGACCCCCAAAAAAGGTCTCCTTCATCTCTGGACAAGGTGGAAGGTGCTTCCAGGTGGCCGATCATGACAACAAGTTCGATTCCTGGGGTATGCCAAGTCCTCGTCCTCCTGGATATACCTTCGGAGGGAGGTGGGGATCGTATGGATCTCGCATTCGGGGAGTACGAGGCTGACACGCCGCGTCCTTATCCCAGCCCGTGACTCAAAGTACTGAGGAGAGGGATTCGTCGCAGAGTCATACTCCGCCTCAGATTCTGAGAAACGGACTGGTCTGATTTCCGTATGGCCTTCCCTAGAACTTCTCTTATGGCGACGATGTCCTGCCTTCCTACCCCTAGGTGGCTCCTCGGGGTGAGGGTGTTTTCCATCACAGAGTCCCCTAGCATCAATAGTGCCGGGGCAGAGCGGACTGAAGGCCGGGGTGCGAGGAGCACCGGAACATATGTCAAAAAGGACATGGGGAGGACGTCCATGAGGGCAAGTGACCGGATATGCAATGGCTCCAAAGCCATGGTCTGCGGTAGGGGGATTCACCCCATACCCCATGTAGTGGGCACTGGAGAGGGCCCCACCCGGAGTGTTGCTGTCATAGGGCAGCCCCTTACCTACAGAGAGGGTGGTTATAGGTAGGCCTCTGAGCCGACGTTGGAAGGAGGGAGGGCCCATACCTTCCAGAACGGTGGCACAGAGTAGTCCTTCAGGCTGAATGGCACTACCGCGAATTAGTCCACGAAGGTCATTGCCTGTACCAGCGACCAGGAGAGTTGACCTAACCTACCCATGGGGCGGTCGGGGCCTCGATCTAGATCGGTCATATAACTTCCCCCTATCAACGTGTTCGGGTGTTTGATGATAGGGGTCAGAAGTGGCTCTGGCCGTAGTGGTTGCCGACGATGATTCCCTGGGGCAGGCATCCTCTTCTGCTCGTGCCCGACGCTGGTGTCAGGTCAGGTGGGTTGGGGCCGGTGGTGCGGGTACATGGATTTCATGGTCCTCGGCCTAGGGAGTCGGGCTGAGGCATCGACGCGGCCTGGAGGGGGCCCTTGCCATGAAACCTTGAAGCGGGATTCTGGTTGGGCGAACCCATACATCCCCTACCTCATCGGCGTAAGGAAGGGTGGTGTGAAGGCGTTCCGGGGATAAGCTCTTGAAACGGTTGATCGTAGGGGTGGAGAGCGATGGATCCCTATGCGGCCCTCGAGGGCGGTGTTGGCGGTGATGCACAACTTCCTCATGGTCCAAACGGGCCATGTCGCTTGTGGGGATGACCCCTTCCTCCTCATACCTACCCACAAGGTCATTGATCACCCTTCATTGGATAATATTTGATGGGGAGAGGAGGCGTGAGCACCCAGAAGTCATGGTGGTTCGAGTAGCTTTGGTAGAGGTGGTACCACATAGGATGGCTACGTCAGTACGACCCTTACCCCTACGCCGGTGGGCAGGTGTCGATCGAGCTCTGCATGCAACGATCTGATTCCTGAAAGCAGGGAGATGAACCCATTAATACTAATAGGAAGAGAAATTGATTACCAATAGCTCACCCTCATTCCCTCTTCCATGGTCGGTAAGAGGGATCCACGCTGCCAATGTCACAGAATGGAGTGCTCAACATCCTAAATTCCCCAACCCCTAGGGGGTTTCACGTCCAAGTGCTGGGTGCCCGGACCAGGTGACATGCAATTCTTCCGACACCCCAAACGCTACCAATCTCCGTATTAAGGGGAAGAGTTTCAGGTCAGGTTCAACATTTTCTGTTTCCGATGCTTTCCACCAGGGAGCATGTGTGCTTCTGTCATGCAGGGGAGGACGCACAGCTTGTAGCCCCACATTTCTGCTTTCCAAAGGCGGGCGGCATCTATTCCTTATTCAGGGATGTCTGCTCCTTGATCGTAACCGGTATGATGGGATGTCCGTTCTTCTTTCTCTGGATTCCTCCTCGGAGCTCGTCACATAGTCCGGGTCTCCCTCATTGATTTAATATGTATTCTTGAATGTCGTTCTCAGCACTATATCTTCATGGGAACTAGTTAATTACGATTCTTCTGTCAAGACGCTCCAAGGGGTCTTATTGGGGCAGCAACCTTTGGTTAGGAGAGTGGTCATGCTGAGGTGTCGTTGGCGTGTCTTGACGTTGGGTGATTGGAATGTCTGTCTTATGTCCCTTATTATAGTGCTTATTGAGGGTGCAGAATCCCAAGGCATCCCACATCGAACTTGGGGAATTGCATGACATAGTCACGTATCTGAGGTTTTCCTCAGCTTCCCATGTTTAACATGGGGTATGCCACGTGTTTAGCATCCAGCGGAGACAGATCGGACTGATCAGAACACTTAGAGTGGATCAGATTGAAGAACCCCCTAGAGGGAACACCAATATTGGGGTCAACACATGTGCGACTTCCCAAATGATGTGGAGTGGAATGTGGTGGCATGATCCCACCGGGATGTAGAGGAACAGGTAAGAATCAGGATGGGTGATTGCTTTGGGCTTGAGTCTCGAGAAGACATCCTACATATCTCCATGGTAGGGAATCAAAGTCCATGTAGTTCAATGATATGGTGGGATTCCCAAAGAGGCGACCCGTGAGAATGAACGCATGGATGGGACTCAGAGGGAGTATGACCCCTGGGATTGGGCATGAGCTTCCCTAGGCATGTGGGATCGTGGGATAGGTCAGGATGGGACATGGATGTTGGGCTTGAACCTCAAGGAGGCTTCCTACATACCGTGCCTTAGAACGGATCAAAGTATACGTAGTTCAGGATGGATGGGGATTAGGCTCTGAGGCGGCCCACAATGGTTGATATGGGGCTTACGCTCTGAGGCGGACCATAATGGTTGATATGGGGCTTAGGCTTTGAGGTGGCCCATAATGGTTGATATGGGTATTATGCTCTTATGCGGCTCATAATGGGGGATATGGGGCTTACGCTCTGAGGCGGCCCACAATAGTTGGTGAACCGACGCGAAGGGGTCGGAACGACCGGGTGATGGGATTGAACCTAATAGAGGATTCCTAGGTACCCTGTGACAGGGAATCAAAGACCACGTAGTTAGGGTGGTGCATTTTAACGTCATACGGGACAGAGGCATACAATTCAACGTCGTCCTAGATGGGGGCACACAGTTTATTGTCGTGCACGATGGGGCATATAGTTTATCATCGTGCTGGACAGGGCATAAAATTTAATTTCTTGATGGACGGGGCATACAGTTTAACGTCTTTCTAGGCGGGTCATACAGTTTAACGTCATGCTGGATTGGGGTATACAGTTTAACATCATGACGGATGGGGGAATCTGGGGCTTACGCTCTGAGGTGGCCTAAGGTGTTGGCGAACCGACGTGAAGGGGTGGAATGACCAGGTGATGGGATTGAACCTCGTGGAGGCTTCCTACGTAGTATGCCCTGGCATGGATCAAAGTCCTCATAGTTCGCTGGAGGTGGGGGTTAGGGTTGGTGCTCACTCTAAGCTCACGTGAGTCATGCTCGATGTGAGAAACAAGAGGTTGCAGGGACGTCACGATCAAGTCGCAAAGGGCGCGTCCATGAGAAGCAAATAGGGGATTACGCATTGAGCGGCCCATGGTGTCGGGACTTACTCCAGGATGGAGCCTGAAGTGTAACAAAGCGCATAGGGAGAGGGATTTGGGATCGAACAAAGGTGATGCCTTGTGCCCTATCATGCCCTCCACTAGCCATGGAAGTGGGGAAGTACGGAGGTGCATGGGTGCCACCTTCTGTATGAGAGGCTAGGGGCTTACACCAGGGTGGCTGCCCTTCCCTCGTGGAAAAACGCCAATCCGAGAGGGAGGATATCATTCCATGTGAGGAAGATTCAATTCCTGTGGAGACGAGCGGCTTAAAGAATGTCTGAGCTTGGGGGACCCTGTGTGCGAGGCATGAGGCCAGATCATAGTTTAACGTCATTTGTTGAAGACGAGGTGCTTGGAAGTTTAACATCCTGTATCTCAGACGAGGTGGGTTCACTCCACACCCCTAAGACATATATAAATAGTACTATCTACCCCTTATGGGAGGGAAGGAATCGGTAAGGCCGTGGTGAAGGGGGTCTTAGAGCGAACCATCTAGGGGTCCATGTTAGCGTGGCTATGCAAAGAAGCAATAGCCCTTAGCGTGCCTATGCGAAGAATCATGTGGCAAAGCAACACAACGGGAAACACCGCCCATGGGACCTTTAGGTTACTTCGTACGAGTCTAGAAGGCCGAATGGGAAAATAGCGCATGGCGTGCATGCCAGGTGTAGAGGACATCTGGTTCCTACGCAGGGAGGCACCTAGGAGGAAAGGTGAGGGGTCCTGAGGTTTGCGCGCAAAGAAAGGGTTTGCGCACAAAATTCCGGGATGGTGCATAATTGGGGGAGAGGGATTGCACACAGCTAGGAGGATCGCGTGCAAAGGATGTGAATTGTAAACGAGTGGCACAGGCCGAACCCTAAGGTAAGGCCACACCCAATGAAGGGATTGCTTGCACTTGAACCTTTTTGCACGCAACGGAAGGAATTGAATGCAAGGACAGAACCCTGAATAGATTGGAATTTTATTTAAGCCAGTGGGATTGCGCGCAAAGGAGGATCCCGAGGAGAGGTTGGGTGAAAAGGGATAGTACCTGAAGGTCATCTTGCGCGCGCGGAAGTCCTATTTTGTACATGAGAGCCAATTCAAATTCCAAAAACCCCGAAATGGAACAGGTCCCCTTCTATTCATAGTCCTCTGGCATCCCAAAATCCAGGAGGTGCAAAAATATTTGCGCTCCAGAGACGAAGATGTGAAAAGTTAACCATGTGGGTGCGGGCGTGCAAAAATTGTACGCCGACGTCGGGGACCTTTCGCGAATCCCAAACTCCTTTCATGTGACCCACATTTTTCTGCGCACATCCTCCTTTATTTCGTGCAACACTTCCAGGCCCTCCAGACCGTGGATCTGGGTCTGAATATGACTTCGATTCATCATTTCAAAACTTCCATTAGTAGTTATAGACATTTCGGAATCTAAAGTCATATAATAAAAAGTATGGTCACTATAGATTAGGTCCCAAGCCTATATGAAACCATCCAATGTGACACATTTGAAAATAAAAAATGTAGCCACTCTGGCCAATTATTAAGATCAATGATTTATATCCCGTAGGTCTATAGGTTGGTTTATCTTCTTTTTGATAAACCAACTTGTTGAGAAGATTATGGTCAAGTCACATTATTTTTCATATTTTTTCCAAATGAATCATTTTTTATGATAAAAGTTTTTATAATGGTTAAACCTAACTTTATTATGTAAATAAAACTAAAAAGTAGGAAACATGAAATAAAATAAATGGATAATTTGAAAATTATTTTCTAAATATATCATTAATAAATTTTATAAAATATATATAGTGTTATCAAACAATGTAAAATATTATATAAAATTAAATTTACACATTAGTATTAAAAAATAATTAAGGAAATCATAAGTCAGAATCACCTTCCATCACTTGAGTAAGAATAAAACCATAGATCAATGCAATTTTTTCCTTAGTCACGGTACTTTTGATTATTAGGGAGTTATAACAATAATAATTATTTAATATATCTATCTATCATCCGGGTTTTATTTCCTTAGAAATTATTGGTGGAACATGGAGGTAAGTATAGAGTAATATGAGTTTATATTTTTTTGGATAACAGAGTCTACTCAATAGATTAATGATCTGTGTTTCAAATAAGTTGGAAAGACTACCTATCTAAACACTTTATGTAACTTATCATTCCCTATACCATATTATTTTAAAGGTGAATATGGTTCACTACCACTAGAATATCCACAAGACACTATATTTTGAATCCAATGGTAAAATTTATTATAATTTTATAAAATATTTGGAGACTAATAAAATTATTTTATTACATCACACACAATAATCAAGATAAATTAATACAATTTTCATTAATTACAGTAGAATAATAGAAAGAGATCAAGGATCTATGAGTTAATTATGTTAGTAGGAATGACTACCAAAAAACATTAAGTAATTTGATAGTCCCTAGTTTGGATTTTTATAATGGGGAATAGGGATCTATTCCACTAGCATAACCACACGCCATGATAATAAAGATAAAGTAACTTAATTTTATTTAATTATTATAGAATAGTCAAAGTGAAACCATGGGAACACTGCAATCATTTCTGAAAAATATCATGTCCTCATAAACAAATATTTACAAGAATTATAAGGTCTTTTCATGATATTGTACCATAGGAAAATTTATATTATATGTTGGAGATCCATATTCTTGAGAATCCCCCTCAGTGGTTGACTGAGTGTGAACATTATTCCTTCATGAGATATATAGAGGATGCTTCATATATCTATTTCATCATGTAATCAACTATACACATAAAGATAAGGATATAATATAAATACATGGATACATATACCCTGATAACTCCAATCCAATCATATGATAAGGACCCAGATAGGTTTAAGATAAATATGATTTTCTCTACAATATACTAAGGTAAACTGGAAGATGGGTAGAGAGATAGTGATCTTTCCTTAAAAATGAATATGTAAACTGATCAAGTCACATTGTTGGGATTCAATTTTGATAAGAAATTATCCATTAATATCATATTATCATCCTTAAATATGTTCTCCATATTCATCCACAATTATTGGAGTAATATTATTGAGAAACCAATAGAGAATATTTTGATAATGATTCACTACTATTATAAGGATTAGTGGTAACATGGTACATCACACATTATGACCAATAAGTTGGATGGAAAGGTAGATATGCCTAATACTATTCTGAGTCTAAGATACCTTCAGATCATAATTCCAAAAGTCATGAGATTAAGTGGGTGGGTATCATACATGAGGATATCTAATTCACATGTGTATTTAATGACCAATTGAATATGAAGTGCAATTTTTTAGAAAAGAATAAAGGAAAATATTTTCTTTAGTTATATTCATTATAATTTGAAAATTTTATAATACACTTATTGGGAGTTACATATAATGTTATTATTTCTTATGTGTATTAAAATATAGAAACCATGAAAATTGAAAAAAATTATAATATTTAAGGTCCATTTTATAGGTAGGTGAATGTGGGTGATTACTATGTTAGAAAATAAAATCACGTCACACAAAATGACCAAGTGGATTAATTCAAGCTGAACAATTTTTTTTATTTTTTATTAACAAGTAATTTATCGCAATTTCCTATTTTAGAAATAGTGAGACATTATTTAATGTTTGAAATTATTGTTGTTATTTTATGTCATAATAAATTCTTTAGTGAGACAAAAGTGAATAATATCCAATATGAGTAATGATGATGAATATAGAATATGATTTATAGAATACATGGTTTTGGAAACATAAATACTTTTTATGTAAAACTAATATTAGTTGAAATTTTTATATCAATAAGGGTGTTTTATATCTCTATAATTAAAATAATTAATATATTAAGAATATTACTAAACATGTTTTAGGAAAATTAATATTTTGATGATAATAGGTTATAAAGTAAAAATGATTATATAATTAGTTTAATAATATCTTGTGACCTATTCTATGGAGAATCTATAAGTAGATTCATATTCTTCACAAATATTTCTTTAATATATTTTCATAATGTTGATTGAAAGTAAAATATATATGATTCTCTACATACACTTTTTCTAGAATAGATTAACCATGTATTTATCGATCACGTATATATATAGTGAATGTAATCATAAACATACATTATTATATTCAAATAAATATTTTTATGGTAGTAAAAATAGAATCAATGATATGTCATATAAGTATTACAAGTCTTCCATGATTCCATACAATATATGTTTTTCAAATAATAGTGCACCATCTAACCACATACTGACTATATTAACTATGGGGTGTGATACAAGTTATAATATTATAAGATATCCCTTAGGTTATAGATTATTGTTTTTTATGGGTATATTTTTTAAGGACCACAGGAATACATAGGAAAACACCATGTGCAAATTATTAGGTTGTCCAATATCCACTCATTGTAAGGAAAAACCTAAACTAGAATGGTGTTAGTAAAGGGGATAAATATATTTCAATAAATTGGTACGTAATTAACTTTTTTTATAGTGTTAGAAAGATACAATTCATTGAATTCTAAGCTCTAGATGAACATGAGTTGGAATAGGACCACAAACTCTACTAGGCTCAACAGGAGGAGTTGTTTTAGAGTCACATACTATATATGATGGTTAAAAAATAGGATGTTTTATATTGACCAAATTTTTTGATTTATTGTTTTTTATGAATAATGAATCATATATGAATGTAGTAAATGTAAACAGGATAAGATTGAGAAGTTCATATGAATAAACTAATACATTACATGAACCAAAATCTAAGGGTTCAATATTTTTTAATTTTTTATTATTCATGTAAAACCATTGGTGGTTATTCAAGATGAAACATTACATGGAAGTAAAAGATCATATCTATAGGTCACAATTGAATTTTGAATTATTTTAGTAATTTCAAAGAATTATAAAAAATGAAACCTCTATTCCAGTCATCAGTTAAATAATTTTTAATTATACTTGTTATAACATTTTTATTGATCATGTTATTTGGGTATGGGATTTAGATAGTTAATTAATAGAGACCCTATGTAAGTTATTTATATGAAATAAATAGAATGGTGGGTGGAATAATTGAATTAAAATAAGATATAAAATTTTTATTAGCCTTTTTATGGATTGAAATAAGGGTTAAGATCTTGAAATATTTATTTGATAATGTCTTAAGAGAGTTAGGTTTTAAAAATAATTAATATTTTACTTATGTATATAAGAGGTTAGTGAGATGGCTATAGTTTTCTAAATGAAATATCTTTATATTACTTATATAAAAATGATTTTATGTCTATAGCTATTAAGGACATGATATAATCTGATTTCTGTAAGAATGCTAAAGAACAAACCCCAACTGTAGGGAAAAAATTATACTAATGCAGATCAATGATTTTCTTAATTCAATTCATTATACTTACATTAAAAATGTATTGTAAAATATATTATTGAAAAATTTAAGATAGAATTATTTCCCATGTCACATGTAATTAAATTGTTCATGGTTGATTTGGGAATGAATAACATGTGATTCATATGATAAATGGTATTCGATAAGACTATGTTCCTAAAATCTAATTCACAAGTAATGATATGTGATAAAAGTTTTATATTAATTATAAATAGTTAATATTATGAAAATATAAAATGGTATTATGAAAAATGCATGGGTAGATGTCATAATTGTCACACAATATTTGAGAAAGTGATAAAGGAAAAATTCCTTATTTTTATGGAAGTGGAAATACTATTTTATATAGAGGTATAAAACTTGTATCCCAAAACTATATAATGTATCTTATTAGTCACAATTAAGAATATTTTAATAATAATTATATTCATATTAAATCCAATGGTTTCTATATAAACAAATAGAGATTGATTTGTGGATACAAAGGAAACATAAGAAGCTATTTTGAAATTATTTGATCTAGATTGGGTATTATGCCATGAAATTTAATTGTTATCATTATAGTGATAAATTTTAACAATGTTATTAACTAAGATGATAGGTTTATGAAATGGGATAAAAGGTAAATAATAATTGATATTACTTATTAAGGTATTTTCTTAATGAAGTGAGGTTGTAGTAAGAAGAATAACCACATGATAACATTGTAGGATCGATAGCATTAACCAGGACTCAACAAGAGAAAGCTTATCATGTGGGAGGTAATAAGATTGGTTAGAAATTGGATTTAGTTAAATAGGTATTTGGTTTAAGTTAGTTCCCTAGAACCATATAACTTTTATCTTTTGATTATGTGAATATTATAAGACATGAATATTAATTAATATCTTATCACATGATTATTATTCATCTTTATAATGTTAATGTGATAATCTATATAAGATATTTTTCAAATTGAATGGTTTTGAAATAACACTTATATAATGACAACATTGAATTTGTATGAAAATATTCTTAAGTATATGTGTTATATGTAGGATAACATATATATGATGGGACACATATGATGTTCGACAACACGGTGCTTAATAATAATAAGACTTTGAGAATTATTCACATGATGTTTATATATGGTAATCTTGTGGTGGGGATGTAATAAGGATTTAACCTAGCTAATAATAATTACATATGTTTTTATGTCATTGGATATTCCTATATGTGTATTTGTATAGTATTCTTTTTATGTTGGATTTTTGTTAGTGTGTGTCCAGAATTGTGCACATTGATTCATTGAAATAAATATTAATGACATATGGTCGTAGCAAGGTATGAAAAAATTTTGGTGTAATAAGTGATATGACATTAATTAATAATACAAAAAGTTTTTTCCCCTTTAATTTTAATTATATTAAATATATTTTCACTTTAATTGAAATAGAACCATCATATTAATTCCATGGACATGGTAGTTTATTGATGACTTCATTTCAAGCAGTCAAAAAAAGATAAGTTAAAAATATAGGTTTTTGACATGAGCATGAAACCTTTATTATTTGATATTGAAACAATGTGATTCGATTAGACATTAATCATTCCTATGAAGCTATTACTATTACGACATTAACTTATTTTTGTTTGTGTTCCATAACACATTGCATGATTCTAATCCTGGACATTGGGTAAGACCACCTAATTATATTGAGAATGAGGCCTTTAGGGTCACATAGTACGTGTATCCAAAAATATCATATTAAAATATATTCTACTTTAATATTATTAATAATTACTATTAATAAAATTATGGAATAATTATTATTCTTGATTCATTAAAATGAAATATTTTCTTATTGGTTATATTCTTGTTTATAATAGTCATGTTAGTTAAATGTACAAAAATAAATAATTATTCACAAGTTTGAGGAAAATAATATTTATTTATCCTTTATTAATTATTGAAATGTAAAATATATATATTCATCTATTCACTATTTAGTGAATGGATTAATATAAATATTTATTTATTTTCATAAATTTTAAAAAACATTTATTCACATGTCCATGAATATGATATTAATTGAAATAAATAAGTTATTTCAAAAGAAAATGGATAATATATTAATATATATTTAAAGAATGATATTTCATTGTATAAATATTTTTATTTGAGGTACGATAAATTCTGAGGAGGATTGACAGCCATTGATAATCGTCCAATGGAAGAATGATATAAATATCATTAAATTACATATAAATTCATTTATATATGAAATAATATTAAAATTATCGGAATGTTAGTACATGTCAACAAAAAAACAATATTATTACTATTATTTGAAATGGTGCTTACATAGGATAAATAATTATATAAACGTTTATTTTGAAATTACTAATTGTTTAAGCCTATGTGTAAATATAATTTTATGTCATTTTGAGGGACAATGATAATTGTTTTTTACACAACCAATTCTCTCAAGATATAATTATCCCATTCCTTATAGAATTATGTAAAACACACTCAATTCCATGATCTATAATCTTACTCGATGAATGATAGGACCAATAATAAGATATAATAATTTAATAGATCAATGATGAATGATTCAAGTATATTGGACCATTATTGTTAGCACAATGAACACTAAAAGCGATGTTCAAGTATTTTTTGGAGAATATGTGGATACTACTATAGAGATTAGATTTCACATACTTTAATGAAATTATGGTATTACTTGAGCTATGATCAGATTGAACAATATCTTTTTTGATGAAATAATTACAAGGAATAGGTAATTATGGTTTTAAATTAACTATATATTTAACATAAAAAATATTAATGGTATTGGGTTCGTTCTTCTGGTTTATTCAGTTATATTAATTATAAGTTAAGACACTTCATAGTGTGTTAATATTTTTTATCAGGGAGATATGATAAAAAACATCATCGATCATTGAACCAACCATCTTTCGCTATGAACAGAACCTTCATACACGGTCTTAGGAATCATATTTTCTTGTTTGATTTGATCATTCATGGGTGTGATCTATATATATTGGCTTGTTTCCTTTATCATGTATTAAAAGACACTAAATCATATCTGGTTAATTATTGATACATTGACTTATTCCATGGTCTTGGATTTGAGAAAGCCAATTGTTATGTCTACATATTGTGTTTTTAGTGCATCTGACCAGACATGTTTATTCTCACCCCTAAATAGGTTTTTTTCCTAAACATGTTGTGTATGAAATGATATTAATTAGTTGATAGATGAAATTTGAATAAATGGATACAATAGAGTCAGAGAAAAAATTAATCAGTAGTAGAGGAAGGTTTAAGGGGTAGGTATTTGTAAATGGAGTCTACACTAAGATACCCTATAGAGAGGAGGTTATGTTCCTTACCGTGAGTTATTTTACCTAGTTATTGTTTTTTCAACTTTAATAATTTCCATTTTTGTATTTTCTTATATGGAATTGTATATGACATTGATGTATCAGGCTTGCATTGTATATTGTAATATGATTATGTGTCTATATACTATTGATTTTGTAATTTATTACTCTTCATATATGTATTTATATTACAGGTTTATATAGGCTAAGTCATCCTATATAAGTTATCCCTTTTTCTGAGCTAATATCCCTCGTATAGCCTTTTGGGGATTTTCTTGGCGTGGACAATTAGATATACAATAATACTAATATAAAAAATATATTTATATATCACAATTATAAAATATACAATGTTTCTAAGACATCAATGCCATGTAGAATTCCATAGAGTCAAAATCATGGAAAGGAACTAAAAATGCATAAGATAACAACCACCTGGTATAACTGGATCAAGGAATCAGATGACACCTCCTCTCTACCAGATCAACAATAATGAAGTCCAATTGAAATTTCCTCCACCACAGACCATCATCAACTAATGAGTAATATCACCTATAATTACTATAGATCATGGTCCACCAATTAAATCTCAGAAATATGCATCATATTCATATAAACCACATGTGTGGGTTTGAATCCCATGTAGTGGTGATTATAAATATACCAATTATGAAATCCAAGAAAAGAAAAGTAAATGTGACTAATAAGTTAGATGAAACCCAATACCAAGAAAAAAATGTATCCCAAAGGGACCATATATTCTCTAATGTCAAGGAACTATAGGAAATTGAAGAAATCAAATTTTAGAAAAACATATCATTATAATGAATCAAATAAATAATGTAACTAAAGATACCCAGGTCAACATCTGTTAATCCACAACAAAAGTTGGTATCCCAGTTATAGTTCTTAACTAGAACGAAACCAAAAATGATCAAAAGGATATTTTCTACTCAAATTCAATTACATGTTGATATATAATAACCTCAATATTTATTGATCTTCCAGTCATTCATGAATTACAAGACACCAATTTGAAACTATAATAAAAGACCATGCCTTATTGAGGTATGTGTATTTGATCCAAAGGATTAGGTAACCCCTATAGAAGAACATGCCCCAATATATGGGTGTGTATCAACTCCACTAATATATGATCACACCCTTACATGTGGCGGTTTAGTAACTCCACTAATGGATGACCATACCAGAATATACAATGGAGTATCTGAAATCTATTTTTCATATGGGGTACTATTCCTTTTATTGTGTAAGTCTCAAGGGGAGTACCTAAAACCCATACATGGAAGTGCCAAACTTAATACATAGTAAGTGCCTAACTCAATATAAATTAAAATAATCTCACTAAGCACAATAAATTTCATCAACTGAGTTAAGACCCTTGAACTATCTAAAATAATATGTAAATATCCTCTAATGTCTAAGAGGATCATAATGTGGTGGTATACATGAGAAAATAATCAAAATAAACTACTCATATGTCCAATTAATAATCCATATAAGTATTATTTATGAAAAAAATAAATGTAAAGGTATAAGGCATGATTTGTAGGTAACTTAGTGTGTAGGGATCATTGGAGTGACATGCCATGTACTATTATAGCTCCACTCCTGTGGAATTCACATATAAAACATCTCTAGTATGGAACTATGTATGTATGGATAATAGGTGAAAGACTTAATTTGGTTCATGTCAAACAAATTCAATTTTATTTTTATGAAGAATATGTGTCATTTATATAAATTCATGACACATATAATAACTCGTGTTGAAGAACTATTATTTGGATAAATTTTGAGTCACTATACTAACATTACTATCTGTTTTATTATAACACAAGACATGTATAACTTACATAGACACATGTCATGTAAAGATCAAATACACCATGCCACTCCAACCACTGTACATAGTGTTTGTGAAAGGAAACATACAGTGTGTATGTGGTTACATGTCGAAGTATATGGGCCTCAATTTACAGTGTATGAGAATACGGGTCACATGGTATGTAACATTTAAAATATCATATATACTAGATTTTTGTCACAAAATAAGTCTCACAATGTTTATCTTATAGATAAATTCCATGTGTCATTAAATAAAATATAGAAACTATGACTGTCAAAGTACATATAGTGTGACCAAACTACAAGACATATAGTCGCAAAATATCTAGAATCCTAAAATCATCATCCTAACACCACAAAATCCACTATCACCTCCACCACTAGTTTTAGTTCCAATTTCCACTAATTTTAGCACCCTTAGAGCCACAAAAAAACCTCACTCAATTATTCTCTGTCCAATCATATCCATTACAACCATTTTTTATAACCATTCTAACTAGACCAGGAACTCATTTCGTTATAACTGAATTAATATTGAGCCCATGAACTCTCCAATAATTGTCTATTGTAACATCATAGGATTACTATTAAATTCAAACATAATGAACAAGATAATACTTAAAAAAGTGGTGGATGACTTAATACCCAACCACCTAAAGGTGTTCTAATATTCTGGTATTTAAAATAATGTGTGCATGGGACATGATTAGAATTCTCTGTTAATGAGGTACAAATTTCTCAAAAGGTTACAGTTATTTGAAAAATTATATAGTCATCAATAAATTAACATAATGGATAAAAATTATATTGATGATAAATATTATTTTAAAAAATCAACACAATAATTGTACCATGTTTCAGAAGTAATCCCATGAGAAATGCATAAAACAAATGTTCATAACAAATGTGAAGGATCTATCTTTACATTTTTTCTATGATAGAAATAAAATATTTAAACAACTAAACTTGAATGAACAGAGGTGAAATTTATTCTGAGAAAGAAAATTAATTCCCCAATGAATTAATAAAATAATATAATTCAATTTATAATTTTTCCTTTTGAAATGATCATTATTTCCCTGATATAAAAATCCTTAAATAATCATATTATGAAAAGAAAGAAGTTATTGAAAACATAGTTTTTCAATATGTTTCCCTTTGAGAGAAGAAGAATATATATTTTTAAATAATTCCTTTCTTATATCCCTAAATTGAAAAATTTTTATCTCCCAAAAAAACATACATATAGTGGGAAACAATTATTTTACAAATAAATAATTTTAAAATAAAAATATTTTCTTATTTCTAGAAAAAAAATGATTCCAAATGAAAATAGAAAACAATCACCCATTAAAAGTACTCATGAGTTTTCCATTAAAAATAAACATTGATTAAATTACAACAAAATATTCATTATAAAATCATATTTTATTCCTTCATGATTAAAATTCATTTCATCACTATTGAAATTTTAATTGATTTGGTCATGAGAGGAAGGGTTCAAATCTTACTACATAAATGAGGAAAATAAAATAATAAATACCCTTACCTTTATGGTGAATTAGGAGTTCTTGATTATCACAACATGATCCTCAGCTTTCAGTATCACCACCAACATGATGGATACCAATAACACAACTCATTCGGTTGTACATGGAGAGAAAAATGTCAATTTTATTCTCTTAAGAGAATCATCCAAAATTGATTGAATTACATCCATTCCGCTTTTACAATGGAAGGTGAGAAAGAACTTGATAAAGGGTAAATTTATTTCCATAACATCCTTCATAATTTACTCCATTTAATTTCCCCTATTTTACATTAATTTAAACATCCCATTTTTGATTCCACATGAAAAAAATTAAATTATACTATAATTTTCCATAAAAAATATTCTAATTCCCATGTGATGGCCATATGAAACATAATTTTCCATGTTATAGTGACACATCACTACCACTTTTATACATAGAAAAAATCATTAATTCTTTTAATTTAATTTAATGGGTGTAAAGTTTCCGTCCTTAGTTTTAATTTATTTACCAGAACATTTTACATATCCATAAATAATACCCACATTTAGAGCATAACTATGGTGAAATAATTTTGATTTAAGACTCTATAGAAGAGTTATTAAATGTTCACACACATATGAATCAAAAAAATATATTTTATATTTTATTTATATTTGAAATCCCACAATACTTAAATTAAAAAATATAACTTTATGACCTCCTCTATAAAAATATTAATGATTTTCAAAGCCATTATTAGAGATTTTTTTTTACCAAATATGGATTCTAAACCCACACTCACAACATAAATATTTATCTTTTTAATTAATATCATATATCTATACAAATTAATTATTTATTATTAACAATATATTTTTCTAAATGGGAAACCGTTTAATAAACATGATATATCACCTCAAAATCACGTGGTATTATACTCTAATAAACATAATCTTAATAATGGTCTTAAGAAGCTTTTATCTACTCATGAGTCACTTTCACCTAATCTATCATTCTCAACACTGAATATACTCAAATAAATACTAACTATCCTAACCTTTTCCCACACAATAGAGATATAAAAGGAATCACATGAACTGCGTTGAATAGAACAATTCCATGGATGGTTGATATTTATTATTATATAAAAACTATAAAAATTGTCTATATGTCACCAGTGAACCTAAAATATCAATAATATCTTAAATAAATAGTCATATAATGTCATAATATTTCACTCTATCTAATCATGTTCCATGGATTAAAAGGTACTAAATTATAATTAAGAGACAAAAACATAGTGAATACCCTTCAATGACCCTGAGTTAAAAATGAGATTCATATTCAAAGATGGTCATCCTCACTAACTAATGTAGCTACATGACCTGCTGTATGTATTTCCTCACCAAAACATCCACTCTAATCAAATACTTGATTTATATAAAATAATTTATACCACTATTAAGAAACTCCATACATTGATCTAATGAACAATTTAATCTGATGTTCCTTCCTAATATTAATCAAACCCAAGGGTATATCTAGAACCTCAACCCACATATCTATGTCTGAATTAAAATAGAACCTAGTACACATCAATAATCAATAAAATTTTAACTCACATAGTATCATCCTCAAATAATTATTCACATCAACATCAACCCTCTAACAATAAATTGGAGGGTATTACTATACTTAATCAATATGAGCCTCATAGTGATGCCAACCAAATCCATCACTAAATGTATAACATGGAATCCTAAGCTAAAAAATATAGAAATTTTTTATGATAACTTATTTATATTTATTTTAATTTTAATAATCCCTACCAATTCATACATAGAGACAATCAAGCATTAATCTTGAGAACCACGTAGGTCTCATCCCAAAAGTAAACATCATCTAACATAGTTTGGTCAATAAGATTATTGTCCTTTTATTGAATCAAAATGGTGTTTAATATTAATTTTAGAAGCTAATATCCCTTTTCTACATCATGTACTAATCTTGAACAATGTTGTTCACCTACTAACCCAATTGTATACTCACAATTTTCTAACTCCAAAGTTCTCACTATATCTTAAACAAGGATCAAATGCAACTATATCATAAATTATCCATTCTAAAACTCCTCGAGTTCTGATAGGCATGTTGAGTGTAACCCTTAATGACTACCTCCAATAAGTAATGGGCTAGTGACAATCAATATGTGTGTAAAAAATATTGGATATTTTACCTTTATAAATCTCAAGGACAAAACAACCAATAAATTCCATATAATATAAAATAAATTCAGTATCCTATAATTCATTTAATGTCAACAATATATAAAAAATAATTAAATAATTTCCACCATAAAACTCCTTTGGAAACCCCAAATGAACACTAGAAAACTCCACATAATGAGCTAGAAATGTCTCGACCGATCATTGAATTCCTCTAACAGGCCTATGAAAATAATATAAATAAACAGGGGGAGAAAATAAGTATCCTCGGTACTATCTTCCCTAAAACCACATAAGAAAATAATGAAGAAGCATATCAATTTATTAGTGTATAAAAAATCGAACTGTTATCTATACAAGGTCATATAATCCATCAACATTACCATGACCCACTCACCCAAAACTACCCACATATATGATAACTTGTTATTAAGAAAATATATAAGAATCTATCATGTATCCTCTTCCCAATGAAACTAGTGTCCCTCATTACCCCAATGACTTATGTCATAGTATTTCCATCAAATCCATATCAATATAATTTCATAACCACCTAACCATATATCCACATAAGAAATTTTATAACCACATAACCACATAAAAAAACTCATCTCCATATATTCTACTACCAAAACCACATACTAATAAGGTACATAATCATGATGGACATCAACCTCTTTCTCTAGTACTTCAATTCACACCCCCCATTATTCCCACATATCATAACAATATAAATAGAAATCATAAAATAATATAATATATCTAGAAGGTAGAACATATACGATGGGTTCATCTAGTTGTATCCTCATTTATCTTGACGTTATATAAAACTCAAGAAATATGAAATAACATATAATCATGGATTTCATTATCCAACTCAATGGTTTTGTGGAAGAAATAACAAAATTCTAATGTATATATAATAACACACGTACTCATTAAAAGGTTAAATCCCTAACACATAACATTTTAGTAAATACCATTATAACCAAGTAACAACACCTCATCCATCTCTAGTTATATCACTAACAAAGTCTAACACTACACCGCATCACCTTGGATTAAAAAAACTAACTTAATCAAATTTCACATCCCATATAAAATTCACATTACTTAATTATGAGTCAATTTATTTTTCATCATTCATTCAATTAATTCTTTATTTACTTTGAACATCCTTATTAATATTATTAAGATTTAACATCCACATTAATTTCAATATTCCACATACATGTCCCATCTTTAGAATTATATCTAATAAAATTTAATTTGAAATTTAATAATTAGATTCCCACATTTCATATACTTAAAAAATAGTCACTATTTATAATAAAACACTCCAAAATAACTAATTACACTTTAATTAATCATTATTATATTTATTTATTCATTTACCATGACACAATCTATATCATCACTAATCATTATAATTAAAAATATCATTATTTAACAACCATCCCATACTTCCAGGAAACTATGACACAACCACACATAAACCTATCCACATCAAATTATCAATGAATACCCATCTCATTCCAACTGACTATCATAAATTACAACCCTTGAAAAATATAATCAATAATTTATCAGATTAACAACATCCACCATGTCAACTATTACAATAAAAAAAATCATCACCCCTTTCTCAATCAAGGAAAAACTTTCTAAAAAATACTCAATATTTTTAATGAAATAATAAAAAATTGATTATAATAGAAAGAAACATAAACTATAGTTGAGTAAACAACATGAATTCCCATTTACTCTGGATTTATTACTCATAATATAATTTATTCACCATTAACAGACCTAACCATCATTAAAATATATTTTTCCATATGTTCCTTTTTCATTTCCACCTTTATGTTACATAACCAATTATGAATGTGAAAAATAATAGGTATAATAATAAAAATGATATGAAAATATCATCAATCAACCAATATAACCTAAATAAATAACCAATAACATATAATTAACCTAAATCATATTTGAACCATATATACCCTTGAAATTTACCTTAATATGGTCATCACAATATTTTATATAATAAAAATTCTTTACCAAAGGAGAAAACTAAATGTTAATTCAAAATTTTTAAATAATATACGAATATTTTTTTTGATCCTATACATAAAAAAAGCATTTAAAATCACCATATAATAATGAAAAAGAGTATATGATCAAAGTCCAAAAAACACATAAGGATCCCTTACGAAACCTATTATCATCGATCCACCATCCTCACACTAACAAAAAACCCAAAAAATAAACCACAACATTTTACATTGACTTATGAAAATAAAAAATAGAGGTAAAATGATGAAATAAGAATATGGGAGAGAGAATGAATGTATGAATGAACATTGGATCAAAAGGGATCAATCATATAATGCGAGAGACATAAATCCAGAAATTAAATGTCCCTGGTCTTAAAAAAGTAAAACATATTAAATAAAATCTAGAATATTCAAAATTACTGACCTAAGGGACATGAGGGGGTTTAATTTATATTATGAATTCAATAGGCACCACAATGGTGAGATAAATACAAGACCATGGAATAGAGGGGGTTAGTAAATATAGATTTTCAATTCAAGGAATTCAAAACAACATATCCCATCAAAAAATATTTCCATTTTAATATTCTTAAAATAATATTGACCACCATGATGACATAATGACATTATAAATGGTTATTGAATCACTTTACTTAACTTCAATTCATAAACCACTGTAGTATAACTAAACAACCCCGACAATTTTTACCCTAAATCTTTGAGTGAAAAGAATATAAACACCTTAAAAATGTGCATGAAGAACCATAATTTCAAAAAGGGAATTTCTACCTCCCCTATTTCTTAAAGGAATTTCACAAAAGACCATTAACAATGACACTTATAAAAGTTAAATCATCTAGGGTGAATATGACCATCGTTACTTTGATATCTCTGAAAATATTTTCTTTAGGTCTCAACTACATAATCCCATGAAAATGGGTTAACAAAAAAACCCAAAACTAAAAAATTGAATCCAAAATAGTATAATCCTTCTCACCGATGCAAATCAGTTTTTCCCAATTTTTAAAAGCCGGTTTATGGTATTCTGGTGCCCAAACATACAAACACAAACTCAAACAAGAGATACAAAAATTCAGAAAACTCAAACAACATAGAATTACACGACATAATAACCATACTCATCTTCGCATCCCATGCTGGATTCATCTTCTCCGGTAGCTATAGTCGATTCCCATTCCAGTGACCTCTAGTAGCTTTCACTTTGAACCCGACTCATAAGCTGATCCAGTACTGATTTGTCCGGTGATGTCCTCTTGACCATGATACCCTTCATAAAAGCCACGATCACCTAATTATCCCTCATAGAGGCAGATCTAGTCTGCATCTTCCATGGAATGCATGAATAATCTCTCCTCGACTGTCTTCTTGGTGAAGAATAAAAATTCCCTTCAACTGTAGCCAATTTCTTATTCCCACTTAGAACAACATCTCTAAAAGAACGACCGACTTGGCCACTCAAATTTACATATCCTCCCCTATAAATCTCCCTTCCATTACCGTCATGCTCCCCCAAACCCAAAACATGATTCCATGCATTGTTCTCCCTCTAAGATACACTATGTCTTCTCTCAAACACACAAAATACAATGTATATGGATAATTATGGTAAAGATCTCAATATGTTGCATCAGTAGATGAGCTTCTATAATGTATTATAGAAAATATATGGAATTAAAAATATAATATTCTTTAATGAAACATAATTTAGAAATATCATTGAATAAAATTATTTTTATGAAATAAAAAGATTGTTCTCCTAAGAAATAAATGAAATATTTATAGATCAAATGAATCAACACGCAAGAAACAATTTTCTCTAAGATCAAAACATTAGGATATAAAATAGGGGATAGGTAACATAAAAATATTATATACAAATTAATTCCATATTTATATGATTAACATGCCTTCATCCATATAAGTAATATCCTTTTGAATATATATATTTTAAATTATATGTTTACTATTATTTTTGAATAAATAATTTAGTAAATTAAAAAATAAAATGGACTAAAAATTATATATTAAGTGGATGTTTCATTAATGGGTAATGGAAAATAATGGATTGTGACCCTCGTAGTAGCGAATAATATTATAAGGTAAAGGTTTTATAGAAATATTAATGTGAAATGTAATAATTATAAAACAAGGAGCATTTTAAATTGGGATATTAAAATACATAGAGTGGTGGAAATAACTCATACGTCATCATTGTAAGTACTTTTGACAATTTATATATACTAGTCAATCAAATGATGATTATTAATGGAAGTGTAAAATACATTAATGATGAATATATAATTGACATTGAATTAACTTACATCTAGTACTAATGATGTAAATGGTGTGATAAATATAAACATAACCTAAAACAAGTTGTGAAAATGGGAAATGATCATGTCTTAAAAATCATTGGATTAACAACCACGGTCAGTAATGGCATGATATGTACCATCCATGAGAATTCCATGTGAAGGGCCTAAAGATTAATATATTATCTTTTTGATAATTAGATGATATCAAATATATGATTTGTGATCATCGATATTTATAATGTCACACATGTGGTAATAAATTTTGAGAATCTTAAATAATTTATACATTCATAAAATAAATATGTAAAAGGATTGAGATACAATTATTAGTTAACTATTCAGTGATAACATTTTGGAATAAAAATCCATATTCATAAATGAGGATTTATGATTCTTGTGGATCTAATGTTTAAACTTGATCTTACAAAGGCATTTTTACCCTTATGTTACCTATGTTTAATAAGCATATAATACAAGATGAAATTGGAAATGGCGATAAAAAAAGAGAAAGGATATCTTAGAATTCAACCATGTCATTGTTTTTAAAATAATAGTCGAATCTCTTGATGTTGAATTAATTTGTATCACATATTGAGTAATATTCCTCAAGATTTTGGGTGCCCTAAATAAAGTGGAATATTAATGTTTGTAATGTCTTAAAATCAACAAAATCAATGTAGTCGATTATATTTTGAAATAATATCATGTGTTGGAAGACTTAAAATGATATATAATATATAGTAAATGATTATAATGGTTTTTTGCAAGATAAAATTTGGTGACTATTTACAATAATTTAAACTATTTATAAAAAAATATATTATTACCCCGAGGGATATACTAATGATTATAGGGCATACTAAAAAAATTTTAATAGTAGTTTATAATACCACTTAATATATTATTTTTGAATCTCTTTTATTAGTAGTTTACATGAAATCACCAATGTATATGTTTATTGGTAAAGCAATTAAATATTATTTGATACATTTTTAAATCATGTATAAAACATTTTTGTTGACAAATATAGACATAAGTTGGTTTAATGGTTTATCAGATACCTAATCATTTAATATTTTGATGGAATCAAGGCTTATCATTTTCATAAATTGAATAAATAAAATTTTAAAAATAATGGTGTAATTGTTTATGAAATTTAGGTTTGAATGATCATTGATGAATATAATGAGAAATAGAAAAAATAAACTAATATAGTCAAGGATCAGGATGAATGAAATGATAAAAATGATTCCCCTAAAGCATTAACATATCATGATGATCTGGAGTTAGTTCCATATAGACCATGATAGTCAATTCAAGAAAACAAGACAAAAAAAAGTAACTCATGTTATTCTATATAGATAATTATTTTTTCTTTTTATTAACATTTGATAATTAACCATATTATATTATAGAGGTTAATTATTTTCCATACATTTCCACAGAAATTGTAGTGATTCATGAGGAAATATAATATTTATAGAAGAATAAGAGTCATGATCCTATTCAATTACCTCAGTAAAAGAATTCCTTGAGTAGAAAAATTGTTCTTTATGAGAACACATGATGGAACATAATAGGTAGAATGATAATTTACTGAACTACTTTTCAATGGTTATTCCCTAAATAAATTTACTAATTTTAGTAGATGCAAAGAGAAATTTATTTTAAAATTGAGAAAATATCTATGTGTATTAAATGCGATTATAATATGACTGTATAAAGAAGCTCTTCCTATATAATGAACCCTGGATATAAAATGACTCATTTTGATAATTCTTGTTATTTCAATGGTTTAAATGAAAAGTATTTTATCCATATTCAATTATATATGGATTGAATATTTGTTGAAGTCTCCAATAATACTCAAACTCCAAATTTGAAGGAATAATCAAATAATAAGTTAAATATAAAGGATAAGGGATAAGTGAAAAAGATTTCTTAATTGTATATTTACTAATACATGATTAATGGAATGATGTAGTCATATGAAAGAAAAATTATCAAATTCATGAAATGATTTAACAATAAGATTGAAATACAATCACATAACTTCTTCCCAATAGTTTCAATTAATCATCTATTATGAATTATAGTAGTGAAGATTTGAAGATAGACATGTATTGAGTACCATATTCATTAGTCATTGGGAGTCTTAAAATCTTATTTGATTTTATTAAACCAAATCATGTACACATAATAAAAAATGATAGTGAGATCATAGAGAATCTATAATGGGATCATTGAGATTTATTGAAGATAATCCTTTTATATATCAATATTTCCTAAAATATTACATTATGTTATATTGGATCAAAGTTCACTATCATATGATATATTTATTTATATTTTTCTAACAATAATGATGAAAAGAAAACCACTACTAAGTGTTTAATCTTATCGATGTAGATATAAGTTACATTTCAAAAATAAAGCCATTTTTCCTCTATCCATGTCCAAGGAAATGCATATAGATATTATATAGGATTATTAGTAGGTTTTTTAGATGACTGGATAATAGGAATATTTTTAGTATAAATTAGACCATGTTAAATTATTTTATGAAAACTATAGTTCCATGTATATTTGATTAAATATATCTTTTATTTGAAATAAAATAAATCACATTGATGTATAATACTAATTTAAAGGATAAGTGGTGGAGGAAGGAAGTGTGGATATCCTAAAAGTCAAAACCACAGAAAACCTATCTTATGTTTAATGAAGGTGGTAAAATCATATATGTTTAAATAGTGAAAATTATCAGAAAGTGAAAAAAATACACGATCATTATGGTTTTATTAGATAAACATATTTCATGGAGATATGATAAGTTCTCAACAAAAACTCCATACATGAGATATATTATTGTTATGTTGTTCTTAGAGGGTATCCACCTCTATTTCAAAATTTGGTTCAATAGAAACAACCCCTTATTTTTTAATGGGGTGGGCAGGGAATGTATGATTTTGATATATGTACCCATAAAATCTATATGTGGTATTGGAAGGGAAATAAATAGATATATACTATAAAATAATGGATAACTATAGTTTAGTTAATTAATACATATCCCTATTCAGTCGAAATTAAAAAATTTAGTTTTTATTTGTGAAGTTTTTTTTCTATAATTGTTTAAGTGTGACATTAAAGATGTATTATCCTTATGATTTTGAAAAAAAAATTTAACACACATTTACAAAAATTGGATTTACTTACTTTCCTATTTTTATTTTCGTGGATATATTTAATTTTTTTATATTTTATACTCATGTTATTTATTTTTTCATATTGGCATTATATTTTTTTATTATGATATTATAATGCTTTTATGGGGAAATCATTTATTTCTTAATTTTAGGGATAACAAAAATGAGTAGGAAAAAAGCTATCAGCAGTATAATTTCATGGGTTCATAGTGCATGGGGTTGGAAATGATTAACAACATGGCCACATATTTAACTATAGAATACATGATCTTTGGTTTCGGAAAATGATGACATAGTTTAGTGGTTGGTTTATAGATTCACATTATATGGACTATTTAGATCTTGAAATTGGACTAAAAAACCTTACGTTGAAGAAACTAGAATTTAGATGTACTAGGATTTCCAATACAAGTTATGATTCATCTCTACTTGCACCGACATAGCCTAAATAACAAGGAATTAAATGCAGTAGAAGATTATAAAAAGAAAAAATTAAATTA
Source organism: Viscum album (assembly GCA_963277665.1). Lineage (NCBI taxonomy): Eukaryota > Viridiplantae > Streptophyta > Magnoliopsida > Santalales > Viscaceae > Viscum > Viscum album. Next base: position 860,802,159 of record OY728123.1, on the reverse strand, counting down.
AATTGAGTAGTAAATAGATAATATTAACTGATTAGATTGTTGGTTCTACTATTTACATATTATTATGTATGTCCTCAGTATTTTTAATGATATTCAATCCATGGTATAAAAATAAATTTTTGGTAGTATACATGGTTTATTTTCATGTTCTAACTGGTCCCACATGGTATTATCAGTGTCATAATCCCAAATAAGTATATTTTGGAATAACACAAATAAGGTAAACATTTAAAGATGTAGGGAAACTAAAATAATAAATAATTTGGATAATTTATGTTTTTTTAAAACATGTTTGCTGTTTTATAAGATGTTTATCCCTAATAAATTTTTCTATTTATAATAAATTTTAGATATAAATTTAGATCTCATATAGTTATTTTAAAAACAAGAGGGTTTTATAATTAAGTGAAAGGAAATAAATATTTTTTCTGTCACATTTTATTTATCAAAATAATTTTTATCCACAAAATTCATTCTTTTTAAAAATAAAAATGCATCACATGAAATCATTTTGACGTACCTTTTTTAAGGAACAAAATAGTTACTAATTCTATGATTTTATGCCTCATTAATATTTATAGACACATAGTTAAACTGAAAAATTTTATAGGTTTTAATTTTTTCAACAATTATATAAAAAAATTTCCATTAAAAATATAAATAAAATATTATTAGAAATGCTAGTATAAAATATTGAAAAAATAATATTTAATTTTTTTTAAATTCGAAGGTTCTCAAGAAATTAAAAAATAATTTATAATTTTTATCCAAAACATTAACAAATATTCTACATCTATTTAGTTTATCATTTTAGGGTTATTAAAAAAAATTATTAAAAAATATTTCATAGAATTATTGATTTTTTATATGTTTTCGTTTTTAATATTTAAAATTTTTAAATTTGAAAAATCCCAAAACAACCCTTTAACATTTAATAACAACAGAAACTAAAAATGTATATTTTATGAATACGTTTTAAACGAACATAATATTTATAATATAACACAAACAAAAAATTTATGATATACTTTAAACGAAAATAATATTTACATTGTAGAAGACTTTCGTGCATTGAAAATTTCCCCTTTCAAAGAATATATTATATATATAAACAAAAAATGTGTGTATATATAAACATATTTAGTGTGGTATTAGAAAAACTAATCCTATATATAGATTTTATTCATGAAAACATTTAAATGACTTACTAAATTTATTTCGTTATTTTTCACTTATGAAATATGAATCATATAGGAAGATCATAAAACATGTCATGAACATAATATAAAAATTATTTACATGTAAACCCCTTCTACAAAACATATTATTATTGAAATTAATATTAAAGAAAATATGAAAAATAAAAAATAAAAAATAAATATATATATTACATAATAAGAGAACATAAAATAGAAACATAATTTTTTTTTTAAAATTTAAAATTAACATAGATTATATACCATACATATAATATATATCCATAATATAAAATATTGAAAACAAAAAAAAATAATAAAAACAAACCCAAAATGATTAGTTTATATAAAAATGGAGAATATATAGTTAAAAATTGATGGATTCAAAAGAAATGAATGAAAAAAGGATATATTTAAATTAGAAAGCATAAAGAATAATAACCCAGTTTGAAGAATAATTTTAAAAACATTAAATCAAACTATCCATAATTAATTTTCAAAAATAAATTTTTTTATTCTAATTAGTTAAATTTATTTATTTAAAAAAGAAATTTAAATATAAAATATTAAAATAAAATTGCAAATGTATTAATATAAATATAAAAAATTTAAAAAATTAAAAAGATTAAAAAGATAAAAAAAATTAACAGAATGCATTATTTATATAATCCTTTTACTATTGGACATAATATTATTAAAGACATAACATGTTCTATAATAAAAACAAAACATTAAATAAATTTAATATTAAAATGAAATTTAATCATAATTAAAATTAAGAAACATAGTTTTAAACCAATATAGAACATAAAATAAATATATTTTTTGGAAATTGAATTAAAGAAAAAACAAGGATACCTAGTATAGAACATATTTGGTTTCGAAAAAATAAAAAATAATTTCTGTTTAATAATTAACTATAAAGGATAATAAAATAATATATGGATAGTCTTAATGAAATTATATACTTAAAATAACCATATAAAATATTATTAAGGTGAATACTGATTCATATTTCATCCTACCATTATAGAACATTATTCCATTGATTTTTTCTTTTTCCTTGATACTGATGTCCCATGTGGTTAATGGAGAGCAACATTCCACTCTATTGAAGGTTATCAAATCAAGTGTTAGATATTCCTCTAAAATAATTTATATAAATTTCATATGAGACTTATGTGAAGTGATATATAAATAAATTAATTTGGGTTGAATGGGTAATTATAAATGAAATTTATATCCTAAGGGGTGTACACCACAACGTTGAAGATATATATTTCAACTATATTATATTTATATAAATATAACAGTTTTACATGTAATTGATTGTTATTTGTTTTATTTTGTTGAGTGGATATAATTATGTAATGTGGTTAAAACATACTATATATGATTCATCTCCAAATAATTAAATTCATATCACTTATCAATGAATTTAAGGAGAATTTATCTTCCACCACAAAAAATATTTGAGTCAATTTTTCTTATTCATTGTATTTTGGTTCATTATTTATACAAAACATGTAATAAAAAATAAAAAAAATGATGGTCATATTGTACATATAAAATTATTATACTATGTATTGAACCTGATTAATTTATAGAATTATAAATATTTTAAAAATATAACATGTCTAGTAAGATAAATACAATTTAATTTAAAGTAGAAAAACTGATCTCCCATAGGAATCATTATTCCTTAAAAATAAATAACTAAATACAGGCACTTAGAAAATAATGTGTTTAATATAGAATATTAATATTACCGTACATGAAAATAATATAAAACATTCCAATTGGGTTTTTGAGGATAAAATAACAGTTATTCAACATGTTAAAGATAAAAAGAAACCCAAACCCCATTTTCACATTGATATTAACCCAAAATCGTGTATAAAAAATAATATATTTTTTTAACTTACACTAAAGTTGTAAAAAACCAAAGTCTTCAAAAAAAAATTAATGAAGATCACTGAAAAGTGACCAAAGGGATACTTCCTTTTTAATGTATCCACAGTATTACCTAAATCACTCAAATTGTGGGTTTGACTATCCTTAAATTCAATGTTAATCTGGTACATATTAATGTAATATAAAAAGGAGAAGTGATAATTTTGAGAATAAAAAATATTATCACATATAGTTAGATGAAACAAAATTATAAAGGATTTAATCTCTATATTTAAGCCATGAGTATAATCTTTTAGTCTCTATAAATTTATTAAAATATTAATAATATACTAGTAATATTCATATTGTTAAATATAATATGTATCCCTTGTATAATTAAATTATCCCAAAAACTTCATCATATGAAAAAATTATCAATGATGATATCGATAGGAAATGTATTCTAAATAGCCAACTCTTACCAATTTATTTCTTAGAAAGTCATATCATATGATTAACTCGTATTAATTGATAATGATATAGCCATTCCATGGACTTTGAAAGACTAAGGATGTGGTGTGGTATAACCATACTAGACCTTATGATATCCCTATAAAAAGTAATATTATTGACCAAATATCTATTATACAATACCCTATGACACAAACATTTTATCACTAATGATAAAACAAAAACATAATATGATTACTAATTATTTGATAAAATCATTATCATTCACCCACTTGCACTAAATTCTAATTGATATTGTTTCATATCACCTTTTATCACATCATATAATATATCTTATGAATCTATGTCAAATAATCTTTTTAAATATTTTTAAAAAAACTTTTGAAATTCTATTAAAAACCTTGATGTGTATCTCATAATATGTTATACTTTGTGAATATCTAAAAAAAAACAGTTTTGATAAACTCAAAGTCTTTTTTAGTATCTCTATATATATCTTCAAAAAGTATCAATTTATTTAACAAAAATTTATGAACCCATTGGAATTTATAGGATTTGAAGAATATGAATAAAAAAATACATAGATGTAAAAAAGAGTTCCCTCTAAAAAACAATTTGTACATCTCAAGCTACCAAGGGATATGGAATGATCTCCATTTAACACATGAATTTAGAAACTTTTTTCCACTAAAATTCTCATATACAATAAGGAATTTTAATTTTATCTATTTTTCTATGAAATTGAGTAACCACATGACACAATATATATAAATATCATTTAACTACTCATTTTTTATTCTCTAAGTATTGATTAGCCAGAACGGTGAATAAAAGACATATCATTAGACTAGATGGATTCAAATATCTGAGTCCCCACATAATATAGATAATAACATTAAATATAACTTATATAGGTACATTTATACACTTTTTTATCCTATCTCAATTGAGGGACTATATGTTATATTTACCAAATGAGAGAAAAACTACTATCTTCAACAAACTCAATTGATGAAATGATTGAAAACATACCTAACTGCCTCATGATTATCTAAAACTAATAGCTATATTAGAAAATGTGTGAAATTATTATTTTTAAAATGAAAGGTATCTTATATATGAATATTTTTTATTAAATATAAATAAGAAACATAAAACCCTAGAACACCAAGGATACAGTGTATGAAACTCTATGAGGTATACTTATATTGTTATTCAACTAATAAAAAAAATTTATCTCATGATAAAATTTCATATACTAATATAAAATATTACCAACTCCATATATATCATTTGATCCCAACCAACAATACTCTTGGTTAAAAATCCTTCATTGATAACTCAAATTTGTACTTTTAGAAGTTCATTGTTTTTTATGTAATGTTTCATATGGATACAAAATGAAATTTTAAAAAATATATATTACTTTTATATAACATAGAAACATTACTATATTTTTAAAATCCTTTTGATGTATATTAATAATAATATTTATAAAGAAAAATTCAACATCTCATGTGAAGGATTATCAAAATGACTTATGTTTTATACATTTTATGGTTTTATTAGACTCATTAAATCTTGATGAATTTCTTTCAATATATGTATGTGATAATATAATAAAACACTCATAGTATAATATTTTAATACATAAAATCCATGAAAAAAAATTATTTTGAATAATGGTGTGATTCAGAATCATATTCCCAATGTTAAACTCATTTAATATGTATTCCAAGTTATTTACCTCACAATGTCAATTTTTATAAATATAATAACTTTTATCATTGACTTACAACTCTATATTCATTCATCATAATCAACTTGTAACCTTTCCTTTGAATATTTCTCATTAAGATCAATATGGTAAGAAAATATAACTCTTTATATTATTTCATCTATAACAATATATCCAAAACACGTTTGGGATAAAAAGTGAAACTCGCTTTGAAATTATTATAGTATACTACTCTAGTTTTTTTAACTTTTCATATACATAAAGTCAAATAATTATCCCATTATTTTGATAGATTCTATATTCCTTCTTGAATATCATGTTAATTAATTGTAACTCTTTAGTGTTTAGAAAATTTAACATATATCCATCAATTGGAAAATTTTCTACAAATAAATTACTAAAATCCATATCTTATATGGTATTCTATATATTTTCTAGAATTATTTTTAAAAGTTTTATTGTTAATTGTATGAAACTAATTGGTAGTAGAATATTGATTCCCCATACTTTATCTTATATACAGGGTAAGAGCTTTTATCTTGAATAAATAATTTTTTCCATCTCACAGTTTTTTAAAAATCAATCGAGTTTGATGGATCAGAAACAATGAATATAATATAATTTTAGGAATAAAAACTCCTCATTATAAATTTATTCTCTTATAATATATGAAAATTATGTTAAGAATGAAAATAGTTTATTCAGGTCTAGATAATCTTGAAATTATATTCATTATTTGAAATATTGATAATGTTAACCATTAATACTAATTTGGAATAAAAACTATAATCACCCTTAATTATTATCTTATTCTAAAATAAATTATATATATAAATTTTGTTGATCAATTTATTTGTAATATACCCTTCAAAATATAATAATTTTTTTTAAAAAAATCAATACCCAATGTAGATATTTTATAGAGTTTTATAGAAACCTTTAGGTATTTCCGACAATTTTATCCCATTGAAACCATTATATTCTTTCCAAAAACTAATTTTGGGATTCAAAACTCATTAATTGGATTACTCTAAGAAATATTATTAGACATTTCAATATAATTTTTTTAATCTTGTTTAAACATTTACACATTTGTATAGACATTACAACAATATAACCTGGACATTTGATGCCTGTTTCATATATCCTTAAAACATTGAGGAGATATGTTAAAAAAAATTAACACACTAACATTTTCATATCATTTCCCGCTATGATTATAGAATAAATTATATATCCATACAAATCAATAAAGGAATCCTACACTCTCCATGTTATTGAAATAACAGGTCGTATTAAGCACATTACGGGAGACTATTATTCATTTAGATAATATTCATTTAGTTCCTTCAAAACCACGCATGAATCCTTATATTCTTTATATAAGAATATAGATTCAATTTTTGAACAACATCAACATATTTTTGTTCGATAAAAACTTTCTTTAACACATAAAATATTCCTTCCTTCCTAATAATTATTTTTTATATTCTTATAAAAATGTAAAAAGATGTATCCATTAAGATTTTCATTGTCAAGGATTTATCTAAAAGACTTATTTTATGATGATAATGTTATTTTATCTACAAGGAAATATTTTATCAATTAAAATCAGGTTTTAAATCCATTTAATAAGAGTTTTTATGGAACATAATCCCACGTAAATGATTATCCATTTTAAATTTAAATAACATCGATTAATAAGCCATTATCTTTAATTTATCATGAATCATCCCATGTAATAATATTAAAAAATTCATGAATAAATCTGGTAGAAAATTATGTCAATGATAAAGATATAAATCATGAATATTTTATTGCATAACTCTTTATCTTAACACATCATACATTTTCACACAGTGTTTTTCACAATCCAACCCGATCTGACCCCAAACTGGTCAACTAAGCTGATCATTGCAAAGGCCCAAAGGTCGTTCCCATTCCCCATAGGCTGGAAATAGGTGTTGTGCATCATCAGAGTTACCAAGGGAATGATTTAACCCATAAAAAATAATTAATGTGAATAGAATAAGTAAACTAAGAATCCCAATACATATTAACATCCAAATTGAACATCATTTTAAAAATGAAAGATATGAAAAATCAAACTACCAAACAAAAACAGAAACCTGAAAACACAACACCACCATGTGACCATAAGGGTCACTATCTAATACCAAAACCAACCATCTCCCATGGAGATCAAAACCTTGCTGAGACTGGAACCAAAAAAGTAGTATTAAAAGTCAGTATGTTTTCATAAAACAAGAATATTCATAATGCACTTCCTTTAAAATAAAATGATCATCAACATTATGTTTTAATTAATATATATATAAGTAATATTTTCCACACATATTTCCAAATAGAATAAAATGAGGTCCATTTCCATGTTTACTTTTCAAAACCACACACTTTATAAATGAGAAAACATATTCATTTTAAAATAAAATTGTGAGATCACATTTACAGGGAATGAAAGAGTGTAAATGATTTCCAAACCCACTTAAAAAACGATTGAAAACATTTCATCACTTATTCATGAAGCTACACTACTCATGAAGTAAGAATTTAAATTATACAATTAGGGAAATGGAAAATAACACAGAAGGTATTTAACCAAAAATTAATCACGGTCATTCTCAATATAAAACAATGTGCCTATAGACATGGGTGAACCTAGGATCTCATGAAAAATCCTTAACATTCTACTACATGTTGACGCAACCCGGAAAGTTGGGCTCACTCAAGGAAATCAAGAAATACCAAACACGCTTATCCATCCCCCACCTACTATAGAATGTAAAGCACTATACCACAGTAATAAAATGCAATATATCCCTATTCTATATACCACTAGTCAGAGCATAATACTAACTAATATAGTAATAGTTCTCAGAAAGTTTTCTCAATACGCTAGGTTCCCATGTTAAAATGTATAAATAGGTTTAGCCGACCAATTACAACTAAACATCCCATAACATGCACATATATAATAAAGAAATAAACCACAAGAATCACCCCAGTCACCTTAAGGATCAATATCTTGCAATAGAAAAATATCTTAAGGGAGTCCACACTGAGGATCTCCTATTCTACTAAATATAAATGGGTCATGATGAGTCCACATAGAGGAAGTCTGACCCATCCACATAAATGGATCTTGATGATTTTTTTGTAAGGAAATATGATCCATTTAATATATACAAGGCAATATAATTTTCTGAGGAGAGGTTTCATGATAAACACATCAACCATTTCCTCCAGATTGCCAAATGGTCCTCAAAAACACTTCACAAAATCATCATTTTAAAAGATGAAAATCTAACTTTTTCAAAGGGTATGAATACACCATTTACAACTTCACAATTATTCAAAAAACAATTCCTTTTTAATCACACACTTCACATTTTCATGACTAATCAATTTTCATCAAAATTCAAAATGCTCCATTAATTATGGACACATGCCCATCCAAATTTTAAAATCCAAATATGCACGTACTTTAATTAAAAATCCATTTGAAAAATCCATTTAAGGAAATAAAATCATCATTTAACACATCAAACATATACTAAAAAATATAAACCATGATTTAGATATCACAAATTACATGAAAATTACAACCGAGAATTTTTTCAGTCACTTGGTGTTAATGACATAACGAAACAATGCCATTTATCACAAAATAAGGAAAAAATCAACACTAAAAAAATTATCTGAATCTTATACATCACTATTTAACATATAAAGATGTTTTGAAAATCCTGAAACTAATGCATCATAAATTATATAGTCAAGGGAAAAGGGAAACATACCTCAAAATCATGGTACAACTACAATACACACCCAAAACCACTTCATTAAGGGTCCAAGAACCGTGATTAACCAATAGGACCCCTAATAAAGAAAGAACCCCAAATATAAATCAAGGTAAACGTCAAGCCTAGATCCCCAAAACCACGGAATAAGGATATTTCAAGAAATAATTGAAGCTGAATTATGATGATGAATAATAGAAGAGATTACCTTGTTAAAGCTACCCTAAACTGAAAGAAACCACCTAGATCCACACTTGGGAGGAAGGAGGAGGCTTGAAGAAAAAATGAGGAGATACCATAGGGATATACGAACCAATAGGAGGAAGAAATGGGAAGATTAGAGCCAAAATTCTTAATAGGGGAAAATAGAAACATCACATTTTTTGTAGACATGGGTATTTCACATTGTTTGGATTTACGGTTTTCCAAACAATGCTCCAACCATGCACCCCTTACTAGAGAAGTGGGACACCTCATACGTGTTGGCGACATGGTCTGGTAAACCACGCACCAACCATTTGAAATAGATCTTCATCAAGACAAAAACATCCAACACACATATCACACAGTTGGAATAACCATGTGTGAGCCATGTAGCCTCAACCAAATGTATCCCAAGGACTACACAATTTCCCAGGCAAGCCGATACAGTTTCATATGACTTTGCACCAAAGATGCACCACTAGTTGCAAAACCCAGGAACATAAATTTTTCAACATAGAATTTTAGAGGAATCTAATGTATTACCTTTGAACTAAAGATAAACAAAATATTTCCCCAAAATTCAAACTTTAACAAACAGAACTCAACAGAAAAATGAATATTCGAATATGAACCACAATAATGGGTGAAAAAAGAAACTTAGGGGGTAACAATTCTCCCCTCCAAAATAATTTACACCTCCAGAAAACCACCATTTTTATAGTTGTTCAATCAAAGATAAAGTATTCCTAAAACATCCTAATCAAACCACTAAAATAAAGAACACCTCAAAGTCATCCAAATAGAACTTATACCACTTCTCAGAAACAAACCAACAAACCCAAAACCACTTCATGAGAAATGACATGAAACAAAAAATACTTCCCACACAACCCATCCACAGAGAGAATCGATTTCTATTTTCTTAAATCCCATCATTCCCATAATAGATAATAACTAGAAATTAAATGGCTTCAAAGGAAACCTCACAACACCATGATGACACCACCCCCACACCAGATTATCATAATGGGAGGCCTAAATGGACTCCCCACCATTAAAAATCAACTGAAACCAGTCAAAACTAGAAGAAACCACAATTAGACCCTTGGTGGGTCGCTCTTCCATTATAAACTGACCAGCACAGAAAACCCAACATGAGCCAAATTGGAAACATTCCACCAAACTGATCAAAAACCCCCTACTATTAGTGGGGAAAACAAGTGCTATAACAGAGAACCTTAACCCTTAAATATTCATGTACTGGAGAAAAAATCTATAACAACGTCCCTCAAAACCCTGGAATTTATGACTACATGCTAGCTTCACTGAAAGACCTATAGATAAAGCACTATTGTTTGAAGAATCTACTGAATTGCAGTTAGAAGCTACTAATCCCAGATAAAAAAATCATTATTCCTACTAGAATTGGGATTTTAGAAGATATACACTAATCATTTTCAACTTCTAATGAAAAAATATAGCCACACAACAAAATTCACCTCCACTGCCAAGGGAAAGAATTCATAACTCATAAAATACAATCAGGCTTCCATTGGAAAAAAATTCATTAGGATATCTTAGAATCCACTTACCTCATAGAAAAATGAAAAAATCCAGGAACAACCACCATAATAGAAAAAAGCACTACAATAGAAGGAGACATTAAACTGAGCCCCAATATCACTATTCTCTTACACACTACGTCCATATTGATTCCTAGAAATAACTTGATAGAACTGCTGGAAGTTACCTAGGAATTCACAAGCATGACAGAACTTCTGATAAATCAAACTCATTGACTTTTTATAACCCATCATGCAACACATAAAAAAAATGACACTATGATTAAGAGAAGTTGACAAATGATATAAAGGTTATTTCATCCCAAGACCAGTACAAACAGATTTAGGCTGCATTATGGTCCCCTAATTGGAATTCCCTTCACCACTTTAATGAAATGGAGGATGGTTTTATACCTCGAGCACTTGTTCTAGAATAAATTCATCACAAACGACTGGCCTTCCCTTGTCAGAAAAAGAGGTTATACAAGAAACTAACACCGTTGACTTCATATAACGATGAAGTCCAAACTCATAATATTGATCCTTAAATGAATCCTCTATGGCCCACTCTAGCGTGTAAGTAATATGGTCCAGAAAAAGATAGAAGTAATCAAACATAGATCCGTCACCTTTGTGAAAATATCACATCTTCATCCCCTTTCTCATCTTCAATGTCTCTAATAAATACTGATGGTGAATGAATCCTTGAAGAACTCCCATGTTTGATCTTACAGAGGCTTATTTTAAGTGGATGACTTCCCCAATTCAAGGTCGGTTGTTCAAGCAATAAATTAGGGAACTTAACTATCAATGAATTTAGAAACAAGAGTAATTTAATGTTCTTTTCTATTTTCCCCATCTTCTCTTTCTCTTCAATAAGATCCACTGGACCATAAAAGATAGGTGGATTAGTCTTCCAAATCTCAAGAAGGAAATCTTTATGTTGGTCAATTGGAGGATATTCCAATGAGGAACCACCCATGGTCATAATTTGAATATCCATAAAATCATTATGGGTGTGAAAACTAGGTAACAAGAAAAGATAGGTATCATTCTGAACATTCTCATAAACAAAAATCACCTCATATGACCACCAAGCATGATAAGGTGAACTCGAGAAAAATCATTCCACAATATTTTCTAGAAACCCACTAAACACCACTTCAAAACCAATTTCACCGAAAAAAATTCTAATTAAAAAAACCTCATATGAAATACATCCATATCATAAGAAAACATATCACATATCCAGTAGTTCTAAAAAAACTACAGCTTTCCTCTTTAAAAATGTTTCAAAATAAAACAACTTTTTGGATTTCTCACTCATTAATTATATTCCATAAAGCCTCACACAAGAAAATTACCATTCCAATCAAAGAACCCATCCATTATTTGCATAATCCATTAATATTTACACTCATATCTGTGCATGTGGTCTCACATGGAAATATCAAAGGTCAAAAAAAACATTCCCATTTCAAATTCGTAAAACCTTTCCAAATATCACTCACCATAATGTCAACAAGCTTTTTCAAACATCACACAAAAATTCAATTCATCCTTTCTCAACAATGAATCCCACAAACTATTTCTAAAAATCAAATTCAATGCATTTTATTCAAAAAAATATTCAGTAACTCAATAAATTCCATTTTTATGAGATTTCAAAATACCCATTTTTCCAAATAAATAACTTCTTTACAAAACAAATCCTGATAATCCATGGTAATCATTTACAAAAAATTCTATTTTCTAACAATTTCTTACAAATGAAATATAATACCCATTTTCCATCATCCCGAAAACCAAACCATTTCCATTTATAAAAATATTTTTTGCAATCCCAAAACAAGAGTTCCCAAATTAATTTCATTATCATGTGTAATCAAAAGCAACTCGCAAGGATAAACTAGTGTCGATGGGTGACTAGGCCACATGGTTGGTGGCCTCATGCCAATAAATCCACCGATAAAGAGAGTATTCCAGGACCATGTCCCCATCACCACATGGCTTTCGAGACCCTATGAGCGCATTGAGACCACACTAGTACAAAACATGTTTTTTATGTTGGTTTTTAATATTTTTATCATCGGTTCTTGAGGAGAAGTCTTTGAAGGTGACGTTATAAATAAGTTTCTTAAATTCATTTTTAAAAACCAACATTAAAATATATTTTTTAAAAAGATTATTCATGTTGGTTTTTTAAACATTTATGTTAAATACCATCTTAATATCATTTAAAAAACAACGTTCAAAAACAATTTTTCATGTCCGTTTTTAGAAAATCAATGTTAACGACCTATTTTTCATTATAGTTTTTTAAAAACAGATTTTAAAAGTCATTTTTAAAATTCTTTTTAAAAAATTGATGCGATTTTTTTCCAATTTTTAGAAAATTCCCTAGGATTTGATTTTTTTGGTAGTAGATCTGAAACAGAGTTACGAATCAAAATATATGACTATCAAAAGTTGGATATAATTTTTTCTTAAGGAACAATCTCATGAGCCAACCAAATTTTTATCTCGGATGACATTTTGGAATCAAAAGTAACTTATTTTGTTTTATCATGAAACAAAAAATTATTATTCATTATAATAAAATAATCATCATTCCCCAGTATATTAATTAATAAACTATTCATAAATAATAAAAATCATCAAAAAATGATTACAAATAACATGATGAGATCCGTGAAAGTAGAAAAAGTGGATTCATGAGGAAGATCAAATGAGATGATTTAGTTGAATGATACTGGTCGAAATAGATGTTCACTAAATTAATATATGTGTAAAATGAAAATATATAATTATTAGGTAAAATAAAACGTGGTTCTATGAATTGTAGGCAGTAATAAAAAATTATGATGTTGTGTGGTTAAAAAATTGGAATTCCGCATTGGAGGGATCTTAAAATTAACATTCATGCCAGTTTTACAACAACCATTGGGAAAATATTTTAAAATTTTCTTTGTTCACATCAGTTATTGTAAAACTATCATTAAAAGTGAATTTTTCACATTGATTTCATGATAACCAATGTGGATAACTATATTTTGACGTAAGGGTTTTTCAAGAATCGACATTAAAAGAAACATTTCACATTGTTTTAAAAGAAACCAATCTAAAAATGATTAAAAAAATTTATTTAATTTCATAGGATTCTATTTGACCAGTCTTGGTGGTTAAATAGAGTTTTAGATCAAAAGTTATGGCCATCGAAAGTGGGACTTCTCTAAGACATTATTTAGAGATTATAAACTTTTGATGGCCATAAATTTTGATCTGTAACTCTGTTTGATCCCCAAGACCAGTCAAATAAAATAATTGGAAGGGAAATAGATTTTTTCAAAAAAAAATTAAAAATAGTTATTCAATAACTTTCATAAAATAATCATGAAGATCTATTTTTGAATCAGTTATTAAATAACCGATGTGAAAAAGTCGTGAAGATGTATCTTTCAGGTTGGTTCTTAATTAAAATAAATAATAACTGATTTTTCATGTCTGTTGTTTATAACTGACATTAAAAACTAATGAAAATTTAATTTTCACATTTCTTTTTATATAACTGATTTCAAAAGGCACTGAAAATGGATTTTCATGTCGGTTGTATAAGAACCGACATGGAAAAGTTATTTTCATTGATTTTCACATCAGTTATAAAAATAAAAAATTATATAGGAAATTTTATAAATAGTTTTTGTACTAGTTCCACTAACCCAAGTCCTTTTTGTATCCTAAACATAAAATATTCCACAAGAACAAGATAAAAAAAGGGACTCTATATAACTACTCATACCTTACATACATTGTTATTACTTCAGAATTGAAGCATACTTATTACAACATATAACAAAACCATGAAAGGACCGTATAGGTATAGGGTCTTTAGAAACTGGGAAACATAAACAACTGGTTCATAAAGCATATACACTGTCTCCCATTTATTTCATCATATCTATAGTCCCTTTTTGGAATATCTTACATAATACCCTTCTTCCAGACCTGGGGAAAGAAAACAAACAAAAGGGTGGGCTCAAATGCTCAGTAAGGGTAAACAAAGGAAATATCAATCACATCAAAATAAAAACATAACATTTTGGAAATCTTACCCTGCAAAAGAGATCATAATTTCATAACATGGGATAAATCATGGTAGTGAAATGTAATCCCAATAATCATAACATAAAACATGAAACTTTGTGGCATGCACACATAATCATAGATAATCATTTCTTATTAGTCAAGACTCCTTGCCAAGACTATCTTAGTGGACAAAGTCCATTTTTGAACCGAGTTCACTCCTCGTTTCAGTCCCGTTTTACTGAACCGGTTTAACCTGCCGTTCCAGCCATGTCTATCTCATGAGATATAAAATCTTTACCCAATGCATTGCAGGGAGATATATGTCCCACCCATCTCATAATGATACTATTCTTATGTGTTCCATAAAATCATAAATCATACATCATTGCATAACCCATGTAATTAAAATGGGATTCTTAAACAACATGAAATCATAAAACAATTCATATAAGATAAAGGAATTCATAAAAATAATTCCATCACAACATAATCAAATCAATGAAATAATAGGGATAGAAACAGAAACCTACATTATCTTAGATGGAAAATAATTTTGATAAAACTCTTGAACTCCATTCTTGAGGAAAATATCCTTTCTATTTCAAAAGAATTTTCCTTTCTTATCATGTCAAACAATTTTATACTAACTGAAGTTGATTAAAAATAAACTTGAAAACTTGTAAAAGAAGCTTCTTGGAAATAATGTTTTAAAAATCCATTCATTCCGTATAAGTTAAAAAACATTCTTCTCGTAATTTTTTTTGAAAAGTCAAAAAGTACTTCGTACAAAAAACGACAAAAGATTCCATTCATATATTTTACTAAAAACTAACTGAAGGGTAAAATTGGATTTAAACATTTGTAGGTGGATGGAAACAATATTACATATTGAGGAAACATGGATGTGGATGATAAAATACACCCCAGTAAATACCAAAGTATAAACAATCTCAGATAAAAATGAGATTGTAATATTTCCCTTACCTTAGGTCCGATTTGCATCGTAATTGTCCGAACCTCCTGAATAATGATTTAAATAATGTTATTTACTTATTTCAGAATCATACTTATTTTTATGATATCATATATGGTCATATTCATAGCTTCTTATTAGTAATATTTCATTACTACTTGTTATTCGGGTGTTTATTACTTTTTGTTCTTATGCATGTTTTGTCAAATAAATTCTTATTTTTCTTTTTAGGTTATAGATACCTTATTTACAGAATGGTATTAGTGTAATATATATCATATTAATTCATTCAATTCATTTATATAATCATTATGAAATGAAGATCATGTTGAACGAGTTGCATCACATCATTGAGACGGTATTCCGTTTGTACGCACGACCGATGACATCGTTCCCATGATCGTGGAATTGTGTTGGAGTGTAAATATACTATTTAAGAATCAATATCACTTTACAATAATCATATATAGTCATTATTTACAACATTATACCCATCCAAGTAAGGTGGTGGTGGAAAATATATTACACCACGGCGTGGAGACGGTATTCCGTACATACGCATGTGCGGTGATTTCTTTTTCCGTAGGATGGATAGATAGTGAAATAGGGTTGTTTCATACTTATAATAACATATCAGTATATGAGGGATTCTGATGTTATTAATTCCTAATGAAACAACAAAAGAAGAATATGTTGAAGAAGAAATAAAGTTGAAAGAATCGGTAACGGACATTACCTCTTCTTTGAAGCGCCTCTTTGAGATCTCCTCATAGGGAACTAAAATTCGTCTTTGAAGAAGGCCAGGACCTCTAGGATGTTTATAGGGAAGTGTATAGGAGATATTGGCAGGGTTTGGCCGATCATGAAGGCTCAATGTGGTGTGAGGAAGAGTGGTAGGAGGTGCCCTTTTATAAGGGAGGAGAGGGGCACCTTTGGAATAACTAAAAATATTATTTTATTATAAAGTCAAATTCGGTTTTTAATAGCTAAAAATTGATATATTTTGAATATAAGGTGGGTATGGGTCGAAATAATCTCATCCAATATATTTTAGACAAGTTTAGGTCATTATATAAACATTATCATTTTGTTTTAACTCTTAGTTAATTAGATTGACATTTACCATGTCACTTTGTATTTTTATATTATATAGTTAATAAACATACCATATATATCCAAGAGACCCCCAAGTGGTCCATTAATGATACACCTATCATGATATAAGTATCTTGGACAAACCTTAGATTTTTAGAAATATAATAACAATTAATAATATAATATTTGTTTTAAAAACTATTTTATATAAATTTTGACAATATTTGGAAATTGATTTTTATGAAAATCATAACAAAATGATTAGTTCGAAAAAAATTAATTAAATCAATACTAACATGTCATATTAACATAGAAAATTATTGTAATTCATAAAAAGTCTCAAATTACATTTATTTGGGTATTTATAACAACAATTATGTCAATATTTCTATAATAAGATAATTACTGCGTCATCATTGTGTGATAAATAAATTAACATATTTAATGTATAAAAATTATAAATAAAATACCATTATGTTGGAAATAGTTGTATCATTCGAATTACTATTTATATTCGAATTTATCTTATGTATAACCCTATATTACAAATGATTTAGTTATTAAACATTGATTTTAACTAATTTAACCTTTCTTCAAATAAATTGATAATAAATGTCCTAATCTAATACAAGTGGGACTAAATGGTCATATTTTATTTCTAAGGTTGTTTTTGGTCGAATTACACTTATCCAATAGAATTATGACATGTGTTAGGGTAATAATAATAACACTTTTACCCTTAATTACCCTATTTACTTTTAACTGTGGTAAAAAAAGTAAAAAGTTACTATTCACCGAAAATTATTTTTATCTCATTAAACCACATTTTAGTCCTTGATATTAACCGTGTCTCTCGGATTTTCGAAATTCTACTCATAGAAGCGGTAAAATTTAGTTTTATGAAAAAATCAGTTTTTTTAACTACCACTTAGTGGTTTCACTATTAATCAAAAAAATGAATGTTTCCAGAAAAATACCAAAAATTAGGCCTAAGCTATATTTGATATTATGAATTCAAAAATGATGTTTATTTTACCTAATTCAAAACATATCAGTTGCATTAACTAATTTAAAAATTAATTCCCATAGTCAAATAGCGTGTTTCTAAGAGATAATAACTATCAAAAGATTGACACTTGTTGATGTCTGGTTTAAATGTGAAATTAAATCCAATGAAAAACATTGTATTAAATTGTAAAAATATATTTTAAATATACTTTAGAACCACTCAAATTAATAATTTATCAATATTAATTATTTCAATTAAAAAAGTTGTTTTTAATTAAAATTTAGTAATTTTCACTATTTATCAGAAAATGAAAGTTATCCGAAAAATACCAAAATTTCACCCTAATCTAATTTCAATATTCTGAATCCATAAATGATGTCCATTTTGAAAAATAAAATTTAAAAAATTTCAAAAAGTGGTTATTACTATGCATAACGGCTAGTTTGAATAATATTTTAATAGCATGTCGTTGTTTAGTGAAACTCGGTATTGCATACGACACAATCTATCGAGGAAGGCCATGGTTGCGTGTAAAGCAAGCCAAGATAGTGTTGTGTGTAGTGAAAGATTCCTTTCATGATTTACATAACATAAAAACAAAATATTTCTCATAAAAGTCTCGGGTGTCACATTCTACCCCCCTTAAAATGAATTTCGCCCTCGAAATTCATCACTTTGTAACAAAAAGACGAGGATACATCTCCCTCATAATATCCTAAAGTTCCCATGTAGCTTATTCTAATTGGTGGTTCCTCCATAAAACTTTCACCAAGCGAGTGGTCTTGTTCCGTAGGACTTATTCACTACGATCAAGAATCTCTATCGGCTGTTCTTCATAAGAAAGATCTTGTTCCAGCGGTATAACTTCTGAGCTGGGTACATTTGAAGGATCAGGTATGTACATTCTCAGGAGAGATACATGGAACACATCGTGAACTTGAGAGAGATTCGGTGGAAGCGCCAATCGGTAAGCTACCTTTCCAACACGATCCAGTATTTCGAAAGGACCGATATATCTAGGGCTCAACTTCCCCTTCTTTCCAAATCTCTTGACCCTCTTCAGGGAGATATTTGTAAGAAAACTTTATCACCCACTTTAATCTCTAGGTCTTTTCTTCGGTTGTCGGCATAACTTTTCTGTCGACTCTGAGTTGCTATTATGTGTTGTTGAATATATCGGACCTTTTCTACCATCTCATCAACAATATCAGGTCCTAATAGCTTTCGTTCCCCAACTTCATCCCAGTAAGTTGGAGTCCTGCATTTCATTCCATAGAGAGGTTCATAAGGATCCATCTGAATACTAGGGTGAAAGCTATTATTATAATAAAATTCCACCAAAGGTAGGTGTTGATCCCAACCACCTTTGAAATCCATAGAGCAAGCTCTCAACATATCTTCTAGAGTTTGAATGGTTCTCTCAGACTGACCGTCTGTCTGAGGATGATAAGCAGTGCTGAAACTCAACTCCGTATCCAGAGTATGCTGAAGAATTCTTTAGAACTGTGAGGTAAATCTCAGATCCCGATTAGATATAATAGAAAGTGGTACTCCATTCAATCTTACCACTTCCTTTACATATATCCCGGAAAGCTGATCCAGAGAGAAATCCTCTCTAATAGAAATCAAGTGTGCAGACTTTGTAAGACGATCAACTATGACCTAGATAGCATTATTGCTTTTGTATGTTTTAGTAAGTCCAGTGACAAAGTCCATAGTGATGTTTTCCAATTTCCATTCGGGTATGGGTAATGGTTGTAACATCCCCTTAGACTTCTGTCTCTCAGCTTTAACTTGCTGACAAACCAAGAATTGAGAGACATATTCAGCAACATCTCTTTTCATGCCATCCCACCAGAAGTACTCTTTCAGGTCCCTATACATCTTCGTGCTTCCAGGATGAATATAGAATGACGAACTATGAGCCTCATCTAGCAGCTCCTTCTTTAATTCTAGAATTGGAGGAACACAAACCCGATTCCTGTACTTTATTATCCCATCACAATCAAGGTTTAATTTTGGAACATTTCTCACCTTCTTTTGAAACTCGACATCTTCTTTCTTTGCCTCTTTAATCTTCACATGTATAGATGGTTGAACATTCATTTGAGAAAGATAAGATTTCTCCCCTTCCATTATAATTCCACGATCCATCCTTTGTAAATCCATAAATATTGGATATTTTGTGATCCTCATCATGGATAAGAGAGCATGGTCTTGTCGACTTAATGCATCTGTCACCTTGTTTGGATTCCCAGGGTGGTAATGAATTGAGCAGTCGTAATCCTTAATCATTTCCAACCATCTTCTTTGGCTCATATTCATCTCCTTTTGTGTGAAAATATACTTTAAACTTTTATTATTAGTATAAATGTCACACCTTTCTCCATAAAGATAATGCCTCCAAATCATTAACGCAAAGATTACCGCAGCTAACTCCAAATTATGAGTTGGGTAATTTTTCTCACGGATTTTCAACTGTCATGAGGCATAAGCTATCACCATATAATTTTTCATAAGAACACACCCCAATCCCTTCTTGGATGCATCACTGTAGATCAAAAACGTTTCTCCACTACAAGGTAGTGTGAGAACAGGTGCACTGGATAACCTTCTTTTCAACTCCTTGAAATTCTCTCCACATTCCTCTATCCAAACAAACTTAACTCCTTTCCGAGTCAACCTGGTGAGTGGATTAGATAATCGTGAAAAATCGTTCACAAAACTTCGATAATATCCAGCCAAACCAAGAAAACTTCGGATCTCAGTTACTTTTGTTGGTACCGACCATCATTCGATAACCTCTGTTTTTGCTGGATCCACAGATATCTCCTCTTTTGAGATTATGTGACCCAAAAATGAAACTTTTGAAGCCAAAATTCACACATGGTAAATTTGGCATAATGATTATCCTTTCTCAGGGTCTTCAATATAATTCTCAAGTGATCTTCATGTTCTTCCATTCTCTTTGAATATACAATAATATCATCTATAAAGACTACCAAAAACTGATCAAGATAGTCTCTAAAGACTCTATTCATCAGATCCGTGAAGATAGCAGGGGCATTAGTAAGAACAAATGGCATCACTATAAATTCATAGTGTCCATACCTTGTACGGAAATCTGTCTTTGGTATATCCTCCCTTTTGACCCTTAATTGATGATACCCAGAATGAAGATCAATCTTGGAAAAGTATTGAGATCCGCATAGTTGGTCAAATAAGTCATCAATGTGTGGGAGAGGATATTTGTTCTTGATAGTGATCTTGTTATGTTCTCGGTAATAAATGCAGAGTCTCATTGATCCATCTTTCTTCTTAACAAACAGAACAGGTGCTCCCCAAGGTGATGCACTAGGGCGTATGAATCCCTTATCAAGATTCTCTTGGAGTTTCTTCTTCAATTCCTACAACTCAATTGGGGCCATTTTATAATGTGTCTTTGAAATAGGCAAATCACCCGGTACGAGTTCTATTGAAAACTCAACTTCACGATTTGGTGGAAGACCCGGAAATTCCTCCGGAAAGACATAATCAAACTCCCGTACAACGAGAATATTCTTACTAATGAGTTTCTCTCTAGACATTTGAGATAAATAATCCTCCTCTAGTGGAATCATGACCCATAAGATGGAAGAAATTTCCACTGGAAGGTTATGTTCATCCTTGCATCTATAGATGATCATATATTGATCTGGAGTATGAAATGTGACTTCCCTTATTTCGAAATTGATATGAGCTCCATATAAAGAAAGCCAATATATTCCATGAATCACATCAAATTCCACTATAGGAAGGATCACAAGATTTTCAGGAAGCACTTTCCCACCAACTTCAATCGGAGAAGAATTATAAACTTTTGATGCGACTGTTGTGCCATTAGGGGTTGTCACAGCTAACTCAACATCTAATTGTTGAGGTAATACAATGATACTCTTAGAAAATTCTTCAGAAATAAATGAGTGGGTGGATACAGAATCAAATAAAACATTTTCCACTTTAGAGTGGATGGTAAGTGTAACTTTCACCACATCGTTATCGTACTCCACATCGCTGATAGAAATTTCATGTGACTTTCCTTTGTCTTTAACCTTAAGATTTTGTTGATGTCGATCATCATCAACAACCCTTGGATTAGGGCATTTATTGGCATAATGCCTCATCTACTTGCACTTGAAACATTGAAGTGTAGTAGGTTCATTCTGTGTATCCCTTCATTTTTTTTGCATCATTAGACATCTTCTTCCCATCATTGTGGCATTCAAATGCCTGATGACCTTCCTTTCCACATTTGAATCATTTACTTGTCCCTTTAAGACAACTCCCTCCATGTTTCCTTCCACACTTTGAGCATAAGGGAAAGCTCATCTTCTTTTCAATGTGCTCTTTAGATTTTCCTTTGAATTCCATTTTCCTCTTCTTATCAAACCCATGTGACTGATGGGTTACTCCAATCTCCATCTCAACTTTGAGGGCACATCAAACGATTTCCACATAGCTATTGAAGTCCCTTATGGCTAACGCCCTTCGAAGACTTGGTTTTAAGCCACTAAAGAATCAATCGATCTTACTCTCAGGTTAGATAATAATACAAGAAGCGTACCTTGCAAGTCTTGTAAAATTTTCTTCATATGTACCAACAGATTCATCATCCTTTTGCTTCAGTTCAAGAAACTCTTTCTTCATCTTTGTTCGGAGAATATGAGGGAAGTACTTATTGAAAAATAATTTATTGAACTCGTCACATTCCATGGACTCAATTTAATCCCTTTTCCTCGTATTCTTAATAAGATTCCACCATTGATCAACATCTCCTTCCAAACGATACACTTCTAGGATGACTTTATCATGTTCAGAACATTGAAGAACTGAAAATATCTTTTCAGTAGTACTAATCCATTGTTCATCCACTAATGGATCAGTAGACCCGCTGAAAGAAGGTGGACGCTTCCTCATGAAGGATTCAACAGAATGTTGCTCCTTCCTTTGCTCGTTTGGATGTCCTACATGATTCATAGCTTAAGAAAGTTGTGTGAGCATGGCTACAAGATTTTCCATTCCAGCTCTCATAATGTTTGGTTGCTCAGGGGGACAATCATTGCATTTCCCGTCGCATTCCGCATTAACACGGTTCCTTCAGGTTCCAGCCATTGACTAAAACCAAGAAGAATAGTGTGAGAAACACTACTTATAATATGAAAAAAACATAATCATGAATAAAATTTCACAATTAATGTCTTATACTAGGTTATTCATGGACATTTCTAAAACACTAAGATTGTGTTCTATGCTTAGACGTATCCTTAGTGTTCTTACTAAGGCTTTCACATCCTAGTTTCCAAAGGTTGACTATACCTTTCCTCTGATACCAACTATAACGACCCATACTTTACATAAATTGTTATTACTTCAGAATTGAAGCATACTTTTTACAACATATAACAAAACCATGAAAGGACCATATAGGTATAGTGTCTTTAGAAACTGGGAATCATAAACAACTGGTTCATAAAACATCTACGCTGTCTCCCATTTATTTGATCATATCTATAGTCCCTTTTTGGCATAACTTACTTAATACCCTTCTTCCTGACCTGGGGAAAGAAAACATACAAAAGGGTCAACTCAAATGCTCAGTAAGGGTAAATAAAAGAAATATCAATCACATCAAAATTAAAACATAACATTTTGGAATTCTTACCCTGCAAAGGAGATCATAATTTCATAACATGGGATAAATCATGGTAGTGAACTGTAATCCCAATAATCATAACATAAAACATGAAACATTGTGTCATGCACACATAATCATAGAGAATAATTTCTTATTATTCAAGACTCATTTCCAAGACTATCTTAGTGGACAAAGTCCATTTCTGAACCGAGTTCACTCCTCATTTCATTCCTGTTTTACTGAACCGGTTTAACCTGATGTTCCAGCCATGTCTATCTCATAAGATATAAAATATTTACCCAATTCATTGGAAGGAGATATAGGTCCCACCCATCTCATAACGATACCATTCTTATATATGCCACAAAATCATAAATCATATATCATTGCATAACCCATGTAATAAAAACGGGATTCTTAAACAACATGACATCATAAAAAAATTCATATAAGATAAAGGAATTCATAAAAATAATTCCATCACAACATAATCAAATCAATGTAACAATAGGGATAGAAACTGAACCCTATATTATCTTAAGTGGAAAATAATTTTGATAAAACAATTGACCTCCATTCTTGAGGAAAATATCCTTTCTACTTTAAAAGAATTTTCCTTTCTTAACATGTCATACAATTTTAAACTAAAAGAAGTTGATTAAAAATCAAAATGACAACATGTAAAGTAAGATTCTTGGAAATAATGTTTTAAAAATCCATTCATGCCGTATAATTTAAAAAAACATTCTTCTCGTACTTTTGTTGGAAAAGTCAAAAAGTCCCTCGTACAGAAAATGACAAAAGATTCCTTTCATATCTTTTACTAAAAACTCACCGAAGGGTAAAATTGGATTTAAACAATTGTAGGTGGATGTAAACAGTATTACATATTGAGGAAACATGGATTCGGATGATAAAATACACCCCAGTAAATACCAAAGTATAAGCAATCTCAGATAAAAATGAGATTGTGATATTTCCCTTACCTTAGGTCCTATTTACATCGTAAGTGTCTGAAACTCCTATATAATGATTTAAATAATGTTATTGACTTATTCCAGAATCATACTTATTTTTATGATATCATATATGGTCATATTCTTAGCTTCTTATTAATAATATTTCATTACTACTTGTTATTCGGGTGTTCATTACTTTTTGTTCTTATGCATGTTTTGTAGTATAAATTCTTATTTTTCTTTTTAGGTTATAGATACCTCATTTATAGAATGGTATTAGTGTAATATATATCATATTAATTCATTCAATTCATTTATATAATCATTATGTAATGAAGATCATGTAGAACGAGTCACATCACATCGTGGAGACGGTTTTCCGTACGTACGCACGGGCGATGATATCATTCCCATGATCGTGGAATTGTATTGGAGTGTATATATACTATTTAAGAATCAATATAACTTTAAAATAATCATATATAGTCATTATTTACACCATTATACACATTCAAGTAAGGTGGTGGTGGAAAATAAATTACACCACGGCATGGAGACGGTATTCCGTACGTACGCACGCGTGATGATTTCGTTTTCTGTAGGATGGATAGATGGTGAAATAGGGTTGTTTCATACTTATAATAAAATATCAGTATATGAGTGATACTGATGTTATTAATTAATAATGAAACAACTAAATAAGAAGAAGTGGAAGAAGAAATAAAGTTGAAAGAATAGCTAACATACATTACCTCTTCTTTGAAGCGCCTTTTTGAGATCTCCTCTTAGGGCACTAAAATTGGTCTTTGAAGAAGACCAAGACCTCTAGGATGTTTCTAGGGAAGTGGATAGGAGATATTGGTAGTGGTTGTATGATATTGAATGCTCAAAGTGGTGTGAGGAAGAGAGGGAGGAGGTGCCCTTTTATAAGGGAGTAGAGGGGAACCTTTGGAATAACTAAAACTATTATTGTATTATAAAGTCAAAATCGGTTTTTACTAGATCCAAATTGATATATTTAGATGATAAGGTGGGGATGGGTCGAAATACTCTCATAAAATAAAATTTATATAGGTTTAGGTCATTATATTAACCTTATCGTTTAGTTTTAACTCTTAGTTAATTAGATTGTCATTTACCATGTCACTTTGTATTTTTATATTATATAGTTAATAAACATACCATATACATCCAAGAGACCCCCAAGTGGTCCATTAATGATACACCTATCATTATATAAGTATCTTTTCAGAACCTTAGATTTTTAGGAATATAATAACAATTAATAATATAATATTTGTTTTAAAAACTATTTTATGTCAATTTTGACACGATTTGGTAAGTGATTTTTATGAAAATCATAAGAGAATGATTAGTTCGAAAACAATTACTTAAATCAACACTAACATGCCATATTAATATAAAAAATTATTGTAATTCATAAAAAGTTTCAAATTACATTTATTTTGGTATTTATAACATCAATTATGTCAATATTTCATTAATAAGATAATTACTACATCATCATTGTGTCATAAATAAATTAGATTATTTAATGTCTAAAAATTATAAATAAAATACCATTATGTTCGAAATATTTTTATCTTTCTAATGAATATTTATAGTCGAATTTATCGTATGTATAACCCTATATTAAAAATGCTTTAGTTATTAAACATTGATTTTAACTATTTTAACCTTTCTTTAAATAAATTGATAATAAATGTCCTAATCTTATCCAAGTAGGCCGAAATGGTCATATTTTATTCCTAAGGTGGTTTTTGGTCGAATTACACTTATCCAAAAGAATTAGGACATGTGTTAGGGTAATAATATTGACACTTTTACCCTTAATTACCCTATTTATTTTTAACAGTGGTAAAAAAAATTAAAAAGTTACTATTCACCAAAAATAATTTTCATCTCATTGAACCACATTTTAGCCCTTGATATTAACCGTGTCTCTCAGATTTTCGAAATTCTAAACACAGAAGAGATAAAATTACGTTTTATGAAAAATTCAGTTTTTTTAACTACCACTTAGTGGTTTCACTATTCATCAAAAAAATGATAGTTTCCAGAAAAATACCAAAAATTAGGCCTAAGCTATATTTGATATTATGAATTCAAAAATGATGTTTATTTTACCAAAATCAAAACATATCAGTTGCATTAACTAATTTAAAAATTAATTCCCATCATCAAACAACGTGTTTTTAAGAGATAATAGCTATCAAAAGATTGACACTTATTTATCTCTTGTTTAAATGTGAAATTAAATCCAATGAAAAACATTGTATTAAATTGTAAAAATATATACTAAATATACTTTAAAACCACTCAAATTAACAATTTATCACTATTAATTATTTCGATTAAAAAAGTTGTTTTTAATTAAAATTTAGTAATTTTCACTATTCATCAGAATATGAAAGTTATCCGAAAAGTACCAAAATTTCACCCTAAGATAATTTCTATATTCCAAATCCAAAAATGTAGTCCATTTTGAAAAATAAAATTTACAAAATTTCAAAAAGTGGTTATTACCATTCATAACGGCTAGTTTTAATAATATTTTAATAGCATATCGTTGTTTAGTGAAACTCGGTATTGCGTACGCTGCAAGCTATCGAGGAAGGCCGCAGTTACGTGTAAAGAAATCCAAGCTAGTGTTGTGTGTAGTGAAATATTCTTTTGATGATTTATATAACATAAAAACAAAATATTTCTCGTAAAAGTCTTGGGTGTTACACTCCACTTCCCAGTGAAACCCAAGTATTTTCATAGAATGTGATGGCTAGACACTCCCTCTTACCTACACCCTAAGGTTCCAAATTTCCTACTCCATATACCATTACATCGCAAATAAAATTGGGTTCTCTGAAATCTTGGTCATATACAAAACTATCCTAATATGATAGCATTGTTTTCAACCAACCCGAGTTGACCCCGAACCTATCACCTATGCCAATTTGTGGCATTGAACGAAGGGTGTTTGTGATCCCCCTGGGCTACCAACTAGTGTTAGGCATCATCAATGTAACCATTGGATTGATTTAAATAAATATAAATAACTAAATAGAACAAAAAAATAAATAGAGTAGCCCAATATACCTAAATATTCCAACAGAAAATTAGTATGAAGCTGAAAGATATAAAAAACTGTATAATAAAACCCAAACCCAAACCCAAACCTGGAAACAAAACACCTCTATGTCACCACAGGGTTCAAACTATGATATCAAAACCATCCTTCTCCCATGGTGATCAACACCCAAATCAGACTTACACAACAAACTAAAAACAAGAAATAACTATAGGCAAAATTAGTAAAACTCAGTAGGCATGTCAAAAAAAACTATTCACAATTTACTGCATTTATAATAAATTAACCATAAACATCATATCTGAAATACAATATATAAAATAATTCTTTCCTATAAAATTTCAAAATAAAACTAAACAGTTTCAATTTACCTATTTACTATTAAAAAACACACACTTTTCCAATGGGAAACCATATTCATTTTAAATAGAATAATGAGATCTCATTTATACAGAGATAAATAGTGTAAAATATTTCAAAAACCATTTCTATAAAAGCACTTGAATATATTTCATCACTTTTTTTTATAAATCCACAATGCTCAAGATGTAAGGACATCAATAATATAATAATGGAAATGGAAAATAACACCTATGGTTGTCTAACGACAAAGCCATCATGACCATTCACAACATTTAACTAAGTCCCAATATGCATTGGTGAACATATTAGATCTTGAATAATCAAGAACATACTAATAAAAGTAGAATCATCCCAAAAATCATTCCTCACTCAATAAAATCAATAATGCCTTCAAACACTCAGCAATCCCCCACATGGTACAGATCAAGGGGTTCTATTCCATTAAAATAAAAACTAAATATATCCTCATGTTAGGGGCCACTATTCATAGAATAATCCAAACTTGTATAAAAAATACATTATTTTTATTCCAATAAAAATAGGAGAACAACAAGACAATGAGACTCAGAAAGAGAGGTCACCGGGGTCTAAAATAGTGGATTCCAAGTGCATCCTCAATGAACAACACCAAGCTTTCTGAGGGAAGGAAACGTAAGCTAGAGTAGAAAGTGAGCCTCTTGGAATGACCTGTGATGGAGGCTAGAAAATCAGCCACCCTATTTCCTTGCACCAATGTGTGATGTACTTCTGTGTGATTGGAAATTATATTACGTCATTTATGGATGATGTAGGTAATGCACCGAGGAGTTCTATCATAACATTGTAAACCACAGTGGAGAGTAATGGTGTAAGTGTCAATGGCTGAGAGGGTAATGTTCTTATCTCAGAAGAGCATAAGACCTGTAGGAATAGATTTTTTGTTCTTCTTGAAGAGATATGTCGTTACCAAAGAAGTTTGTATAGTCCATAGTAGTAGAACCAGAGGGGTCCCTAGAAATACCACTGCCATGCATGAATCCCATTCCGTAGGTTCTATCTGTATTTTGTTTCAGACCGGTTCAAGGCGGGATCTAATGCATCCAATGTCCCTGTAAGGCTCTAGATGGGGAAGATCTGCACATCAAAAGGCCTATGAATGAATGGGATTCATCCCCATTTTTCATGAAATCAGTGAGGTTGATAATCATAGAGCTGAATCTAAAGATAATTGATGCCCGTGAACTGGTGAGACTGTCATGGCGCACACAGTTCCCATCATACCAAATGGACCAACAGCCTCCTAGGAGAATAAAATCCCTTGCATTTGATTCAGTGGGATTATTTTCTCTCTAGAACCACGAGTCAATAAACATTGTGCTAGTATTCACCTACAGATAAAATACCAGATGCAACCCCAATGAACTCCCAAACAGATCGGGCCCAAGCACCTTCAAAAAAGTTTTTGTTTGTAGCTTCCTCCTAGGGATCAGAGCTGCAATTGAACCATGGCACTAGGGATATGCCTTGATGCTTCAAATTTTTATCAGTGGATATGGACTAGTTCCTTTTTCACCACATGAGAAAATTAATCTTATCATGATCTTCCTTGCACCACAATAGTTCTCCACATTCGTCTGATCCCGATTTAGTCACCAAGAGAGGACTATACCCATTAAGTGAGAAGTCTCTTGCTAGGGAAGAAAAAAAAACATATTAGTCTAGGTCACTATTCAATGTAATGGTTTCAAATATTTTCCACTGCGTGTGTTCTAGAATATAATTAATAAACCGGGGATAAGTGTTGGCTTGCATGAAAGTGGTATTAGGGACTAGATATCCATTTAAGCCCAGCTTGGAACTGGTCCAATTTTGATGCTATGAACTGATGTTGCCTCTCCCTATGATCCATCTTGTATTCTCTTAAAGGGTTGTAACATGTTTTTGAACATCAAGCCAAAGAGAATAGGGAGATCCCCTTACATTCCCCAGATTTCTACCGTATTTGAGCTGATTGAAATGAACCCAAAGAGTTTCCCCAAAAATAGCTTCACAAGAAAGCTTCCCATGCATGCATTGCTTGGTGGGGGAGAGATCTTTCAAATTGATCCCTCCCTCCTTAAAAATTCTTTCCAATCTCCATTGAGATGCCCAATTATATCTACCATCCAAGTGAGCATCCCAAGTGAATAAATTAAAAATATTTTCAATGCTATGCAGAACTGACTTTGGAAACCTGGGGGTCCAGAGAACATGTATATGAACCGATGCTAAGACATGATTCACAAGGTTGATTCGGCCTCAAAAGGAGAGGAACATATAATTACAATTAGTGATACGGTCAGTGATTTTGGAGACTATTTTGTCAAAATTATGGATATTTAGGCTACGATATGAGATCAGGGCACCAAGGTAATCGAACGAGAAGGATCTTAAGAAAATGCCCAATCATTGTTCCACTCTCCCCACATAGATAACAGATCATTTTTTTGATTTAAAAAGGATGATATTCTCCTTGATAAAAAGCTTCTCACACTATTTACCATGTATATCCAAGACCATGTGAATTCCTCGAATGAACCTTTTTCCAGTATGGAGAAACAAAATAGTTTAATCGGGAATCATTATATGCGATATACCATTCGAGTTTGGCCTTCAACGGTAATGGATTATAATACCAAAACAAATACTCTCCTTCATATAGAGGGAATGAAAGTCTTGAGAGATGATAACAAGTCTTGGGGACAGAGGGTTTCCTTGTCGCAACACTTGCACGGATTTGAAAAAACCACACTTGATCCCCATAAATGAGATAGAAAACCATATCGAGCTGAAGCATCTGATCATTAAATCAATGGAACAGGGTGAGAAACCCTTGCACTGAAGCACTTTGATGAGGATATTCCACTCAAGAGTATCATAATACTTTTCCATATCAATCTTGAGAACCATATTCGAACCATTCTCTTTAACATTGATGTCATGAACTATCTCTTGGGCCAATCCAATTGCACCCTATATAGATCTTCCTTTAAAAAATCCATGTTGATCCAAGGATATCCAGTGAGGGAGATGTCGCGCAAGAAATCAATTGATAACCGTGGCCTTCACATTATATATAATGTTACACATGCTAATAGGTTTAAATTGTTTGAGGGTTGATGGGATCTTAACTTTGGGAATAAGATCAAGGGCGGTGGTGGTTGCCACACGGGAGAGATGGCCACACTGATAGAAGTCCTTCACAATAGAAATCAGGTCCTCCTTATCCAAATCCAAATGGGTGATGTAAAAAGACCCTTGGATCCCATACGAGCTAGGGGAACACTTAGGATAGAGGGATTTAAAATCCTCTACAATATCCTCATCATCAAGACTAGTGGAAAGCATGGAGTTGTTCAAGTTATAAACCTACCAAGGGATGGAATTTAGTAGATCAATTTATCCTAAAGGGTATTCATCATCCATGCTCGGATTGTAACCAGAGATCTACGAGGACAATTGTGTTGTGACCATTCCACCAATCACTATATGGTCATCAGTGTAGGTTCCATCCTGAAGGAGAATGTTCAGGTGAACATGCCGTCTTTTCTCTTTAATACAAGCATGGAAATACATAGTATTACAATCTTCCTCCTTCTGCCACATGACTCTGGCCCTCTCCCTAGAGAGTTTCTACTATGTGAGAAGATATTTTGCTAGTATTTACGTTTTATGAACAAGATCCCCCAATAGAATCTCCTCCCACCCATTTCAAGGGAAATTTCACGATTTACAATCTCTTACTCGATTTTATGCAGGTCCCATAGGCATGGGGGTAGTTTCTGATCCACTATTGGAGATTATATCTAAGGCATTAAAGTTCGTTATAGAGTTTGGACCATTGAAAACCCCTTGCCGGCTTTAGCCATGATGACTAAATTTCCAGATGGAAGCCATTGAAACCCTCCCACGAAGGATTATAGAAGGAGCGGTCGCCAAATATTTTACTAGGGGAAAGAGAAACAAATAAGGGAGAGTGGTCGGAGACAGCTTGGAATATATGGGAAACCTTTGCATCAGGAAAGGTAGAGATCACATTAATATTTTTCAGGCAAAGATAAATAGGAATCCCTCAAGTCACCCCCAAGGATCAATCTCCTTCCATAGACAAATAATTATCTAGGGAGTCCACACTAAGGATATATCATTTTTCACAAAGTAAATGGGTCACGAGGATTCCACATAGAGCATCCATTTAGATGAACAATTATAATAATAATTTACACAAAAGGAATAACATGATTCACCGCAAGGATCAATCTCCTTCCATAAACAAATAAGTCTCAAGGGATTCCACACTGAGGATCTCTCATTTTTCTCAAATTAAATGGGTCATGAGGAGTCCACAACGAGCACATCCCACACATTTACATGAATGGATCATTAAAATTCCATATTTAGAAAATCACATCCATTTAATATAAATAATGTAAAAGAATTATCCAAAGTTATTTTTTTATTAACCATTTCTCAATTTTCACTAGATTACCAAATGGGCCTCAATAAAACTTCAAAAAATCATCATTTTAAAAGAAGAAAATTCACCATTCTAAAATGATAAAAATAAAAAATTTTACATTTCCCAATTATTTCAAAAAATAATTCCATTTAAACACTCACATCACATTTTCAGAACAAATAAATTTTCATCAAAATCTAACATATTCTATTAACTACTACCACATGCAAAAATATTTTTAAAAGGGAAATACACACTTTTCTTTCACTCAAAAGACACTTTTAAAACCCATTCAAAGACACCAAATCATTCTTTCAAAAATAATAAATGCATTTTAAAATCCATACCATGCTTTATATATCACAAATCACATGAAACATCCATCCTAGAATTTTATTGAATACTCGACATGCATGATTTAACAAAACAATGAAATAAATCACAAAACAAGGAAAAAATCATCACTATCTACACAAAAAATTATTCAATGATCAGAAATCATTATTTATCATATAATGATGGTTAAAAAAGAATTAAACCAACAAATCATAAATTATAAATCCATATGAGAAAGGAAACCAACCTTAAACTCATGGTGCTTAAACAACGCCCTCCTAAAAAATCCATAAAGGTTTCAAGAGGCAAGAACAACCATTAGGAACCCTAAAAATGATCCCCCTATATAAACCAACTGAAAAAAGAACCCTAGACCCCCTTAAACATGGATGAATGAGATCTCTAGAAAAAATGGAAGAAAAATTAATAAGGGGAATATGGGAGATTAATTTGCTAAATATATCCCAAATACTGAAGAAACCACATTGATCCACACTTGGGATGAAGTCGGTGGCTTAGAGAACCAAGTAGAAGCTCCCCTAGGGCTGTAGGAACTATGAGAAGGAAGAAATCGGTGGACTGGGGATAAAAATCCATAGAGGAAAAAAAATACATGTCACATTTTTAAAGACCTGGGTTTCTCATATGGTTTAGCCTCACAATATTACAAATTGTCTTCTAACCATGCACACCTACTAGAGAAGAGGGACATATCACACAACATTTATACCCAGTCTAGTGAACCATGTGCCAATGGTTCAAAATTGTTCTACCTCTATACAGAAACTTCCCACACACTTACCACACAGTTTGACTAACCATGCATGATCCATGCATCTTTATCAAGAAGCATCCTAAGGCCTGCATGGTTCCATGGGTGGATCT
The DNA here is from genome assembly GCA_963277665.1 of Viscum album. Lineage (NCBI taxonomy): Eukaryota > Viridiplantae > Streptophyta > Magnoliopsida > Santalales > Viscaceae > Viscum > Viscum album. The sequence goes on along the minus strand of OY728123.1, from coordinate 860,768,311 downwards.
GTATGGTTTTCACTAACTTGGCGCCACCTACATCCATACCCAAAATATACATTTTTTAATATAAATATATGGAGGAAGATACAGAATAACCCCATGACCAATGATAAACAAAATATATCCTATAATATAAACCCATCACACCTGGAACTTAAGGGAAAAACTGAGATTTGAAAAGGAATTGGAACAATGGGAGAAAATATAATCCCAAGTGTAACAATATTATTCTTTTGGTATAATAATTGTAATAGTTTAAAATATATTTATAATGCAATTCTCATAACCGATATAGAAACCTATTTATTATGTTCAACTAGAATTGTTTTTCTATGAACAAGATAATAATGGGTCCCTTATTGTTTTTTCCAACCACACATAACAATTGAGATCATGAAATGTGTTTACTTCAGAAGGAATTTAGAACTTTTATTTTTTATGTGATTTAAAAGATCATCATCATATGTCAAAAATGACTTTTTTGTTTTCATTCTTGAAATGGCTTAATATTGAATCTAATTCCCTCTACCATATCAGTATAAGGAATCCATAATGATGTGTGTAACTCTTAACAAAATTCATTACTTTTTTTAATAACCCAAATTAAAATCCAACTATATTTACAAATCTCTTAATGTATAACAACCCTATGGTATATGAAATCATTTCATGTAATTTAATAGAGTAATTTTAAATCAATTATCCCCATAAGAGTAAACATATAATGAAAAATAGATAACTAATACTTTTCATAAAAACCCCAAACAACAAGGCTGTCAAGATGTTTGATCTATATACCCATCTCTATGTAATTTTTTAATAAATAGACACTTTCAATCAGTCTATATTCTATCACCTAAAATATATAAACTATAATTAACACCGTAATGAAATATTTTAATCTAGTACAAATCAACGTGATGTTCCAAGGAAAATAAATTCATCATCATATACAGTATATAACTTCATAAATACATGTATTTTCATTTATTGAAGTTGTTTAACACTTTATACTAAATCACACTCCAATACATAATATAAATGTTATATTCATTTATAATGTATATAATTACATTAAATAAATGATTATTTATAAAATTAAGGCATGAAAAAAATATTGATGAACCATTCATAAATCAAGAAATTATAAACATAATAATTTAGCCACAAATTATTAAAAATTCATAAAAAGAAGTACATTATATTTATTTCTTACATTTACCCTTCAATAAAATCTATTTATATGGAATTAAAGGAAATATAGACACTTTAAATTAAAAATATAATTTTTAAAAATTTTACACAATAAAAATATCAAATTTGTAATATTAATTGAAACGTGATTATATTAATTTTCAAGAATATTTTTTACATAGTTTAAATAATTTTTCAAACAATGCATTTTAATTTATATATTCTTTAATAACAATTATGAATAATTCACAAGTCAATATATACTCTTTTATAATTTCCATTATTTTTAAATTTATAAACACTTTATAAATTTCTTTATAATATCAATAGAAACACTTTACAAAAAAATTATATTCAATTCCATATAAATCAATAGTAAATTACTATTATAAATTAATTTTATATATATTAATTTTATAAAATTTCCACAAATAAATATTGTTTAGTTTATTATTAATCATTAAAAAAATATTTACTTTATAATTACATTTTAAATTAGATAAATATCAAAAAAATATGTTTTTTATTTTTTATAATTTATTTATAAATTATACAATTCAATTCATTATAGAAATATTAGTACAATAGAAAATATCATATCATATTTTATAATATAAATTATATCACATCACATTATTTAGTTCAATATTGATATCATGATGTATGATTAAAACCATTTATATTATGATAGAAAATCATTTATATTCAAATACATTACCTGATGTCTGAATGGACCAAAGGTGTTAAATTGTTATTCATTTATGATAATCTCTCTATTAGGTTTAAAGAGGAAACATTACATGGATTATAGGATTCCTAACATTATAGGACCCAAAGGTGTTAGAGGATGTCATTCCATACTAAGAGTACTTGAAACTGTCCCTTCCCAGCATATGCATCGTGATCATCCCCCCACCTTTGCATGGCTATTCAGTGAGTTGTCATGTTCAGAGTTGCACATGCCTAGTACCGATGGAAACTTTCATACCCTCTCATTCCTCCAAATATGATAGCTCTACTCTGGTAAATGTTCATTGCTCTGAATCCTCCTTTGGATCCTATTCCTACAGAATATGTATGGTTTGTGTCTACTTATCATGTGGCCCAAAGGCCTTGAGGTGGCCTGAAAGCCTTACTAACCCGAAGGCCAGGGTGTCATAAAATCCCAAAGGACTCTCGAACCAAACCGGTGGGTTGAAGGTGAATAGTTCTAGATATTATAGTACAAAACAGTACCTACTATAGTTATTTCTACAGGATCTACTATAGTACATCTATAGTAATCCTGAAATATGACTCCATCCAGATTTGATCATAGGTCTCATGGATGAAATTGAAGAGTCATCAATAATCAGGCTGAGGCTCATGTGTATATTCAAATACATTACCATATATTATATCACAATCCCTGATTTAGTTAAAAAACTCTTACAATACTTTATGATAGGGTGTGATAGTATGGAATATGCTCATAGATTCCTACGAATCATATCTTATGATACCTCTAATATCATAAGGATAACACAAATATTTTCATTTTATTATACAAACATTTCATATTAGTGTTATTCACTAAGAAGATTCCCCATATAATATGTTATGATATGTCAAAACCATATTATTTACAATGGATCACACATTATGATATTTTAAATTATATTACACTATCCAATCATGTCAAATGATATCCCATATAATATAAGAAGAAACAATAAAAATTCCATGTATTTTATGATTACAGTTATGATATAAATTTGTGATTCATTTGAAACATTATTTGAAGCAACCAATGCTATCATACCACTATTGTGTTATAAGGATCGAATAACTATTATTCAATGCAATGGAATACAATAAGAAACCCAAAACCCAATATTTCAAGGAAATGAAACTAAAATCATGTATAAGAAATAAAGAACATATGTGTGCACCTCACACTAAATCTGGGCAAATTATTTTTCTTCAAAAATTAGAATTACAAAGATCCTTGATAATCAAGAAATATGATCCTTCCACTATGATATATCATCAGGAAAACATAAATCACTCAAAAAATACATTGGATTAATAGAACCATTTTATTCCATATTTATTTTTATTATTCATTTCATATTTTCCAATAACTTTAATAAAATATTATAATATATAATATTTTCATTATAGTCAAGTATATAAAAGTTTAATTAAAAAATATACTAATTCAATAATTTCATAAAATTTATTAATATTATTTATTTTTATACCACTTAAAATAATTAATTTGGGTATGTACTAAAGCTAATTTAAAGACTGCACTTTTTCATTGTAAAACATTAGAATAATTTAAATAATATTTTTCGAGTTAATTATGGTGTCGATGTCGGGTTTCTAGGAAAACAAAGCATTTGTGTTGATATAATAATAATAATAATAACAAAATATCACACATGGACACTTTTTCTGAAATAATTGAATATCTCTTGAATATTGGATTACATGGATAATCAAAGACCTCAATTAATTTCAAAATGAATGTTTTACCCAAGGCGTGACATATTCATTATACACATCAGATGTTTTTTTAACAGTAGTCATGGATGGAATAATAAATGAATAAATTAATTAAATAACTAGTTATTTATTAAATGGTCTTGAAATAATACATTCTTATTTAATCCCAATTATTACTAAATCCTAGGGTTACCCACTACCCCAAATGATTGGAGAGGCTCATGGCGGAGAATATTGGCAAATGAAAATTGGATCATGGATAGAAAATAAATAAATGAGATTTCCATCATTAACAGAGTTCTTGGATCTCACCAATGAAAAAAATCATAATAATTATTTTCCAATGATCATTGAAATTTCAAGGTGGGGAATTTATTTTATTTATCCTCTTTTTATTCTCACATGGTGAATAGAAATTAATACCTTAAAAATTATATTCATTGATTGACAGATGATTTGCAATTGATGGTTATTTTCATATAATTATAAATTGGTTAAAGTTTTATTGATTCATCATTATTCTTATACATTTATCATTTTCTCCTTCCACAAATTAAGGATAGACCAAACAACCACCGACATTCATTTCCTCAATTTTGTGTCTCATAATTTTCTCCCCTTTTTCTTTTGGAATTCATCATATTTATTTTGTTTGACCAATGACTCCACTATAACAAATAACCCATCATTTTTAAATAATGATTTTTCTCAAAATATCATTACCAAAAGGTTTAGATTTGGGATTGGATGATTAATCATGGTATGAAGATGCCGATGATGGTATATTAGAGTCAGATTATGGGATTCAATCTACAGGATTGAAATTGACGATTTAGTGAATATGGGGTATTTTAAAAGCCTAGGTTGGATAGAATCTGACCATTGGTGCTAGTTGGAATCCTCCAGTTTTAATGCTCACAAATCATGCTTAACTATGATAACTGCGATTTAGTAAGGTACATTTTTTATCTAGTTCAATTATATTTTTAACCACTATTATTAGTGTTTATATTGAAAGACCAAATTACAGTTTTTGGTTAAATATGAGCTACCAATACTTGTCCTGTAGAAGGAAAATTCACCAATACCAAACTCACTGATACATGAGCTATCGATGATATAAGCCACTAGTAAACCGAGTCCCCAAAAGATGTCTATTCTTTTTATAGATAGAATAACCGACAAAGAGACATCGAATTTTCACTACGTATAAGTCAATGGCATATTGACCCCTCGACAGATTTACCTACAGATTCCTAACCTCCCGATTCATGATCTACAAACAGTGAAACTAAATGACACTCATAATTTTGTTAGATGTGAGCTACCAATAGACGAGTCACCAATTCATCACCTACCTAGAGCTGAGTTACAGTTCCATGTGTGATCCACCAATGCAATGATCTACTAATAACATGATTCATCAACACCATGAGAAACAAATATTCCGATATGTTGACAGTCTGAGCTACCAATAGACCGAGTCATCAATGATCTGTCTTTTAATTTCAAACTTATAACTAATTGTCATATTTATGAAACTTGTACTGATTATTATATTATTGAGCTTGTCTCTCTTTTCTTGACAAAATTTAATGATGTTGGAGACCAGTATAAGGTATGAGGTAATAGAGAACATGTTTCATGTCACTAAAAAGGGAATATATGGATCAATAACAATAAAATAAAGAAAGAGGCAACCTCAAAGAAAAATTGAGTTATTTTTTCACGCACCAAAGAGAAAACCAGAAAATATACCTACTATGAATACATGATTAAACAACTAAGAACCAAAAGACCCCAAATATAATTAGAAAGAAAAAAGTAGACGAGAACTCTTTATGGAATATTCTATCTAATTAGGAATAGAAGATAGAAGAAAAAAATGACTCTATGTTTTTCTATAAGTTTTTGGATGTCGACGCTAAATTTACTTATATTATCCATATGGTGCCCATAAGCTTCACTAAACATCACATAGAGCATTCATAACTCTTCTTATCATTTCCTAATTCCTATGTACATTACTTATATTTTGATAAGTGTGTGTCTATTTTAAAAACAAACACTAAATACATTGATAAACTGGAAGATACAATTATATCTTCACCAACCTACCTTTTTACACTCCCATGAATAATAGTGGAAGAGGTCCCTATGTGGCATGTTTGTTTGTACACTCCCATGGAAATTGGGGAATATGACTAGTTGACCTTAACAGTTTGTATATTGATGTTACCCCTATCCAAGGTTTGTATCTAGTTTATTTAATATAGACCACATGGTGGTAGGTGATCACCAAGTGGAGAGGATTTGGTATTGGCTTGAGACTGAACCTCTTGTTTACTTTCACAGTGTGCTTCAAAGTCTTGTTTTCTCTATTTTTATAACTATTTTAGAAAACCTAACTTTACTATAATATTTAATCTTATATAGTTTCTATATTATAATAGTTTTAGTAAATTGATTTCAAAAGTAATAATATTAAATTATTTTGTATTAACTGAGAGCTAATCAATCTTTGGGTAATATTTTGAACAAAAAAACTTTTATAATTTTTATACTTTGGTTAATTGGATGATTTTTTTGAATTGGGAAAATATTAAATAACTTTTATATAAATTTTTGTTATAAAAAAAACCATAGTAACACAATTCACCATCCCCTTGAGTTCCCTACTCTGACCAACATTTGGTATCAGAGAATTTCTTACACTCAATGCTTTTAAAGATTGTGACTCCTTTCATCTATGATTTTTGTTTTGTTTTAAAGATCTCTGAATTTATTCCAGTTCAAAATTTATTATTCTATAAAATAATTAAAATATATTTTAAATGGATAATAGATGGGAAGTTGCTGATACCAACAAACCTCCCTACCTTAATGGTACAAATTATGTTCAGTGGAAAATTAAAAAGTAAATGCATTTAGAAAGTATGTGTTTTGAAATTTGGTGTGCTATAGTTGATGAATATAATATTTATACTACTACTAAAAAACTTGGGGAGATGACACTCAGGAATCCTAAAATAATTAATTCAAACATTTGAAAGTCTATTACTATTCTTTAGGGTATAAAGAATTTAATAAGATCTCTGCAAGAAAAAAAAATTATAATTTCAGATATATTGATTGATTCACATGAAGGAACCACTAATGATAAATAAATGAGGCTTAATAAATATACTATTAAATAAGATAAATTTATTATAAAGAATGGGGAAACAATTTCTAATATGTATCTCAAGTTCAATGATTTAGTAAATTCAATGGTCTCTCTAGGAAAGACAGTCACACCCCAAGAATAAGTAATGTGAATTCTCAAATTATTACTAAAAAGATGGAGAGGAATTTCACTCTTAATAAGGTAATCCTGTGACATAAACAATCTACTAGTAAAAGTGTTGATACGTAAATTGATGTTGTATGAAGTAGAATTGAATGTTAACATAGAAGAAGATGATGAACCAAAGTGGAAGTTAGTGTCTTTCAAGACTACTACCTCCAAAAAATAGAAAGTTAAATCTCATGATAAATGTTCCAGCAATGAAAATTCACCAAGTGATAGTGATGATGAAATGGATCATTTATCCTAGATATTTAATAAGTTTTATATAAGAAATATGTTATTCAAAAAACATATCTACAAATGGAAGTATGATAGTAATGGAAATAGAAAAATGGATTGGGAGAAAATAGAATATACTAGTGAAATAGTCTGCTATGTGTGCAAGAGAAGAGGCCATGTAAATGATGATTATCCTAAGTTAAAGTATAAAAAGATGTATGAGGAAAAATATAGAAAATATAAAAAGACCATGAATTTCACCGGGGGTGCCGATGAAAATAACTCTAGTGAATCTTAATGTTTACATGAAGACAAGGCTAACAAATACAATATGTGTTTCATGAAAAACACATCTGAGGTAACTTTAGAATATCTTGCATAAAATTATAATTATTCTGGAGTGGAATATGACTATGACAATATGGAAAACGATGAAATATTAGAATATTGTAAAATGGTTGAGGATACATGCAATAAACTAAATGTTTATTAAAAATATATTAAGAAATAATAGGTTCTTACCGTTTCTATTAAATCTGAACTTACTATTGAAAAGGAAAAGAATGATCAGTAGCTCAATTAAAGAATGAACATAAACTATCAAATGAGCAATTAAATAAGGATCATTCAAAACTCATAAATGGTAGAGATGACTTATTTCATATTTCAAGAAAATAAGTTTCTCAAAAATATAATAATATTATTGGTTATCAACCTAGAAAAAGAAATATTGTTAATTTTTTTTATCAAAATCTAGAAAATTTGGTATTGTTCCTAGAATTGAAAAAGCTACTACTAATTCTAGCAGTAGAAATACTTCTATTGCCTTTAGTTTTTTGGAACAAATTGAGTTTTTTATAATACCTTAAAATTTACATATATGAAACCCTTAAATAAAATGTGGGTTCCAAAATCCTTAATTACTAATGTTACTAGACCCTTGTAAGTCTTGGCCGCAAAATTAATTCTTGATTGAATTGTTTTTATAGGAAAATGTTTTTGAAGAGTTAATGTAATATAATATGGTACATAGACTATGGGTTTTCAAGAGATACGACACATGAATATTCATGATTCAATCACCTCATCATTATTGATGGTGGGAATGTCACCTTTTGTGACAATGAAAAGGGAAAAATTATTGTCCTTGCCCGAATCCGTAACACTAATTCTATTTTAATTTCTAAAGTTCTTTTTTGTTGAGGGTCTTACGTATAATCTTCTCAGTATCTCATAGTTATGTGATGATGGTTTTCATGTTAGATTTTAAAATGAATCATGAAATGATTTCAATTTTATGAATGATTTAGTATTCACTACTTTTAGAAATGAAAATGTTAGTGATGCGAGTTTAGCTTCTTTTTCTTCTCAAAATGTAACATGCTTGAGTACCTTTTAGAAAGAGTCTTGGATATCGCATACTAAATTAATCCATTGTAATATTAACTCCATTAGAAAGCCAGTAAGAAATGGAATATTAATAGATCTACCTAAATTAGAGTTTCCAAGTGATAGATTCTATAATCCAGGCCAGAAGGGAAAACAACACAAAACATATTTCAAACCATAGAAAAAAGATTCATCTTCTCAAAATATTGAGTGGGTTCACATTGGTTTTTTTGAACTTCAAGGTATTCTAGTCTAAATTTGAATCAGTATGTCTATGTTGTAGTAGATGACTTTTCTAAGTATACTTGGACTTTCTTTTTAGCTCACAAGAGTGAAGCTTGGTCCTACTTCACCAAGTATTCTAGAACAGTAGAGAACTTAAGTGGTCTTAAGAATTAAATCCATAAGAAGTGACCATTGTACTGAGTTTGAAAACCTAGAGATTGAATATTTATTTTCACATAGAATCTATACTCATAACTTATCATCTCCTTGGAAACCCTAGTATAATGGAGTTTTTGAATGAAATAATAGAACTATAAAAAAAATTTCATGAACTATGATTAATGAGTATGACTTACCTCTTTACTTTTGGCTAGAAGCTATGATTACAAATTGTTATATAATTAATAGTGCATTAATTGTTCATATCCTTAATAAAAATCCCTAGGAGATAATTAACAATTGTAATACAATGGATAATTACATTAATGATTTTGGTTGCAATGTCATTATCCTTAATAAAAAAGAAAAAATAGAAAAATTTTCCTCCAAAAGTGATGTATTGAATTTTTATAGGACTTTCAACCACTAGAAAATTATATATGTTCATCAATAAAATAACTATGTTTGTTGAAGAATTTATACATATCAAACTCAATGAAATATATACACATTATAAAAAAACCTCCCTTGAAAATATTGAGGATGAGCTGTCTAATCTAGACACAAATACTGAACCTTCTTAATATGCTATTAAAAAAGAAGCAAAATCATCTAGTTCTAAACAATTCCTCGATTCTGATTATAGTGAACCCGAACCTATAGAAGAACATGAAATAACTAGATCATATTTTTCTAGAACTATTGGAACCATTGAGAACCATCCATTATATTATGTATTTGGAGACTTATATAAACAACACATACGAGATCTTCTCATAGGAACTATGTCAATAATCAAGCCTTTTTTCTTATCCTAAACCTAAAAACATCAATGATGTAATCAATGAAATTTTTTGGGTAATGGATATGCAAGAATATTTGAATCAGTTTGAAATAAATAAAGTATGGAACCATGTTTCTAGTCCCAAAGACACCTTGATTATAGGAACTAAGTGGGTGTTTAGAAATAAAGTAGATGAAGCAGGTACTACAGTATGAAATAAGGATAGACTGTTTTTACAAGGACATAGTCAAGATGAAGGAATTGATGATGAAGAAACATTATCACCAGTTTCTAGACTTGAATCTATTATAATTTTTCATGAATATGTAGCACATCTAAATTATAAACTATATCAAATTGATGTTAAAAGTGCATTGCAAAATGGGTATACAGTTGATGATGTTTTTTTTTAAAAACCCACAGTTTTACAAATCCTCATTTTCCAAATTATTACATTAAATTAACAAAATCATTGTATGGTTTAAAAGAGTCTATAAGAGCATGGTATGATAGGCTCAATACTTTTCTTATTTCAAAAGGTTTTACAAAATTCATGGCTAATCCTAATATATTTTTAAAAATAATTCATAATTATTTTTTAGTTGTTAAAATCTAGGTTGATGACATTATTTTTTGATTTTAAACAAATTATTTGGGTGTTTATTTTTCAAATATTATGAAAAATGATTTTGAAATGATTTTAATGGTTGAACTAAAATTCATTCTTGGATTTATCCTTTTTCAAAATAAAAAAGGTACTATTTTAAATCAATATAAATAAACCATAATTCTTTTTTAAACTATTTTTCTTTCATAGTACAACATAGAATGATAATCAAACGAGTTCCACCTATAAATTGGATCTTGATGAGAATGTAAAGTTTGTTGATCAAACCAATTATAGAGGGATTATTGGAAGTCTACTCTACATAACTACTAACTGACCTGATATTATGTTTAGTGTGTGTATGTGTTCTATATTTCATGAAAATACTAAAAAATCACATCTTTTTATTGTTGAATGGGTTTTAAAATACCTTAAGTATACTACCCAATAAATATTGTTCAATTATATTTGAAAAACGTTTTATTTATCCAGTTATTCTAATGATTATTTTTGTGGATGCAAGTTTGAAGGAAAAAGAACATCTGTAACATGTCAATTTTTGGGTTGGACTCTAGTATCATGGTTTAGTAAAAAGAAAAATTATATTTAATTATCTACTACTGAATATAATAACTAGCTAATGGTAGTTTTGTGCTCATATATTGTGGATAAAACAGAAATTTCTAGATTAAGGATATCAGTTTAGGCATGTCCCTATAAACTGTGAAAACAAAAATGTGGTTAATATCTCTAAGAACCAAGTTTCACACTCTAGAAAAAAACCTACAAATGTAAGATATCACTTTTTGAGGGATCATTAAAAAAGGTGATATAACTCTTGAATTCACTGGCACAATTCAATATCTTGATGATATTTTTACTAAACATTTAAATTACAAGAGGATGAGTTACATCAGACATCAGTAAGAGATGATCAATTTTTGAGGACCTACTATTGATGTCTCGACAAAATGACTCACTGATGACTTATAAATGACATGAATCACTTGTAGGGCTCACCAATGATGTCTCACTAACCAGTATTGAATTATATCTTTTTCTAGAATTTGAAACATAACAGTTTTTATTGTTTTATTTATTTTAACCAATATTTAATATTTTATGCTTTCAAATCCCTGAATGATAAAAAATAATTTTTGATCCAATTATTTTTTCCTCACACTCTTTCTCTTGGAATATTACCCTCAAACCATTCTTTCCTAATTTGGTAACTTTCTCTATCAAACAATAACCTTCATAACTCTCTCAATGTCTCAGGATAATCACATCCTTCAATGATCTGAGTATGATTCGCATCCATCCAAGAAGAAAATTGGCCAAACTATCTAGCCAAAAATACCACTTTTTCATCCTGAACTCGTGAATTATGTTTTGACCCCTTAAAAGAAAGTACATCTGTAATGGTTGTTTTCAATTAAGATCCTTATGCTAAATGTATTACAAACAAAAGGTTGGTTGGAGTATTTCTCTAATAATGAGAGGTTGTATTATCCATTTATGGTGCAAGAGTTTTACCTGGGCACATAGTTTCTACAAGAAATATCTAAGATATTTTTGATAAAGTGGATATTGGATGGGTGAAGAGTGTATTTTTCATCTAAGAACACGGAAGAATGTTTAATGGTACCCCGTGAGGGTGTTTGTGATGACCATCATGGAAGTGCTCCTCCAACATGCGACCTCTTCAATTATGAAGCATCTTTGGATATATTGACTATAAATAGAGAGAATATGAGGAGATTTTTATTCTCCTATGTATGAATATGTTTACTTTCCCTCTCCATTGAAGAAAGGTCCTATGTTAAATCTATGCATATATTTGATGGTTCAAATATGTGAGTTGGTTAATCCCTATTTAAAGAACAATTCATTATTTTATCTGAAAATTATCTATGCTATGTTGAATGTTAAGTGTTTAGTGAATGATGGTGAAGAGTATATTTCATCTTGTGATGGTTTCTATCTAAAAAAATATATCCGAAAGAGGATGAGGATTAATCGTAACCCCTAGAAGAAAATGTGGGTGTTGGATAATGATAATTTATATAAAGGTTTCAATCATGTTGAGCTTCCCTCGAGGCCAACGAATATGATAGAAAGCAGTCTTGGACTAGATGAACTGGGCCTTTATTTTTATGAGGTTGTTCCTAGGTATGTTCAAAGGAATGAATCTTCAATAGATTTCAGGTGTGATCCTAGAATTTCTGATAGTCCAACAAGGATAACTTATGGTCCTGCAAGTCCGCCTAAACCTCAACATCTAAAAATTATAGTGATGAGACTATGGATTTTAAGGATGGTTTGTATATCAGTACCTAAGGTTGTGTGGAAGAATCTATTGATGAATAAAGAAATTTTAGTGACGAATAATAAGATGAGAATGATGAGGAAGTTGAGGAAGATGTTGAGGGATTTGGTGACGATGATGGAGATTATGGAAGTGAAGGAGAAGATATTAAAAGTTAACAATAAGACAATAGATAAGAATATCCTCGTGATGATCAAGGTCGAGAGGCTAAACCTATTGATCTAACATTAGATCACGCTGAGCATGAACATCCTACTGATGTCCCTATAGTAGAATAAGAACTGGATCCAATTATGGAACCACATGTACCTCCTTATTCTCATGTTAAGCCAGATATGATTGAGGAAAGGGAACCCAATAATCCTATTCATGTTGATGTTCCTAATAAAACCTAAGTTTTAGTGACTCCATTGAGACAGTTAGTCAATTCTAGGAGAAGGTAACCTGCTACAGGGGGAGAACAACTAATAGAGATAATATTTATATACCAAATCCTTTTGATGAAATTATTGTACCTATATGGAGGAGATATCCAGGATATGTGCCCTTTGGTCTACATTATTTTGACTTGGAAGACAGAAGTGCTACTCATTTCCCATGGCTCCTAGGGAGTTTGTTAATAAAGGTGATTTTAATACCATTAAAGGAGAACTATTAGTTTTTTTCTAGTCTATTAAACCTAGGAAATCTACAATGGTTCGAAGAATTAGTGATAGAGATGTAGATTTGATTACTAAGAGGTAGTATCATAGGTAAATCCCCGATGGATCTCTCTTGTGGAAGCTATTTTTTAGACAATCAGAATATAAGGAATGAGCTAACTACTATGGTTTCAAACATTAACACTCTCACTATTGATTATAGGACATGATTGGATAAATTGGTGGTAACATTTGAGGATAAAACTTCTAGGAGTTATAAATTTCAGCCTCCTAATATTGATGTGAACCAATTGTGATTAGATATTTGAGATATAATGAAAGGTGCCTCCTCTTCATCTACTCCTATTGTCCATTCTCTAAATTTTTTATGATCCGATCTGTGATTTGAGAGGAACCTAAAACTAAAATGGGTGGAACTGATGATGATATCCTTAGTAAAACAAGCAAGAAAATTGACCATGTTCATCACATGGTGAGATTTTATTCAAAATATTCAAATGATGCTCAGAAAGGAATTACTAAGAAAATAGACTTCTATTTTAATAGGTTTTACAAAAAGAACCAGTTAACCAGTCATTGAAAATATTTAGTGAAGAATTTGAGGATCCCTCAAGTGACTCAGGAATTAAATGAGTACATTAAGAAGTTGATGTATTTTACTCCCACACTTAAGAAGATTATGTAGAATGAAGAGTATATTTAGAAGATAATAAGAAATGGATGTGAGGTCATTAAGGAAATTATCAACCAGCTTAGACTGTACCTATATCATCACAACACAGCCATTGTTGCTCCACCTACTAATCTTATCAGACCTATCCTGCACACTTGTACCAATTCTTCAACCCTTTTCTCACATTTTACCATGACCCATGCTCAATAACCCACCCAAATAAGACATATCATCCAAAAAAGAACTCATAGGGCATGCTTATTTTTCTATATTAAGCCTTTCTCCATCTGTTTTTCAAGGAGTGCCTCTTCCTTCCCTAACTATTGGATATGTACCTTCATCCACTCCTACCTCTACAACTTATGATCCTCCATCCTCTACCCTTGAAAAGGGAAAGTAAGTGATGGAATGTGATGTGACCAAGAATTAGTGGAATCACTTTTTGGTATGGATTGATTTACACTTTTTGAAGTATTATTTTCATATCCATTTTAATAATTGATTAATGATATACCCTATGTGATTTCATATTATGGTTATTTCCTTGTCCATTATTTATTTTTTATAAACTATTACCTTTTTTATAATCACAAATTGGGATATATAATATGGAATAATATGGAATCTCTCTTAGGGGAAATTTAAGACTAGGCTTGAGATTAAAAGGGAACATATAATTGAAACATATAACTTAACAAGTAATATGTACTTTTGTTTATTTTAAAATTTCATATGAATAATATGTGTAGTATGTTAAGCAGATTGTTTCTCCCACTATCAAAAATTAATTATTGTGGTATGTAATTCCATGATCTATGATCATCAAAAGGGTGACATTATTTTCCTCTTCTAGTTTTAATGCTCACAAATCATGATTAAATATATTAATTATGATTTTTTTAATGAACAATATTTTAATCATGTTAATTTATAATTTTATCTTTTGGTGTTATTGTTTACATCATAAGAAATAATTATAGTTTATTGTTAACTATGAGTTACTGATACTTTTCCTATCGATATACAAGTCATTGATACCTGAATCATCGATACATTAGTTGTTGACAATATAAGCTACTAATAAGATGATTCATCAATAAATGTCAAATATAATAATATAGAGACCAACAAATAAAGAAACATAGAGTTTTAACTCCGTATGAGTAACTCATAGCTTGACTCGCCAATAGATTGACCTACTAACACCTTACCTACTAACACTTGACCTGTCGACAAAGAGACAAATTGACACTCAGAATTTTGTTAAGTATGAGCTACCAAAAGATGAGTAACTGACTCAATAGATACTAATATCTGAGTTATCAATGAATGTATGATTCATAGATAGAATGGTCGATCAAAAACATGAGTCACTGACACCATGAGACACTGACATTCTTAGATGTTGATAGTCTGAGCTATCAAGAGATTGGGTCACCGATGATCTGTCACTTAAATTTGAACTTATTACTAATTGTTGTATTTATGAAACTTAGTAATTCTTATTATATTAATGAGTTTTTATATATTTTTTAGAGAAAATTATGTAAGATTCTAGAACGAGGTACCCTTAGAACAAACTTATTGTCATTATGAAGGAAATATCTATATCAACAAGAAATATAGCAATAAAGAGGTGACCTGGGTGAAAAATATACTGAGGTATTCATGTACCAAAGATAAAAAACAAGAGCTTCCCAATATGCATACACAATGACACTACTAAGAACCAAAAACTCAATAATCTCTACATAAACGACATAGAAGACAATAAAACATCGAGGAATCATCTACCTCACTGGAAATGGAATATAGAATAAAAAAATATTGGTTTTTTGTCAGTTTATAGAAGTCATCTCCAACATCACTTCAACCATATTGAAAAAGTCCAAAAGCATCATAAGACATGACACTGAGAATTCTAAACACTTATTATAATTTTTATATACCTTTGTACTTTATTTACATTTCAATAATTGTGTGTCTTTTTTCTAAACACACAATAAATCATGTGGTAAACTAGAAAATACATATATGTCTTAACCAACCTATATTTTTACACTCCCACTGATAAAAGTGGAGGTGGTCCCTATGTGGCATGTTTTTTTAAACTCCCACAAAAACTATGGATGAGGTCTAGTTGAGATGAACAATTTTTATAATGTTCTTACCCCAATACAAGGTGTGGATCATGTTTATTAAATATAGATTTATTGGTGGTAGGTGATCACCTAGTGGTGAGGATTAGGTCTCTGCTTGAGACTAAACATATTTCTTGTTTTTACTATGTTCTTTCGACATTTCGTTTATTTATTTTTATAATTATTTTGGAAAACATATATTCACTCTAATAACTAATATTAGATAGTTTTTTAAATATAATTTGTTTTAGTAAACTATTTTCAAAATATAAAATAATATAGTGTATTATTTTAACTAAGAACTAACCAATCAATGAAAAATACTTTAAGCAAGCAAAATTTTTTCTAATCTTATAATTTGTTTAACTATTTCATTTTTTTTAATTAGGGTACTTTTAAATAACTTTTATATAATTATTTTGACATAAAATTTTATAGGAACTCAATTCACCCCCCTATTGAGTGTCCAACTCCGACCAATAGTGCTGGTTTGGGTTCTGTAAATGTGAATCCTATATTTTGGTGGAACATACTAGTGTAACTAAATGTGGAGGTGGCACATGTGTGACATGTGAGAAATACTAGACATTCTATGAAATCATAAAAAAATAAAGTGTTCAGTATGGAAGATCAATAGTCATGTGTGCCCCTTCTGTGGAAGATAGGGTTACAGAACGAATTAAATATCACACAACATATGATATATAGACATGCCATGGGATATGAAACTAGAAACCTATTGTGTATCTCTTGGTTCTTAAGCATGGACATGACCACAAAACACGAGAACAACCAGTGCACATTGGTATGACTAGGGTACATAGATATGACTTTGGTACAAAGACATGGACATAGTATACGAACATGACCATAATACAATAGAAAAGTCAGAGTACATGGGCATGGGACCAATCAAGTATGAATATGGAGGGACACAATGTGTATCCTTTATACATGTTTTTACCCCATCGAGGCAATGTTTGAGGCATAATTTTATTCATTCTCCTTGAGTATCAATATATTATGTTCCCTTGGACCTTCACTATAATGGTACATAGAGACACCTCAACAAGAGAATATTATGAGTGATCCCATCTATTAGTTAGCTCTGGATAGGTTTTTGTATCCCTATGTGTATCCTAAGGTGCGATCTTCTATCATTCTACCCCACATTTGGTCAGTTATCCTGTTACCGCCTCTCAGATTGTGTGATCCTTAGCCTAGTTAGTCACCCTAGGCAGGGTTATGTATCACCCATAGGATATGGCAGTGATAACCTATTTTTTCATTAATATGTTTTGATATATATCATATACCTCTTACTATAGATTCTTGATAGGTTCCAAATCTCAGATTAGGACCATAAGTATTAGAAATACATGAGGAGTGATTTCTATCAAACAAGAGTTACCATAGAGCCTCGAGTGGAATTCTATGATAATATTGTGTATATGACTTCTCGTTGATACTTGGTGTCACTCTTTAAAAATATCTATGTTTTCATTATCTTAATCAATAATTGACACACCTTTTTGATATTTACCTTACTCTCTTTGATGGTTTATGTTTGGTAATTTTGTGGTGTTCTACATGGAATATTTATACTCAACCCTTCATGGAATCTTCCCACACATGTGATTTAATTTTGTATATTATATCCCTTTCATCGGAGTTCTATGAGTTATATGAGAAGGATGAGATTAATAGTTCGAAATAGATCATAAATGGTTCATGGAGTTTCTACATGACTACAGTTTCCATAATAATACTAGGTTAGACTTGTTTAAAGTTTTGGTGGGATTATATTTGGCCCTTATTAATTTTCATACATGTTTCTTACTCTAATGTGGGATTACATATGTACATTTATATTTTATATTAGTTGTTTCATTACTTCTAGAATTATATTGGATATTGCAGACATTTGTGTGTGTACATTTAACTTAGGCTAAGGCCTCCCATGTTCCTGATATATATACATAGTGTTGGTCCTTAGAACATGTCCCATTTGAGTTGGGAATAGGGTGTCCCACCTAGCTCACAATTAGAAAAGTAGTCTCAAGTGGGTTTGGTCACTACAATTTCATATTAGAGACATTGGGTCTTTTAGGACATGAGTTCGGAGATAGTCACCAAAGAGTATTGGTTTGAGAATTTGGAAGACAATGTTGTTATGTCATATGTTTTTACCTCAGGAAAGGGAACCCAGTGATGGTGAAAAATTATATGTATCCATTTACCAGGGCTCTGATAAAAATTTTGTAAACTCGGTACATATAGACATCATTTTCACAGAAAATATCAGTATAGGTATAATATATTAATGGGTTGGGATCATCATGTACATTTTGAGTCAAATACCATAATATGATCTTGATCATGGTTCTTATCGACCATTTAAGGATTCCTTTATGTTGATATCTAGCTAGGATTACATAGAAGTATTTCAATTATGATCTTTTTAGTGGCGAGACTTCAGTAAATTGGATTATTTTGGCAGTGGTTCCTTCATGAAGAATTCTTATCTTACCTCCTCTCGATGAGTAGCTGGTTGTTTATGAATTACTTGAAGATGAGGAATATAGGTTGATTGAACATCATGGTTTCCATTGGTAGATACAACTCATGTTTTTGGATGATCTATACCACTAGGAAATAGAGTACTAAATTGATGATTTTCGGTGAGTTCTATATCCTATTAAGACCCCTACTAACAAGATAGTGGTCCTAGTGGTGAGCATTCTCTATACATTAGTAGGGATAATGTATGGCTTGGTTATGTAGACACATAATGGGGAAACTCGCTTGGACTATGTTCAAGTGCCGTTTGGAGAATAGTTTTACATAGTTATGTTATGGGATGTTTGTATCTTGTTTATTCTAGAGCTTCAGAAGGTGAGAAAGTTAATTTAAAAGTTTGTTTCGATGGTTATTATCCTCTTTTGGTACTCCATTGAAACAGTTCCTGATGCATAATTTAGAGAATCAAACTTCAAGCATGGTATTTATTAAGATATCTAGGATAAAATTCTATCTGTTTTAATTCATACATATACTAGCATAAAATATTCTTCCACAGTGGTGGAGTGTTTTTAGCTGAGCAGTTGTTGACAGTTGGTTCGGGAAAAGGTTTCCCTAGATCATTGATTTTGATAGTTGTTGTTGGATTATAGGCATAGGGATATAGTTTTATGAGGAATTTCAAAATATAATCCTTTGATAGATATTTTACCATAAATGGATCTTAGGATAGTTACATTAGGATGATGAAGAGGTCATGCTACTCCGATGATGGGTTAGTCCATATCATGAAATATTTCCCTGCCCACTAGGTAGAATATAGTAAGAATGTTGATAGAACACCTAGACAAAGGTATTGGTTAGTGGATAAAGGTATGTAAGGTAGAAAATGTGTCACAAAATATGGGAGAGTAGTGAGAGGTGTATAACATTTTTATTCAATGCCACCACCACCCCCATGTAGTCTATAATAGGCTCAAGGGGCTATTGGTTTGGGATGTGGGTAGCTGAAGGTAGTGGAGTATTGTAAAATAGATGCTTTGGGGATGATTTAATGTATGATATGTGTCTTCTCTAGATTAGAACAAATAATGATATACATTGGTAAAAGCCAATATTTCCATGCCACATCCCCTATTCAAGATCTATATATTCTAGTGGAGCATTTTTCCTAACCCTTATGTTTGGAAAATCTGATAAGGGGAGAATTAGAGATCCAATTCTGATTCCAGTAGTGTGAACATACTCTAGGATTAGAGAACATATTATGGGATATTTTCATGTCAACAATCGGGCCTTACAACATAATTTCATATATTTATTGTATATTTATAGTCCATGTATATAATTAGTATTTTAGGAAGAGTATGTGGTGCTTATGTGTTGATGGGATGAGATTTTCCTTCATGGGTGAGAAGGAGGTTCATGTATAATTGGATGGGCTAGTACATAATAGAATATATATGATTAATCGTCAGTTCGATATTATTAACCTTTGTGAATTAGATGTTATAGTCCTTTAGATACCTTTTGTAGTAGTATATTATGAGGACATATTCTGCAATATTTTTTCGAAACTACCTTCTTAGTGAGTTTTCTAATTCAATATATATATACACCTAGGTTTTTCCTTGATTTATTTACCAACATATCGATTAGATCTTATTGAGATTTAATAAATGTGAGTGTATTTGGAGGATTTCTTGAGAAATTGTTTTTTCAAATATGGTGTACCCCCTGGGAAGCCCCAATGTTCTTCACCACAAAAGTGGAAGGAATCATCAGGTTGTGTATTGATTACCATTTACTAAATTAGGTGACCACGAAAAATAAGTATCCACTGTAGAAAATCAATTGCCTGTTTGACTATTTTGAAGGGGTCAGTTTGTTCTTGAATGTTAACCTTATATCAATCTATCCATATCACTAGGTTTGGGAAGAGTTTATATTGAAGATGAAATTTTAGTGTTTCTACATTCACTATGTGAACTTGGTGATTCCCATCGGTAAAAAAAACACCATATGTGTTCTTAGGAATTATAAACCATGTTTATTATCCCTTCCTGGATGAGTTCATGATGGTCTTAATTGATGAAATCCTTATATACTCGGAATCATAGGAGGATAATTCGTGGCATTTGAGTATGGTCCTAGACATACATCAAGAAAACCACCTATATGGGAATCTCTCAATGTTTCAGTTTTGGATCTACTAGGTCCACTTCCTAGGACACGTAATCTCATAAGCGATTATAGCAGTGGAAACATTAGATGATAAGTTAGTTATAGATTTTCATCCAACCAAAAATGTGTTTAAGGTGTAGATATTTATTTGGTTTTAAGTCTATTGTTAGAGTATTGTTCTAGATTTATCTCAGGTTTCTACACCCCTTATTTCTTTGAATTGAATATAAAATAATTTCACATAGATAGATATATTCAAGTAAGGTTTTTTGGAGTTACTATAGTGGTTTATGAGTTTCTCTATCTTGAGATTCCTGTAGGAGGGTGTTGATCATGTGTTATTTAGAAATGCCTCTGAAACTAGACTAGGGTGAATTCTAATGAAATAGATGGTGGTAATTTCTTATGGGTCATATTAGCTAATATCCCATGAGTATAACTATACAACCTATGACCTAGAGCTAGCAGAAATGGTTTACACCCTAAAGATGAGGCAACCGAACCATGCGGGAGAATGATATATTATATATTATAATATAAATATTCTCAGGTATATCTTTTTATAGTATGATAATAGCTTGAAGAAGAAGTGGTGGCTTGAGTTTTTATAGGATTATGACATTGAGAAGGTATATACACATGGAAAGGGGAAAATGGTGGTAGAGGTACTTATACAGAGGTTATATTAGTAGTTATTTAATGAGGTGTCCGTGTAGATTTACTTGTTTCTATTTTACTTAGTGATCTAGGTTGGTCAAGCATACATATATTCAATGGTTTTCACCCCTATATTTCATCAGCGTTTTAGGGTGGAAAATCATAGATGTACAAATTATGAGGATTTTTGTGTTCATATATCCACTCTATGTGATCCTAATATATTTTATGATGGTGGAGAGAATTTCATCCTTTTATAAGGATAGATGATTGTATAATTCATGATATGAGAGGAGGTACAATGGGAGTCTCACAAATCCCCCTTATAATAACACCAATGAGAGGAAATGTTGTACTATGACCATTAGAATTAGTTCTTGTGGCTAGGGATGAAGATGTTTCTAATTGATTTTAGCTTTCGACGATACACTTTCAAATAGGGGAAATCCATGAACCATATTCATAAGGTATTGACCCAACCCCTTGATATAATATCATATAAGGGGGATGCTATCTACCTGGATTTATTTGTTTAAATTCAATGATTCTATTGATCCCATTCCACTATCTGTGTTATTTTAGGATGAATCACCATTTCATCCCACTTCCTAGACATCAAATAGAATATTTTTGTGCAGATTTTAGGACACATATTCATTCTAGGGATATTTTGTCTTCCTAGAGTTCCCTTAGTGGCCAAATCATTCCATGAATATAACTTCACATCATGATTTGGGATAGGATTAAAGGAGGACATTGGGATTATATTGTAGTTGATTAGGAAATTACACCCCCAAATGTTGGTCATATATAGCGGACCACTATTTTCTAGAAGACATGCTTTGGTATTTCATATTTGATATTAACCAGATCTATGAGGATCATCAATCTTTGGTGTAGTTTCTGTATAAAAAAATTATAACTCCACCATTAGTATGGCACCATACTATGACATTTAAGGGAGGCCTTGTAGGTCAATGTTATAATGGAATGATCTAGGGGAGTTAGAACTCAAGGGAAAATAATTGGTGTGAGTGGCCATATGGAAAATAAATATCATCCAATATTTTATTAAGAATTCCAAGACACATTATATGTCATATGATTACCTAATATAGACACTTTTGGAGTTCGATGAGGGAGGTCAAGTTTCCATGATAGTATCATATCATTGGGGATTATGAAGATTTAGAGAAATTGGAATGATTTCCATGATATTTATTGTCCCTATCTAGATACTATGTATAGTTGGTGAGGTGGAGTACAACATAACATTACCATAATAGTTAGACAAAGTGAAAAATGTATTCTACATGTCACCATCAAGAATGTATGTTCATGATATGTCACACGTTATTGACTGGGTAAATTTTGACCTTAGAGATGGATCTCCCTTTATATAATACTGAGTAGAGATTGAAAAATTATAGTATAAGATCCTTGGTGGTGAGTGATTCCCTTGGTCTGTGTTCGGTGGCATTATGGGTACCTCTAGGGGACCTCATGTGAGATATAGAACCAAATGTGAGCTTAGTATCCTCACCTATTTGAGTTGGTTTTTTCGTTTTTAGATGAAATTACCTATGTTGGAGATATTATATCCACTCTTTTCCCTTCTAAAACTATTTAATCCTTTAATGAATATTTTTAGAGTTAGTTACTGAGTCAACATGGGGTTCTGGGGCCTATAGAGCATCAAAATTTATATAATAAGATATTAAATATAATATATCATGTGAATTTTATTATAGAAGTAATTTATTATCTTCCAAATGGACTTTTTGAAAGGATATATAAGACAATAATCAATTTTGAAATATTTGTTTTTACCCCAGGCATAAAAAATGCTTTGTACACATTGGATGCTTTATTGAAGATAAATCGTTGGAGGAATATTATATGAATAAATATATTCAACAATATTTTTTTTTCTAAATTACCATGTCGTAGTAATCCCATATTTAAACCCAGTTATTTCTAAATATTATATGTTATTAACATAAACATACTTATTAAGTAGGAATATGGAGGAATGTGTTAGCTGGTGACAATGGAATCATAGATCGACGATTAGTACTATAGAGTTTTTCACTATCAATGGAGTTATTGGACGTATCCAATGAAAATGATAATGGGATCCTTATTCTTCAGTTATCGATTCATTTTTATGTAGGTATTTTTTTATTTATCCCAATTTTATTCTCCCATGTCAAACACAAATTAATTGCCTTAAAAATAAATTTTCAAATCAATTTATAATTTAATGGTGATGGATTTTCTCCCAAAGTTAGTAATTGATTAATATGTTATTGATTCATCATCATTATAATATGTTCATAATTTTCTCTATCAATAGATGAAGGAAAACCTGAATAGTCGCCTATGTCCAATTCCTCACTTTTCTATCTCATGCTTTTATCCCTTCATTCTCCACCCACACATCTTCAGTATTTTAATTGACAATAATTTTAATATAAAACAATGTTAATTATTGGGAAATCAATATTTGGTGAAATGGATTTTTACCATTGGTGTAGATTTAGGATTTAGGGAATGATCATGGTAAGACTATAACAATAATGGAATATCATATTCGGATTGTGGGGTCCATTCTGTGAGTATGTGTTCAATGTTGTAATGTGGAATGATGTGTTTCCGAGTGAATGGTGGACTGAATCTGGCCGCCTATTCACTTTCACATTAATCCAACCTATTTTTTCGATTTTAGGAAATGTTTATGATTTAATTAAAGGTGGTAGTAGTGTGGAGGAGACACATGAAACATAGTGGGCTTTTTTTGAAATCCCAATATACATGACATTAATTTTGTAAGAACACATTCCATGTTGACCCCTTCTTTGGAAGAGAAGGTTATTCAGATGAATAAATATCCCTACCTATGTGATTTTTCTATATTCCAATTGACATGAAACTAGTGACCCAATGTGCACGCATGTTTACTTCGACATAGACATAGCCAGGGTAAATGATAATGACTTGGATACACTATCATGACTAGAGAACATGTAAATGGACATGCTACATAGACACAACTAAGGTTCATGAGAATGAACAACATACAAGAGCATGACCGTAGTACATGGGAATATTATCATTAGTATATGAGTTTAGAGGGACACAATGTGTTTCCCTTATACACACTGTGTACCTATTCGAGGGAATATTTGATCCCCCATTTCCATTATTCTATTGGAGTATGAGTAAGGAACTTTCCATTTTCCCATTCCCTATTAGTGTATAACGAGGCATCCTGTGTTGGGAATAGGATGAGTTACCCATAAAAAGGATATTTTTGGATATATTCAAGTACCCCTCTATGTGTCCAAATGTGATCCTCCATCATTCTTCCCCAAGTTCGGTATGGTATCTCATTATCGGCTCTCATGGGAAATGATCCCTATACTTCTAGGTTATCTCATATGGGGTTAGGTATCCTCGATTGTCCATGAGAGTGATCCCCAATCTAGGCTTTTACATCTTCTATGGTCTTTTATATATCTCTTAACGGTAATTCCGGATTGGTAAGACCTCTCTAACGTGTTCTATCTATTTTGGAAAGGCATGAGGAGTGTGTTCTCTTAGAAGAGAATTACATTGAATCCATGAATAGAATCCTAATATGGAAGTGTGGATGTGAATTAAAATTCAAAATTGGTGTCAATGTATGAACATATTTGTGTTTTTATTGTGTCACTTATTGATTTACTCTCATTTTTTATATTTATCTGACTCTCTTTGAATCATTATGTTTGGGATTTCAGGGCATCATGCATGGTATGCTTATACTCACTGTTGAACAGTCTCTAACTATATCTATCATGTATTATATTGATAAAAAACCTTTCAACAGACTCATATAAATACCAGGATAATTTAGATATTATAAGTTATAGATAGACCATAAAGGGTTCCCATAGTTGGTTGACCAAAGTCCTCTTCTTACTATTAAGCTGGACCTCTCAATATTAATAGTGGAATTATATTTGGCCTTTTTTATTTTAATTACTTATTTTTTACTCTGATGTGGGATTAGTAGAACCCATGAATATTTGGTATCAGTTATTTCATTCCATTAAACATTATATTAGTGATTGGACATGTTTTCATGTGTACATATACCTTAGTCTAAGGCCTCCCATGTGTGTGATATCCCTATTCCACACTGGTCTCAATCCCATGAAAAATTCAATGTCGGATTATGGTGTCACACCAAGATTGCATCCATCTAGGTGGGAGTCGATAAGTTGGGTCATGATAGTTAATTGGGTGAAAGAATAAAAGAAAATATGTGTGTTAGAGTATGTTGGGTGTTGCACCAATCATTTAAGATTAACATAGAGAATGTCAGTAATCTATAAACAACATTCCTTTTTGAAAAAAGTGATAAAATGAATGCGATGTATAATAATAAATAGGTAACAACCTATATATTCATGAATAAACACATTTCTTTTAGAATAAAGTAGTAGTTACAAATATGTTATATTACTACGAATTCATATATGAATAAAATAGAATATGAACATGTTATATAAGAGTAAAATGGGATCTTCATAAGAATAAAACCAATAATCTATATCAAATATAAGGGCATTCAGTTGGGAAATATTTGATAAAACTACCATAGAGAAAAAAAAAGAAATTTTACTTATTTATGTAATGTGAATCCATATGAATTTAAATTTTACACATAAAAAATAAAAATGGAATATCTCTATAAAGTGTTTAATATAATTGAGTAACCTTCTTTTAAAAGGCCCATGTGATGAAAATTATAGGATTAGAGGTGGATGGGAAGATCATGGGTACTAAAATTCATGTGTTTTTTGATGTCTTCTATAAAGGATTACTTCGATAGACAGAAAGATAAATAATATCACATTCAACATGTTAAGATATCATGTAACCGAGGGAGTTTTAAAGATATAGTTATGTGAGTTACACTTGGAAAACGATTATCTTCCAAGATTGTATATATGTTTTAATAATAATTAATTCTATAATAAGTATTATCTCACCAATGAGATAACTATTTGAATAACACATGTCACATAATGTGAAATAATTTACTGTGTATATTTTTCTATAGTAGGGAAATGGATGACCATGGTCGCGTCACTTGGGGAGCCTCACATTTTATTCACTTACTAATTATATTTACCAAAAAATACATATTTTTATATTTTTTATTATTTATTAAATAAATGATTTATTCTAAACTAAAATTCACCGAAAACCGAATAATAGTTATAATATAATGAACTTTACCTTTTCAGTTTGGTTTTAGTTTCCTTTATTATTCATTGTTTATTGTTTAAATTCAGTTTTATAGTTTAATTATGAAATATTATGCATGAAATACAATTATTTTATTTATCAGTTATGGAATCATGTACGATATTTTACTATAAACCCCACCTCCTAATATAATCAAGGTCTATGTCACACTTTAATTGAGAGTGTGGAATCTTCGAGGACCAAGATGCATCATCTTCTATTTTGTCCATTGAATATGTGAACTCCAATATGTGATGAACTTATATTGAATTGAAGGAAGGTAAAAATTGTAAAAAAATATATAAGTAATGTTCAGTTTAGTTTCATGGTGGAAAATTCCCGCACCCCTACACTGATCCTTCATCCACTATAAATTTATTCATACCATATGATAATTATGGATTATAATTTAAGAATAACCTATCCTCCATCAAAGAAAACCCATTTATTAGTCACTCATTATAGATTACAAGGGGTCATGGGGTAAAAAATATAATATAAAAATAATGGATAGAAAGAAACAATGTGAATTAAGGTAGGGAATAAAATATTTACTCTAATAAAATGAATTAAATACAAAATATAATAGATATGAAGTAAAAAATAGAAGTAAAATATTAGTCATCTACCAATCCTTAGATAACATTTTAGGGGAATGAAGACCACCTATTCATAAAGGTTAGAGCCCCACAATTATATATTGAATCTCTTATTTCATTAAGATCTAGGTTTCCTTAATTCATAAATAGTCTCTCATCCCGAAAACAGATATATCTTCAATTTTATTTTTCTTATTCATATCTAAAAGGATTAACTCCATGATTGGTAGATTAATTTAACACTCATTGAAATTTGAATAAATATAGGTTGCTATTCCTATTCCTAAATCATCCTTAAGAATCAAATTATTCCTAAAATTTAGCTATTGATATTTATTTTTAAATTCTCATAGAAAAAGTTCTGTGTAGTGTGGGTTCTGGTATTTTTCCACATCCAACATACAATGTTCACGTAGCCAAAATGCACATGCATGAATTTGGTATAAAAATAGGTGTTTATCAATGAAGTTTATTATTAGTGGAATTAATCATAGTTGATTATCCAGATAATCAATTTTCCATTTTTCACATTTCTCTATGTAGTCATTTTTTAGTACGTCTTCACGTTTTTTAATCCACAAAACACAATACAACTGATTTTTTATTCTCTTAGTGAATAATCCATCATAAGAGCCTTTGATGAATTCAACCTATCCTTGTGATTCCATAACATAAAAATTTTGGTTATTATGTAGGAAAACTCCTTCAACCCATTTTTCCTTCACAGTGGTTAGATAGAGAATCTGATCATCATGTATGTCCTCATTATTCTTCAGAACAAGATTCACTGACATTTCTAGTGCATACAATAGTTATCCATGATGATACCTAATCGTATATAGGGTTTCCTAGCTTGAGAATAATATTTACAATTGAAAAATGGCGGTCTCATATGTTTTTAAATGGTGAAAGGTGTAATAACGGTGAAGCTCGAGTGAAGGGTGGCAAAGAGTTGTGTCCAAGGTCGGGGTCAAGCGACTGAGGAATGAAGTGGTTCCATTTTTATTATAATGAATATTTTCACTCCCTCACTAATAACACATTAGATATATACAAATTAGTTTCACCTGTATAAATAAAACTATTTCAAAACTATCATTTTGATTCTTGGTATAGGGATTGGTTCCCGCATACACATTTACTAACATGAAATGGGTTTTTTTACAACATGCATTGCCCATTTAGGGATTTATCCCACATGCTATATAGGATCCTCACCATGTAGTATGGTCATCTCACTTCAACTGTTCAAGCTCTCCTGAGGGGATTCTTGGTTAGATGATCCATCTTGGGTAGGCTATGTGGCTGGTCACTCTCATGGTTCAGGGCTCTCCCAGCTGGCCCCTAATTTTTTATCCTAAAAAGTAATAAAAAACCCTTAGTAAATTCTACTAGAATATCACAAATAATTTATATCATTAACAACAAATATATTTATTCACTTTAATTCGATTTAATTCATCAATTATAAATTATCTTGATTTAAAAAATTAATGAATTATATGGGAATATTTATTACAATCCTGTCAAAATCCTTTAATATTTTTTAAAATATTTCATGAAACTATTCTTCCAAAAAATATCCTCACACATAAAATATGATTTTACAAAATCAATAAATCTCAACATTTATTTTAAGATGACAGTAAATCACCAATGTTTTGGGACTAAAAAAATAAAATTAAA
The DNA here is from genome assembly GCA_963277665.1 of Viscum album. Taxonomy (NCBI): domain Eukaryota; kingdom Viridiplantae; phylum Streptophyta; class Magnoliopsida; order Santalales; family Viscaceae; genus Viscum; species Viscum album. The sequence continues at coordinate 860,739,152 of OY728123.1, read as the reverse complement.
CAATTAATGATGTTAAATAAAAATATCTAGATCCATATTAAACATCAATTTAACTTCCCAATTTAAAAGAAACAATTGACACCAAGAATTTTACTTTAAACAATTGAAAAATGATGGATCTTCTCCTTTCATCATATCAAGATTCTAAATTAAATATTATTAAGCATGAAAATTCAGTACCCACATAACTTTTGAATTCTTTTTCTCACATAACTCGTGACACAAATTCAAGTAGAGTTCTGTTCATATCATGGGAACAAGTTATTTATCAATAGGATCCCAAAGGAATTACCTTATATAATATATAAATACTAAAGGAAAATTAAATCAAGAATAATATTAATTAATGTTCTAGTGATTTTGAGGATTAAGTTTGGAAGAAATTGATATGAAAACTCGTATGACTTGAAATATGATGTTTATATCTTAATCATAGTGCATGATGTCAAAAAGTAAAACCTCAATTAAAATATCCCTTTTAATTTAATGGAACCCACTTCCCAAGAGCATAGTATAATAATTATAAATGATTTCTTAATGAATTAATTTCACCTTCTTGAATTTTCATCTATTTTTTGAATTTGTAATTTATTTTTTTTAAACGATTTTCTTCTTTTTAAATCATGTTTGGAATAATCCTCCTATCCACCAACTAAACATATATAATAAAAATAATCAGTTAATTAATGGTTAATTTTTATTATCTCAAGTAACAACCCATTATTTTATCATTTTTATAAATAATGGAAAACCAAAAATTACCATGAATGAATCAACAACCTTTCTCAATTCCCTAAAGTGGAACCCCAACACTTTTCCTTAACAATGTTGTGTTTCCTTATACCATGACTCCCCTCACCCCCAAACTAATACGTTCTAATTATCTTGTAAATATAATGATTAGGGTAGGGATAGATAAATATAGCTTGAAATGGGTCTCATTCATATTAAGGATAGCCATGGTCTCTATAAAATAGACAAGGATTAATGTAATATGCTGTCTCAAGAGAAAGGGGTTATCAATAAAAATTATTATATCATATTAAATGTGTTTTTTCATAGTAGTGGATATGAAATTTTCCAATTAGTGTTACAGAATATGACAAGTCCCAAAATCACTAGTGGAATATTATCAATATATTGTAGAAATTATTTGGTTTCTAAATACTCTTAGGAATCAAAATATAATTTAGGACCATCACTCATGGAATGAAAAATAATAATAAGTAAATTCACCTGAATTTTTTAAATTCTAGGCTTGATAAATGTTTGGTAAATTTAATTTACATGAATCAATCAATTACTTCAAATCATGAGTCATCATTTTAATATCCATGCTTCAAATTGATAATTTAATTCTATAACTTTACTCATTATTTATAAATATATTTGAAATATAAAACATGGAATCGAAGGGTTTCTAAAGAATTCATTTATCCAGGAATTTTCATGTTAATCAGAAATTCAAATCATGGTAATGAAATTTTCATTTTAAGAAATTGTTAAATTTTAAATCATAAAATAGAAATTTATATAAAGGTAGAGAGTATAAACTAGGAAGTGTGTAATAATGAATTACTTGTTCTCATTACGCTTCATTCCTATCATCTGCATTCTATTTAGGCACTACCCTATTCTTTCATGGTCATATAAAAGTAAATAAATTAATTAAAAAACTGTTAATATCATTATATCTCAAAAATAATAAGGTATTACGATTTATCCATGTAAAATTATTATTAATGAAATAAAAAAAATTATAGAAAAAAAGTAGAAAGATATACCTTGTTACGATCCCCCAAATGGGGCATCAATTTTTACTTCCTCCAAAAGGTTATGACAAACTATTATCCATAGTATCTTGGTGGGTGTAATTTCTTGGATTTGAACAACCACTTCTGTTTTGGCCTTCAACTAAATATTTGCTATTGAGGTTTCTATTGATAGAGTACACTAGATCTACCCCTTCAAAATACGTAATATATTTCATGGTGGAGGTAGGATAAAGTGTGGATAAGCCTCTTTCCTAGTTGTTACTTGTGTAAAATCTCCTCTCTATTTCCATGTGGTTTCCCAATATAGGTTTTATTAGTTGAATTTTCAATGTAGAGTTTAGAATGTTATTTTAATTATATGAAATTAATGATGTTGAATACAAATAATAATTATCCATTTAAAAGTGATATAACATTTTGTTTCTTTCTAAATTATCAACCACTTGGTTATCCTCATGGACTTCATAAAATTCACGTTCAATTAGTGTTGAATGTTCCATGCCTTCCTCAGTTGGTTCATGTTCATGTTTTTATTCCTCATCCATGATAAAACAAGAGTTATATGAATACGAAAATTCAAAATATTTGGAGTTGATACTTAAATAAAACTGAATAAAATCTATTGACAGAGAGATTAAGATAATATCAAATCCCTATCATGGCTCTGCATCAATATCTTCTTTAGGGTTAAGTACCTCCTGGAGTTGGATATCACTAGATAGAGGTTGGTATTTAGGCTCCTCTATCATCTCTTAGAATTACACCACATGAGTAGGGTATTATTCCATATAAATATATAGGTACATAGGTTCTAATGTTAATTACTTGAAGTCTAGAATATCATGCTACATTTCATCATCTTCCTAATCAGACTAGTATTGATCTAGGACATTTAGATCTCTTATATTTACATTAGCACAAGGGTCCTCATCTTCACTCTCCAGCTCTTCATGGAAGATTTCAATTTGATTTATCATATGGGTGGGTTGTGGATACTCCTCAAGTGTGGCCTCATAATTTTGGAAATTTTCAGTGAAACTGGGATGTTCCAATAGTGTTTCCTCTTTGATATTTTTCATTTGAATATCATAATTAACTTTTTCAACCATACCTACAAACTTCTGAAAAAGATACTAGTGACATGTATATTCAAACATTCTTGGGCACGTAAATGATATCATCATGTATTCTTTGAAATAATTTGAACCATTTGTCATTGGTCTATCACCAATGATTAACCGTTCTTTTCCTGGTAGAAATCATTGGAAAAAATATTCGAAAGTTAAAAAATTATGTTTTTTATTATAATTAAATAATGTAATGAGAATTTTTCTATAGTTTTAAATTGGACAAAATCAGACAATTGATTCAGTTCACCACAAAAATGACATGTTTTAACACATACCTATGACATGGTGTGGAAAACGCTACAATTTATATTTTATTATTATAGCACATTGTCTAACCATGTTCGTATCTGTTGAGGATCACTATAGTTTATTCACAAAATAATTAAAATTCAGATAAAACAATATACTTTACGGTTTTGATTATTTATTAATTCAGTACAAAATTCTAAATTAACATTTAATTTAAACATAATAGAGTTTAAAAAAGAATAAAAATGGCCATTAGGGTTTTTTAGGTTCTCTCATTGTTCATTGCTTATTTTTTAAATTTATTTGAACATTTAAATTATAAAATTTCATTCATGAACTATTATTATTTTATTTACTAGTTCTATAATATTGAATTCCAAGTCAAAAAAATCCATCACATCTTATAATCATGGTTGATGACACATATCATTTGAGAGCATGTAACCTTAATGGACCTGGCTCTATCACATTTCATTTAATCCATTGACATGATCAACAACATCATTTAAAGATAATCATTTCAATACAATGATGAGAATTTTTCTTTAAAAAAACTATAAGTAATGTCAAGTTATCTGTTATTCTGGACAATCACCACACTCATACACATCACCTTCATCCACCATAAATTTATAAAAAATGTTTGAGAAATAAAGAACAAATGTTTTCAAGAACCTATCCTCCCTTAGAGATAAGTGTTTATTTAATCACTCATTTTCATGTGAAATATGTTAGGATTAATGAATGGAAAGAAATAGAGAAGAAGAAAGGGTGGGAAAGAAATAAACACAGTTAATGAAAATAGTGGCGAAAAAATTTATATGAAACAAAATGAATTAATTTAATAATTAATGAATTCTAAACTACAATAGAAAATAAATACGTGTAAAATAGTCCTTCATTACCCGTACTAGGTTAAATATTTGTGGATAAATACTTGTTATTTATAGAGGGAGGAGTCCCCTCTTTATCTGTATAATCTCTCTTATCATTATAGTTAATGATTTATGAATTAAATTTTTTTCCATCTCAGGTATAGATATATCAATTATTTAATTTTTCTCATTCAAATCTAGGATAATTTAATCCATGACTGGAGGAGTGATTTAAAACTCTGGAAAAATCAACGAAATCCATGTATCCATTAACCTACCTAAATCCTCCCCATGAAATTGATTTTTAAAATTGTTACCTATCGATATATGATTTTCATGGATCACTAAAAATTGTAACTAGATTATCATCTTGAATATTTTTTTAGCATTGAACGTCTGATGTTCACATTAAAAAAATAATCTATTATAAAAAATATCAAAACTAGTTTTCCTCTACATAGCTGATTATGAATGGAATAAAATGATGTTGGTTATCATATTTCTTAATTACCCATTTTTCACATGTATCCACATATAACCTTTCTGATATAGCTTCCCATAGATAAATCCAAAAAACTCCACATAATAAATTTTGTATTCCCATGGTGCAGCCTCCACCCCTGAGTTTCTTAGGCCATGAAACTCTCATGGTTAGTCCACAATATAGTTATGGAAGAAACTATGTAGGAATACATCTTTAATCCATCCAAAAATCAAATTTACTAGATATATATTCTCCTCATCATGCATGATGTTATTCTTCTTCAAAACAAGTTCACGAATATCTCCAAATCATCTAATGGTTTTCCATGGTGGTACTTGAGTATCTATGGTGTTTATTAGTTCAATTTAAGTATTTTTAATGGTGAAAATAGAATAATTTTGTGATTGAAGACTGTGGTAGGTGGTGACATGGTGGAGCATGTGGGAAGTGTGGTTACGAGATGTGTTTGAGGTAGGATCGAGTGATAGAGGCCTGAATAGGACCAATTTTTTCATTAGGATGATTAGTTCTATGGCCTCACCTATCCTGCATCAGAAATGTTGTTATTATTTTCACTTGTATAAACAATAACATTTTTAAACCATCGTTCAAACACCTACTGCGTGGATGGGATCCCACATATAAATTTAGACACATGAAACGACCTCATACTTACCTACATAGCCCACACATGAATTCTCTCACACAATTCACTGGATCCTCCCCATGTTCCCTAGTCTCCCCACTTCCACTAGGTATAATATCTCATGGGGATACATGGCCGACTGGCCCATCATGGGTTATCTATGAGGCTAGTGGCTCCCCTGTTTGAGGGCTAGCCAATATGCCCCAATTTTTTAACCTACTATCTAATAAAAACCCCTTTATAAATTCAACTAGAATATCCTGACAAATAACTAAATTTAAAAATCATAATTTTTATTCGATTTAATTCATATAAAATTTTATATTATAAATTTCCACATTTTAATACAATAATGAATTATATGGCCATATTAATTAATTTTTTTAGAATAATTTATATTCTTTCAAAATTTTCTTCAAAACAAGAGTTCAACAATAACTCCATGATAATAGACAACCACCCCTGTGTGGGAAGAACAAGGTGGATGAACCAATGTTGTTAATATAAGTTTGAATACATCAATCTATTTATTTTTCTTAATATTTGAATGTGGGTTTGAATTTTTTGAGTAGATAAATAGTATATTTTATTTATTTATCTATTATTTCACACTTCCCCTAAATCAATAACTAAATTTCATTCATTTTTTATCTTTATTGTGTTTTTATTCATAAAATTGAGTATAGTAGTGTAACACTATGGGGTTTTCATAGATGTTATGTTTTGGGGGAATTTGAATTTTGATTTTAGAACTAGGGAAATTCCTTAAATTAGAGATTGGATTTGGAATCAATGAATTTAAAAATATAAAACATCGATTTTTAGATGGGTAATGAGTTTTTGTTCGATATTTGGGAGCTTGGGTGGATGTTGGTGAATGAATATTGTGGGAAATATCTAAACGATCAATTGTTTCAACAAATCACACCATGAACCAAAGTGGTCATGCTATAAAGGAGGATTGGAAAACGGAGGCGCCCATTGTCTTGGGGAATTCACTAAATGAATTAGGTGGTCATTCTATGAATTTTTCACAATACATAGATTCACACTTTGAAACCCTAAGATCATGGAATGGAATGAACCTAGTTTTATATCATAATTCATGGAAAATATGAACTTTTTGGGTTGGGGATGATGATATTGAGGAGAGAGGAGCTTAAGAAAGTCCATATCTTTCCAAATATCCCCTCCCACATCCCTCCTTTAATCCCCTTAGACTTGTGGTGTTTCTAGATTTATTTTGACAATGAAACATAATGTTTTATAAATATTATTATTTCTTGGTCCATCTTTGATAGACCGATAATTTTATTCAATTTTAAGATAGGTTTCACAGGTAATTGTCATTAGAACATTGTAGAAATTATTCTGTGTGATTAAGCATTCATGTGTAGTGGTTGTACCAGATTCTGAAAGATTGATCTCTTGTCACACTTCATTATTACATTTGAAGTATGATTATCCCCTAATTTGTTTTCAATTTTTTACTAAATTGAATGAGATTAATGGTCCTATAACTTTTAGTGGTTATGTATTTTTCTCAGAAGGTTTTTGGGGTTATGCCATGGACCCTTCAGGTGTGGTTGTTCACGGTTCTGAGTAGTATCTATACAACGGTTTTTATTTTGGAATTTTGTTTCTGAAATATGACTATTAGGTTAAAATAAAAAAATTATTATAATTCTTTTTAATTAATATTTTACATCAAATATCATGTTCTAATGTCATGGATTGTGGTACAATATTTGATGAAGAATCAATGGACTTCGAAGAGGCTTAGTGGATCTTATCTTGGGTGGTAGCTCCTCAACAGAAGTAGGTGGCCCCTTTAATAGAAATATATATTCATGATTATTATTTTTTCATGGTATCTAGTATGAGAAGTATGGATAGTGTAACATGCTGATTTTTTACCAAATATGATTTCGAATAATTTAATTTCATTATAGCCTGTGTAATACATAATACCGAATTTTAACGAACTATGATATACTATTAATATTATTATTAAAACACAATCATTGAAACACAGTCGTCATAATTAGTGGTATTAATTTGAATAAAAATATTTTTAAAATAAATTATAATGTTTTTATAGATATTAAAGATATTTATAAATAAGTACATATTTTTTAAGTGATATCCAACGAAAATATCTGCTTGAAAAAAAATTAGTTATTAATTTTTGTAAACAAAAAATAAAAATATTTATTGAAATATATAGAAAAATTATTTAAAAATATGATTCCAATTTTTGAATAAAAAATTCTGAATTAAATTTGGTTTAAATTTTGAAAATTTTATGAAAATATTAATTATTCAGTGAATAGTCAAAAATAATATTTTTTACCAAAAACAACCTTTATCATATAAAGAATTATAAAAGATACATATTGATTAAAAATGTTATAAATATTTAATTAGTTCAATAAAATTATTATTAAACCAATTAAGGCTATTTGAATAAAATTCATATTGATTTTTTATATTAAAACACTCTTTACTTATGAAACATTTCCTTTGAAAACCCTTTTTTTTGCATATCCATGTTTGATTATAAATTAAATTTCATCCACTAATTTTAATAGAAATTATAAAAATGAAATACATATATGGAATCATAATTTTAATTATTATATAATATTTTCAACATAATATTTTTAAAAATAAGTAGTTACAATAATAAAAATTAATTGTCGAGATTAAGGTTAGAATGAGTTTATTGGGGATTAAACTAAAAATATAAGGGTTAAAATTGCGTAATAAATTATCTAATTAATAATTTGTTGAATTATTCGGACCTTATATCATATGAGGTTTTATAATTAAACATTTTCTACCCTTTTTTCTTATTTAAAATTTGGGTACACCTTTTTCCTTTTAAATATTCCGGGAGTGTCCTCTCCCCCCAATGCTAAATGGCCACACCCTATCTTCTCATCTTCACACATACGAAAACCTTTTTCTAAATAAATGAAAAATTAAATTCCTTAATTACATACCCAAATACTAGATACCTTTTTTTATTATTAAATCCTCTTATTAATTCTTTTGGTTCTAACCTAAGGAATCTTTCTGAAGAAGAGGTAATGTTCATAACTGAGCATTTTTATTTTATTTAATCTTCCACCTATTAAGAATAATATAAAAAAATATTGATATAATAATATAACTATCTCTAATATAATTATTTATTATTACATTATAGTAATAATATACATCTATATCCTCTTCCATCAAATGGGAAACTAAAGCATTGATCATTTGTTCATGGGACTACCGCCTCCCAAAATGTCGCAATTCATTTTCCATCACTGCCTATCATTGATGGTTATAATGATACATAATATATATATATATATATATATATGATATTTATGTAATAATTAAACCTCTATATTATTGCATCACATATAAATTCTTACATTCTATCCCGTGGGAATGCGAAACCATTGCTTGTGTGTACTAGAGACTACAACCTCACGAAGTGAAGCGATTTTTTTTTCAACTACACATTACAAGAATGTTAATATATGTTAATTTAATGAGTATATAGGATTTATATGAATTAATAATGAATTAGGAAATGTTTTAAATTATTTACCTTTCTTTCATTTTATCCCTCGAGCAAATGGAAATATCATTCATGCTTATGTACAACATACTATCTCTATGAAACATGTAATTAATTTTATATCTATAACTTTTATTGATTATTATAAATAAATATATAATAAATATATATGTTTATAATATCATGGATAAAATTTGTGAGATACTTTCACCCTGAAAAAGGTTATAGGGCCAAAAATATTAAACCAAAACATATATAAAATACAAAGTAATTTTTTCTTGATATGTGATTTTATCCTGGAATTTATAATAATTAGGTAACATAAGTTTTTAGGTAAATAATATATTTTATGATATATTAATATGGTTATATAATTTTTTTTATAGTAAATATATAGTTTTTATACAAGAGGACTGAACCTGTATGAAGGAAGTCGAGATTTGAGGTAAGGTACTTTCAAGTCACGATAATATTTGGGGGACACAAGCCTTATACACCACTTCTTTATTTTGTGTAGAGTATATACTTCCAATGAATGTATTTTATGATAATTATATTTAATTATATTTGGATATAAATATAAATAAAACATTTTTTATTATATGGGGATTACGATTCAAAATATACCAAATTGGTAACAACTTGTTGTTACCATTAATTATTTTATCGAGATTATTTATGAGTATAATTACAATGAAAAAATACCATGAGAAAAATATTTAGAAACAATTTTATTTTATTATTATAATTTTATTACATGAAAGTATATTTTTTCCTTTCATTTTACATTTTTTTTAATCAAGAGTCCAAAATAATGTTTTTAAGGAAAACCTACCTTATTTCCCTCTTCTGTCAAAAGTCATTTTTCTCTCATGTCCATGATTTCAAAAAATGTTTTTAAAAACGTTATTGGTAATATAATGAGATTTATTAAAGGCCTTTTTACCCATTTTTTACTTTATTGAATATGGTTTAAATGTTATAATGATATTTTTTATGAAGGAGTTAAATTTTGTATTTTTTCCATAAATGGGAATGGATTATTTGATCAAACATGTACAAAATGACCTATATTTTCTGGTATCATGAATAATGAATATATTAATCATCTTTTATAAATTCAAAATATTATTTTCAATTAAAAAATTCTCTAAATTTATTTTTAAGTTTAATTTTAAGAAATGATGATTTTCAAATTGAAAAGGTTATTTCCCTCAAGAAATGATCCAAATAATATTTTAAAAACATTTTCCTTCTATTATGAAATCTGTTGATGTTACATAATCTTTAATAAGGAAATGATCCAACTATACCATTGCTATTTTTTTATCAATATGGTTTTTTTATAATGAAAATATATTTATGAATTCTTGTCCTTTTACAAGCGTTATGTTATGATGAAATAATGAAATGTTTATTGAACAAATCTATTTTACATGTGTTATTCCATGAATAAATCATTATAAAACCAATTTTTTTCACAGGTTCAGATATGATGGATGTTTTATGGTTTTATGGAAAACAATTTTAGGGACTATGTCATTTGTGTGACCTAATATCTCACAAATGTATGGTGTAAATATTGATATATCATTAGATAAAAGAGCCTAGAATGGGGAGTGGACCCAATTCAGTATCCATTGTGATTATCTTTGGAGTGAACCTTGACTAATAATATGGTTTGGGGAGTGAACCCATTCCACTATTATAGCCTTGGAAATTATCCTTGAATACTATCTAAATAGTTTTCTATGCATATGTGTATGCCAAAAATCTATCATAGTGATATTATATCATGGATTAAGATATTTGACTACATTATGATTCATGTATTATGAAATACCATGATTTATTCCATGAATAATGTTTAAGATATATTGTATAAAGTGTGTCATTTTTAAATTTTATTCTCATTTTCACATTCATTTATGCACTTGTTATGTTTATTTCTTCCTTTTCTAGCCTTACTGAGAACTTAAGTTCACCATTTAATATATTTACATTCCACATGTTATGAAGAGAGGTATTTTTTTATGATATGTCTATAAATAGTGTTAGTTTTAAAGAACATAAATGGAGATAATGTAGTTTAATTTTAAAAGGGTTGTATATGTATCCATGTTTTTGAAGTAACTTCACCAAAATGATTTTAGCGTTCATTGTTATGTTATGAAATTAAGAAGTGATATTAATGAATGATAAGATCCTGTTTTTATAGTTGGTATCAATGTAATGTCTATCTATTAATTTGTAATATCATGGGAGAAAAATTTAGTAAGAACCATAATGATATATCTATTTTTAGTAAAATTTCATGGAATTTTGGTGATGGATAATGATAAATGTGTCCTTTAAATTAAATCCCAATTGGGATACTAAAAGTGGATACAAATCTAGAACAATTATACCAACAGATAATAAAACTAAAAAATTGTATTGAGCTAGAATCGATCAGCACATAGTGCATGAAAATGGTACTTGATACGCACGTGGTTTTAAACTCTAGATGGATACATTTTGGACATTCACAAACTATTTATGAACCATCATGAAGGATTTGAGTAGATGATGACCATGAATGAACTATGTTTAACCTAAGGTGTCATAGATTTATAGTAAGGTGTTATGATTTATTCATATTAAAAATGATATTCATAATTTATCACTCTAATAAAATATGACTAACGATCATGCTAATAATTATGATTTTAATAAGGGAATGGAGAGACAATGATGAATTTGGGGTGGGGACAAGTATTCTAAAATATTGGAGTATCCTTTTTTGATATTAATTATATAAATTCCCTTATATCATGATAATTTTAAAGGAATATTAATTCTTACCCCTAATGATTGGATGTTGAATTATCAGTGAAAACTCCTATTTCTAAAATGATCGCATCTCAAGTATAATATTCTTCCCCAATTGAAGATTGTGGGAATATGCTTCTTGTAAACCCCTCCATTCTCCCTATGTTAGAATTTAACATTATATTAGGTCTTGATTAGATTTCTCTATATAAATAATAGATTAATTTTTTATGAATGGGACCCTCGTTTGATATTCCAAACTAACCTATGACCATTTATCAATGCCAAAATAAATATGGAATTTAAAAAAACCACATCCATTGTATGGGTATTGATTCCCATCAAAAAGTGGAATCTATATTATTTAGTTTGGGATAAAATAAATATTGATAATATACTGATTGAGTTGTATTTAATTGATGTCCTTTCAAAGTATTTTCATAGTATTACACTCAAAAATGAGGTTTTGTTCTTAATAGAACTCATAACAAGTGGAACTCCGATTTCAATGACTACTTCGAGAATGAACCTGATTGAGTTGAAATAATTCAGAATAAACCCTTGGAGAACATTGATAAGGGATTCGTTTAACCAAGTGTGTCACCCTGGGGTGCACCTATTCTATTTTTTATGAGGAAATGTGGATTGATGTGAATCTCCTTTTATTACCATGAACTAAATAATATAAAAATCAATAACATGTATCTTCTACCCCCTGTGGATGACTTGTTTGATCAACTGAATGTAGATGAATACTTTTCCACGAATGAAATTATTTTTGGATATCTTCAATTGATGTTTATGGAGGAAGATATACCCAATACAGTATTCAATACAATGTATGGACACTGTGTAAATATAGTTATGCTATTTGGTCTTACTAATTCTTCTACTATAATTATGGATTTAATGAATAGATTTATTATAGAATATGATGATTATTTTGTGGTATTATTTATACAAGATATTTCCATAAAATAAAATAGAAATAAATATCATGAATATCACTTGAGAATTTTACTAATGACCCTTAGGAAGGAGAAACAGTAATAAATATTTACAATGTGTGAATTTTATCTTATAAAGTTTAATTCTTTGCTCATGTAATTTCAAGAGAGGGTATATTGGTTGATCCCTAAATAGTGGAGGCTATTTAATGATGGAATAGACCAAACACAACAATTGAGATATGGTTTTTTCTTATATTAGCTGGATATTATCAATCATTTGTATAGAAATTTTCATGATTATCTAATCTAGTCACTAATTTAACATGGAAGGAATCCAATATTCTCTGGATGAATAGATGTGAGAAAATATTCATGGAAATTAATAAAAAATTAGTTATTTCAATTTTCCATACATTAACCAATAGAGGAGTATGTTTTCTAATATGTAATGATTCCAATAAGATAGTATTAGGATGATTTCTCATATAGAGTGACATGGTAATAACTTATGCCTCATAAAAATTAAATTTTCATCAGAAAAATTACCCAACACATAATAGAGAGATAACTGGAGTAATTTTTTCATTAATTTTTTAGAGGAATTATCCTTATGGAAAACCTGGTGATATATATAATGATCATATATGTTATATATTCTTGTTGAAGGAGTTGAATATGTTATAGTTAAAATGGTTAGAGCTGATTAATGATAAAAAATAATCAATACATTAAAACCATGTTAAATAAAACAAGGTGGACGATGCTTTGAATACAAAGTATCATTAAATTATTATTTTTGACAAGGATAAGAAAGGATCCAATATTTATTTATTTTAACTGTATGTATCTTTAAATAAAATTTTGGTGAAATATTATCTTTCTCAAATAGGTTTTTGAGCATCCATCTATGTGAGGATAAAAGAGGTGTACATGGATGGTATGGAGCTACATAAGAAGGTGAAAAATGTTCCTTCGTCAAACCTTAATCAGGATGGAATGATAATGTTTTGGAATTATGTATGTGTTCCATCCATACCTGATGTGAATAATGATATAAGAAGCTCATTGTTATTAATTCGTAATTCATCCTCGACGTGCAAATATGCATACCGATTTGAAAGAGTATTTCTGGTTAAATTGAATGAAGAGAAATATTCTACAATTTTTAACATGGTGATCGGTATATCATCATGTAAATGTCGAGGGAAACAATATTAGGGTATTTTACCTCAATTACCCATACCAGAATGTAAATTGGAAAATATCACAATAGATTTTTTCATTGGAAATCCCAAAATAACTAAAGGGAATATTAATATATGTTTTGTAGTCTATAGATATAAATATTTACCATGATTCATTAAAATTAGAGAATATATGACTTTAGATCTTATTTCTAGACTATACATTAAGTAAGTGGAAAGATTTCATGGAGTACCAAATTAAATTTTTTCTGATTGGGATCTAAGGTTTACCTCAATGTTTATGTGAACTGGTTAATGTGGCCTAGATACTGAGCTATGTTTCAACACTGTGTATCATACTCACACATAAGTTATGTCTATGTGAATAATTCAAACCCTATAGGATTTTCTTAGACTATGTTCTCTAGATTTCAATTTTTTGGGATCAACACCTTCCTCTTCTTGAGTTTTCATAAAATAATATCTTTCACCAGAGTATTCATATGGGTCTTTATGAATCCTTGTGTGGAATGAATTGTTGAATCCCAATGTGTTGTGATAGGGTTTTAAAAACAAATAAGTATTAGTACTTGATCTAGATAATGAAATGGTATATAAGGTTAGATCCATTCAAAAACACACAAGGGATTCAATTATTCAGAAGAAACATTATGATGAAAACCACACGCATGATCTAGAATTTGAAATAGGTGAAAAAATGTTTCTATGAATCTATTAAAGTAATAATGTAATGAGATTTGGAAAAAGGAAAACTAATCCCTAGGAATATTTGTCCTTTTTAATTATTTATTAAATCATGACGGTAACTTATCACATAGAGCTTACATCAAACCTCTCTTCAGTTCATGATGTTTTCTGTGTGTCTCTCATGAGGAAGCACACACCATATCAATAACATGTTCTAAATTCCTAGTTCATACCAAAGGAGAACTATATTTATAATGAGGTATAATCAGTGGAGATTCTACATCATATAGATAAAGTATTATGAAACTATACCACTCACTTGGTTAATGTTTTGCGAAAAAACATCTAGTGTCGAAAAACAACATGAGAACATGAGGATATAATGACGTATACATATCCTCAGTTGTTAGTACCAAAGTGATATGATATCAGGGGATAAATTTGTTTTCATAAGGGGTATAATGTAACAGGACATGATTTTACAAAATATTTTTTTTCTACGATTTTTATTTTTGATAGTAGAAATGCACGCATCACCATATTTTAATGAACCATAATATATTATTCATATTTTTATTTTAACATGGTCCATTGAAGATAGATATTAAATTTGGTGATATTAATATGAATAAAAAAAATTTCAAATATTTTTTAAAAGTTTTAGATAAATAAAATTTATTTATAAATAAGTACTTAATTTTTAAGTAAGTTCTTTATATGCTTCGAAAATACCTTTTCCATAAAAATGTCTTTTGTTTTTTTTGTGGGAAAAAACTAATAAAATTTTGAATATTTTATAATTTTTTTGAGAAATATAAAATAAATATAATAATCAACATTTCAAAATTATCATAGGATTATTTTTTTAAAGAAAAATTAAAAAAATTAATTTTTCAGTGAGTAGTGAAAAATATTAATATTTCCTAATTACTATATTTTGGATTAAATTATTTACCACTTATAATATAGTTTAAAAATGATTAAACAGTTAAATTATTTCAATAATGTTATTATTAAACCAATTTAGGTTATCATAATCGAATTCTTATTGGATTTGGATATTAAAAAACATTGGTTATGAAATGTTTCTCTTTGGAAACCAATTTTTGATCACATATGAAATATTAAATTTAAATTAAAAATTGACACATCTGTAAATTTAATTTGGTGAAATGGATGAAATATTTTAAATTCAAATAATTTATATTATATAATATTTTCATCATAATGTTTTAGTCAAACCGAATATTAAAAATATTAAAAGTTTATTATGGTGGTTAATGTTAAAATGAGTTAACTAGGGGTTAACCTGAAAAGATATTGGCTAAAATGGCCTAATGACTAATGAAATTCATAACTGATTGAATTATTTCTAACTTATATCATATATGTT
The DNA here is from genome assembly GCA_963277665.1 of Viscum album. Taxonomy (NCBI): domain Eukaryota; kingdom Viridiplantae; phylum Streptophyta; class Magnoliopsida; order Santalales; family Viscaceae; genus Viscum; species Viscum album. Next base: position 860,723,370 of record OY728123.1, on the reverse strand, counting down.
TCAATAATTAACCATTTTATATCCTTTTATTATTTTTAAAACATGGGTATACATTTTTCTTTTGAAAAGTTTCAAGTGTGTGCTCTCCCCCACATATACGAGGACACCCTCTATCCTCTCCACTTAACACTTACAAATCACTATGTTTCATCCAATAAGTATAATTATTTATTCATTAATTCATTACCCACACACTAGAGTCCCATTTTTATTAATAAACCTATGCTATGGAGGCTTTGTGTGCTAACCTAGGATGGTTTCCTGAAGAAGAGGTAATGTTCTTAACTGGGAGTTTTTATTTTATTTCTTCTTCCAACTCCTTAAAATACTTTTAAACTACACTAATATAAAAACATCATGGTTCTACTATATACATAGATTTTATTTTGATTATAGAATATCCAACATTCCTATCCACTTCCATCAAATGGGAAACGATACCATCTATCATATGTATGAAAAACAACTACCACTACAAACAATAACCCTAATATAAGGGGTTATATTTATACTTATAGGGGGTTATGAACCCATATAAATAAGTTATCAATGTGTATCCACAACTATATGTAATTATCCCACCTTATGTTGTTAGCGGTGTTTTTTATAAACCATATGTAAGGTAAGGTTCAATTAGAGGATATTAAATTTGAGGGAGTTTAGACCTAATCTAATTTCACCATAAAATCTAGGGAGGTAGATAGACTAAATGGGGTTGTGAACCCCCTATAATTTATAACCCTATTTTGAGTTGGTTGAAAACCACCAATAATTGAGTAATAAGTACAAATAATATGGGAGGTTTTCAAAATGTCCCCTATTTGAAACAAAATTGTTGGGGGGTTTTAAACCCCTTTAATTTTTATCCCAATTTAGAAAAGGAAGAAAAATTCATCTAATTGTGTTATAAATAAAAATAATTTCATTGGTTTTGACAATCACCCCTAATATTTTATTTTATTTTTATATGTGAATTTTACACAACTTCTGTGTCGCATCCCCATCGAATTCTCTATTATTTATTCCCCATTTGAGACCCCTCCCATTCACCTCCCCATTCCATGTGTGTGACCCCCCATGTGTCCCTCTCATTATTTGTGTGGTCACCCTACATCATATTTTGTTTTTTACAAGAAGGCCCCCCTCCATCAACAACCTTTCCACATGCTCGCCCATTTCCAACACCCCCGTGAAAAATCTTGGCATGTGGGTTTTAAACAAGAATCTCGAGTATTTCTCCTACACCAATAACACCATGGAAGCATGAGTTAATTATAATAAATACACATGACTAAATATATATAATGTGAATCTTATTCAGTAAATATTATTTGAATAAATTTTTAAATACATATAAATATATAGCCTATATAAATTTATTTACATCAATATATACATGTTTATATTATATATTTTTTGTATTTATATTATAATACATTTTTATTTTATTTATTTTATATATTTTTATTTTATTAAGTTTATTCATTTACATAATCTATATTTCTTATCTATATAGTTACAAAAATTTGAGAAAATATATTTTTCTACATATATTTATAATCTTATTTATATTATGTATATAAACTGATATTTATATATTTAAAAGCATATTTATTTAAATATTTATTAACTTAAATACATATTTTTATATTATATTCACAATTAATTATATAATATATGTAATTATTAATTTAATATATTTATATGATGTCTTTCAATATATATTTATATAATGTATTCCAATATATATATTTCTTATTATCTACACTAATATATATTTATTTATATAAATTGTATAATACTATATATAATTAATATATAATTAATGTTATAGATAATATATAAATATGAAATACAATTTATACATATATTTATAATATATATAATTAGTAATAAATGAAATAAAATTTTATATTGTATATACTTAATATTATATGAAAACAAAATTTATAAAAAAAATTATATAATGTATTTAATATATAGATATATATTATGTACATTAATATATATGTATTTCAATAAATATAATTGTACAATACTATGTACATTAATATTTTTTAGAAATTATATTACATATAATATTAATTATATATAATATAAAATAATAGAAATATTATTTAAAAATATATTTTTTACTATTATAATATAAATTATAAAAACAACAATCTAGGTTTTTTATATGATATAATTTTTCAAAAAATTATATTTATGCATATATTTAAATAATATGTTTCTTTTTTTGGAATAATTAATATTATATGAAATAAAAATTATTAAATTAAATATATATTAATTTACATGATATTGTAGAATTATACTTATGAATACATATAAATATAATTAGATATAATCTTATAAATAACTTATATAATATGTTCATATAACTTATTTAAATATATTTATATATTGTTCTCTAATTATATATATATTTTGGATTTTTTTGTTTTAATGGTGGGGGTCCAAAACCCCCTCTAATATCATAAATTAGAGGATGTTTTGAAACCCTATAATTAAAATGCATTATATGGGGTTTTTAATGCCATCTATTTTTATGATATTATTTGTGGTTTTGAACCCTTATAAAATAAATGGGTATATATTGTATTTGGATGCAGTAGTATCTATTTTGGAAACGAAAAAATGACCGCATTGAAAAATTATAGATTTCCCACATAGTATAATAAAAAAAATAGTACCTAGATAACCCATTTTTTCCTTTCAATCACATTGATAATTTTATTTACCCATGATAGAAGCTGATTTCCAATTTTCACCAACCCACATATCCAATTTCATCCACATATACATGTATTTATTTAGGTACATGAATTATACAAGGATCATTCTCCTTACAAAAAACAAACTAATCCTCGATTATGAATGTCGAGATACAGTGATCATAAAGAAGGAGAAACAATAAGAAATTCTATCCTAAACTTCACTAGAGAAGTTTGAAGAAGTTGAATCCAAGGAATGTAGATATACCAGATTTGGTGGAAACAAACTACTTGAGTCATGATCAAGCTTGATAAATTTTGATTAAACCACTATCAATTTAGTTGAGGGTGGAATCAAATTTCATGAGGAACCCTGAATCCTATCCATCTTGGTTAACCAAGATCATGACTTTGGATTTGATTAAAGAATAGTTATGGTGGGTTACGAATTTTTGTTCAATGCTGCTGTTATTGGCTCTGACACCGCTCTGTCTGATGAACACCTATTGCCACCACCATTGAATCACTTCTTAGCTTGTTATTGATAGAAACTATGGTTGTTGATGTTTTTTATGATGAATCAAACCTTGAAAAATATTATAGAAGAATATTGTACCTAATTTTATCAAACTCTACACCATTAAATTATTTGTTGTTCGCGGTGTTCATCATTGATGCATAAACTAACAGAGCTCAATTTTTGGGAATCAAATCGTTGATTTTGATTGAATTTTAATGCAATGATAATGAGGGATCATGATCAGTGTTTTGTTGTATATTTTATAATTTTTAAAGTGATAATTTGAAAATTATGAGGACTAAATGATGCAATATGTTTTGTCTTTAAGATAAAATAATCTTGCATGTATGTTGTTTTTACTATTTCCTTCCCAATTATGGGAGTGGAAGAAGTTTGAAAGTTTATGGTGTCCATTGATGCTTCCTACACTGGAATAATTTCACCGTAAAGATGGAATGTGTGGTAATAACTGATTAAGCTGATAAAATTATGGAAATGATAAATGAATACATTAGGTTTATCAAGAAACTTAATGATTTGGAATCATGTGTAGAAATTATTTTATTTTAATGGTAAAGTTTCCTATAATGGGGTATTAAATGATATTAATGTTTAAATAAAATGATAAACTACAACCAAGACCATCAATATCTAAGAATATTCTAACAATCTATGAGATAGAATTTATATTTATAATCTTTTAAAGTATGATTAGAAAACAGGTGTAAATATGTGATAGAAAATGATATATACGATTCTCAAAGTAGAGAGATTGGAGTGGAAACTAGAGGATCATCTAGAGAGTTATTTCTCCTTTGAAAGGTGATGAATATCAAAGTCTTTATACACATCATGATAATGAGTTTCTATATTTATTACTATAAAATATTATAATTTTGAATATTTATTTGTTTCTAAGATTACATTTCATTCACTTTTTACTTTAATCATTATCCAGGTTAATTTACATTCTAATTTGATCGTATCTTGATTTATATATTTTCTATAACATGGTTTTTCTTTTTTATCCATCCTGAAATAGTCAGGACTCTGATCAGATATTTTCAATTGACAGGTTTGGGATATTATATCAGACTGATAATAAGATTTATATTTGTTCTCTCTATTTAGATTTATTATTATTTTTTGAGGATTAAGAGTACAATTGGTGATGACTATGTTGTTGAACTCAATTATTTTGGATTCCATCAACCATATTTTGCTAAAATACGAATAATAGCCCTGTTTATAATGGTTTTTCATAATATTTTGTTTCAAATAAAATACAAAAATTGATATTTTAATTCATTAATTACTATAGATTCAATTTATATAATTTCAATTTATATGGAAAGATTGATCAAAGATATTTACTAGGTTCAAACACTTTTCTCTTATCTATAAACCATATTCTACTTCTTTCCCAACGTTTCTACATGATGTTTCATTTCTACATTATTTTCTGTTTCACCTATTTTTATATTTTCATTTATTCTTATTTTAAATTAGATTAATTTCTTTGACATAAAATTATTTTCCCAAAAAAATTAAAATTTGTAAGTGAAAATTAATAAAAATCATGATAGAAGAACTCAATTTGGGAAGTCTCATTTTGAAACAATATAGGTTACTTCTACACTATAGTAGTCAAGATTAAAATTTAATAGAGGTAACATTATACCCAAATTTTATGAATTTAATTGGTGAAATTTCCTTGGGGGATTCCAAGTTGTTTTAAAAAAGAAGTATAAAAAATTCATAACCTGGTTTATAAAACAAAAAATATATTAAAATGGTATTAAAAATTCGGTTGTATTTATTATAAACAATTTCAAAATTTATAAACAAAAAAATAAAAAAAATATGATATCTAATGGTTGAAAAATATAAAAAAACCAATTAAAATAAATTTATTTGTTATAAAAAAAATGAATAAAAAATGAAATTCCAAAAAAAAATTATAATAACCTAAAACATTCCAAACATTGAAAAAATTAATAAACAAATAACATTGAAATATCTTGCTACTATATAGTATGATAATCATTAAAATATCTAAGGATACTGAGAAATTCCCCTCGTATTCAAACATAGATCAGTCGTGATAAATTATCTTCTGAAATTTCATGGGATGTCAGGTGAGGAACCCCACTAGCATTTTCCGGAGTTCCACATGGTATGCATCACTAAAAAACCTCAATGGGTAAACAAGGATTACAAAAATATACTATCCTTTCTCTTTAATTTAGATATATTGGATATGGATTGCTTTTACTACTCTCATTCCACCACTATAAGTAGATGGAAAAAACTAAAAATGAATTTCTTTAAAGAAATTGTACATGCTTCTTGAATGGACACACTAAGAAAAGTCATTTTTTATATTTGGAAGAATCAAAGGAAAATATTATATAAATATTGGGATTGATTTAAGAAATTATGCTCAAGTTGTCTATATCACCATATTTCTAACTTGATCCTTACCAAATATTTTTATATGGGATATGTTTTAATTAATAAAGGCATGATAGATGCTATGGTAGAAGGATCGCTAGTCGATAAGACCCTCATGGATTATAAGATTTTAATTTCAAAAATTTCCCATAATTCACAGTAATTTGGTACTAGGAGCTTGACCCATGTTAAAATAGCTTTGTAAGTGTCTACTTTCAATTCTAAAAATAGGTGAATAGATAATTAGGTGAGTAATCTTACTAGAATGATGAGATAAATGCCAAATAACTATGTCCCTTTACAATTTAAACTAGAAACATTTTTTCCCATTTAGATGCATGCATGAAATTTTTATAATACTAGTCATTTGAATGATCTGTGTCCTCGGTTAAAAGAGAAATAGTAAAATTATAATGGGATATATTTTAGTAAACCATTACCGAACAAACTAAATTCCCAATTTCCTAAACTATAAATTTCAATCATGGAATTTTTAGGGAGACAATAATTTCATCCAATTATAGACTAACAAACTCAAAAAGAATGTTTATTAATAATTATAAACTAAGAATCAATTTATATATCCTTAATTTGATCATAAGCCAAGGTATAATAAAAATAAATATGAAAACCAAGATAGTGGGAATTTTTAATGAAACATAGAATCAAGATTACCTAAGAGAATAAGGTAATTAAAGAAATGAACCACATCTTAAAGTAATAGAAAAAAAACAAGATATTTCTAAATAATGATAAGTGTTGTAACAAAACATTGTAACTCAAATGGGTGATATTGAAATGGATATAATAGGTCTTAAAAGTCAATAAAGCGGTAATTTTCTTTCATAGGCTAAATTGTACCTGAGATAAAGAGATGATGTAAATGATATGACTCTAAGAAGTGGAATTCAAATTCAAACCCCGTAAGCTTCACACAACAAACAATAACCATAAAAATTTATTTCTAATTATAAAACATCTTTAAAATAACCTGAATAAGTGACCAAAAAATGATTAAACTATTTTATAACCAACTTAATATTTATAAGAACATGTTTTCCTCTCACTATTAGAATAAGAAATGATAAATAAAATTGAAAAAATATATTATAAATAAATGATATGGATTTTAGAAACCTAATGTGATCTTAACAAGGGAACAAAAAATTTGAATATAGACAAAAAATATATAGTTATTTGTCACCTTATCCTTTAGTAATCCACAATCGAAAATAATGTTTAAATTGAGATGTACAAGGACGTGCCTAAAATTTTTATGAAAATATATTTCAATATCTCTTTGTTAAATTCAATAAAATAGATCCCCTAATATAAAAAATTTCTTAAGAATATGAGTACTCAGAAAAGTATGTTCACAAGAAGTGAGAAAGTTAATTAGGGAAGAAACATTTCTTCTATGATTTAATATTCTCTCCCCATGAAATAAAAAATCAAAATATGTTTTTATACAATTTGTTATTGGAAATAATCAGTTTGATGATGAAATGTTAGATATAAGAGACTATGAATTTTATTCATTATTCAGTCATTTTATCTATATTGGTTCGAGAGCTCAAGAAATGATGTATTTTTTTGCATGTGGATAAAATGAGTTTAGCTAAGCTAGCTGGAGTCATTACAGTTGTGTTGGTAAGGGTTCAAGTTCTTTTTCTCCTGAGTAATTTTTTTATTTTCAAATTGAAGGTTTTTCAATTTAGTTCTCATAAACCCTTGATATTAGGAAATAAAATATTGAAAATGATAAAAAATAATTATATTTTTTAAAGGGACTCTTTTTTCGAATTTGGAGGTAATATGGTTAATTTTTTAATCATTGCGTTAATGAAACAACCTATAGGGGACGAGTCTACACAAAAAGTTAACATGACTGACTGGTTCCATGTAATTTTAGTTCATGATTTTATTTTAGAAAACCAACCTTTACATTCATTGGGAGATATAATTTCTTCTAAAATTTAATCTTCTATACTTAAAAAAAATTAAAATGTGTCACAAGGATAAAAAAACACCGAGTCTATTTTAGAAGAAATTGCATGATATATTTTGAATTTCTAAACATGAAATGAATAATTGTTTTTTAATGAAAGTGATATAAATGAATATTTATTTTAGTTTCTTGAAAAATGTTATACTATAGTAAATTCTAAATTTCTATGTGCAGTTATAACCTAAAATGGATGAATTTAATTAAAATTATTCTGAAAATGTTTGAATCGAGGATGATTCTTTTATTATATAAAATTTTTTATTTTAACTCTACATTTATGAACTAAAATTATTTTCAAAATTTCATATTAGTGTCATCTTATGTATGTGATCATAATCTGAAATTTTTTTGAGGAAGAAATATTGTTCCTAATTTAAAATGATTTCACTAATATTCTTGGATTTTGTAATTATATCAATGTTGTGTTTTATTTAGAGGTTTAAATTCAAGTAAAAAAACCCTTATAAACTATTTCATCTAAAGGGAATAACTCATTTACACATCAAATGAAGCCTTTTTAAGAAAATTTATAATTTTCCTACTTTTATGAAAAACATAAATTCCATATTATAACAGTAAATTTGTTTCTCATTGAGATTGAGAACAAAATAGTAGTTGTCTATATAAATAATACGTAGGTTTTATGAATGTCTTTATATGATTTTACAATTATATGTCCATCTGTGTGTATACGTAGGACTGTTCTAGAAGAAATTTTGATTTTTTTTAGAAAACTTAAATAGAGATTGAATCCCAACAATATAGAAGTTGTTATAAAGGAGGTTTCTACCTTATTGGATGCGGGTATAATTTACACCATTTTAGAAAATTGATGGGAAATTCATGTTCAAATAGTGCCTATAAAAGAAGGGTTCAATGTATTTAGGAATAAATATGGAGTGTTAGTGCCAACTAGGTTACATAATAAGTGGAGTGTATAAAATTTTTCTAATAGGATAAACATAGTATCTAAGATGGAATAATTTCCCTTTCCTTTACAAGATCAAATCCTTGAATGGTTAGATAATAAATATCAATATTTCTCCTTGGTTGTTTTTTATATACTTCCAGATTAATATACCTCCATAGTAGAAGGATAAAAAAACATTCACATGTCCTTTATGCACAATTTATTTTCATAACATTAGTTATGGTCTATGTGATTTCAATTCCACCTTCGAAAGATACATGATTTTCCTTTTTCTGAATTTATTTGTGTAATCTATAGACTTTTTTTAGATGATTTTACAGACTATGTTCGATATTTAAGGGTTTTATCTGTTGGATCAAAATGTATATGATGGTGAAAAACAACAAGAGGGGGTGAATTGAATGTTTAAAAACATTCTTTTTTAACCTAAAATGAAAATTAGTTTAACATGGTTAAACAAATTGTATTCATAAAGTCTCGTAATAATTTAAATTGTAATCAAACATGGCCCTTAAGTCTGATAATACAAAAATCATAATCAAATAGATTATCAAATGAAATTCCACATGTCAAAATGAGACTCTATCTTGATAGTGTATAGAATCATAATCAATAAGTAGTGGAAAAATATTAAGAGTTTAATCATAGTCACAATAGAACATGATTTATCTGAATATTTAAAAGAGTATCGTAATCACAAAAGTTATGATACGTCAGAGTATTATAAAAGTTAATGATTCAATCATAAAGCATATATAATCATAATCGGAGTAAACTAGTTATATCATAATCAAAATTTATTACAATTAAAATAATACATATAAAAATATGAAAATAAAAGTATTAATTTCTATAATATTTTCCCTCTATAGAAGAATTTTTATAAAACAATTAATATAGAATAATAAACTTATTTTATCCAAAGATATTGGTATCCAATAACAGAAGATAAAGGTACCTTTTTTATAATTACAAGAAATTATATCTTTACCTTTAAAGGGAAACCATCGATATGATAATCAATCTATCTTGTTATCCCCATGATCCATTGATATGGTGATCAACTTCTCTATCATTCTCTCCCTGAGAGCCCTTGATACGATGATTGGATTTTTTATCTTGCTATCCCCATGAGTCTTAAATAATATTTACACGATCGGTGGTTATGATAACAAAAATAACCAAAAACATTACAAGTACCAATAATCTATAGTTTAATCTTGTAAGCTTTAGAGCTATCATACACTGAGATTTTGGAAAACGAAAAATGATCATTACATTTCACCAAACTCATCAAATGGATGGTTATTTATCTGTACACATTGAATGGTCATCAATATCCTCTAATAGGAATATTTCTATGATTTTTTCATGATGACTTAAGAACCTAGAACTTAAACGATCATATTACAATAGAATTCCCAATGCCATTTTTATTTACACTATTTCTAGTGTAAAAAATATTTCTTACATTGCAAGTATTATTTTATTAGTATGATAGTAAACATAGTATATTTCAATAGAAAACCAAAGAAAAACTCATTATGATGAATTCATTGATACTGAGTACAATTTTAATGGAAATATTTATCATTTTTAAAATTAAGATTCTTTTAGTATGAAATCCAAAAGATAATATCATATATTAATTCTCTTAAATATGAGTATGATAATTATAATATCAGGTCAAAATATAATAATTATAATGAAAAATTATAATTCTTGACCCCTTTAAGTCGTTCTCTATGTAATATAAAAAGATTAATTTTTCGTATAAAAACATTTTAAAACATGTCTAAAAAGTTTGTAAGTAATGTAAAAGGTTGGTTTTGATTTCCAAAACAAATGTACGAAAAATTTCATATGATATAGTTTTGATTCAACAATATCCCCCTTTTGGTATCTATAAACCAGAAAACATAAATGAATATTAAATTTTTAATTGAATTTAGAAATAATATTTACTTAAATCCCCATGAGTTTATAAATCATATGAAAATAATGGTGAATACAACTAACCCCCATAGGATAAAAGCTTCCCCTAAGGATAATATTCTCTCCTGAAATGAAATTTCTCCCCTTTTTTATTTTGAAAATGGATTGGGGAATATATTTTGAGATTCCTGAAAAGGTGGTATCGAAATGAAATGAAAAGCAATATGATGAAATTTTTGTTCCATTATTTAGAGAAAAAGATGGAAAAGATACAACAATAGTTCAAAAATAAGTTATTCTTTCTTGACCATAATTTGTTTGAGGATGGTCCCCATCTTTTCCATCTCATTTTTTCTTCCAAATAATTTGAAATATTTTCATCTTGAGACTGAATGATTTCATTATTAAAAAGAATCCATTCTTCTAAAACACTATTCTCATCTTCCTAATCTTTTTAATATATCTAAGAAAATATCATTCAGATTCTTCAAATCAACAATTTCATATTTATAGAAATTAACTTTTAATAACTCATTCAGAAAATAAATTATGTTACATTCAATGTCAGAAACATCATTAGTCTATTTTTCTGTTGAAATTTTGAACTCATCAATTAATTGTGCTCTTTTGGCCATGTATTTAGTAAGAATAGTGAATGAACCATTGGTTTCATTCATAATCTTATCAAAAACATCAATATTATCATCATGAAGTTTTATATCGTTATCAACACCATGAGACCATTTGACCATATTATTGAAAATTTAAATATGAGCCTCATCTCTTTCATGAAATATTTTGAAACATGCCTCTAAAATTATCAACATATATGATAAGTCTTCTTCTGAGTTTTATTTTTCATGTTTATTTTATTTAATCAAATGGAAATTCTTTTAAAGTCTATGAATGCACATAATTTTCTTATATAATTTGTTCTGGATATGAAAAATATAGTTGAGTCCCTACGATATGATCATATTGGGTGATTTTGACTCTGATTTATTATTTCTAAGTGGTTCAGAATTACTATACTCAACTACTATTCATTTCACCATTTGAGATTCTTTATTGGAAAGATGTACAATTTTTTATTTTTTCTAGATTCCATAACAACTTTATCAGTATTTTATTTTACTATTTTTTCAACTATGTCACTTTAAGAAGATGGTAGAACCTCAAATTCCAAAAAGATTATCTCTTTTCCGAAAATTCTGATTTATCTCTCTGAAATTCTTCTATATGAATCCTTGAAGAGGTTTATTTTGAAGATCCTAGATAAATTTTATCGAAATGATATTTCATGGATGTATCTTATTTTAAATTTAAATCTTTATGATTGAAATTAACTATATATTTTTGTTGGAAAAATTCTACCCCCTTTTTCTTATCTTAAGGAAATAGAACAATCTTACTAATAATGGTAATTTCTTTAACAAAAATTCTAGTACTAGGATTTTTTTGACTGGTCTGGACAAGAGGTAAACAATGTTTGGATGGTTCATTTTCAAAATAATTGGTGAAAGTACCAAGAAATTGAGGTTCAGAAAATCAATTCATCATCCTCGTCCTCTTTTCTTACTCTTTAAGACTATCAGCACCATGAAATTTGAATTCAAGAGTTTTATATGGGTCAATTCTAAAATATGTATCTCCTGTATTATTTTCTTTATTTTTTCTTTATCTAATAATCAAACACATGATCACTAACTTTATTCTTCATATTTGTTCTTTTTGTAGAAGCACACTCGGCTCTTCTTTCTTTTCTCAATCATCAGCCTTGGCCTTTTGATGTCATTTCACAACCATGATCATCTTTGTTAGATGGTTCATCTATGAGAAAAAAATTGTTCGATTCATTATCACAAGGATAAATAATCCTTTTAATCATATCATCACTGATCAAAGGAATCATTTAATTCTTCAGGTTATATTTTATCATAATCTAGAGAGAATCTCTACACTTCTTCAAAAACATACTCAAGATCCTTTGATATATAATAATGATGAAATTTATGAAATTGTACTTGATATTGTTGATAGTGAGAAAGATGATTTTCCTTAGATTGTTTTTTCTCATGTTCACTAAAATGTCCAACATGAAAACATCTATGTCCTTAAGGGTTTACCTATCACCCTTTATTTGTATTAAAAATAATTATATCCACAAATATGCCATACTATTTTCCATAAATAAGTGACAAAAAATCATTTTTATTTCATAATATTGGAATAAAAAATCCTCAAATATTTTTATATTTAATGATACATGGATATCAGTATGTTTATGAGAGGGACAATAGGCCTCTCCTTCTGAAGGGACACCAAAAAAATCTAGTTTCTTCCAATATCAACATATTATAATTCATTCCATACATTCTTAAAAAAAATCCTTTCTCTCATTTTTCAAGAATAAATTAATTTGAGTTTAAAATTCTTGAATTTCATCATCAAGAACAAGATTTTGATTCCTATCATCTTTCTAAATAGACACAGATTCCCAACCATGGAATTTAATAATTCCTTTTAGGTAAGACTGATATTTATCTTATAATGTTTTCTTTATTAAAATTTTTGTAAACTATCAATCATTTGGAAATTCATTGGAGGATTTGAACTCTGTGATGATATGAAAGATTCTCACATGATGATTTTTCTTATTGGAGAAAATTGAACTTTGGACATTGAAGGGTTGCTGCACCTCAAGATAGAAAAACATAGAATATCAACGTCGGACACTAAGGTTGGGTCCCCTTTATATAGGCTATCGAGGCTATCGATTAAACTTATATGGATGACATTAAATGCCCTATAATCAAATGGTTGTAATTCATTTGAATAATATTTTTTTTAAAATAATTGAACTCCTGTTTATTTTTTTTAATGATTTATTTTCATTGTATTAATGAATTTGATAAATTTTTTGAAATGGTTTTGAACAAAATAATTAAAATAATAAAGATTAAAAAAGTAATTAAAAAAATTTGTGGAAAATATTATAAAACATAGAAGGTAATCAATTTTACCTTTTAGATTTTGTAGTTTTTTTTATTGTTATTATGTTGTACTTATTGTTTTTTTACAATATTTTTAGTATAAAGAATTTTTACAATCAAGAACTTATTAGTATGAAAAATTTATGTGTATGAAAAATATCAGAGTATGAAAAATTGATGAGTATGAAAATTTTTTGAGAATGAATAATTTTTGAGTTTGAAAATTGTCGAGTAGGAAATATTTTGAGTATGAATAATTTTGAGTACGAATGATTTTAAGAATGAAAATTTTTGAGTATGAATTATTTTGATTATGAAATATTTCTAAGTATAAAATTCATTTGAGGATGATATATTTATGTTTACAAAATATTTAATTATGAAATATTCTATGTAAGAAATATTTTGAGTATGAATGATTTGGATTTCGAAATATTTTGAGTATCAGAATTTGTAAAAACAAATTAAATACTAAAAACTTTTGAATAAAAAATGAAAAGAATCATATATAATTCCCCTTTGAAAATGTGTTTTTTTGTAAAGAGATGGTTAAATATATATATATATATATGTGAATGAATAATTTTCATTAATCAATCCAAGATTCTGTTTAATGTATTCAAATATATAAAAAGGCAACAATTTTATAAAAATATCAGCAAGTTATTCTTGCATTCTGATAAATTATAAAAAGATATATCCATTAATTGTATGATCCATATAGAAGTGATAACAAATATATGTGTGTTGTTCATCGGTGTGATATGTAGGGTTTTTACATAATGTAATTGTAATAGTTTTATCATGTAATATTTTTGTTTTAGTAACACTCGTTCCCTAATAATTGAGTGTGTGTTGCATATATTGAATTTTATCACAACGAATTCATGAAAAAACATATATAGATTCTGCAGTGGAATGTTCTACTGAGTGTCGTTTCATAAAAGACCAAGAAACTAATTAATCTTCTAATAAATGACATATTTTCGATGTCATTTTAGTATCCATTTTATAACCAACAATGATTTCTTCTGGAAAACATATTAATTCAAAATAATTTCTAGAATATCATAAAAGTCCTAAATCTATATTTCTCTTTAGATAATGAAAAAAATTATCTAATTTTAAATTGGGTTCCTTTGTAATATCATTATTCCTTTAATATAAATATAAAGAAAAAAAGAAGTCTAGTCAACTAGTAGTTATGTGTAGTAAACATCCTGTCATACCTCCAAAAATTCGTTGATCGACCGGTTTCCCAGTTTAGTCCAAATCATGTGTATTAGAGGTGTCGATGTGATTAATAATTATTTTAGTACATTCAAATCCAAAATTTTTTAAAATATCTTTTGTATAATTATTTTTATATATATAGGAACCTAATGGTTTTTACGAAAATAGAAAACAAGAAACAATATTAACTCACACATCCTACTCATCTAAAACTCATATTTCATAAGATTTAAAGAGGATTCTTTTAATTATTGTTGAGTTGATCAAAATATAATGTCACCCTCATTTATTGGAACAATCATAATGGTTTTTTACTTTATTTATAAAATGAGTTGGTTTCCCTTCACATAATAGTTTGGTAATTAAAATTCTATTAATCTATCATACCATGATCTAGGGTATTTTTTAAGTCTATATAATGATATGGTATGTTTATAAACATAACTAGGTGGTTCTGTATCTTAAAAACCAAGAGATTTTATAAAAACAACATATTGTACATTATTGTTAAGGAATGAACACTTCACATCTATTTTAAAATGTTTGAAATTAAATAATATTGCAATGGATTGTACAATATGAATAGATTCTAGTATATATACTGGATAATATGTTTGATCCTAGTTTATTTCCTCTTATTGATTATAAACTTTAGCAACAGGTCATTCTTTATATATAATGGTTATTCCATTTTCATAACATTTGTCCCTGAAACCCCATTTTACTCCAATTATGGATGTTTCTTTAGGTCTTTCAGCCAAGGTCCATACATTAATCCTCTTGAATTCTTTTAAATCATCTTAGATTACTTCAAACCAATCCTCATCACCTAATGCTTCATCATGAATTATAGGTTCAAATTGGGAATGAAATGTAAGATGTTCTACTTCATTTCTCAAGGAACATCTACTCCTGACTGGTTTATTCACAACACCAATGATACTATTACAAAGATGATTCTTAAGAAACAAATGACTTGGGTTTTGTAATAATTGTTCATAATAATAATGTAGAAAATATTCATGAGTAAATACATCAAAAACTATTTCAGGAGTATTTATCTTATTCGAATAACCTTATGAAAACGGTTTTAGAATCAATTTTTGAGAACACATCTGATGATGTTGGTTGGATTTGATTAAAAACAAAATGGCCAGTTTCATCAAATTCAACATGTACTATCTCCTAAATAGTGAAATCAATTTTATTAAAAAGACTATATACCATATAAGAGGTGGAATAACCTAAAATATACCGTTATCTGATTCTTTGAAAATTTTGGTAAGTTATATTTTCTATTCAAAATGAATACATGGCATCAAAATACTCTAAATTAAAAAAAATTATTTTAGACATGTCCATAACTCTTGTAGAGTTTTATTAATAAAAGGTCAAATTAGAAATTGATCTATAGTATAACATCCATTACAAGCTACTTCATCCCAAAAAATATTATCAATTGAGTATTCAATCTACATTTTTCTTGTTATTTCTTGAAGGATACAATTTCTTCTTTCAACAACAAAATTTTACTGATGAGTTCTTAGAGATGAAATGTTATGTTTAATGCCTTTTTACAACAAAAATATTCAAAATCAAAATTTCAAAATTCTCCACCATGATCTCTTTAAATATTTATCCGGGGAAGGTTTTTATCATTTCTAACTTTGGATGAAATTGTTTTGAAATAAAAAAAGGATTCAAATTTATTTTTTAGAAAGAATACCCATGTATATATTTTGAAATAACCAACTAAAAAAATACATTGTACGTGCCCCCAATACTCCTAGTTATTGTGGGATAGAATAAATTTATTTTCAATAAACTTATAGCATCATTAGTAGATACTTCACTTATATATTTTAATCATGAATTATGTTTCTTTCCATATTGGAAAGGCTAAAAAACCTTTCAAGAATCAAATCTACACTGCAATAAATACTTAAAAAGGTATTTCTTAGTAAATTTATATAATTTAATATTATTAAAATTTGGAAATATTATATTCCATAAACAAGATTGATGTTCCATTTCACTAATACAAATGAATTCTTTAGTCATAAGGTCTAAAAGGATTTGTGTGTATACATTCTAACGCCAATGGGAAGAAGGAATGAATTCAATCTTGTAAGTTTGTACTACACAATTATCATTTTTAAATTGATAATGTAACCTTCACCACATAATTATCATATTATTTTATCGATGTGGTTAAAAACATTAACAAATAAATAAGTTCAAATTAATGGTTTTCCATGAAGAACAATATTACAAATGATGATAATATATTTTTGAGAATTATCTCTGATGGTAACCATTCCACCTTTCATCTTGATAATATTTAAAATGAATTTTTTGTTATTAGTCATATTACAGGAACAAACATTATCCATGCACCATTTATTCTCATTGTTCGTACTTCAATTTTTTGTGAAAATAGAAATATTAGGTTTTTAGCACACAAACCTTCTTTGTTCTAGAAATGTTTTCAATCAAAATTTCAGGAATCAATATTCGTTTTGAAAAATAGTATTTGTGGAACCATAAGGACTTAATTTTATTATGGGAATAATTTTTATTCCTGTGAGAGCCACATTGGAATTTTTTATAAAATTGTTCACTTTTTTGGGAAAAATAATTGTAACTAAAAAGTGGGTTTTTATGAGTATATCAAATTGAAGAACTATTTCCATGAGGGTTAATTTTTTTACAAATTTTATCTAAATCTACCTTAAGTAATGTATTTTTTGATTAAAATTTTCCAATATAATATATTCAAAACATTATTTTGACAACTAAATTATTATCCTATTTAATAATAGTTTTATAATTGAGTTTTCGCAACTAGTATGTAAAATATTATTTTAAGAAATTGGTTTTTCTAAATCATTAGAAATAGTACCTATTTCAATAATATCCTTGTAAAGATCTTTATAATGGTATAATAATTATTTAATTAAATAATTTGTCCTTAAATTTTCATTATCAAGTAATCTATTAACATTAGTTATTCAAAATGTGAATCAACATTGTGTGAAAGAAGAGTATTTTCCTATACTGATGTAAATTCTTCATCTGAAGATTTAAAAATTATCTCATTAGGGTAATTGAAACTTAATGTCATATTAGTTAAGCATTCTATTTTTCATCCCTTCACCATGAGACATAATTTTTTATATGGTATTTCTGAAAAAGGTACTATGATCCTCTTTCCATAAATATTACTATCCAATGAATTTTTTGAAGAGTCTCCTCCACTAGCACTCCAAGAATAATTATATTGTGGAAATTATATACTTTTGCCTTATAATAATTTCTCTGATTCCAATTATAATTTCTTTCCATCTAATCAAACTTTTCTAGTTTTGGACAATTGGGTCTAATTTTTCTATCTCTCTTATATTCATAACAAGTAACTTATGAAAAAAAATTCATTCCTTTTTAATTTTCTTATAACAATTCTGAAAATCCTCCATACCAACTATCTTGTTAATCCTTTGAAAATTATTTTAAAACTAATTTTCATATTCCTCATAATCACTAGAATCATATTGAATACCAAATTTTATCATTCTATAAGACATGAAAACCTTTTTCGGTGTGGGATATTTGGTTGAAATTGTACTAGTATTGGAAGAAACATCACCATTATTTTTTTATTTTTATCATATATTTTTAATATACCCTCATATTACTAAATAATTACAAATAAATCATCAAGAGTATTATTTTTTAACTCCCTTACTCCATCTATAATTTTTCACTTTGATTACCATTCATTGGGAATGATAAAAATTATATTTCCTACAATAATTGCACCATATAATCGTTTCTCTCACAAAGATTGTTGAATTTTTACAATTTTAATAAACCATTGTTCATAGCTAAAATAGATTCTCGAGGTAAAAAATTTAAATTCATGATAGTCATATCTAAGCATTTTCATTCTGGTTTCAATGACTTTTGAAGTCCCAAAATTAGTAACTAATAATTTCATCTAATACTATTACCTTCTTCAAAAGAAAAAATCTAGATATATATGTTTCTATTCATAGAACATAATAAAGTATTATTTACCATTTAGGTCAACTAATACTAATTTTTTTGTGATTGGTAAAATTTCTGACTTCCTTGTTAAGAATTTTATAATCTCAAATAAGTATTACAAAAGTTTCAACTCCAATGATGATCAAAAACATCATTATTCTTTTCCTCTAATATTCATAATTAGCACCATCAAAAATTAGTTGTCTTTTCCGATTTATATTATCAATGGATCCAACATTTATTCCTTACATGCTTAAAATAATAGAAACATTCTTCTCCACAATACCAGTTACTGTTACAAGTTTTTATAAACAAAATGTTTATAACAAAATTTAATCATAATGACATAAGTATAGAACATAAAAAAGGATAGAAATTATTTGAGCAGTGGAAACATCTTATTATACAATGAGTTGGTATCAGTATTAGAGATACATGGCTCTGATACAAATTGTTGGATCAAAATGTAAATGAACATGAAAAACCACAAGAGAGGTTGAATTGTAAGGATAAAGACAATAGCTTTTAATCTTAAAATATACATTTATTAATGAGGTTATAAAATCATATTCACAACGTCTCTTATGTATTTAAATGGTAATCAGACATTGACCTTGGATCCGATAATAAAAATATCATAATCAAGTAGATTCTGATGTGTAAGTCAAAAAACCATAATGTGATTATATATTAAGAGCGCATATAATTGTAATCAATAATTAGTAGTAATGTATTCAGATTCTAATCATATTCATAGTTGAACATGATTTTTCAAAGTATTCACAAAATTATCATAATCACAATGGTTATGCTAAATTAGAGTTTTACAAAAGGTAATGATTAAATCTTAGATTGTAAATATTTTTAATCAGAGTAAAACAATTGTATCCTAATCAATGCTACTAAAATTAAAAATATACAAATAAAAATGTGAACATAAAATTATTACATTCTACTATATGAAGTGGATATCATATACTTGAAATATAACTAGTAATAAAAAATTCAATTATTTTATCCTAAACAGAAGGGTACCTAATAACCTAGGACAAAGGTCCCTTGTTTTATTCATACAAGAAAGTATGTCCTTCCCTTACTATGGAAAGCCCTCAAAATGATAATATTTGGGTCTCTCTATCCCAGTGATCCATCGATATGATTATTAAATTCTATTTCTTTCTATCCACGTGATCCCTCGATATGATGATTGGATTCCTTGACTCTATATCCCTGTGATCCCTCAATATGTTGATCAGGTTTTCTACCTCACTATAAATTATAGTCCTCGATCATATTCACATTATTTTTCATTATAATTATAAAAAACACTCCAAAAAGATACAAGTACAAAGAACAAGTAGTTCACTCTTGAAAGCATCATATCTCTCACACACTAAGATTCTTTCAAATGAAAAATTATCATCACTTTTCCCCAAACTCTTTGAATGGTCGGATATTTATAGGTATGCTTCGAATAGTCATCTTGATCCTCCAATGGTTTTCTTTATTTGAGTTTTTCATGATGTATTGGAAACATAGAACATCAATGGAAATATTAATACATATTCTCTGATTTCATTTTGATGTACGTCATTTGTAGTATAAAATATATTTCCTACATTGTAAATGATATTTTTAAAGTATGATATTAAACATATAATAGTTTTATAGGCAACAAAATAAAAATCCATTATGTTTAATTCTTAGAGTTTGAGTACGGTTTTAATCAAATTGTTTATCAGTCCAAATACTAAGATTATGCATGTACAAAATATAAAATAGATTATCTTATATTCGTTCTTATAAAGAATAGTATGATAATTATCATATCCAGTCTCTTTATGATGATTATGATTAAAATTTATATTCTCACAACACATTAAATATTATTCTAATGTAAAATGATTTAGTTTTATTATAAAAACATTATAAAATATATCAAATAAGTAAGTAAATACTGTAAAAGGATGTTATTCATTTCCAAAAAATTACAAGAAAGTTTATTAGAGAAACCATTGAATCAATAGTCTAATAATCTTAGTTATTATATTAGAGTGTATGTGGAGAAGAGATTTGTTTTGGACATTGAGCTTTCCATTTTATTGTTGAGAGTGAATGTTTTCTTGTTCATGATGTGTTTACAAATATAATTTGAGTATACAAGTCTAAAATTTGAAACTATTTCTTATCTACCATTTCCTAACACTTTGAAGGATAATAATTTCTTCATAGCCATGGTGGGTTTTATAGGTGATTTTTAAATTATTTCGATCAGATTGATTTTCCATTAATAATAATTATTAATAAAAATCCTTTTTCGTTGAATGGTAGTGTAAAGAATCCTTTAATAAACTCAAATAAATTCATTCCCCACTAATAGTTAGACCACCTAATTGTGAATTACGATTTAAGATTATTATTGCGGATACATAATTATCTTTAGGGTATAATCTTAGGAAGTGAGTAAAGAATAAGTTACATGTTTTTTCCTATACTTCTAGGACACCAGATGTTTCCCTATATAATTATTACCCAACCGATATAGACTTTATAGCTATTTTTTCAAATTTATAAGTTTGGGAGAAATATTTTTGGGTGTAACGTTATTATTATCACAAATAATTCTTAAATTAAACACCTTTTGAAAAATAATTAATCAAAATAAATGATGGTTAGATGGATTTTTGTGGTCCAGGAATTTGATATAGAGATCCAATATATTATATGAATCAAGAAAATTATGGTTTATCATTTAAGAATGATACCCCTGGAGTTGTGTTCGAGAAATTCATTTTTTGGATTAAATATATTGTTGTTAATTAAGGATAAATTGTATTCTATATCTTTTTATAACAGGCTATGGTTTGCAAATGTTTTGAATTACACAGATATTGATATTATTGATCATTTATTTTCCCAAAAACAACATTCAAAAATGATTTTTTAATCAATGAAATATGTTTTAGATGATACTTACTTGTAAAATATTGGCAGTGAGAAATTTGTTAGAATATTTATCCTTAATTATTATATTTCGTCGATGCTGAATATATTACATATTTTGATATGTGGAAGTTAAATTGGGGCATATATAACTTCTAGAAAAGTGATATATTTATGTTAATTTTGTACCACGAATTTTAAATATTCACATGAGTTTTTCAGGAATTGTAATTCTCCCCAGTTCCAATGAAACATTTATCTAAGGTATTAGATTTCATAAAAACCTTTTTTTGAGGCATTTGATGTTTTGGGAATGTATTTTATGTGCCATTTTTCTAATTCATTTGGATATTCCAAAATCATTGTTGAGGTAAACTATGTTTCAATGCGGATAAAATCTATTCCAACCATGCAGAATAATGATAGAGCGGTGTCCCATTTTCTCAATAGAAATATGTTTTATAGATTTTGGATTCCATGATTTATTCCCACTTATAGAGGTACTAATTTTTGTAATAAAAAGTTAGATGATTTTTTAAACAATATTGGGTTTGTCAAAATGTTTTTATACCCAATAATCCTCAAAAAATGGAATTTATTAAGTGTAAAATTGAGTAATATAATATATTTATTGAAAATTTGTTAACCAAAACATGAACGATTATATATTCATAGTTTATCACAATTTTTGGGAATATAGTGATACATATAAGACTCCAATTGAGATGTCCTATTATAGGATAGTTTTTGGAAGATATTTGCATTCTCACATGGAGTAAGAGTATAATGTATTATGTTGCTATCAAGGCCTAAAACATGAATTTATTTGATGTTAGAAAATAGAATAATAATTGTCTTCAAGTGTTGGAAAGAATAAGGAAAATTCCAATGAAAATGAATGAATTTTTAAGGAGATTTTTCTGTGTGTATTATATGTCAATATTGAATAAATAATTCCATATTGGAGATATATTGATATTGTAAAACCTATGTGTGGTGCTTTTACATGGCAATTTCCCTTAAAAATTGGATTGCCCTTATATTATGAATCACATTTTTTCAATTGGATTAAGGATTATTACAGATTCTATGATTGATGTTCTATTAATTATTAATGGATATCAGTATAAAATTATTATGAAGGTAATAATGAACTTCTGGGGGTAGTTCCATTTCTGGAGGCTAAATAAAACTAAAAAATGAAGGTTGTACTTTACCTTGGTTTATGTTTTTCTTAGAATAAGTGTTGGGGAAGGTAATAATGTTATTTAGTTCTAGGTTTTGGTTTTTATTTTTCAATGTTTCATTATAGAGGACAATGTGGGCTTGATGGGATGATCATTTACTATTTTTTACCATGAGTAATCAACATGGATAAGATAATTTATAGGAAGGATAATTTAAATTTATAACAACAAAATAATATGTAAGATGAAAAATACTGAATCATCCCTCTTACTTTCTAAACCATGATTAAATTTTACTTCACTTGAAATTTTAGGAATTTAATTTTAATCAGTTTCCACCTTTATGAGTTTAAATGAAATATACCGAAGGCGCAATTTCAATGTTAATAAGGGGTAGATATTATGTGAATAAAAATGAGATTAATTATTCGAATTTGTCGATGATATTAGATATAATTCTTCTCATTTTTCTGAACTTATAATCTACTTTATGTTGCTGCTACTTTGGTATTTAAATTTTTCATAAAAGTTAAAATGGACGTGTTTTACATGTTGGAATCTGTAATGAAACATACATTTTTACTTCTATTAAATTTGTTATTTTTATTTAATATTATCTTATATTTTGTGGGATATTATATCCTTATATTTTGATCAATTATAAAACAATCTATAACAAAAAATATGATACAGAACAATCTCTTGGACTGAAGAGTTGAAGTGATAATTAGTAGTGTACTTTTGGAATGGTAAGAGTTGATGTTGTTTGTGTTTTTATGGAAATATACATTAAACGTTATTATGACCCTTTAAAAAAATTAGTCTTCTAAATTTATAAATCAGTTTTTCAACTTTATATTTGAATTTACACGTTTCTCAACCTGGGGTTCAACTTTGACGACAATATTGAATTTTAGTGTGGGTAAATAGTCTTAATGTATCCTAAACTAAAACAAAAAGTTGTTCATATCAAAAACCCTAATATTTTAAAAAATGTATAACTTTTCATGTTTTAATAAATAATTTTCAATATTATTATTATTTTTTAATTTGAATGTTATATAACAACTTTATGTAGGTTGATTATCTATTACACTTTAGATTTTGTTGGGTATAAAAAAGTCCCTTTCCCTCTTGAAAAGTAGTTGAATTTGCTAAAAATATTTATTGATTATTTTAATATTATAATTTCACATTAATATTTTATTTATATTCATACTCATAAAATATTCATTCCAATTTAATATTAAATTAAAATCATAATCAATGTTCAACTAATTCTTTTATTCATAAGATAATGGATGAGTTATTTATACTTCCTTTAAAATTATTATTTTCTGTCATATAAAAAAGTGTCTAAATTATTTGATTTATAATTATGTGATTCATTTCTTTTTTAGGTAAAGAGAATTTTGGACTTTTAGTTAATGAAAATTTGAATTGGGTAGAATCTATTTTAAAATTTCAATGGTCAATCATCATTGTAAAATTAGAATAAAATTTATGACTTTAAATATATAATTTTTTTAATGTAAAATCATTCATTTATTCATAAAAATACATGGATGGAAATCATTTGGAACCCCAAATTTTTTGTGTTTATATAGTATTTCTACCATAAAGGTTATTTGATTCAACTTAATTTGGATCATTGTTTTCCAGGGGACAAGAAAAATGTTTATGTTGGGGATTTTGATATCGATTTGATTTCATATGACTTTGGCACATATCTTATTTAATTTGATTACGTTTTAATTATTTTCGCAATTTTATTAATAGGGAACATACAATTGAAATAAATTTTCTTTTAAATTAGTAGATATTATAATATTATGTTAATTTATTTTTTTAATATTTTTATTTTGAATTTTGACTCAACATAGTTTTATTATTTAATATTGATTATAATGTATATGGATACAATAGTATCTCTTCTTGAAATGAATAAAAATGACCATGTACCCAAATTCTAGATTTACTAGGTAACCAAATAACAAAAGTTGATCGATGTGAAAAAATTTCCATTCACCCACAAAACCAATTTTTCTT
This sequence comes from Viscum album, assembly GCA_963277665.1. Classification (NCBI taxonomy): domain Eukaryota; kingdom Viridiplantae; phylum Streptophyta; class Magnoliopsida; order Santalales; family Viscaceae; genus Viscum; species Viscum album. The sequence goes on along the minus strand of OY728123.1, from coordinate 860,698,353 downwards.
TCTTAGGATATATAGGGGATTGAATGATCCACTATCCCATATCACCAATTTCATCCATGTAGCCATTTATTCATCCGGGTACATTAATTTCACATATCGGATTCTCCCAATAATAATCATACTCTGCCTCTATTTTTGAACAATGAGATCCGGAAAGCTGGAAGTATGAGAAATAAGAATCCCAGCTGGATGAAACTCTACATATAATGATCAATGAAGCTGAATCCTTGGAATCTATATGAACCATATCAGGTGGAAACCAATTTCACGAGTCACATATGAACTTAAGAAAATATGATGAAGCTATCGTTAATTATGATGATAATCCCATCTGATTTCACAAGTAACCATGATAACTATCCAGGTGTGTCAACGAATCTCATGGTATAAGAGTTGACAACTGACCGATGGTGTCATGTTGAAGAAGGTATAATTTATTCCTCTATTTCTAGGCCTAACACCATCGAGTATAAAGAACACCTAGTGTTTCCACCACCTATTCACATCTGATCTCCTCATTGGTGGAACTCAAGGTCATCGATGTTTTTAAAAATAAATCATACAACGATATTTATTTTTGAAGAAACTTATATTTCATTCTCCTAAAATCACCACCATTTAATAAGACAAGGTTCATTTCATTTTTCATTTATGATGAAACCATATATGCTCAATTTTTCAAAATCAAATCATTAATTTTAATTGAATTTTTATGTAAGGATGATGTGGGATTGAAATATGTTTTTAGGGTTCTATGATTTTTTTGAGGTATTATATGAAATAATTAAGGCTTCAATGTTCCTAAATTATATGGTTACAAGATTAAATAATCATTCATAAAAGAGTTTTGAAATATTTCTAGCACAATTGAAGGAGTGAAAGTTGTTCTAAATGTATTTTTGTCCTACGAAGCTTCCTGCAATAAAAGAATCTCAATGTTGAGATAGAAGGTATGTTTACTGCTGATGAACATGATAGAATAAAGGGAAAATGGAATGAAGGATTAATGGTTGTCTAGAATTTTAGTGAGATAGAATCACTTATAGAAATTATTCTATTTTAAGGGTAAAGGCTGTTGTCACATGGTGTTCGGTGAAAAAAAACTTGGAAGTCAAGGGGAAAATACCATGTAGGAAAACATGAAGTGAGTAAATTCTAATAATTTGTGAGATATAATTTATTTTTAAATTATAAAAAAACTATAAATAACTATATAAAGAGACACAATGGATATAAAATTACACATACAGTTCCCAAAGTGCAGCAACGGGAGTGAAAACCATAGGAACATCTGGAGAGTTTCTGCTTCTTCATAAGAAAATGAATATTGAAGTTTTATACACATCTCAACCAAGATTATAAGGATTATTTATCGCTTAATTTGATAGTTTCAAATGGATAACTAATTTTGAGCTTCAATTTCAAGAATATTTTTCTATAATCTATCTAGATATTATTCTATATTGAAAATAAATTTTATATTGATGTGTATATTTTATATCATTTTTCTATCTTTTCATTCTGAGAAATTCATTACTCTGTTTGGAGAGTGTCAATTATTGAATGTGTATTATTATGTTGGACCAAGAAATATATTTATCAATGTTATTTCTATTGAAATTATAATTCTTTTATTGAGGATTAAGAGTACCATGATTTCGACTATTACCTTTCACTTGGTGATTTTGAAGGGAATCAATATAATGTTTCAGAAAAGAGAATGAAAGGAACGATTTTAATTTTTATTCTCATCATTTCATGTTAAATGAGATTCTCATGTCGAGATTTAAATTCATTCATTTAGAGAGTTCCAATTTAAATAATTTCAAGATTTAAAGAATGATTTATATAGTAGTTATTTTATATTTTTCACATCTCTATTGTTTTTCAAATTTTACTCATTTGACAATATATTGACACACTATTTCATTTCTACATCTTTTAATGTTGTACCTATTTCATTAATTTAATTTATTTGTTTTTAAATATTATATTAATTTCTTTTATAGTAAAAGGTAACCCTAAAAATAAGATAAACATTTTGTAGTAAAAAATAATAATAATCATGATAGAAGAACTCATATAGGGAACTATATTAGGGAGCAGATATAGATTACTATTATACTAATGTAGTTTGGAATAAAATTTAAATGAGGTAAATACACTAAATTAAATCTCTATCTTCAAGGTCTCCCTTGTCAAGGGGAAGAAACTCCATGATCTTGAGGAGAACTCTTACCAACAACCTTAGGTCTATTCTCCAAAAATTCAATGGTTCCAAATCTCTGACAGACACTACTAAAGGAAAATTTTCCAAAGAAACTCCCATGTAAACTCTTTCTACCAAGGATCTATTAGGATCTACCTTAGGAATTGAAATGGTACATCCACCATTCCTAGATAATCTACCAATATCATAATCATTATTATATCCACATTATGTCAAGCCAAGTGTTGCTGATCTTGGGGACATCTCCCCCCTTGGAATGTGTATTTTTTGGAATGAACATATCTCGTTATTCTCAAATGGGTTTTAGTTTCTTAGCCCACTGAAATTCTCCATTAATGATTTTCCCACACTCCACTAATAATCCTACCAGATATATATAATTTCATAAAGGATGAGATTCCTCATCCACTTCTTCCGACATCAGTATCAAATGAATAGCCTTCAGATAACATAATAATATCATTAGTACTCTCTGAGGTAGAATACTCAAATTATGCACTATTTTAAACAGTAGTTTCCTATTCCTAATCAATTTTTAACATGAATTCCATAGAAGGTAATGAATGAGGAGATTCATGGAGACTAAAGGTAACATTTGGACTCATGGCTGTGTCATGGTCACTTCAAGGCTCAACTAAAAAATGAATAGATTATTTTTTTCCTTCAACCTCACATTTCACATCAACTCCATCACTTCTCTCCACCACATCAACATTTGAATAGTAAACTACCACATCATATGGATTCAGTATATGATCAAACAAGTCTATTCGTATAGTGTTATACTCAACATGGATTAAATTATATATATCCTTTATTTTCCCAAAATCCATATCTTCAAAAAAGGGTTATAATTTTCATTCTTTATTTTAATATTTTTTTGACAAACAAAAAAACATCACATTTTGATATAACTTCTTCTCCCTCAAGGATAAGTCCTCTAGCATCCAATATTAAAGAAATTGTCTTAGTAAATACAAGGGAATTTGACCATAAATTAAGAATTCATAATTCTATCATGTGTACCATCAAATATCTGCACTAATTGATATTATCTCCTATATTCATAGGATATAGAAAAAATATATCTTGGTATGCCAAAATGTTAAAATCCCCAATACTAGTACATATCTTCTATTAGATAAATTATAAAATAAGTTTTTACTCCCCATATTGTTCAACTGATATATGTCCTCCCAAAGTAGAATCTCCATTTAGATCAAAAAGGACATAAAAAATAAATAAATTCATGATCAATGGGATAATAACACTAATATTCCTTATAAGCTTCTTCAGGAGAAAATAGAAAGCACCTAAACAATTGTTTAAAATAATACACTATATAAATTCCATTTACAATAGTCCTTATAGAATATTTCTTATCCTCAATGTGGAACATGGAAAATAGATAGATGTTAGGAACCAACCTAGGATAGAATGTTATGTCATTACCTAAAAACCACTCCACACATCCATAGTCTTGGATCACATTTCAAATGAGAAACTAGCTTTAGGTTAACAATGTAGAATCAAATTGTTTTTAATTAATAACAACTAATGATACAAAATTTGTATTTACTGTCTTGATATGGTGACTTGGTTATCCATTTTTTTTATGAGATCAATACACTTCAGAGAAACTTGTAGCACACTTCACTATAATGATTTTTTTTAACAATTTGGATCATTGAACGTAGAAGGTCATAGTGAAGGTTGTGTGAGAATGAAGGGAGTGGATTTTAAGAGTTGTACATGGAGGAGGATTCTTATTTAGAATCATAATTAGTGTTATTATACTTTAGGATAAAGAATATTTATAAATATGATGGGATATTAGTTTTAGTGAATTAACTAATTGAGAACATAAACAAGAAATAATAGTGGCTATAGATATTATAATGGTAGAAAATAAGTTATTGTGCCTAATATTAGTAGGCCATAGTTGAAATGAAATTGTATCAATGCATAGTAGCGACCTAATAGTATCTAACTTCCTAATAGTATCAAAGAATGGTAGAAACCTAACAGTAGAAACATACATTCTAATTGAACTCCATTGGAAAAATGTATAGAGAGAAATATTAGAGTAATAAAAATTAGTCATTCCACCATCATGTTTTATAAATATCATTATCTAAATATTCAATGGATTTGTAAGGATAAAAGATATTTTTTGTTCAATACCAATTAATTAAATAGTTATATAAATTTTTTTAAATCTGTCACTCAAAAATATATTTCTTATATCATTGTGATTTTTCCTAGATTGGGATATAATATTTTTAGAAATGTTTATATAACTTTTATTTTCCTGATGTATAAGTAAATCTCTAAAGTGATATCTATAGTCTAGTAATCTGTCTTTGATATCTATAATTTTTTTATAATAACTTATTATAGTTATGTACTCAGTATAAACAGTGTTCAATGTCATAGAATTCTAATTTTTACTACACCATGAAACAAGAGACTTTCCCTGAAATTGAAATATTACAATGACGAACTTTCTATCAATAATAAAAGCTCCAAAATTATTATCTAAATCACTATAAATGTCTAACTCAGGTACTCTATAATAGAACAGTCCAAAATTAGATAAACTTTTGAGGTATTGGAAGATTGTTTTGATAGAATTGAATTGATATTCTTTTGTTTTTCTTGAAAATGTACCCAAATACACATACTAAACCAAATATTAGGTCCAATAGATGTTAATTAAATTAATCTCACTAACATACCTCTATAATTAGTTTGGATAAGAAGTATTATTGTTTTAAAATGATCTATACTGTTGGTGGTTCTAATTTATGTCTCAAATCATTTTGACATATAAAACCCAAAACATTTAAATTGATCATTTGTGTATTTTATTTGATTTAAAATGACCACAAATTTGTTTTGAAAAATTTTAAAACTAAGAAAAAACTTTATTTCATCCATTAAAATCATTTCATGATATTTTTTAAACATTTTTGACAATTTAATAGGCAAAGAGTTTTATATATTCTAAAAATAATATAATCAACATATATTGGAACTACTAAAACACCCATGAAAATAAATTTGATAAATACAGTACTATCAATAACATATTTTGAAAAATTATTTTTACTAATAAAATTTTTGTGTAGAGACCCGACCCTTGATAGCCTGGAGGTTCTATCTTCTACTAATTATATTGAAATTATTATAAGTAATCAAGATCCTAAGGACCAAGAGTTTAGTAGAATTGGAAAACTAGATACATAAATGAGTATTGTGTTATAATATATTAAAATAATTTTTTCCTTCTTTCATAGTAAATAACGTCAAGGATAACGTTAATCTATGTAGTAAATCCCTGCATGTCTTTCATAGTAAAATTATTGGATTTCGGGGATGGAAACATTATAAGAGTAATCTCATGTTTTAAGTAAGGGAAAATATAGAAAAATCACTAGTAAATCAATGAGACAAATAATTATGAGGTGGTAAATAACTAAACACACATGCCATATAACAAAAAAAATGAGAAATAAGTACAAAAAAAATGGGAAAGGTAATAAATTAAAACACATTCCATTCAAATAACTAGATAAATAATCAATATGTAAAGGTAATAAAATGAAACACATTCCATTTAATTAATGACATGAAATGAAATGAATATGTAGATATGTTAACAAAAATTCTCTTGGATGAATAATAAATAAAACTAAATGGGAGAAATTATTTCTTAATGAATTTCATCTATAATGATCTAGAAAACCTATATCCTCAAGGCTTTTTATAAGATAGTTAAAAACCATGTATAAAACCAGTTTAATTTGGGAAACTATTTTTCTCCTGAGAATATGTTGATACATCGAGGAGATATATAAATTCAGAGCTCCAGTCATCGTTGTTACTCTAAAACATTCATTATACCAAATAATCAAAATGAATAACATAAATTATCAAATATATATATTGAATAAAGTATATGGAATTTTCAATATTTCAAAAAATAATTAAATAAATATCAAATTAGACACCTTATAAAAAATGGTATATGGTTTAGGAAATAGTATTTCCCATGATGAATAAAATGGATAATTAGGGTAAAATTAAATGTTCAATGGTCATAGGAAGTTGAATATTTAAAGCAAAATAAAAACTGATTCAAGGATGTAAATGTGAACATTATCCTTGTCTAAATCAATAATAAATCATCCAACAAAATAATAATGATGGTATTGAGACAATAATCCCATGTAGATTAAAAATAAAGGGGTGTTTTTGATAATGAATAGAACTACTAAAAAAATATTATTGATGAATTATTGAGAAAATATAATTTATTTTTCCAAAAACATTGAAAAAAATTTCCTTTTAAAATAACTTTTGAAAACATTTTGATTAAAAATAATCATATTAGAGATGCAACTTAATCTTCAATGAAATTATGATAGGTAAATCCGTACAAGTTGTATGAGGTATAAAGAACATTCCTTTTGTAAGGATAGAGGTTGGAAATATTCCTTGTTCTGAAAGAAACAAAAATAATTCATAAAAACATTGTTAAATAAAAAATTAAAACATTTCATTACCAAGTCTTTTTAAATAAATTTTTGAAAACATTTTATAAAAACATGTTTTTTAGAAGAAAACAGGTTCTCTAACTAAAGAGTGAAATAAAGTAAGGTTTTCATAAAAACATTTTTAAAACCCTTTGAGTACCAAAGAGTTGGAAAATGTTACAAATACATGAAAAAGGTCATGAATGAATATAGGGGAGAAAAATTAATTTTTTATTGAATAATAGTAATATACTTTCCTCAAATGGAAATACTATTAAATTATTAATATATTTACTGTTGAGGAAACTTATCGTTAAGAATTCCAAAGCATCCCATATCACTTTGAATCATTTTAAATCATAAAAGTCATGCTGGAATAATATTGAATTAAATCCTTAAATACCATTAAGATAATGGAATTCATGATATTATATTTAAAAATGGTTAGTTGAGACACCACACAAAATATTGATGTGGTGAACATGATATTTATCTCACTTATCTAAAACGCGAGACTAGAATCCCTTACCATGAGTTTCATTTTAGGTGAACGTACTTTAACATCCTATATAATAAATTTGTGTTAATTGTAAGCTTTCTTTAGATCATTTATAATTTATATAAAAACATTATTTCCCTTTTAACTATGTTTTATAAAACTATATAAAAAATTATGTTTACATCACGTGTTTTGACCAAATTCGGTATATCTGTCAAATATAAATTTGGTAAGTCAACTATGGTCAAATTGTTCAATATATAACATCTATAGAATAATAAATACAAAATAAATATCATATTTATACATTAATTATACTTTTAAAACCATTCATTAAATTTTGTTAGGAAAAATGAATCAACATTATGATCATGGAGACAGTAGGTCATACGTATTCAGGTGTAACATTCTCATTTTTCAATGATCATTATGGAAAGGACGTAAGTAACAACATATCATTCCATAATTATCATTATATCATAAATAAAATATTATTTAATCATATATAATTAGATAATAAATTTTTGAGAAGAAAAATTAATCACATCATTTCGAGGAGGAATTAGTCCACATATCCACAGACGACGTTATCACTTATTTAGTGTGTAAAGGTGTAATGAAGAAAATAATATATATATATATATATATATTATTTCCATAAATTTAATTATGTCATGAATATAATATAGATATTTTTTATGTCAAATATTTTTTCTTAAAACCATCCTTTATATGGTTCATTTTAAGTGTGAATGAATCGTAACACTTTGAGGTGGCTGTAGTCCACACTTCCTCAAATAATGTTTTCATATGAACGTAAAATTGAATCAATTAATGTTATGTGTAATAAAACGGCCATAGAATTAAAAATACATAATAAATATAATATATATATTATATTAATAGAGTTTCCAACATAATGGCCACCTTGAAAGGTGGTGAAGTAAAAATGTTCCACCATCATTTTGTTTGGTAGTAGTTCACTGCACACAGAAACAACAATTTCGTTAGCCATTAGATGGAAGTGTGTGTAAGTGTAGGGTCAGATCCATTATATAAAATCATAATAGTATATTTAGGATATGATTTTTTTTACATAATAATTGAATAAAAATTGGTGAGAAGTTGGGGAATAGAAATAAAATTAAATGGATTAAGAGAAGATGTTACCTCTTAATTGGGTAACTACTTTTGGTTTGAACAAAAATGATTACATGGAAGTAATTATGAAATAATGGAGTATTAAAGGTTTAAAAGATTGATTTTTTGATTCATTATCCACATATCTTGGATTAACAAAATTTTTTTAGAGGTGTGAGGAATGAGGAGTGCTGGTGGACTTTTATAGGGAAGGAAAAGAACTCACTTGGAATTTGTGGAAACTAGTTAGTTGTACACATGTAATTACCTATGAAATTTATATAAAACAAAAAACCTCAATAATGGAAGTTTTATGGATGATATATGGACATCTAATTGTTTTAGGACATGTTTATAGGTCAATTAGGCCTTTAAATTAATGATTTAGTCCATTATTAAACTTAATTTTACCCTATTAATGGGAAATATTCTTAATTAATTTCACTAATATTTTTTGTAAAAAATAAAGTTAATAATATTATAAATTACAGATCAATATTATTACAAATATTTAATCAATTTTTCAATATTATAATCCCAAAAGTGAAAAAAAATTAATTTAAAATCCATCCCACATGCATGATGATAATACTGGTTTTGAAAGTAAAAATGGCTGGATGTTTGCTTTGTTTTTATAATGAATTTCAAAGATAAATTAATTAAAATGAAATAAATTTTATTAATTGATAAAAATATTATCTAATTAAACATTAAAAACAATTAAAAGTATACTTTGTCATTATAATTAAATTATATGAAAAATTAGTTTTGAATTAAAATTCAGTATTTTTAATTATTCATTGAAAATGAATTATAATATAAAATATCAAAAATTAACCTTAACATTATTCTTATGTTTCTATTTAAATAATAAAGTTTATTTTGACGTATTGAATCAATTAATGTTTAAAAATTTATATTTAAAATGGGTTCTCTATTAAAAGGTGGAAAACTGCCTTCATAAAAATATTCGTTTTTGTGTGGAATGTATGGTTTGATCTTATATTATTCCTATCAAACCTAATTGATCAATATAAAATATTATTTATTATATACCACATATATTTCATTAAATAAATTAAATAATTTTACATAATTATTTTTATTAAGACAAAACACCTTTCGAAGATAAAAATATTACTATTTTTTATTTCCAATTGGTTCTTATTTTCATTTGTCGTTAATTGGTAACCTGTTAATTCATTTTATATTTATATAAAAGATAAATATTCTTAAATTAACTAATAATATCCATGATATCTATCATGAAATCTATGTTATATAATATTACATTAAATCAGAATATATTAATAATACATTGCTATTTGATGAAACTCTGACTTGTGTGTAACACAAGCTATCTAGGAAGGTTGCTCTAACGTGTAACACAATTTATCAAGAAAGGTATTTCTTGCATGAGATGAAATATATAAAATATTTCTAATTCATTTATGATTGAAAATTTATTTTAATTTATTGAGATATTATATTACCTTACGTGCTTGTTGTCGTATGTCATGCACGCTATAGAATACCAGGTACTTTAGATTATTGGGGAATCACATTCTACCCACCTTATTTATATTTAATCCTCCCAACTTAAATTCAATCATGGTGATATGTTGTTTGATACTACCTATATTAGAAACCCAAAATTGTGATAAGTGTTTATAAGTCATCCGCTAAAAAAGAGAGAATAGAAAGTACAAGGGTCACAGGGACTACCATGTAACTAGGTATCTATGTAGTTGAAAATTAGTGGAAAATAGGGATAAAAACTTTTAAGAAAAGTGTAAATAATTATAGGGAGTGAATGATTTCATCAATCGTAATGAATTTAATGATTAATAAAAAATTTAGGGCCTCATATTCATAATTCTTCAATGATTTAATATATAATCGCTTCAAAAAAAATTAAGGTATTAGGAGAACATTATATTTCTATATAATTTTCTTAATTTTGGGTAATTCTTTTATTGGAATTGAATATATGGAAATATTCATACCAGATAGGTTACAATTTTATGGAAACAATTCTATATTTTTGTGTTCTTCGATCAAATTAAAATTCGGTCTTTTATTACCCAAAATTGATTTCCAATAATGAATTTTTGATACATAAAGCTGTAAAAGAAACTTTTAAAGGATATTAAGGCCAATAAAAAAGTTCTAAGTCTATCAATTTTACTCTAAATATTTTTTAAAACTAATACGGTAAATAGATTAATCTCTAATCCCCAAAATTGACACTACTTTTTCATCGTTAATATTTATTCGCCAATTTGTTTTACTATAAACAAAGAATAATTAACCACGACATTGTGTAGTTCAGTGGTTATCATGAAAACCTTATCATCCTCCGTTCATGGGTTCATGACCCGTGGTCTTACCCAATATTATTTGTTCTCACCCGACTACATGTTTTCCTTTTTAAAAACAAAATTAAAATGAATTAAAAAATAAATATCCTGGAAATCATTAAAATATGATTAACCACTAAATAGTCTTTTAACAAAGGTTTTCAATACATAATCAATACATAAATAATTCACCTGTTTTATTGTAACATAGTTCCTTCCTCGACCTAATATTTATCCACAATATCATTTGTAGGACTTCTAAATCATGAAACCTTATCTTCAATCTAAAATACATAAGGTTTAACATGCGTTATTAATTTTCATTATCAATTCAAAATATTCATAATGGTTTTTAAATAAAAAATGGATTATCAAAAGTGTATCCCCCAGGAGTGTCAAACCAAGTGCCCAGTAGGGTCCGTTTTCATAAATCCATTTACCCTGAGTCAGGAACGGAACACCATGTCATATTTATTACTCTGATATACTTGTGTACCGAAACCACATCCACATATATTATCCATAGGAGGATATATTCCAAGGAAGAACCGCATAATCATTACCTTACCAAATTCTAGGTTCTTCCTCTATACATGTCCTCAAAGTTTACTATATGGTTATGTTTTATAACCTCTATTTTATTAAATCTAATTATAAAGGTTTCTACTAAACATACTTTGATACTAACATTATCGACCTAACCCAAGATATCCCAAAGCTGGTATCCGCTAATAATTACACTTCCATGATTATAAGGAATCAAGTCCTAAGGAAATGGGAGTTTAGTAGCCTTGGTAAACCAGATACATAAATGCGTCTTTTATTACAAAATTGTACACTAATTACAACAGAATTTTTCTTCTTCTTTATAACTGTATCACATTAAGGATAACTCTTATATGAATAGTAAATTCATACATACCTTTTATATTATGCTTCTTGGATTCATAGGGAAGGAAAAAAAATATGGGATATCTAAAATTATATGTATGGTAAAAATATATCAGAATAAATAATTAATCAATGAGAATAATAATTATGATAGGGTCAATAAATGAAAACGCATTCCATATAATCAATAAACTGTTAAGGATGTTCAAAAAAAATATGAAAAGGTAATAAATGGAAAAAAATGTCATTAAAATAACTAGATAATAAAAAATAAGTATGAAAAGGTATAAAACTAAAACACATTCCATTTAATCGATGACCTAAAATGATATGTATCCCTAGAAATGTTGATACCAAATATGATGGATGAATAATAGAGAAAAATAAACGAGGGAAATGGTTTATTAATGGAAATAATGTATAAGGAAAATAAAAAAATATTCTGTTAAAACCATTAACAAGAAGATTTAAAACCATAGATAAAAACCCATTTAATTTTATTAACTTGTCTGTCTCATGAGAAATATTAATGCATTGTGGAGCTATATAATGGCTGGTCTCCATATTTAATTTTCGTTAGAAAACTATCCTCATATAGAAAAATAAAATTGAATAATATGCCTTATCAAATATCTATATTAAATATAGAATACAGAATTATCAATATTTTTAATAATAATGAAATAACTGTAAATGTAAAGATCACATGAAAAAAGGTATATAGTTTAGGAAATAGAAATATCCACGATGATAGAAATCGACAATGTATGGGCTAAACCAGTTATTGCAAGTCCAAATAATTATTTATATCGAGTAATCGATTCAATTAAAAAAAATTATGTATTATGAAATATCCATCTTGATTAAAAGATATGGATTTATAAAAAATTTCATTGTTAAACAAATAACATTTAATGTAGGAACCATATATAAAATGGTATGTTGTTTAGTCAATAGTAATATCTATGATAAATGAAAAGGATAATTTAAGGAAATTCATTTTCAATGATCATAGGAGATTGAATATTTCAAGGGGACAAAAAATTAATCAAAGAAGTGAATGTGAATAATATCCTTATCCAAATCAACTATAATCTATCCAGAAGAATAAAAATTATGGTATCGATACAACATATCCCCAGTGGAGTAAAATTTAATGGTTGTTGTTTTTGATGAATAATAATACTATAAATGTATATTTTAAAAGTTTTTTCAGAAAAATGTCCTCTTGTGTTGAAAAGACTATTGAAAAACCTTTTCATTGGAAATCATTTCTGAAAAATATTTCATTAAAAAATAACCTTTTATACATGCAAAGGAAGATTCAATGAAATGAATGTGGGAAAATACTTACAAGTTATAGGAGGAGAAAATAATATTCCTTTTATATGATTAAAGGTTTAATGATATGTATTGTTTGAAAAGAAAAAAATATTCATTTGAAAAAATTGGTAAAAGAAAAAGAGTGTAAAAAAGTTATCTACCAAGTCATTTTAAAAACATTTTTGAAATCAAATTAATAAAACATATTTTTAAAAGAAAACATTTTCTTCAAATAAAGAGGGAAACAATGCTTGATTTTCTTAAAAGAATTTGTAGAATAATTTGAATACAAAAAGGTAAAAAAATGGTAAGAATACTTGAAAAGGGTAATTAGTTAGTAGAGGATAAGAAAATTAAAGGGTTTATTTAATGATGGTAATATAATTTACTTGAAGGTAAATATCACTGAAATATCATTAAAGTTATTATTGAAGAAAATAATCAATAGACATTCCAAAGTATCCCATACCACATTGATAAATTTTAAATAATTATATTTTTAAAGTAATAATATTAAATGAAAACATTAAACAACCTGAATATAATGGAATTCATGATATAATATATAAAAATGAGTATTAGAGACAACACACAAATTATGGATGTGGTGAACATGACGTTTATCTCACGCATGTAAAAATAGATATGAGAATCCCTTGCCTTGAGTTTCCTTTCAGGTGAACATTCTTTAATATCATTTAATATAAACTTATGTTAATTTTATAATTTCTTCATAACCATTTTCATGTTTATCATTACTTTTATTTCACTTTTTACTATGTTTTATAAAACTACATAAACAATTATGTTTATGTCAGATGTTTTAACCAAATTAGGATTATGTGTAAAAATAACTTTGGTAGGTCAACTATGATCAAAGGGTTCATTATATAACATCATAAAAATAATAAAAATTATATAATGATAATATTTATACATATTAATAATTTTAATAGAAATCATTTTACATGATTTTGAAAAAAGAATCAATATTACGATCATAGAGATGGTAGGTCGTACCAATATATGAGTAATGTTCTCATTTTTTGATCGTTATGGAAAGAAGGTAAGTTAGACCAGAAACATATATAATGATATTTATATCAGAAACACATTAATATTTAGTCTTATATACTTATATAAATAATTATTTTGTTAAAAAGGAATCAAATCATGTACAGGTGGTAGTAGTCCCCACGTCCATGAACGATGTTATCACTTTTTAAGTGTGTGAAAGGGTAATATAGAAAATGATATATATATATATAATATTTCCATAAGAGTAATTATTTCCTAATTATCATATATAGGTTGTTTATTTAACAAATATTTAATTAAAACCATCTTTTATACAATCCATGTTTAGTGTGAATGAATCACATCACTTCGAGGGGGCGATATCCACACATCCTCAAATGTTGTTATCATATTAATGTAAAATAAAAATTATTAATCGTATAAGTAATAAAAGGATAAATAAGTATAATGAAATAATAAATATACTATATATCATATATCAACATATTTTCCATTATAATATCTACCATTATAGGTGGTGAAGGAAAAATTAATATTCATCGTTTCTTGAGGCATTAGTTCACCGTACACAGAAACAATATGTTTGTCACCAATTTTATAGAATTTTTTGTATTTCTAGGTCAAAAAAATTAAAATACATATATCCTAGTGTATTTAGGATACTTTTTTTGTTACATATTAATGCAATAATATTTTATTATAGGTTGTATAATTGAAATAAAATTAAAAAACCTGGGAGAAAATGTTACCTCTTAATCGGGTAACTACTTTTGGTTTGTACTGAAATGATTACATGGAGGGATTTATTCTCAAAGGTTGGATTCAAGGTTGAGAGGAAGGTTTTTTGGAAGCTATATAGGAATATATGGTCATATCCTTAGTTTTTTGAGAGGCATGAGTAGTGGGGAAAAGTAGAGACCTTTTATAGGGAAGGAAAATGACTCACCTGGAATTTTTGGAAACAAGTTTGGTGTACACAAGTTATTAAATAAAAAAGTCATCAAAAACAAAACTCAATAAGGGAATGTTTATGTCATGAATATATCCAAAAAATGTTTTTTTGTGAAATTGGATATGTTAAATGGGCCCTTAAATTAATGTTTAGTCCTTCATAAAGCTTAGTTTTACCTTAATAATTGTAATTAATTTTAATCATGTTCACTAATATTTTTGGTCAAAAACAATGTTGATATTATAATACATTTTAAATTATGTTGATTTTAAATATGGAATAAATTTTTCTAAACTATAATCACAAAATTGGTAGAAATTAATTTAAAATTCATCTAGCCGACGAGACGACAATACTGGTGTTTAATGCAAAAACATCTGAAAACTTGGTATGTTTTTATAATCAATTTCAAAGTGAAGTCGATTCAAATGACATAAATTTTACTCATTGATAAAAATAATATTTAATTAAACTATAAAAAAACTTAAAAGTATAATTTATCCTTATAAATAAATTATTTGAAAATGAGTTTTAAACTAAAATTCAGTATTTTTAATTATTCATTAAAAATGAATTATTTCAGAAAAATATAAAAAATTCACCCTAAAATAAATATTATGTTTCACATTAAAATATTATGTTTATTTTGAAAAATTTAATATATTAATGTTTGAAAATTCTGTTATAAAATGGGTTCCTCGTTAAAAAGTGATAAAATCTCATTTTTTTATAAAAATCGGATTTTATTTGTAATGTATAGTATTATCTTATCTTATGTATATAAAACCTATTGGATGAATATAAAAAACAGTTATTGAATATATAACATATACATTTCTTTAAAATTATTAAATTATTTAAATTATTTAATTTGGTTAATTCAAAACTCTATTAGAAGAATGAAACAAATAATATCTCTTTTTATATCAAATTGGTTATAATTTTCATTTCCTATTAAATGGAAACCCATTAATTCAATTTTTATTTATATAAAAAATATTTTTTTACAAGTTAGATAATACTATTCAAAATATCTAACATAACATCTAGTTTATATCATGTTATATTAAATAATAATATTTTAAAAAATCATTGTTATTTAGTGAAACTCGGTATGGTGTGTAACACAGGTTATCGAGGATGGTCACTTCTTGATGTAACAAAATATATCAAGGAAGTTCAATATTTATTGTATTACCTTACGCATTGGGTGTCGTCTTTCATACATACTATCGATTACCAAGATCCTACTTTATATTTTCAGGGCGTCACATGTCGATCCAACCATAACATGATCAACGAGCTAGTTTTAAACTAGAAAATGTTTTTTTAGTTTGAAAACATGATCAGAATATTGAGGATTATGAAATATAAGAGTTCTCTCAAAAAACGTCCTCAATAAAATAAATATATATAAATTCACTCTTGACATCAATTTTAAATATTTTTAAATTATTATTTAATGTATATGAATGTATTAATCTAATGGCCTCCAGTCTAGATACCGCTAAAATTATTTTTTGATAGTTAGTAACATTCTTTGTTACTAATATTGTTATAAACATATCAATGTTGTTTCTATATGACCTCATGTTTCCAATAACAAGGAAGTCTTTAAGTGTATATTGTAATTCCTAGACATTGTTTCTGTCAAACTGATTGAGTTCTTATTGAAAATATATTATCCAAAATTCATTATTGATTTATTAATTGATGTATTATGTTCAATATGTGACAAAAAATATTTATGTTCTACTTGGTGTCTTAGTCCGGATTGGTTTTGAGTTTATTTATCTGGATATCCTATAATAGAATCCAATGGATGGTTTTTAAGGAATCTAGTATATCATGTAACTGAATAACATGGTTCTTATAATTATTATTCTACATCATGATAATTTTATGATCTCTACTAGGATATTTATCATATAAATCAACACAATGATCAAAATATTTTGAGTTGTTATTACTTTTCATATTTTACGTATCATCCTTGAGGATTTATAAAGCAGGCTTGAGTTTATGTGGATTTATCTCATCACATGTGACATGACAAAATTCTCCCAAAACATTATATTTCATGTTAATAAATCTATAAGATTTAATGGTGGGTGAATAATGAAAAACAATTCATTCACAGTTTTTAGTTTCAAAATCACATGAATTCTCCTACATATTTATAATTTAAACATTTCATCAAAAAACACTATATTATTTTAATTTTAGGTTTCTACCATACCATAAATCATATAGTTTCTTCTTCAAGGTGTGTCTAATAAGAACATGATTAATTACATAACAATAAATGATAAAATATTCATACGAAATGTTTAATGGTGGGTCATATTAAATGAGAATGATTTGGGTTATTATCTTGAAGGGTCCTATTTATCCTTTCAAAACCCCCATTTTATTTAGGTGTTCATGGTGTAAACAAATTATGAGAATATCCATATTTTGAGAAGAGAGATTTGAATTCATTATTCATAAACTCTCATATATGATCAATTATCTAGGTATTGATACTGATACCACTATGGTTTTTGAATGACTTTTCATGTTGTTCAAAATTGGACGGAGTTTAAATTTCATAAAATGAAAAACACCCAGGAATATTTAGAGTGGATATTGAAAATAACATAAGAATTTTGTTTTAACACAAAACATTAATACCTAGATAGACCAAATAAATTCATATGAACTAGTTAAAATGTTTGAGGGGTAGATAACTATTCATTTGGTTTGATTTATATTTTACGTCTCTTTCCCTTATAATTGGGATTACACACTTTTTATTAAGGGAATTATAACTTAGGTAGATTCATGAATAAACCATTCATATACAGATTTATAATGTATTATATATTTCATTTTCCTAGAACTTTTATCTTGACCATGATTATCTATGAAAATCACTTAAAAAAGAATCATTTTTTGAAAATAAGAAATCTAATTTAACATCATACACATTATCATCTCTTAAAGTAGTTAATTATGAAGAATTATTATAGTAAAAATCCTATAATAATTGTATTCAAATTGAAAATTAAAACCATCACAAAAAAATAGTGAGATAACAAGAATGTTATATTTTAAATAATCAACCAACAAAACAGTTGAAATAAGGAAATATTCAAAATTTTAAATTTTTTCATGTCGAATAATTTTCATTTTACATTGAAACCGAAATTGACAATTCCACCACCCAAGATTATAAGATTATTTAAAATTAAATAGTATTCAGTCATAATTTTGAAACATCCACTATCTAGATAATGTATATTTTTACTAGAACTCTTAAAAAAATTCATACAATCAATTAAATGAACATTGATTTTGATACCCAGATCTTTTTGGGTGTATAATGGTTAAAAATGATAATTTTATAATCTAGACTTTTTTAAAAAGATTAACTATAATAAATTAAAATAATTTCATAGAAAATACTTTCAGTGAAATTTTTTTGGAATTATTTCCTTAAACATTATTTTTCATGGAAACTAGACTTTTGTTTTTTGGAACTGGGAATGAAATAAGTTTTATACAGCTTCCGTAACATTCCATATCAATACCAAATTCTATATTTTTTTTGTATTTTGTTTTGTTCACCCAACAATTTATTCATGGTTTTACTATTATACACAAACTATTATATATTTTTTAATGTTATTTAATTACCTATTTCATGTCATTATTTTTATTTAATAGGTTGGTATTATTATCATTTTTTATAATGAGAGAAGACTTATGTAAAACACCTAAAACCTTAATCTTATTCATATTTTTGTATATATCGTTTAATTCAGTCATAGAATCTTCCAACATACCAAATTTATCTTATATATCATCAATATTCTTCTCAAAATGACTAGTTTTATTATAAAAAGATTTAAAGGTGACTTCAAAAGAATTATACATAAATCATAGATTTTATTTTTCATCAGTATCTTTTTAGGTGGAATATGGAAAACTATATCTTTCCACAGATTCAATCTATGTGGCCTTCATTTCTTTTTTGGAATTTTCTTTTTATTCTCTTATATTTTCTTATACTTGATCTTTGGATTGTAAAATTTTATTCCTTTCCTCTTACATTCATAACAAGTATCCTCATTAGAGGACTCATCCTTTATCCTATGATCTGTACGATTTTCACAATGGTAAAACATTCAATTATATATTGACTTTTGATATAATTTCTTATTTCTATATAACTTCTTAAATATTTTTCCTAGCTTAAAAATATCCTCATAATTTTAAGTATTAGTTTCAATTCCTCTTGTACAATATGACTTTTCAACTTCCACATCATTTGAATATGATGTTTTGATGGAATCAAATTTCATATTTGGTTCATCTTGTTTATTGTTTAATTTAAAATATACTTTTTACATCATCATATTTGTGATGAGATACTTTACTGATTGTTTTCTTATGTCACATGATTATTTAATAGAGGCTACAGTACCTCCCTAATGATTTGGTAGCCATCTCACAATCCTAATCACTTGATATTTGTTCATTATCATCTCTCTGTGTGTGACTAGAGTGTTTATGATCTCATTAAATCTATGATACATGTTATAGATAGATCATAATTTTTTATTTTTAGTGTATCATTCATGATTGTATATGTATCTAGTCTCATCACTATAACTTTATAAGTTCCTTTACGAGACATAGAAAGGGTATCTCCTATTTCATAGGAAGTATCATAGAAATATATCATATTATATTTATCATCTCTTAGATAAAAAAAGAAAAAATTAATTAAAATTCAGTTTTAATCATAAACATATATTTTTAGACTATACCATTATTTTCTAATAGTTTTGGGTTTTTGATATTTCGCTTCAATAGATCCCTAAATTTTAAACTCCATACTTATAAGGAGGATTTTCATTATTACATTACAATAACAAATATTTTGACCATTAGAGTAGGGAGGTATTTTTATTGCATAAATTTTAGTCTTAGAATTCATAATAATAGATTAATGAATAACATGAATATAAAGAGACCTTGTAGAAAACCTGACCCATGTAAAGGTAATCCAAAATATTGGAAAACATTCCTATAGTACTAATTATTTTTCCTAGTAGAAAACTCGTGACGGGAGGAATATAAGTTCTAATAAATTTTCTAATTAATGTTTTTTCAAATGAATTAAACATGTTTATAAAAATATACCAGTTAAATAGAATTGCATAAATATATAATGTAATATTTCATAAATGTTTCACACGTATTTGATCACATCCTAGCTAAAACAATTTCAAAATAAATTTAACTTTAGAAATGAATCTAATCGCACTTAACATTATACATATAACACTAATGAAATCTGACTAAGAGAGTATTATTTTACTAATAAGTTTTTCAAAACCTAATGTTTTGTTTATAAAATAATAGTAAACTTACTAATGAAGCACATTGTGGAATAAGAATAGGTGGTTCGGTCTCAAACTAACACCTAGTCTTCTTCACTTTGCAATAACCCGTGTCTAATAAATTTATACTTGATCTAAAATATGGACCTATTTTGTAAAGACCTGTAAATTTCAAGGAAATATTTTTTTCTTAATTTTCTTTGGAATTTTACAAGAGCGCAGTTTCTGACGGCACCTGATTCCGAGGCCCGGTGTGCCCGGAATAATTTTCCAAAGTTTGGCTCGGGTACGTTCAGTGAACGGACGAGTGGGTTTTTCTAACTTTTGAACCGGTGCTCGGAATCTAATTCTGAGGGCACCGATGGAATCACAGCACCAGTACTTGCTTAGAAACGCCTCTTCCGGAGTTGCGTTTTCTCGAGTGTGGTTTTTAATTTTCGGGCTTAAAGTTACGAAATAAAATAACTGTACGACAAACTTTATTTTATTTCACTTAAGCCACTTGGAAGCCACTTTAAGCCACTTAAAGCGGCTTAAGCCGAGTTGATGCGGATAGGGTGCTATCCAAAATTATCCTACCCTCGTGGTAGGATATTTGTGAGGTGGGACCCGCACGAGCCCCACCGTTTCTTTTCCGCTAAGTAACGCACCCGCGAAAACCCGTCATTAAGAAAGTCAACTGACGCGTTTTCTTAATTTCTTAACGCACCAATTAATTGGGCGGTTTTCTTCATTGAATTAATTGGGCGGTTTTCTTCGTTGAATTAAATGGGCGGTTTAATCGTTGAAATAAATTCTATGAATTAATTTCATTCATTTCTTAACCTGTTTGAAATCCGTTGGTGTAATAATAAAATAAGACCAACACACAAATTCTGGAAAAATGCTCGTTGAGAGGTTTTGAAAAGTTTTGTGCCTTCATCCTCCTTTGCAAAGAACGCGAAGAACGCGAAGAACACCGTCACCCTAAGAATTTGACGACGTTTCATCCGAGACGTTCTTCCCCGCCCCGATCTCCGATCACCAACCGCTTGAGGTAAGAGATCTCGGGTTTCTTTTTAAACTTCTTTGTGGTTTATAACAACACACGGATTTAATTATTTATAATTAAATCTGTTGTTTCTTGGTCCTCGGTGTTTGTCGACGCAGTGCCAGATACAGCGACGATCCCCTCCTTCCGCGACGAATCCCTCCTTCCGCGACGATCAAATCCTTGAAGAACCCGTGTGCGACGACTTGACGAGGTAGGAATTTTATTTTGGAAATACCTTTTTACACCCCTGTGTTTGTTTCTTTTAAAACAAGAACTTGGATCAAGTGAAATTTTAAATTATTAAAATTGTTTTGATACGTTTGTCATGTGTTGTTTTATCCTTCCGATTGATACCGTCAAACGCGGAGGGTGCGGGCCAAACGAACATGGCCCGAAAACCCTCCGCAGTTCTTCGTTGTTGTGCGGATTTGGCGGGCGACGACAAAACGTGACGCAAGGGCGATTTGATGTTTCCGCAGTGAAGAACGGAACCCGGGAGGTGCACCGGCGCAGACAAGAAGTAAAAGGGACCACCGGAGCAACTCCGGTGGCCCACGGCCGTGCGGGTCCGGCACACACACACGGGACGCGGCAACATGCCGCGTCCGCTGAAGTCCAGCGCGACCCCTCGAGGGCCACAACATCCTCATCTCGCAAGGGCGGCGCCCCGCGGCTGCCGCGCTGCTCGGTCGCTCGGCCGAGCCGAGCCGGACCGGCTGGCCGAGTCGGGCCGTGCCCTGGCCTGGCCGGACCGGGTCCAGCCGGGTTGGACCGGTTCGGGTCGACCCAGTTCGGGTCGACCCAGGGGGGGTTCGGCCCGGGCCCAAACCCCCCGTCTTCGGACCGTTTCAGTCTTTTGCCCGTAACTTGAGCAATGGGCCTCCGAACGATGCACCGTCAGCGGCAAAGAGATCCTTGTATCGAGGTGGCCGTTTCGGTGTATCGCAATCAAGGTTTCGGAATAATTTGTGTTCGGCCGGGTTGGTTCGTACACGAAACCAACCGGGCCCTCGGAGCGGAAACTCTCATATCTTGAGCTACGGACGTCCGATTAACGTGTCGTCGACTTTGTTGAATTCCTCTAACTGAGACGGATCTTTTGGATTACCCCGCGTGAGGTTTGGACGTAGGTGGAGTATGGTCCGGTTAGTTTTTCCTTAAAAACCAACCGGGCCCCTGGAACGAAAAGGCCAATAACTCTCAGACCGGGCGTCCGATTGACGCGCCATCTGCGACGATGACTTCCTGTTGATGAGATGGAACTTTTGGATACATCAACTCTGTACTATGTGTCAGTTGATGTATCAGCCTCTCGGCTCGTGGAGCGGACCCTCCCGAATGAGCTTACTGTGTGCGGGAACCCTAGAGCTGGTTGCGACTGCTACTACGACGACGACTGTGCAGAGATCCTCAGTGGACTGCGACGACGACTGTGCAGAGATCCTCAGTGGATTGCGACGACTACATCACTCAGCGATCCCTTGTGGGTCAGTGCTATAGGTCATGTGTGTGCCCGATCCTGTGTGGGTCTGATCCTGTGTGGGTCAGCGCTCAGCGGTTCTGTGTGAGCCAGTGCCTACAGGTCCTGTGTGGGCCCGATCCTGTGTGGGTCTTTTCGGGGGTTAGTACCTATCGATCCGTCGTGGGTCCAACGACTTAGATGGATCAGTGATCTTCTATATCGTCATTTGAAGAAGTATACATGTGTGAGCTGAATCTTGTGTTACTCTCCTTTTTGGATTGTGTTGAACTATCCTGTGTGGATTTACGGTTTACTCTCCTTTGTGGATTGTGTTGAGCTATCCTGTGTGGGTATACGTTTTCTTTCATGGGTGGACTGGGTTGTGCTTGGGCTCAGATGTTGGAGCCGAACAAGGATTGTTGACATAGTTATATGTATGGGGATATACCTAAGCAGTGTCGGTTGTTACTTCATGATTGTATCTTTCCATTGTGGTTTATCCTTTGTGGATTTCGGGAGACCCTCGGGGGTCTCGGGGTCCCTATTGAGTAGCTTATACTCACCCATGCACGGGCTATGCCCGCACTACGTTGTGTTGGTTGCAGACGACGGACAGCGCTGATTATGGTGGAGGCTTGCGGAGCAGGATAGTACCTGGAGGTGGACCACTGGGCAGGACGTACTCGGAGCGGTCAGGTGGACCCGAGGAGCAGTGGAGGCTTTCTGTACCCACCCTTCTGGTGGGACTTCCAGAGGATGGCTCGACGCTGCAGCTTTTCTTTTCAGTTGCTGTTTTTCCCTTTCATTTGTACTTTACAGTTGGGCTTGTATTTCCGGCCCCTTTTACATTCAGCACAGCTTGTTACAGTTTTTACTTAGTGTTTACTTTTCCTCTTTCTTACTCTGTGGTGCTTGTTTACTTTTCAAAGGCAATGCCTTCCATTTTTCCGGGATTTACGCCTTGGTGCTAGTCGCCAGCCCCTAGCCTATGGAAGGCGGGCTTGGGGTAGTCATGGCACGGGCCCCGAGGATTGGTCGTGACAAATTGGTATCAGAGGTGGTCGGTTCTACCACAGATTCTGATCTTCCTTCTATGTGAATAAATAGTGTTTAGTGTATTGGGTGTGGTTATCAGTCCAGGTAGTCCAGTGTTGGTGCGGCGGCCGTCGTATCCATACACCAGGACCCTGACTTCTGATTTCCGACTTCATGCACGAAAACATTGATTGCATGTGTGTTTCAAGTTTTATTTGTGATTACTTGTGTCAGCTCACCAGGTATACTATTCTGACCGTGGCGAACTTGTTTCCTTTTCAGGATGGCCACACGAAGGCAGCCAGCTATGGTTCCGAGAGTAGAGCGCGACGACAGCCCACCAAGCAACGGGGCCTCGGTATAGGGCCCTTTGACAGCGGAGGCACCGACGGTACCTCTACCCGCCGAGCCCCTGATGCTAACAGCACCGACTGCAAACGATGCACGTTTCCTCGGAGCTCTGTACAAATTCCAGCGCCAACGACCACCTAGGTTTCGTGGGGAGATGGACCCCCAGGCATCCGAGGACTGGCTGGAGGCGGTCGTACGAGTTTTCAGGCTAGTGAGGATACCAGTAGACCTCATGGTGATCCTCGCGGCGAGCCTACTGCACGCAGTAGTGGGCCGATGGTGGAGCTTGATGCTCCAGGTACACGATGAGGCGTCTCTTCTCTGGACGGACTTTGAGATCCTTTTCCGCTCAGAGTTTGTCCTGGCCACCCTCCATGCGGTGCGCATCCATGAGCTTCTTCAGCTGCGACAGGGCAGCTTGACGGTCGCCCATTACGCGGCAAGGTTTACCGATCTTTCTTGCTACTCGACCGATATGGTACAGGACCCATTCTTCCAGGCCCGGACCTTTGATCAGGGTTTGAGACACGAGATCAGGGCATCACTGATCTCCCTCAGCATCCCGACTCAGGCAGGAGTATTGGAGTGGGCCCTTCTGATCGAGAGCTTTCTGGCTGAGTCCACAGCGAGACCTACCGTAGGGCGGTAGGTAGCGGAGTCTTCAGAAGCAGGTAGCCGACAGATGACTCAGGGTTCTAGGCAGACCAGACCCTCTCGTAGATGACCTCAGTACACTGGCTCAGCAGTGCGGGGCACGCAGCACGGAGCCAGTCTTCCGAGAGGAAGGCAGTGCTACGCCTGCGGCGGGCAGGGCCACATGGCTCTTGATTGCCCGACCCGCAATACCGAGGAGCATCAGACAGTGGAGGGTCCACCCAGGCAGAGGAAGAGGGTCGACCGTGGTGGTCCGCGGGGAGGAGCCGGACAAGGCAGAGGAGCTGGCCGAGCAGCAGGTGGTGGGCGACGCTTTGAAGCTCTGCCACCACCACCACCGGGAGGTCCGCCCCGACCACAGGGAGCTGGCGGGCAGAGACATGCACATCTCCAGGCAGTGGAGGCCTACGACCACGGAGCGCTAGAGATGATTCGAGGTACGATCTGTGTCTATTCCACCCTTTCTGAAGTTCTTATAGACACAGGAGCGAGTCACTCTTTCATAGCCGCTTCCCTTGTTTGGAGCTCGGAGATTCCGACAGAGTCGTTGGCTCGATCCATATGGCTAGGGACTCCTACGGGAGCAGACTCGACGATTATGCACTGGTGCCGGCAGTGTGAGCTTACTCTAGGAGGCGAGAGATTTGGGTGGGATCTTCTAGTAGCGGCGTTGAAGCCTTACGATGTCATCTTGTGCATGGATTGGTTATCTACGGTCCATGCTTAGATTGACTGTATTAGGGGCAAGGTGCGATGTGTACGCACCGACGGGAGTAGGTTCACCTTCACCGGCGAGAAGGGAGACTTCGCAGAACAGGATGGACTTCCGCAGAGGAGAAGACAGCCCATCACTCATCAGTTGGCTAGTCTCATCCTAGGAGCAGCGGACGTGCAGAATCCTAGTTTTCCTGCAGTGGTGGATCAGTATGCGGACGTATTTCCCAATAACGTTCCAGGGCTACCTCGTCGCAGAGAGGTAGACTTTTCTATTGATCTATACCCCGGGACAGCCCTGATATCCACTCTAGCATATCAGATGGACCCCACTGAGCTTTGAGAGCTACGGGTATAGTTGGAGGACTTGCAGGGCAAGGGGTTCATCCGACCCAGTGTTTCACCCTGGGCTTCCCCGATATTGTTTGCCAAGAAGGTAGATGGGAGGTTGCAACTGTGTGTCGACTATAGTCACCTAGACCAGGTGATAGTGAGGAACAAGTATCCGCTACTAAGGATTGATGACCTCTTCGATCAGCTCAAGGGAGCACGGTGGTTCTCAAAGATAGACCTCAGGTCAGGCTATCATCAGCTCAGAGTTCGAGACGAGGACGTGCAGAAGACGACCTTCAGGTGTCGGTATGGCCACTATGAGTTCTTGGTTATTCCATTCGGTGTAACCAATGCTCCAGCAGTGTTCATGAGCCTCATGAACAGGATCTTCCAGCCATAACTCGATCGATTTGTCATGGTCTTCATCGACGACATTTTGGTGTACTCGATCACGGAGGAGGAGCACGCCTACCACTTGCGGGTTGTACTAGACACACTCTGAGAGCACCACATTTATGGAAAGCTCTCGAAGTGCTAGTTCTGGTTACGTGAGGTCCACTTCTTGGGGCATGTCATTTCTGAGGTGGGAGTTGCGGTGGATCCCGCGAAGATCGAAGCAGTGCTAGCTTGGGAGCCACCGAGGAGCGTGACGGAGGTGCGGAGTTTCTTGGGTCTAGCCGGATACTATCGGAGATTTGTGCCGGACTTCTCCAGAGTTTTGGTGCCACTCTTAGCTTTGACGAAGAAGGGGAAACCCTTTGTGTGGTCAGACAGATTTCAGTAGAGCTTTAAGGAGCTGAGACAGAGATTGACCCGCACACCTATCATGAGGTTGCCTGAGGAGAGAGTTGGATACGTAGTCTACTGCGATGCATCAGGGACCGGACTCGGATGTGTCCTGATGCAGGAGCGGGCCGTGACTGCCTATGGATCACATCAGTTGAGGCAGCATGAGCAGAACTATGCCACACATGACCTGGAGTTAGCAGCAGTGGTCTTCGCTCTGAAGACATGGCGGCACTATCTGATGGGCGAGCGCTTTACAGTCTTTTCTGACCACTAGAGTCTCAGGTAAATCTTCTCTCAGAAAGACCTGAACCTGAGACAACGGTGATGGCTCGAGTTCCTCCAGGACTATGACTTTGAGATAGTCTATACTCTTGGGAAGGGGAACGTAGTAGCCGATACCCCCAGCCGGAGGACGGGCATTCAGCTACTTGAGGAGGTGACAGAGCAGCTAGCCGCTTTGCAGATATCCTACGTGGATAGAGATGGAGCAGACTTCCTTCAGTCTCTCACAATCACTCCTCCACTACTACAGTGGGTCAGAGAGGCACAGAGTGGGGACGCCGACTGTGAGACGCGGCGTGCAAAGATATCCTCAGGACATGCACCTGATGGATTCTCCTTTGGAGCAGAGCACAACATCCTTTTCAGAGGATGTACCATGGTACCAGTCGCTTTGTGAGAGGAGGTGCTATGAGAGTTTCACACTTCTCCTTTGGCGGTACATCCTAGAGTGGCGAAGATGTACCAGGACCTCAGACGACAGCACTGGTGGCCGGGCATGAGGAAGGCTGTGGCAGAGTTCGTTTCTCGATGCCTCACCTGCCAGCAGGTGAAGGCAGAGCATCAGGTACCAGCAGGCTTGGTACAGCCCTTGGAGGTCCCAGAGTGGAAGTGGGACGGGATATCAATGGACTTCATGACTGGACTTCCATGCACTTCCAGAGGTCATGACTCCATTTGGGTGATTTTTGACTGACTCACCAAGTCAGCACACTTCTTACCCATCAGAGAGCAGGGCTCAGTGGAGAGCTTGGGGTGTCTCTACGTTCAGGAGATTGTACGGATTCATAGTGTGCCATCGTCTATCGTCTCCGATCGGGATGCTCGCTTTACTTCCCGTCTTTGTAAGGTGTTGCAGGAGGTGTTCGGGACGCGGCTACGTATGAGCACCGCCTTTCACCCTCAGAAGGATGGTCAGACGGAGAGGACCATTCAGACTCTCAAGTACATGCTCCGCGCATGTGTCCTCGACTTTGGTCGCATCTGGGAGGATCACCTACCCTTGGTGGAGTTCGAGTACAACAACAGCTACCACTCCACCATCGGGATGGAACCATATGAGGCGTTGTATGGCAGACCTTGCAGATCTCTTTTGTGCTGGACGGACCCTAAGGAGTCAGCACTTGTGGGACCATGGATGGTCCGGGCCATGACAGAGAAGGTCTAGGTCATCCAAGAGCGGATAAGGACAGCTCAGAGCTGACAGAAGACTTATGCTGACAGGAGGAGGAGGCCACTAGAGTTCTAGGATGGTGACCAAGTCTTCTTGCGTGTCTCACCTCGACGTGGATTACGGAGATTTGGTTGAGGCGGCAAGTTGTCTACATGCTTCATATGACCATTCCAGGTCCTCAACAGGATTGTAGAGGTGGCTTATCGCCTGGCTCTACCACCTCAGTTGCACCGGGTGCACGACTTCTTCGATGTATCTCAGCTGAGGAGATACGTGCATGACCCGACACACATCATTGACCATGGGGAGCTAGACGTGGATGATGGGGTGACTTTTACAGAGGTCCTGGTGGAGATAGAGGATCTATAGGAGCGGGTCCTACGTGGTCGATCGATTCTTATCGTGTGCATCAGATGGAAGCACGGGAACCTCCAGGAGAGCACATGGGAGCGGGAGGCTCAGATGCGTGCTCAGTACCCACATTTGTTTCCCTAGTTTATGATGTATCTTTACGGGGACATAAAGCCTTGAGGTGGGAGTAATGTAAAGACCCGTAAATTCCAAGGGATTTTTTTTCATAATTTTCTTTTGAATTTTACAAGAGCGCAGTTTCTGACGGCACCTGATTCCGAGGCCCGGTGTGCCCGAAATCATTTTCCAAAGTTTGGCTCGGGTACATTCCGTGAATGGATGAGCGGGTTTTTCTAACTTTTGAACCGGTGCTCGGAATCGAATTCTGAGGACACCGATGGAATTGCAGCGTCGGTACATGCTTAGAAACGCCTCTTCCGGAGTTGTGTTTGCTTGAGTGTGGTTTTTAATTTTTGGGCTTAAAGTTAAGAAATAAAATAATTTTACGACAAACTTTATTTTATTTCACTTAAGCCACTTGGAAGCCACTTGATGCCACTTAAAGTGGCTTAAGCAGAGTTGATGCGGATAGGGTGCTATCCAAAAGTATCCTACCCTCTTGGTAGGATATTTGTGGGGTGGGACCTGCACGAGCCCCACCGTTTCTTTTTCTCTAAGTAACGCACCCGTGAAAACCCATCATTATGAAAG
This sequence comes from Viscum album, assembly GCA_963277665.1. Classification (NCBI taxonomy): domain Eukaryota; kingdom Viridiplantae; phylum Streptophyta; class Magnoliopsida; order Santalales; family Viscaceae; genus Viscum; species Viscum album. Next base: position 860,669,106 of record OY728123.1, on the reverse strand, counting down.
TCAACTGACGTGTTTTCTTAATTTCTTAACGAACCAATTAATTGGGCGGTTTTCTTTGTTGAATTAATTGGGCGGTTTTTTTCGTTGAATTAAATGGGCGGTTTATTCGTTGAAATTAATTCTATGAATTAATTTCATTCGTTTCTTAATGTGTTTGAAATCCGTTGGAATAATAATAAAATAAGACCAACGCACAACTTCTGAAAAAATGCTCGTTGAGAGGTTTTGACAAGTTTTGTGCCTTCATCCTCCTTCGCGAAGAATGCAAAGAACGTGAAGAACGCCGTCACCCTCAGAATTTGACGACGTTTCATCCGAGACGTTCTTCCCCGGCCCGATCTACGATCACCAACCGCTTGAGGTAAGAGATCTTGGGTTTCTTTTTAACCTTATTTTTGGTTTATAAAAACACACGGATTTAATTATTTATAATTAAATCTGTTGTTTCTTGGTCCTCGGAGTTCATCGACGCAGCGCCGGATACCACGACAATCCCCTCCTTCCACGACGATCAAATCCGCAAAGAACCCGCGTGCGACGACTTGAGGAGGTAGGGATTTTATTTTGGAAATACCTTTTTACACCTCCGTGTTTGTTTATTTTAAAACAAGAACCTGGATCAAGTGCAATTTTAAATTATTAAAATTGTTTTGATACGTTTGTCATGTGTTGTTTTATCCTTCCGATTGATACCGTCTAACACGGAGCGTACGGGCCAAACGAACACGGCCCGACAACCCTCCGCAGTTCTTCGTTGTTGTGTGGATTTGGCGGGCGACGACAAAACGTGATGCATGGGAGATTTGATGTTTCCGCAGTGAAGAACGGAACACAGGAGGAGCACCGGCACAGACGGGATGGAAAACGGACCACAGGAGCAACTCCGGTGGCCCGCGAAAGTCTCCGGCGGAGCGGGTCGCCGGTGAGGTGGCGCCGGAGGCGGCGGTGCCCCGGCGCGCCGCCGGACAGGGCCACCGCGGCTGAAGTCGCGGCCGCACGGGTCCAACTCACACGCATGGGACGCGGCAACATGCCACGTCCACTGAAGTCCAGCACGGCCCCTCGAGGGCAGCGACATCCTCATCCCGCGGGGCGGCGCCCCGCGGCTGCCGCGCTGCTCGGCCGCTCGGCCGAGCCGAGCTGGACCGGCCGGCCGAGCCGGGCCGCGCCCTGGCCTAGCCGGACCGGGTCGGGTCGACCCGGTTCGGGTCGACCCAGGGGGGTTTGGGCCGGGTCGGCCCGGGCCCAGACCCCCCGTCTTCGGACCGTTTCAGTCTTTTTCCCGTAACTTGAGCTACGGGCCTCCGAACGACGCGCCGTTAGCGGCAAAGCGATCCTTGGATCGGGACGGTCGTTTCAGTATATCACACACAAGGTTTCGGAATACATTGTGTTTAGCCGGGTTGGTTCGTACACGAAACCAACCGGGCCCTCGGAACGGAAACGCACGTATCTTGAGCTACGGACGTCCGATTGACGTGTCGTCGACTTTGTTGAATTCGTCTAAGTGAGACGGATCTTTTGGCTTACCCCGCTTGAGGTTTGGATGCAGGTATATTAAAGTCGGGTTGGTTTTGCCTTAAAAACCAACCGGGCCCCTGAAACGAAAAAGCCAATAACTCTCAGACCGGGCGTCTGATTGACGCGCCGTTTGCGATGATGAGTTCCTGTTGACAAGGCGGAACTTTTGGATACATCATCTTGAGACTATGTGTCAGTTGATGTATCAGCCTCTCGGCTCGTGGAGCGGACCCTCCCGAACGAGCTTGCTATGTGCGGGAACCCTAGAGCTGGCTGCGACTGCTACTGCGACGACGATTGTGCAGAGATCCTCAGTGGACTGCGACGACGACTCTGCAGAGATCCTCAGTGGACTGCGATGACTATACCACTCAGCGATCCCTTATGGGTCAGTGCTACAGGTCCTGTGTGGGCCCGATCCTGTGTGGGTACGATCTTGTGTGGGTCAGCGCTCAGCGGTTCTGTGTGAGCCAGCGCCTACAGGTCCTGTGTGGGCCCGATCCTGTGTGGGTCTTTGCGGGGGTTAGTACCTATAGATCCTTTGTGGGTCAGATGACTTAGATGGATCAGTGATCATCTCTATCTTCATTTTAAGAAGTATACCTGTGTGAGCTGAATCTTGTGTTACTCTCCTTTGTGGATTGTGTTGAACTATCCTGTGTGGATTTACGGTTCACTCTCCTTCTGGATTGTGTTGAGCTATCCTGTGTGGGTATACGTTTGCTTTCCTGTGTGGACTGGGTTGTGCATGGGATCGGATGTTGGAGCCGAACGGGGATTGATGACTTAGGTATATGTATGGGCATATACCTAAGCAGTGTCGGTTGTTAGTTTGTGATTGTATCTTTCCGTTGTGGTTTATCCTATGTGGATTTCAGGAGACTTTCGGGGGTCTCGAGGTCCCTACTGAGTAGCTTATACTCACCCCTGCACGGGCTATGCCCGCACTATGTTGTGTTGGTTGCAGACGAAGGACAGCGCTGATTGTGGTGGAGGCTTGCGGAGCAGGACGGTACCTGGAGGTGGACCACTGGGCGGGACGTACTCAGAGCGGTCAGGTGGACCCGAGGAGCAGTGGAGGATTTCTGTACCCACCCTTCTGGTGGGACTTCCAGAGGAGGGATCGACGCTATGGATTTTATTTTCAGTTTATGTTTTTCCCATTCAGTTGTACTTTACAGTTGGTCTTGTATTTCTGGCCCCTTTTACTTTCAGCACAGCTTGTTACAGTTTTTACATAGTGTTTACTTTTCCGCTTTCTTACTCTGTGGTGCTTGTTTACTTTTCAAAGGAAATGCCTTCCCTTTTTCCAGGATTTATGCCTTAGTGCTAGTTGTCGGCCCCTGGCCTATGGAAGGCGGGCTTGGGGTAGTCACGACACGGGCCCCGAGGACGGGTTGTGCATTTTTTTCACATATAACTTCTCAGAAGGTATTATAGGCTATATAAAATCTTTTATATTGTTATACATGGGATAAAAGGTGTAAAAATAATAAAAAGAGAGCATTTAATTAATCACTTATATATTTAAATATATTGGGTTATTAAATTTAATGAGTAAAGAATGCACATTTAAAACATGAATAAATACATAAGGATATAGAAATATAGTTATATTGTTTTTTGATTTATTCAATTTTCGATATAGTAAGAGTTGATCTAGGGTGTTCATATTCATCTATCAGATTATCTTTAAATATATCCTTAAGGACACTTCAAGCATTCATTATAATGATTTTTTTAAATAAAACAGTGTTTTTAGGTAGAACATTAAAATACTCTATGTTTTTAGTAGACACTGAAACATATCCTATCACTCAGTAATATTAAATAATCATCCAACCATATCTTGTGAATGAGGGGTTATTCTGACTTTATGACTTTTACAAGTCACCAATTATCTTTTGTAAGAAATTAATAAAAATACATTATACCACATAAAAAGTGGAAAATGTGTAAAGTTTTAATATGTTTTTATTGCCTCTAAATATTTGTTAAAGAATATTCATTATTAAATCCATGTGTTTTTGGAATTTCATTTAATTCATTTAAACTATATGATGAAATAATTAATTTGAATATTATAATATAAATATATGGTAGAAGATCTTCAACCATTTGTAGAAATTTCCAATTGTGGTAGCTGAATTAAACCAGTTGTAAAAGGTTCCTTATAGTAGTATATGAGACATTTAATAGTATAATATCTATTTTGTGGTATAATATTTTGAACTTGTTGTAGCACTAGTAGATATTTACTAGTGGTAGTAGGATTGTACAAGTAATATCTCAAATAATTTTGTGGTAGCATATTCCTTCAAGTAGAAGTATAGTTTCACTATCACAAGGTCATATCTTCTAGATATGGTATGCATCAGCTAATAGAGGAAGAGTTAAACTATTGGTAGTATAGTTACTATGGTGGTAGAATTGACTCTTGTAATAGTGTGCTGGTTGAACTAGTGGTATCACACATGCAACAGACATAGCATCCTAGAATTAAATTTCTTTTACAATCAACCTTACATAAAAGTAAAAACATTGATTCATATACTATGTAAGGGTTCCTTAACAGTTGTTTAAAGTTAAAAGAAATATTTCCAAGCTTTCATAAAGGTAATAATATTATTTCTTAATTGTAAAATAATATACATAAGACCTACATAAGGGTATGAACAATCATTAATAAGGGTAACAAACCATTTTCAAAGAACATATAAAGGAATGAAAATTCATACATAAAGGTATATAGAGATTCGATAAAGGTAGTACCATGTTTTAAAATATCACATAAGGGAAATATAAATGGAATGTAATAGAACCATTATACTTTAGAGAGATAACTAATGGTAATACTAAAAATGAAGGACTTATGTTGGAGTAAAGAAATACATTGTTTTAATAAATGAAACATTTTTATGGGAATTAAAATAAGGAATTACATAGACTATGCCAAAACCAAGTTATTTTTATCACACTTGAATGAAAATGTGTTCTTTATCACATCATCTTGATAAATTATATTGTGACCCAAACAAATTTTCTCAAATATATTAGTGAAATGACCCCCACCGCCACTAACCCAATACACTATAACTTTCCACTTGACCTCAGTTCAGTCAATACAACATTTTTATTATATAACCCCTACTAAAAAATAGAGTCCTGAATTCTTCAACCACCCTAAATATAATAGTGTACTTATATATAGAACATCCAATCTCCTATATTACTCTATTCTCCAAAACATGGATGATTTTATCCTACAAACAAATTGAACTAATACTAATTATATAACAATTTTCATATTCCTATATCACATCCTATTGTTTTAGTAAACTATAACAAAACTCTCATATCCTAACAGAGGATACCCCTCACCCAAGTACCCGAGCTAGTTCATAACAAGGATATGAGGTCATGCTCGGCCCATGTGGAAAGAAAATACTTCTTAGACATAATGTAATAACTATTGGGAATGATTTTCCTAATTAAAAATATCTATACTATTTTTTCCCAAATCAATAGAATATACTTACCATTTAGTACACTGTATAGGGATTCAATAATCCAGTTTTGTTTCTCATTAAAAGATACAATATACTCAAAATATAAATCTTCCTAAGATAATACATTAGAGTGCTTGAAATGATATTTTTTTTACAAATGAGTGGAATTGAAGATATTATTATTAGACCCAAATATAGAAATAAATACGAATAAATTTGTGAATTTATAAATCCTTTTAGGTATATCTATGGGCCCCACATACATCCAAGTGATTTTTCCATACTAAGATATCTATAACCAAAAAAGACGGATGCCATTATGAACATCTTATCAATAAATGATAAGTCCAATTTATAGTTTCATCGATCAATATAAGATTTATTATATGTATATTCCATCTCCAATCACTAATGGATCATTTAAGTCTCACTCATCATCTATTGAATTATGCTAAGTCCCACTAGAGATATCCCACCATCCTTAATACAGAAGATGGAAGACTAACATGGCCAACCATATGATGCATTGGAAGGATCCATAAAAATATATTATTGGTTTCTATAATTTTAAAATAACTCAAAAAAATATATATGGGAATTATAAGAACCTCTAAAATAAAAACACAATCATTTTGTGTATCCTTTATGATATATACCACACACTCCATCTAACAATCAATTTTTGGATGATATATTACGCTCAACTTCACCTAGATTCACATCACATATTTTATGATTTTCATAATTCGATATGTGAATCGATAATATTTATTAAACTCGTTAATCCATGTGGATTAAACATGTTTAAAAATGTGAAAGTATCAAAAAACCCATTTCTCATAAATCATTTCTCCATTTTTCTTACTGTATCAAGTACTACATTCATGGAAACACAGTCCCCCACTTATCATACCAATACACATTCGTTTTATGGTATTTTGCATCTACAATAGTTATGGACACATATAGTATGTTATTTACCACCTCTAAAGTTTGTCTTCTACTTCCTTTTCCATGGATCTCACATTCTTCCATGGCTATAGAGGACATGGGTTTGTTTTGTTCAAATTTTATAAAAAACGTTTCTGATGTTTTAAATTTATCATTCCATTTAATGTTACATAATATTATCATGTTGACTCACATTTATTATCACTGGTATCATTGATAATGGAATGTGGTTTCATGCGTACATTTTTAAGGAATAATGTTTTATTTTTATAGGTTTAACATGAATTTTAAATTTTTTGTAAATAATTTTAAATTATTCTTTGGGAATAATTACATTTTATATAATTGTTCCAAATTATTATCTATAATAATTAGAAATAAAATTGAATTTAATGTAATATTTTATATATATTTAATTCATGGATTCAAACAATGTACATAATAAAATGTCTCTTGGAATGAAAAATTATTTTTCATTATGAAAATGATATTCATTAAATTGTAAAATGAAAATCTGGGCCCAGAGAGCTTGGGTAGATAACCTAGGAAATGATACACTATGAATATATATGATCACCCTATTCGCACATTAGGACACTAATTAACACTATTATTCTATTTATACTACATTATAGATAAGGATTATGAAACTCTCTCTAGATGATGATATTAAATTTTATATAATTGGTTTTAATATAATAATTATCAAGAATATCTGGGCTATTTAACCTTAGCTACCTTAGGGTTATTTGCATGGTGATTGATTTAAAATTATTATTGTTTTATTAGCCTTTTGATAGCATTTCTAAATGTTCCTAAAATAATTAACATTTTACTTTTCATTAAAATGATAAACAATGTTTTCATATTCTTTAAATTCAAACTATATTTTTCAGATTATCCAACATAAGTAGAGAATTAAACATGTAGTAGGATCCTTCTATGATTTTTATCCTCATACCATAAATACACTATCTTCGGTGTATTTAGACAATGTTTTTATTTTTATAGTTAACGGTAAGCCATATCTTAGAGGTAGTGCATATTAATTCATGTTATATTAATGTTGGAGGTGGTGACATAATGTGATTGATCCCTACTATTAAATAGAGATGTATTGTAGTATTTAAATATATTTTATTTCTTTGGATGTAACTTAAAATCATTTATATTCATTTTTTCCATATAATTTTACCATCTATGATTTGGATTATCAATTTAATTTTCATTATTTAGATGGTGATTGTTATATTTTTCTTGAATATTCATTTTATTATTCCATTTAAATGAATTATTATTCAAGTTTAAAATATTCTAATTCATGTCATAATAATGGATGAAATGGTTATATCATGTCCATGGTTGAGAGTATCTTTGATTATTTGGTAAATTAAGAAAACCATCATAAAGTATGACTCCATGATCCATATTCACTGGTTTTCATCCCATTGGAATCATGAATTCCAATCCATCCTTTCCCCATATCATCTCAGGAATCCATTAGAGTGGAATCTTTGGTCAGATTATGAAAAATAACACTACAAAAAAAACACACCCCCTGCTAAATAATTCTATTCCATATATATCAACAAGTAGTAATTATGTAGGATAGTGGTCCATTTTCAATTTTTCACACTAAATACTAATTACATTTGGTAGTTATTTTCCTAAAAAATAATACAGTATGGAATTTAATGTAAATAGGCCCTCAAAATAACCCCCATTCATCTTCTCTCCATCACACACTGTTGTTCAACACCATAAATTGTGTTTTCCTAATTATTTCTAAATTTTAGCTATATTTGAGAGTCGTGTTGATGGTAGTGGAATGTTATTTCTTCCACAAATGATATTTTATACCTTGTGTTTCCTCTTGATGCTATTGGTATTTCCGAAATTCTACAAAAAAGTGATAATTATTTCCCAAGTCCCTCACTTTCCTCTCATTAATACGTATTAGACATTCAAATAAGTCCAACTTTGGATTAAAATAACGAAATTCCCATTGAAGATAATGATATGGTTCACGTTTATAGTTCTATAATGTTGAAACATGGAACACATCATTATTAACAATATAAAATGGTGGAAAATGTAACTAATAAATTAATTTCTAATTAACTGAGTTATTTAAAAGGGGAATACATACCAAGGTGTAAAAATTACTTGTTTTTTGATTCATCACTATACCATTCTTGGAGAAACATTCCAGAATACACAATTCCCAAAACCAAATTCTCATTACCATCATTAGTAGATATCATAAGACATTTTTCTAGGTATTAATAGTCAATACAATCCTTAATATTTGATTAATATTTTCAATCAACGATTATACAAAACCTGATCTTAGGTGAGACCTCACACCTACCTTAAGACGTCGTATAAGTGATAGTTTGGATCATCACAAATATCATTTAATAGAACCATCCATCCAATTTTAAATTTTTTATCCCTAAAAAAGATCACATTTATGGGTAATGTGATAACCCTCACAAAATTACAATAATAAATCACCATTAAAGAAAACAACCAAAAAAATTAGTTATCCAAAGAGAACCACTAAAAAACATATAAACTAAAAAAATACAATCGAACAAAATTCAATTTTAAAATTTTAAAAATGTATCTCTTCCATACAATCCTAGAATTAGTTGGAACCAAATAATAATATTTCATAAAATGTATTTTCTATTTTTCACTAATAAATTTGGGAAACCACCATAGAGACCCTTGAAACAAACAAAAAATTAAACATCTTGGAAAGAACTATACATGTAAAACCATATACAACATATAAATTTCTCTTGAAACACCGACATAACCAGCACTAGAATCACCAACAAAGCAAAAAATGAGATCCATAACACCAAATCCAACCACCGACACTAACAATTTGTGATCCTTGGTCCCAAAATAACTCCCATAAACCTCCATTATTTTTTCTCATAAGCATCCAAATTCTGACCCTATTAATATCCAACAGAACACTAGATCCACGGAAAAACAAAAACAAACAAGGGAGTTAGGATGGGCTACACTATGAATTAGGCCATGGTCGAGACTATGGCATCGTCGAAGACACCTATGAGTAAGCCACCATCATGTACTTTCATAGTGATATTCCATCATTTAACCCTAGGAATTTCCATAGCCATCATGTTCCATGGATTAATTATTGATTACTTGCTCCAGATGCCACCACTAGAAGAATTTTCATGTTTTTACAAATTTATCACATAGTGATTCATCACTATGTACTAGAGTAGGGAGTCACTTCCATCATACACAAAGCATTCTATAATCCCAAACTATATAGTAAGTAGTCATCATGTACAAGCTAAGGATTTCACCAACAGTGGTCCTACCGCATTCAATCAACCATATTAGAGTAATACAACACTACAAACCTATCCTATAACATGTTTGTTCCAAGCCATTATCACACCATGGTCCCTACACCTACCACCTGAGAAGAATTTATTCCCATCATCACTGTAAATAGTAAAACATAAATTGGAAAGGAAATGGAAAGATAGGAGGGGAGAGGGAGTCATCATCAGTGATAAGTATCAATATCCTCCTTCAATATTTCATATGAGGGAAACCCTAGTGCGATATAGAAATAGGGGAGGCACCAATAAGAGTTCATAGTCTAGTACAAAATTTAAATGAACCATATAAAGTAATACGTGATAATTTTTTCTTTTAGTTCCACAAATTCAAATAATTTTTTCTGTACTTTCTTTGAAAATTCATATAATTTAATTTAAATAAATAACTTATTATATATATTTATTATTCTTACTAGTAGATTTAATGTGATAATGTCATATAGTATCAATTTCATCCAAAAGGTCATAGTAGTTCTCTACTATGATGATATCATTTTTTTGCAATGCTAGTATTTATAAATATATATGACTGATAGTCGTATTATTTAATCTTATGGGACACATTAGATGTAAAAAATTATGTGAAAGTACTCAAAACAGTATGTGACTTTTTTTTCAGAAAGTTTTCACTATAAATGGATTTGTAAATAAAAAGTTGGAAATGTAATCCAAATTAATGGGCCTAGTAAGAATAATATATTAAATGGCAATTAAATATATATTAATTTGGTTATTTAAGGATAGATGTTTATTTATTTATGAAACAAGTGTGTGTCAATAAAATAATTAAAATATTATTATTATTATTATCTTCATGTGATCAGTTCACTAAGTGTTATCAAAATTATAAAGGGAATATGAATAATTATTTTTTATATACCCTATCTTTAAAATTTCTTAGTTATATCATATCCTTATTTTAATCATGTTGGTGCAAATAATATTATTCTCTAGATATTATCTCAACCCCATAGAAAAAATTATCAAGAACACACTCCATAATTGAGAACAAGAATCACTCTCCTCCCCATCCAGTCAAGATAGAACCAAAATTAATCATTCAGACTTGAGGGATTGTGTTTTGATTGAAAATAGTGATGCAATATGATCGATAAATCTGTGTTATCTCCCTTAGTACCATCATTAATATTTTATGATAAATAATTATCTGTCGAACACCACCACAGGGATTCTTGTAACACCCTGAGATTTTATAAAAAATATTCTTTTTAATTTCATTAATGTCTTGTGTTGTACGCTACACCAAAAGAAGCTTGCACAACATGCATACTTCACTTGCCTTGCATTACACCCAATCACAACCTTCCTCGATAGCGTGTGTAGTACGCAATACCGAGTTTCACTAAACAATGATATGCTATTAAAATAATATTAAAACAAGCCGTTATGAATAGTAATAACCACTTTTTGAAATTTTATAAATTTTTATATTTCAAAATGGACTTCATTTTTGGATTCGTGATATCGAAATTATCCTAGGGTGAAATTTTGGTATTTTTCTAAAAACATTCAATTTTTGATGAATAGTGAAACCACTAAGTGGTAGTAAAAAAAACTGAATATTTCATAAAACATAATTTTACCGCTTCTGTGAGTGGAATTTCAAAAATCCAAGAGACACGGTTGATGTCAGTAAGTAAAATCTGGTTCAATGAGATGAAAATAATTTTTTGGTGAATAGTAACTTTTTAATTTTTTTTACCACGGTTAAAAGTAAATAGGGTAATTAAGGGTAAAAATGATATTATTATTACCCTAAAACATGTCTTAATTCTATTGTACAAGTGTAATTCGACCAAAAACAACCTTAGGAATAAAATATGACCATTTAGGCCCACTTGGATTAGATTAGGACATTTATTATTAATTTATTTAAAGAAGGGTTAAAATAGTTAAAATCAAAGTTTAATAATTAAATAATTTTTAATATGGGGTTATACATAAGATAATTTCGATTATAAATATTCATTAAAAATATAAAAATATTTCCTACATAATGGTATTTTATTTGTAATTTTTAGACATTAAATAATTTAATTTATTTATGACACAACGATGATGCAATAATTATCTTATTAAGGAAATATTGACATAATTGATGTTATAAATACCCAAATAAATATAATTTGAAGCATTTTATGAATTACACTAATTTTCTAGGTTAATATTACATGTTATTATTTATTTAATTAACTTTTTTCGAACTTATCATTCTGTTATGATTTTCACAAAATTCAATTACTAAATAGTGTCAAAATTGACATAAAGTAGTTTTTAAAACAAATATTATATTATTAATTATTATCTTATTCCAAAAAATCTAAGGTTTGGCCAAAGGACTTATATAAGGTTATATATATTAATAATAAACAACTTGGTGTTCGTTTGGCTTGATATAGTAAGTTTATTAACCTTATAGTATAAGAACACAAGAAGACACAGTAAAAGTAAAATTATTTAACTTAATGTTAAATCTACATGATAAGGTTAAAATAGGAACCTAAACATGTCTAAATTCTGTTGGATGAGAGTATTTCGACCCATACGCACCTTAGCCTCGAAATAAATCAATTTGGAGCTATTTAAAACCGAACATGACTTTATAATAAAATAATATTTTAAGTTATTCCAAAGGTGCCCCTCTCCTCCCTTATAAAAGGGCACCTCCTCCCTCTCTTCCTCACACCACTTTGAGCCTTCAAGCTCGGCCAACCCCTGAAAATTTCTTCTCTCCACTTCCCTAGAAACATCCTATAGGTTCTTGTATACTTCAAAGACCCGTTTTAGTGCCCTAAAAAGAGGTCTCAAAGAATCACTTCAAATAAGAGGTAATGTCCGTTACCGATTCTGTCATCTTTATTTCTTCTTCCACTTCTTCTCCTTTAGTTGTTTCATTATGAAGTAATAACATCAGTATCACTCATATACTGATATGTTATTATAAGTTTGAAACAACCCTATTTCACCATCTATCCATCCAACGGAAAATGAAATCACCGCGCGTGCGTACGTACGGAATGCCGTCTCCACGCCGTGGTGTAATCTATTTTCCACCACCACCTTACTTGGTTGGGTATAATGGTGTACATAATAACTATATATGATTATTTTAAAGTTATATTGATTCTGAAATTGTATAAATACACTCCAATACAATTCCACGATCATGAGAATGATATCATCGCTCGTGCGTACGTACGGACTACCGTCTCCACGACGCGATGAGATTCATTGTCCACGTTAACCATTCATGAATGATTATAAAGTATATATAATAATTAATAATGAAATATATGACATAATAATGATTCTGGATTTATGTGTATATATATGTATGTCATCTACTTAATTCCATTCAACTCAATAAGGAAATGAAAATAGCATTCTTGCGTACGTACGGTCTACCGTCTCCATGAACGGTGTATTTCTTTCCATTTACTGATCTATTATATATATATATTCTGAATATATATTATATATAAATCATGTTTTATATTCTGGAATTAAGTAATCATGATCTAAGTAATCATATGAATAATTACAAGTCAAAACACGGATTACAAATGAAATGATTTAACCCAAAATGCTCTTTAACATGGAATTTACAAAAGAATGGGTAATATAAATCCATAAGTGAACCATATATGATATCCTAACAATGAGTAAGTCAATGACATTATTTAAATCATTATACAGGAGGTTCGGACACATACGAATCAAATCGGACCTAAGGCAAGGCAAATATCACAATCTCATTTTTATCCGAGATTGTTTATACTTTGGAATTTACTAGGGTGTATTTTATCATCAAAATCCATGTTTCCTCAATATGTAATACTATTTCCATCCACCGACAACTTTTTAAATCCAATTTTACCCTTCGGTGAGATTTTAGTAAAGGATATGAAAGGAATCTTTTGTCGTTTTTCGTACGAGGTACTTTTTGATTTTTCCGACAAAAGTGCGAAAAATGTTTTTTTAACTTATACGGCATGAATGGATTTTTAAAACATTATTTCCAAAAAGATTACTTTACAAGTTTTCAAGTTTATTTTTAATCAAATTCTTTTAGTTTAAAATTTTATGACATGTTAAGAAAGGAAAAGTGTTTTTGAAGTAGAAAGGATATTTTCCTCAAGAATGAAGTTCAAGTGTTTTATCAAAATTATTTTCCATCTAAGATAATAAAGGGTTCTGTTTTTTATCCCTATTATTACATTTATATGATTATGTTGTGATGGAATTATTTTTATGAATTCCTTTATATTATATGATTTTTTTATGATGTCACAATGTTTAAGATTCCCATTTTTATTACATGGGTTATGCTATGATGTATGGTTTATGATTTTGTGGCACACATAAGAATGGTATCATTATGAGATGGGTGGGACCTATATATCCCTCCAATGCATTGGGTAAAGATTTTATATCTCATGAGATAGATATGGCTGGAATGGTAGGTTATACCGGTTCAGTGAAACAGGACTGAAACGAGGGTGACTCGGTTCAGAAATGGACTTTGTCCACTAAGATAGTCTTGGCAATGAGTCTTGACTAATAAGATATGATTATCTATGATTATGTGTGTATGACACAAGGTTTAATGTTTTATGTTATGATTATTGGGATAACATTTCACTACTATGATTTATACCATGTTATGAAATTATGATTTTTTTTGCAGGTTAAGATTTCAAAAAGTTATGTTCTTATGTATATTATGTGATTGATATTTCTTTTGTTTACCCTTACTGAGAATTTGAGCTCACCCTTTTATATTTTCTTTTCCCCAGGATATAAATAAAGGTTTTAGGTATAAAAAAAGAAGATCTTTATGGGAGATGTTGAAGATCTTTCACCACGAATAGAAGACTATATTCCAAGTTTCCAAAGACACTAAACTATTACGATCCTTGTGTGTGTGTTTTTGTTGTGTACTATGAATTACGCAAAAGTAATATAATGTCCATGTACGTCAAGCTTCAGGTCTCTACAGTTGGTATCAGAGGAAAGGTTTAGTCAACCTTTGGAAACTAGGATGCTAAAACATTAGTGAGATCCCTAGAGATATTTCTATGGTATGTCTAGGGATGTCCCTAAGGATAAGTATACGTATAGGATATAGTCCTAAAACTATGGTAACGATATTATATTAAACCAAAGATGTTAGATATTGAAGTTACTCCCCCTTTATTATGATTTTTTCCTCTCACACTATTCTTTTTGGGTTTTAGACGATGGCTGGAACCCGAAAGAACTGTGTTGATCAATGCAATGGACAATGCAATGATTGTCCTCCTGAACAAACAAATGTTATGGGAGATGGAGTGAAAAATCATATTGCTATACTTACACAAGCTATGAATCATTATGGACTTCCAAATGAGCAGAGAAGGGAACAATATTCTATTGAGTCCTTCATGAGGCAACGTCCACCTTCTTTCAGTGGGTCTTCTGATCCACTTGTTGCTGAACAATGGATCAGTACCACTGAAAAGATATTTTCAGTTCTTCAATGTTCTAAACATGATAAAGTCATCTTAGCAGTATATCGTTTTGAAGGTGAAGCTGATCAATGGTGGAATCTTATCAAGAATACGAGGCAAAGATATGAAATTGAGTCTATGGAATGGGACGAGTTCAAGAACTTATTTTTCAATAAGTACTTCCCTCGTATTCTTCGAACAAAGATGGAGAAGGAGTTTCTTGAACTAAAGAAAAAGGATGATGAATTTGTTGGTATATACGAAGAGAATTTTAAAAGGTTTGTATGTTATGCATCTGGATTTATCATCCAACCTGAAAGTAATGTTGATCGATTCTTCAGTGGCTTAAAACCAAATCTTCGAAGGGAATTAGATATAAGAGACTTCAGTAGCTATGAAGAAATACTACGTTGTGCTATCAAGGTAGAAATGGAAGTTGGTGTTACTTATCCATCTCATAGTTTTGACAAGAAACGAAAGATGGAGTTCAAGGAGAAATCTCAGAATAATGGTGAAAAGAATATGAATGTTTCCTTATCCTCAATGTGTGGAAAGAAGCATGGTGGAGATTGTCTTAAAGGGACAAGTAAATGTTTCAAATGTGGAAAGCAAGGTCATCAGGCATTTTAATGCCACAATGATGGGAAGAAGATGCCTAATGATGCAAACAGAGGAAGGGAAACACATAATGAACCTACTATACTTCAATGCTTCAACTGCAAGGAAATGGGGCATTATGCTAATAAATGCCCAAATCCAAGGGTTAGTGATGATCAACATGAGCAACCACTTAAGGAAAAGGACAAAGGGAAGTCACATGCGATCACCATTGGCGATGTTGAATATGACAACGATGTGGTGGAATGATTAAGTGTTTATGTAATGGGATTCCAGAATAATGTTGTATATAGTATCGTGGAATATTGGAATATTTATGTATTGGTCTATTGTGGTTTTCAATAATTTTATGGCATAGGTAACCATGAAAAGTGATTGAAATATTTTTGGAAAGCAGATGATATGCACATAATGAAGGAATAAAGAGAATCTAATATGTTTGATAGTATTCATGAGATCATGATTGATATAATTACTAAGTGATATCATGGTCTGAGGATATAGAATTTTGAGGATTATGGTATGTGGAAAGTGTTAACTTTTAACTGAATTCATGTTTTCACTAAGGTTCAATGGATATTCATTCTTCAAGAAAATACATGATTAAGGTATTCACATTTTTGTAATTTGACCAATAAGATATATCTGGGGGATAAATGATTGCATTCAAGTAACTATTTTCTTTATACTATGAGCTTGGAACGAAGTATTTTAGATAAGCCTAAAGATTGGAATGGATTATGTTGGACATAAGTTAGTATTGTTTAAGGATAATACTTTTTTGAAATTGTTGATGGGATGTTATAGTAATATAGCTTTAGAAAAAAGGACAACCTGCAGGACGGGCGACAGCCCATCGAGTCTGACAAGGTCGTAGGAATCGAACCCACAACTGAAGTGAGACTGGCCTTTATCTCCTACCACTAGCCTACAAGAAGTCCCTATTTAGTAGAAACTAGTTTTATTATATTAATCAGTATGATATATGAAGTATAAGTCCGTTTTAGGAACCATATATGATTAATCTCACTATAGATGGACTTATGTATTTTTTGATAACTTTTATAACCTTTTGTTTGAGACAGATGGAATGACCCATCATTCTATCACATGATCTGATAACACATCACGAATGACAAATTCAACTTCATTTCATTAATAGATGAAGTGGAAATTGTCCAAAGAACGAAAAATGGTGAGACTATACCAAAATCACGAAAGTATTTCTTCTAATTCCAATTTCATAAACTTTAGGGAAATGATCTTGAAAACCAAAATGTTGTCCTAGTGCTCTTATATCTGATGAATCAGATGGTACCTTAGATCGTCACAAATTAATGGCTTTGTGATTGCTGGCTTTTCCATAGCCATGTTCTCTACCACTCTCCATCAGAACATGATGGTTAGATTTCTCTTCTATATTCGTATTTTCACCTATGTGGAAACCCAGTGATTAGTTTATTTGGGTAACAGTTACATTTCATTCTTTTGTTTTTAATGATTGGTTTTGGTATTCCTTTTTACGATGTGGGTTTCTATTAAAGAAACTTTCGAGTAGTAAACCATTTATAACCCCAACGAATTTCGAGGGTGAAATTCATTTTAAGTGGGGTAGAATGTAATACCCCGAGATTTTATGAAAAATATTCTTTTTAATTTCATTAATGTCTTGTGTTGTACGCTACACCAAAAGAAGCTTGCACAACACACATACTTGACTTGACTTGCATTACACACAATCACGACCTTCCTCGATAGCGTGTGTAGTACGCAATACCGAGTTTCACTAAACAACGATATGCTATTAAAATATTATTAAAACTAGCCGTTATGTATAGTAATAACCACTTTTTGAAATTTTATAAATTTTATTTTTCAAAACGGACTTCATTTTTGGATTCGTGATATCGAAATTAGCCTAGGGTGAAATTTTGGTATTATTCTGAAAACTTTCAATTTTTGATGAATAGTGAAACCACTAAGTGGTAGTTAAAAAAACTGAATTTTTCATAAAACATAATTTTACCTCTTCTGTGAGTGGAATTTCGAAAATCCGAGAGACACAGTTGATGTCAGTAAGTAAAATGTGGTTCAATGAGATGAAAATAATTTTTTGGTGAATAGTAACTTTTTACTTTTTTTACCACGGTTAAAAGTAAATAGGGTAATTAAGCGTAAAAATGATATTATTATTACCCTAAAACATGTCCTAATTCTATTGGAAAAGTTTAATTCGACCAAAAACAACCTTAGGAATAAAATATTACCATTTAGGCCCACTTGGATTAGATTAGGACATTTATTATTAATTTATTTAAAGAAGGGTTAAAATAGTTAAAATCAAAGTTTAATAAGTAAATCAATTTTAAAATGGGGTTATACATAAGATAAATTCGATTATAAATATTCATTAGAAATATAAAAACATTTCATACATAATGGTATTTTATTTGTAATTTTTAGACATTAAATAATTTAATTTATTTATGACACAACGATGATGCAGTAATTATCTTATTAATGAAATATTTACATAATTGATGTTATAAATACCCAAATAAATATAATTTGAGACTTTTTATGAATTCAACTAATTTTATAGGTTAATATGACATGTTATTATTTATTTAATTAACTTTTTTCGAACTTATTATTCTGTTATGATTTTCAGAAAAATAAATTACTAAATAGTGTCAAAATTGACATAAAATAGCTTTTAGAACAAATATGATATTATTAATTGTTATTTTATTCCTAAAAATCTAAGGTTCAGAAAAAGGACTTAGATAAGGTTATATATATTAATAATAAACAACTTGGGGTTCGTTTGGCTTGATATAGTAAGTTTATTAACCTTATAGTATAAGAACACAAGAAGACACTGTAAAAGTAAAATTATTTAACTTGATGTTAAATCTACATGTCAAGGTTAACATAGGAACCTAAAATTCTCTAAATTCTATTGTATGAGAGGATTTAGACCCATCCCCACCTTAACCTAGAAATAAATCAATTTTGAGCTATTTAAAACCGAACTTGACTTTATAATAAAATAATATTTTTAGTTATTCGAAAGGTGCCCCTCTCCTCCCTTATAAAAGGGAACCTCCTCCCTCTCTTCCTCACACCACTTTGAGCCTTCAAGATCGTCCAAACCCTACCAATTTCTTCTCTCCAATTCCCTAGAAACATCATAGAGGTTCTGGTCTTCTTAAAAGACCCATTTTAGTGCCCTAAAAGGAGGTCTCAAAGAAGCACTTCAATGAAGAGGTAATGTCCGTTACCGATTCTTTCATCTTTATTTCTTCTTCCACTTCTTCTCCTTTAGTTTTTTCATTATGAAGTAATAACATCAGTATCACTAATATACTGATATGTTATTATAAGTATCAAAAAACCCTATTTCACCATCTATCCATCCTACGGAAAATGAAATCACTGCACGTGTGTACGTACGGAATACCGTCTCCACGCCGTGCTGTAATCTATTTTCCACCACCACCTTACTTGGATGGGTATAATGGCGTAAATAATAACTATATATGATTATTGTAAAGTGATATTGATTCTGAAATAGTATACATACACTCCAATACAATTCCACGATCATGAGAACGATATCATCGCTCGTGCGTACGTACGGACTACCGTCTCCACGACGCGATGAGATTCATTCTCCACGTTAACCATTCATGAATGATTATAAAGTATATATAATAATTAATAATGAAATATATGACATAATAATGATTCTGTATTTATGTGTATATATATGTATGTCATCTACTTAATTCCATTCAACTCAATAAGGAAAAGAAAACAACGTTCATGCGTACGTACGGTCTACCGTCTCCATGAACGGTGTATTTCTTTCCATTTACTGATCTATTATATATATATATATATATTATGAATATATATTATATATGAATCATGTTTTATATTCTGGAATTAAGTAATCATGATCTATGTAATCATATAAATAATTACAAGTCAAAACACGGATAACAAATGAAACGATTTAACCCAAAACGTTCTTTAACATGGAATTTACAAAAAAATGGGTAATATAAAGCCATAAGTGAACCATATATGATATCATAACAATGAGTGAGTCAATGAAATTATTTAAATCATTATACAGGAGGTTCGGACACATACGTAGTAAATATGACGTAAGGTAAGGGAAATATCACAATCTCATTTTTATCCGAGATTGTTTATACTTTGGCATTTACTAGGGTGTATTTTATCATCCAAATATATGTTTCCTAAATATGTAATATTATATCCATCCACCTAAAATTGTCTAAATCCAATTTTACCCTTCGGTGAGTTTTTAGTAAAGGATATGAAAGGAATCTTTTGTCGTTTTTCGTACAAGGTACTTTTTGACTTTTCCGAAAAAAGTACGAAGAATGTTTTTTAACTTATACGGCATGAATGGATTTTTAAAACATTATTTCCAAAAAGTTTCCTTTACAAGTTTTCAAGATTATTTTTAATCAACTTCTTTTAGTTAAAAATTTTATGACATGTTAAGAAAGGAAAAGTGTTTTTGAAGTACAAAGGATATTTTCCTCAAGAATGAAGTTCAAGTGTTTTATCAAAATTATTTTCCATCTAAGATAATAAAGGGTTCTGTTTTTATCCCTATTATTACATTGATTTGATTATGTTGTGATGGAATTATTATTATGAATTCCTTTATATTATATGATTTGTTTTATGATGTCACGCTGTTTATGATTCCCATTTTTATTACATGGGTTATGCTATGATGTATGGTTTTTGATTTTGTGGCATACATAAGAATGGTATCATTATGAGATGGGTGGGACCTATATCTCCCTCCAATGAATTGGGTAAAGATTTTATATATCATGAGATAGACATGGCTGGAATGGTAGGTTATACCGGTTCAGTGAAACAGGACTGAAACGAGGGTGACTCGGTTCAGAAATGGACTTTGTCCACTAAGATAGTCTTGGCAATGAGTCTTGACTAATAAGATATGATTCTCTATGATTATGTGTGTATGCCAAAAAGTTTCATGTTTTATGTTATGATTATTGGGAATACATTTCACTACTATGATTTATCCCATGTTATGAAATTATGATTTCTTTTGCAGGTTAAGATTTCAAAAAGTTATGTTCTTATGTATATGATGTGATTGATATTTCTTTTGTTTACCCTTACTGAGCATTTGAGCTCACCCTTTTATGTTTTCTTTTCCGTAGGATATAAAGAAAGGTTTTAGGTATAAAAAGAACAATATCTTTATGGGAGATATTGAAGATCTTTCACCACGATTAGAAGACCATATTCCGAGTTTCCAAAGACACTAAACTATTACGATCCTTGTGTGTGTGTTTTTGTTATGTACTAAGTATTCCGCAAAGGTAATGTAATGTCCATGTACGTCAAGCTTCGGGTCTCTACAATTCTACTTTGGATCATAATAATTAAGTTATAGTACAACAGAAATAGATTTTCAATCGATCAACATCTTCTTTAAAGAAAAAATATTAATACTTAGGTAACTCGTGTTTAATAAATAATTAAAACTTCAAATTAAAATATCCTCACTTGGTTTTGGAATTATTATATCCTTATTCACGAGATATAATCTCATGAAATTTAATTATTTTTCATTTAATTATGATTTATTCATTAGATTCGATAAAAAATGGTAATTTTATGTGAACCCAATTGGGTTCTACTACACTCAGGTCCTTTAAATTGTATTAGAGTGGTCATGTTCATATTTATAATTATTTAAGAATTGTTTAACAATATATTCATTTAATTTTTTTCACTTCCTAAAATATATAATTTAATCTAGAAGTTGATATTTCTCCCTCAATAAAATTCTTACGGGAAAAAAACTAGATAAAAAATCAAAATTAAATTAAAAAAACTCAACTAGATGTGTTTAGAATTATGTACATATTACAAAAGATAACACAATGTGTGTGTAGAAGGTAAACCCTATTTGTACTATTTTATTTCAAAAATATTATTTAGGAAATATTTTTAATATATCATGTAATAAATGGAACGTACTGTCATCACACAAAATGAGTTGACTATACCAAATAGGAATGTGGGTTTCCAGACTATATATCATGTAAAATCCATACACATCATGCATTCCATTATTTTTTACGGTGGAATGTTTATGGTGAAATAAAATCAATGAATTTCATACGTAAAACAATGGACCAAAATACACGCAACCTAGTTGTTACAAGATTGGTATCTTTATTATACATTTTTTCCTCATAAATGTTGTTGTGTTAAAACAAGAAAATTCACTATGCATGTATCATATATATTTGACAAGTGATATACACAACATGTACAAGTATTGTACATATTGTACATTCCTTACCTATTTAAATTGAACCAAATAGTAAAATATTCCATTAACAATATTCAATATGTGTCATTGTGTAATTTATTGATTGTATAAATTGGGTGATAGGTTATATATATATTTAAATGCTATATTAATTTTCACATAAAATTCATAACATTATGTCTTGGATGTATCATATACATTAGGCACTCTAGAAAGATTTAGTATAATAAATTTCATGTTATATAATAGTTTCTCTTATGTCATTTATTGACAGTACAAGACATGTATCTACATGACATTCCATATATATTGCATACCATGTTAGTGCCTTGTAATGACTTATGATTATGTTTCATATTTCGAACAAGTATTCATTTTGATTCTTCCAAGTACACAAAACGTAATTATTTAGGTTAAAATAAAAATAACTAAGTTAATTTGATTAAATTTTATTATAAGAGAATTTTTAATCCTATTTTAATGGATATAAATTTTACTTAATTAATTAATTAATTAATAGTTATTTCATTCGGTTAATTTATCTTAATTGAGAAATATTGAAATTAATTCTTGATTGTCACATTAAATTATGATTCATTGAACTTATGTGATTTAACATGATCTTGAAAATCCATTGTATGTGTTATATTTCATTTATTTTAATGGATTTTTTTTGTTTTGTTATTAAAATGATGGATTAATTGTATTCTATCCCACCTTTCATAATGAGGACCTATATATAAATGTTTTATTTTATATAAACCACTTACTTATTCTAATGGTTCCCGACACACGTGTGTGAGTATAAATATATGTAATGGATGAGGAAACATGGAGAGGAGGTGGTTTAGAACTCTAACCGAGGTGAAATTAACACAAAATATTCAATGGTAGATAAAGGAAAGCCACTGATCAAGATAATACTAGCTTGAAGAGTTTATTTCCTTTTGTTTATTGGTTGATTTTTTATATTCTAAAAAATTCAATCATTATAAATCGCATGATCTTCTATTTTATTTATTTTATCATTTCAAATTCTCTGATATATATTTTAAGAATTATTACACTAGGTCACATAAATAAAATATGATAACATGACAATAAATATAAAGTGTTACAAATATATTAGATTTAAATTGATTTTATCCATTACATGGTTAATTAATTATGTGAATACATATAATATTAACAAGATAATTTTATGTATAATTAAAAAATAATTCTCCAGTAAAATATTAAGTCAAATTAATCCTTCCATTACTCATTTAATAATTGAATGACCAAACTAAGTGTTGGATTTGACTTCATCAGGACACTTACATTTATTAGGGGGTTCTTATGAATATTTTGAGTCGGCCTAGACAAATAGATATCATGAAAAGTATTCCACATTATACTAGATGTTATTTAGATTCATGTTTTGAGGAAATCTTAATTAAAATTTTATGATTGGGGATCATAATCAATAGATCAAGGAGTTCATATTTATTTTTTGGAATGAAATCATAGATAAATATATTCTTGTAATTTAACAGACTCTGTCTTTTTGTACTATAAGGGAAATATTGGTCATTTTCACTTTAATATCTAATTAATAGGAAATTATGAGTCCAATGGTAATGGTTGTTATGAAATAACGAAATTGTGGGAGACTAATAATAAAAAATTAAATTATTTCATCTTATATATTTCATAAATAACTATAATTAACTTTTTTTGGGATATTATATTGGTGTTTTAAAATTTTAAATTTCATTAAGAATGTCATCTCTATGATAAACTATAGAGAAATATAATCTATACAAGATAAGAAAAGTTTAGGAATAATATAAGTTAATTCACATTTTATTACACCATAAATGAAATCTTTACATTCTAGAAACACCAATTCCTAAACTACATACTAATGCGGTGACTGATAAAGAGCTCATTCTCAACAAAAATTACTGAATGAAATGCAAGATTTAATGTGTTTGAAGTATTTATCAATGAATGATAAATTCCATAAATATTTTAAGATAATATATTACTATATCATGATCGTGTATCTTGTTGATCATTATAATTATATAGTCAGACATGACTAGTTTGAGATATATTAAGAAATCTTCATGTAGAAACTATAAGAAGGTGTTCTTGTAGGGCATCACATAGTCATTATTATCACAAACATTGATCCTCAATATATTCATGGTTTTGATATACTGAAAAACTATAAATGGATCTAATATATGTTTCACTACATCATATCATATCCATCATAAATTAAAAATATTAATTTGAACAACAATAAAAACTCTCTACGTGGTCTTCATACATTACATCTCAAAGTAAACAAGTACACAAATAAAGGAAAGACTTTTGTTCTTGTTGTGATCATGAGTTAGTGTAGAGTGAAATTACATAGACTAACTATAAAGGAACCAAAATAATACCCAATCAAGAGAATAATGATTAAGGTGCGGTAAAATAAAAGCGATGTTATTTTCTACACATGTGGTATGAAGGGAAATTGGAAGAAAACCAAAAATGAGTTAATGAAAAAAAATCACCTAAATATACTTTGG
Organism: Viscum album; assembly: GCA_963277665.1. Taxonomy (NCBI): domain Eukaryota; kingdom Viridiplantae; phylum Streptophyta; class Magnoliopsida; order Santalales; family Viscaceae; genus Viscum; species Viscum album. Next base: position 860,644,668 of record OY728123.1, on the reverse strand, counting down.
GAATATTATTCTTTATAATTAATACTTATATAATCTTCTGGTGTATTAAATAAAATATGTTTACATATGTGTGTGTAGACACATGAATCGTATTAGAATATAGGGATTACTATAAGTTTAGTGTATTCCAAAAATAAATAATATTGATTCCTAGATTAGTATAGTAAAGTGAAAAACATATATATCTACTAATTGATTCAAAATAAACTATATTTTTGTATTTATTTTTATAAAAAAATTCCTCTCAATGTATAATTAGACACAACTAGATGTTATTTTATATTTGGAATAAATGTTTCAATAGTATTTTAATACTCAACGAAATAATTTATAATTTTTTAATCATTAATTTTCTAAGCTAACAATCAATGATGAAGATAAATACAATCAATAGTATATATAATTTTAGAATCAAAATTATTTTTATTTAAAATTGGCTGTAGTTGAAATTTGATTACCCATATGGGTGTTCTGGTCTCTTTTGAGCTAGGAGAATAGGTATACTAACATTTCACCATCATTATTTACAATGAAACCATTTAAAATAAAGCCACACCACAAAGATAATAGATCTTGTTAATTAAAATTTTATGATCTATTATAAATGTTTAACTAATTGGTATGTCTATTTACTTATTGATATTCCTTCAATAAATTTTAGGGGTACCCAATGGATAAATGAATACACTTGGTAGACAATATAGGATCTTCTAGGATGGTATGTCCCAATGTATCATAACAAAATATATATTGATCACTAATTTGTGTAGTGATGGTATAACAATGATATATTAGTGAAAAAAAGATTGCATAATTTTTTGAGAATTCTAAAAAAATTACACATATAGACTCTGAAAGACCATATTAGTTTAGTGCCTTTGGAAACAATGAAACAAAAATAATGGTATATTATCTAGCTACATTATCCCCTACTATGTTGTCCAAGACCAGAACCCCTATTATACACATCATACAAGAAATATATCTTCATAACATAGGGAAGGAAACATAAAAATTGGTGATCTATGATGCTTAGTAAGGGTAAAAAAAATACATGTAAGAACAAACATAATCATTGGGTTATGAGGACTTGATCATAACAATATAAGATAAAACCACAGATACCATAAGATCAAAAACATGAATCATGGCATAAATCATGGTAGTTATCATGAAATGAATCAAAAGTAAATAAAGAACATAATCCTTGAAATAATATCATTGTAAAAGACAAGGAATTTTAGAATACATAAATATGTAAAATCAACCCCTATAAGCAACGATTCATTGCTTGAACTTATCAGGGCACTTCATGCGAACTAAACCTACTAGGATAGACACACCTTCATCCCCAATGGAATCAATTTCTATGTAATGGGTCAGGTGTCCCCATCATCCCTTAGTGGATCAGGTCTCCCCATATTATATCTTCATGGTGGCTACACCTATTTGGCTGGACATACAACACCATCCCCAGTCATATTCCTTTCCTTGTAAGGTATTGGGTTTTACCATCTTCACATAATGGATCAGGCCCATCAACATGATTACCATTATTATTTCATTAGATAATTTGTTTAACCAAATTCAATGGAGGGAGATATAGGTACCACGCATCTCATAATAAAATAATTCATGCATGTTCTACAGAACATTTTTCATATCATAACCCCAAAAGGGATGATTTTTATAAACATTAAATCAGAACCCATGAAATTAAATGTTTATCATTTTCATTTCATTACATCATAACCTATTGAAAATAAATAGGTTTTATAATAATTTTATCAAAATATAACCCATTAAAAGAAGTGAGTTTCAAAATCATTCAACCCATGGATGTGAAACGGGTTTCATATGTATCCTTACATAAAAACCTAAACCATTCAAGAAATAATATGAATGAAACCTATAGATCATTTCCTAGAAGGTCATGAATAATATTAATGGATGTCATCTTAGATATAAAATAACTTGGCAATATATTTTGAAACCATTTTATGAGTAAAATATTCTTTCTTCTTTGAAAAGTGTTTTTAAAACATAAAAATTTTATAAAGCCATATTTTTTTTAAAATAAACATTAAAAACTTATAAATAAATATTTTTGAACATTTTGAAAATAATTTTCTCTAAAAATTTATAAATAATTCTTGAATGTGTTTTGAAAACAATTTCATTGAAAATAATTTTAAAAAATATAAATAAATACTAAAAATCATTTAAAAATATTTTTCCAAAAAAACATATAAAATAATATTGAAAAACATTTGAAAAGAATTTTCCTTGAAAACATATAAATGATCCTTGAAAATGTTTTTAAAACTATTTTATTGAAAACTTTTAACTAAAACTTCAAAAAATTATGAAAACCATTTCATTGAAAATTCATTGAAAACCTATAAATAAGGCTTGAAAACAATTTTGAAACCATTTTAAATGTAAAAATTTAAATGATTCGGGAAAACAATTTTTTGTGAAATATTATAAATGATTCTTGAAAAAGATTTGAAAAATAAATTCCTTAAAAAACACTTCAAAACTCAAAAAGAAATCATGAAATCATATTGAAAATGATTTTTTTGTAAATTAAAATTTAAAAAAAATCATAAAAATTAACCTTTTAAACATGAAAAGGAATCTTCACAGAATCAAAGACTTTTAAATCCATACATGTTGTATGAGGTAAAAAGAACATTCCTTTGGCAATATAAAAATGTTGCAAAATTCCTTATTCCTAAAGATAAAATAAACTTTTTTAAAAAAAATTGATAAAATAAGAAAAGGAAAATAATTTATTTTAATTACTATAATAGAATAGAATAATATTTTTGGAAACTCTTTTTAGAAAACAAATTTTTTAAGTAACACATATTTCAGACTGAAAAGAGGGTAAAGTCGTGTTTTCTTAAATAAAATAGTTTCTTAACTATATTATGTACTAAAGAGTGAAAAAATTCGAAAAATACATTAACATATCATGGAAACCCAAAGGAGAAGAAACTTAATTAGTGTTCTTTAGATATGGATCATAAGAATCTATCAAATGATGCACAAACATAAACAACATTGTAAAATGATCAGATTCATTCGATAATCTCTTACCACTTGGTAACTTTCAAACAGAATCCCCTTCAAATTTCATGAATATAAAAATATTATGAAAATAATTATATTTAGAATATATGATTTCAATGGTATAAAATACCACTCACAGTATAATATGGGGGCATAACATAGCCTGTGTCTTAAAGAAGCCAAATTAACACAAAATTACTTTACCAATTTGGAAAATTTTTAAACATAAAACACATGAATTAAATATAAAAAAATGGTTATGTAAATTCCAATAAATTTAATTCAATTAATTATAGAATACATATATGGGTAGTATACACACTACACAAAAAGAATGGGTTGTGAATAAAGAAAGTATATCATGGAAATTAATGTGGAAATTGAGGTCCCTTACATTATATCATGAATCACATCATACTCATACAATAATCCTCTATAATAAATATAATATTACTATAAATCTATAAATGAACCATATAATTATATTTAATACAATATATTTTTTGATTGTGACTTTATATTACCCACTTATTAACAATTATATGTTAATGTTTAACTTCAAGTAATATTAAGTTTGTTTTTCACATCTATCTTGAATTGTTGTGACATGTTCCTTACACTTATGGCATTTAATCCATAATTTGTTCCATAACCTAAATATAACTTATATTCAGAATATGTGTATTATAATGATTTATATAATATATATTTATGAAATGCAATACAACATTCATATAGATGATTGGTCGTAGGTATGCATGAATGTCGTTTTCGTTTTATTATCACATTGAAATAAATAAATAAAATTAAATATACACATATATCTATATAATATAATTATAGTATCATTATTAAGCCATATATATAATATAATTTTACTAAAAACTCTTTAATGCATTGCATATAGTGTGTGAACAAATCACAACGTTTTGAGGGGATAGTAGTCCACACTTCCTCAAATGAAATTATAGTATTCACACACAAAAAATCTTTAATGGTATGTTTTATAAAATAATTATATAATCCTAAGTAAATTAGTAATATAATATAATATATAAATATAAATATATTTTACATCATAATTCCCACCATTAGAGGAGGTAATTTAAGAAGTAACCATCATCACTGTGTCAAGCGGTAGTTTTTCGTACACACAAACAGTATGATGGTTACCCATTAGATGGAAGTGTGTGTAAGAATAGGAAAAAAATGTATCATAAAAAATATATTTATATTTAGGATACTTTATTTTTTTAAACATTGAATAAAAATAATTAAGGTGGTGGATAATGAAAATAAAAGAATGGATCTTGAGGGAGGGTGTTGCCTCTTCTTTTGGTATCTCTTTTTGGTTTATAGCAAAGGGATTCCTTGGATTTATTTATTCACAAGGGGGGATTAAATTAGGTATTCAGGAATAATTTTTAACTATATTTGGAATATATTTTCCAAACATAAGAGATTTTATTGTTGTGCAGAATGAGGGTAGGTGGAGGACTTTTATAGGGAAGGGAGGTGACACACTTGGCATTTTTGAAAACAAGTTTGGAGTACCAACATTTTTACATAACAATAGTCATAAAACCCATACAAAACCAATAATATAATATTTATTTAAGACATATTCCTATAAAATGGTTTTGGGACAAGTTTTTAGGTCATATGGGCCCATAAATTTATTGTTTATTCCATTGTTATGGTTTACTTTACCTTAATGCCTATTATTAAATTTAACTGCATTCACTACTATTTTGGTAAAAAAATGAACTTGAACATATTAAAAATTAAAATTTAAAAATTATGATGATTAAAAATGCGGTATCCATTTTTCCATATTCCAAAAATAAAATTGGTAGATATTAATTTAAAAATAATCTATAAAAGAGGACCACAATACAGGTTTTAAAAGTAAAAATTTCTAAAAGTAATCTATGTTTTTATAGCTAATATGATGTTGAAATTGATTTTAATGACCTAAATTGGATTAATATATAAAATTATTATCCAACTATTCTTTATAACCTATATAAAAAACAATTTATCCTTTTTCATAAATTAGATGAAAATATAGTTTGGAATTGAAATTTAGTATTTTTCACTTATTCATTAAAAGAAAAAACATCAGAGAAAAATTCCAAAAAATCACTAAAACAAAATTTATATGTTTATCATTCCAAGATGATGATTATTTTTACCAATAATATTTATAAAATAACCATAAATTTTATTTAAAATATTTTCTCTAATAAATGGTGGTAAATGTGATTTTTTTTAAAATATAGTATTTTATGAATAAAATTAGGTTTGTTCTTATCATAACCCTATTGAATAAATTTTATTAACATAAAAATATTTGGATAAATGTTAAATATTTATTTAATTAAAATAATTTACTAATATTAATTAATTTAAATTTTTATTAAAATACTATTTTTTGAGAATTAAAATAATATTAATTTCCATTATATTCAATCGATATTCATATTCATTTTTAATTAATTTGTGACCAATGAATTAATTTTATATTTTTGTAAACTATATATTTTAATAATTTATTTAATGCATTTTATAACTAAATATTTAATGGATCTTGGTTATATCTCATTATATTAAGTAATAATACTTTTAATAATATATTATTGTTCAGTAAAACATGGTCTTATGTGTTACACAAGCCATCAAGGAAAGATAGTCTTGTGTGTAACGTAAGGTAACCTAGGAGTTTCACATAGGTAATGCTAACATTTATATTCCATAGAGTTTATGATTACTACGTATTATGTATAATTCAATACAAAAATAGCACTTTAATATACACTTATAAATTTATTACTATTTTCAGTGTTGGGTTAAGTGAAAAAAATAAAAATAAATAAATTAATTCAAAAAATATATTTCATAAAATATCGAGATGTTATAGAAGGTACCCCCAAACTCACATTCCCTTAAACATTAAAATATTGATGGTATTAAATAGTGACATATGAAATGTATTATTTGTATTGAAGATATTTTATAGTTTCATCAGTGGAATGTTTCATAAATAACCTTAGAATCACAAACTATGTTCAAAAAACATTGTATAATGGATATAAAATTAAAGATAATACAAAATGGTTCCATTATTTTTTGTGTCAAATGAATTATGACAATTATTTATTAAAATATTAGTTTAACTACAAAGGAACATAAATAAAACTCAATGTCTATCTTGTTTAATTATCCTAGAGAAGATAAATATTCTAATATCCATTATTTCTCAGTACAATATATATTTCTATAAGAATGAAAGAACATATCTTTTGAGATAGTTGGATCCAAGTAGACATAGTTAAATTCGTAGATTTGAATGCACATTATTTGGTATAGAAACCCAAACCCCACTATACTCAATGAGATGAGTTGGTATTTAGAAACACGTTGTGTAAGAAGTTAAAAAAATGTTGTTTTATATTCATACAAACTAATGACATATTATTAAATTATTTATAATTTCTCCCCCAATGAAGTTGTAATTTAAAACATTATAATATTGCAAATTTTTATGAATTTAATAATTGAATCCATGTACCAAAAATTAGGGAACAATATTTTTGGTATTTCTAAACATTATACTAATGGTGAGTGTTCATGATAATATATATATATATGTAAAATATCAATATTAATAAGGACATATTTATCATTAAAAGGATTAAATGTTCTCTATGTTGTAGTCTATGATAAAACATTAACATGATTAATAATATTAGAATACATATGAACTTTTCTTTTAATAACAACGTTCTATGGTTATTATAGTGTGAAGATGAATGTCAAGTCCAATTTCCTCAATGGTGAACCTATAGAACATACATATATGACATAAACAAAAGGATTAGAGACATAAATTAATTCCAAAACAACATTAAAAGTCAAAATATCCATTTATGGATAAATGAAAATGTAGTTTTCATAGAATATATGTTTGGAATAAAATAATTTTGAGTGTCTATAAGAGTATTGTAGTAATGCTATTTATTTAAATATAGTCATTTTGGAAAAAAAATTGAAAAAAAATTATCATTTTACTTTTTTTCTAAAACTATTTTTTTAAGTTACGAATAAATTTATAAACCTAATTATATGGAATATGATCTATACATATTTATTAGTGGGTTTCTAAATATTTTCACTATACTTATGATGACCATGTATTTAAAGTACACAATGAGAAAAATAAATACATATGTATTTTTAATTCACATGGCATAAAATCTATCTATGAATATGTGTTTCTGAATAATATGAGATTGTGTGTAGAATTTTACAAGACTAAGTGCTAGGAATCTATATAAAATTCCATTAAATGTACTAATGTTTTATATTACTTATGCATTGAGTGAAAATAAGAAACCAAAATAGTTGGAATAACTATGAATTTAGTTAGAACTATTCAAAAATATTTATTAATGTGAAATAGTATATGTACTTTGTAAATGTGTAAGTAAAAATATGACCTTTTAAAGGAATGGGAATATAGGTTTCCATTAGATGATTTCTATCTAATATTAATGTGATGCTAATAAAATCATAAAAACAATATTATTTCATCCAATTATTGTATTTATTATAATAATTAAGTATATTAAGGGTAATAATATATTTATAAGATAATTGTTCAATTTTGGGTTTTAATAATGGTATGACTATTATCTTTATAATGATAAGCATTGACTATGGTATTATCTCAGATGTTAGATATTCAAAAAAAGAACAAAATGGATAAATGTATATATTTATTCTGTAACGAACTAAATATGATAATTCTAATCCATTGTGACTTTCTAGAGCTTGTGGTTCTTGGAGAATGATTATAATAATCCTAGAGGTATTTGGCTACTGAAAATGATGAAACAGGGAGATTATGTTTGATGTAATCCTTAAAAACTATGTATATGAGTTTCTAATCTTATTAAGGATGGTTCATGGGGTTCTTTATAACATTTAAATAATCAGGGTTAAATAATCATTTTTGATATATTTATTTTTGTGAAAATTCATGCCCAATATTTACATATTGTGTAAAAGGTTTACCCATTATCAAAATGACCTATATTGACAATAATTAAATGTTTCATCTACTTGGGTTTTATTGAAACACTATGGCCATTTATAGACTCAATTCAATCTAGTGGTCCTTTCATTTGAATTTTATGTTCCCTCAAACTAGGTACCAATTATTGGTTTCCTTCTTTGATCTTAGGCAATTCAGTGTTCCAATGTGTGTTTTTCCTTCATTTTCTAGCATTTCATCTTTGTTTTATCTCATTTCTTCCCTTATCTTCTTTCTATTTTATATTGATTGATGTCTATTGTTTCAAATTTTGTTTCTCTTGGATTTGTTGTCATAATTGTTCAAAGGAATCCTTGGGTGGATACAATTCTAGAAAAAAAGTTGATTATAGATCCACAACAATGGTCCTCCCTCAGGCGAAAAACATTGACACCTTTAAAGAAGGTTATTTGTTGATCCATTATTTATTTATTGGAAATTGTTAATTAATCATTCATTATCCCTTTGGATGGAACTTAAATTAACGAAATAATTATTGAACTACATTAATCAATTTTATAATGATTTCACAATAATGATGTTGTTTCTTTATAACAAGATAGAATTTTTCCTCTTATATTGATATATAGTGTGATATCTATGTTGTGCTTTGTACGCATAGTATTATCCATGGAGTATAATTATGAAATTGATAATTATTTTAAATCTTGAATTAATTTACAATTAATAAGATTAAGTATAATTAAAGTATAGGAATGTTTGTAGTATGGTGGTTAATGTATTGTTATAATAATAAAATTGATGCAATTCACAAGTTTAATTGAAATTGATCTTCAATATGATTAATGGAATTGATTAATAATGTGGAGAATTACTATTTTTTCGATAATAAATTTGAGGCTTGATAACTTAAAATGTTACTTCTATAGGTTTTGGAAACTGAAAATAAAGGCTAAGATCATTTTTCCTTTTATATCTTGTAAAAACATGATTTTTTTGGGTTACCATAGTTGTAACCTGTAAAAACTGAATTAGTTAACTCAATATGGAATAATAACTTGTTTTGTGATAATGATAATTTGATAGGTCATGATTTTTCCATTTCTTTAAGAAGGTTGAGTTCATTTCTTGGATGTTGTATGAGAATATTTTCATTAGATGAATGAATGGATTTTTTGGGGACTATTTTACATGTTGGTTACATGTTTTTTCCTACTAACATTATTATGTTCTATAGATATGAGACTTCTGATATGAGAAATGTATGGTGCATTCTCGACGGTAGACGAGTGATATGGGGTGGGGAGGCCCAGATGTGGTGTGATCATAGGATGGCTGGCCATGGGATTGATGTTCTGATATATAGGTAGGGAGGCCCAGATTATGTGGTAGCAGTTGACATTGGTTATAGTGATATGTATTAGTATATGAATGTGGGTATCAAGGATGGCACCGATGGTGATGAAACAGGTTAAATATGATCTTAATCATTGATGATATTCTATGAGTTGGGATTCTTGTATATGATTCTGATTAATGGAAGACGGTCAGGGTGCATCTTTTTCTACATTCATTTCCCCACTACATGTACAATATAGAGGTTCTCGGTTTCTTGTTTCGTATTGGTGGTAGCTTAGTATGGTTTTCCTATAGTATCTAGATTATAAAAGAATTATAATAATAAAAAAATAATTCTTAACCCATGGGGTTCGTTGATGATGGAAATAAAATGCTTAAAATAGTTTAACCTATATAAACTACGTACTTAGTTGGGATTATTCCAAGAGGGAATAAACAATACTATGATGACTAATGTAATGTAATTCAATCTAATATAATTTGGAAATCTTTAATGGTAAATTATTTCCTATTGAATAAACTAATGTAAGGAAATTATAAAAATAAAATAATTTCTTAATGTGTCACTTTTAAATTATTTTTTTATAGTATATCTCATCTTGGAAGTGGATGTCGGGAGATTGAGGGATGTTAGCTATACTTGAGTTAGAGAATAGGTTATTCCCACAGTTTGGTAGTGATCTATATTATATCATGTATATTTTAAGACTTCATATGATAACCACCTATGTTTCTTTGGGAATCTAATGCATAGTGGATTATGGGAGGGTATTTTTCCACAAAATCATAGTGGGAGGTTGGATGATTCACTACCCCCTCTAGATTAGATCTCTCATCATGGTATTTAGTTATTCTGGTAGTTAAAGTGGTTAACTTGACCATATATGTTTGTATAGGGTTGTGATGTTGTTTTATTATTCACACAGATATACTATGAGATATTGTATCCAAAATATTATTATATGTTGGATGTGTCGAGACTATGATGGAATGTGTTACATACTGAAATTATGGGCTATAATGGATTGAATTTTAATTTATGATCTTTGATATACATCTTATGGGCTATGGTGTCTCCTAGAAACTACATAGTTAAAATATTGATATGTTCATGGGATTATTTGGTTATGTGATGCATGAGGTGCATGTTGTGATGTCTTGCCCAGGTGTTTGAAGGTAATCATTCTTTTGGAGATAGATGGATCGGGACGTGCGATGTTGGGGAAGAACAAAAAACCTATGGGGAATTAAGAGGGAGGTATCTAAGATGCTTCATTATTATATTATATTCTCTCTTGTATACGATAATTGGTGAGACATATCCATGGTGATTCTGGGAACATAGTATACATGTTTTGGAAATGATTTAGTTTCTCTATAGTTCACTATTCTTTTGCATTATTTATTAATATTTTAAATAAGAGGCTCTGTAGAGCATCCTACTATGTATATATTTTTTCCTCCCTTGATAAATATTTTCTTTTTTAGGTAATTTAGAGATGGATGGTGATTGGGGTAGATATTACTAGCCCAGGGCTTAACATGAGTTGTTTGGACTTCGTGGTCTCTTCCGTATTTATATTTTTGGTTCCTGTAGTTCTCTATCCATTTTTTATACTACTTTATAACATTCCATATTTTCACATGGTTTATATATATAAATATAAATGAGAAGGCGTTGTCTATTATATTATTCTTATCTCTCTCTTAAGCATGTTTCTCTTAGAGGTTAATGCCTCCCATTTTCATTTTTATTATACCCATTGTGATAGTCACCAACATGGGGCCCAATGAATGTAGGAATCGAGATGTCATTATCATTCTCCCCACATTATGGTATTTTATTTTGGGATGGGGTCATGACATAGATGTATCAATGGTTCAGGTTGAGAGATTGGATAAAGTTTGGAGTTTAGCATAGGTGAGGTTCTATGGGTTGGTAGGGAAAAAATGTCAGCTAAGTTTATTAAACGATGTACAAAAGGGAGACCATATTAGACATTGTTATTTATGGAACCATGAGATATTATGAACAAAACATTAAGATTGCTAAGTATACTAAATGGAGTGATATTGGTTAGTGGGTAGAGACCAAGGAAAGGATCATGATTCATCATTCATTTTCCCTTGTTTTAAATGGGTAGACTATGGAATTGGTTAAAACCTAAAACATGATAATAAAATAATTAATTGATGTTATATATTCCATATTATAGGTTTATAACCTTTAATATCATGTTATTATTGTAGTCATGCCTCTAGGTTGGCGTCCTCGTCAGGTTTTCACCAATGATGTTCAACCAGATGTTCCAGAAGATCGCCACAAAGTATAGGTCGATGATGATGACACATGGAGGATAAATCATTGAGTGTTTCAGTGATATAATATGTATAAGTATCAAGGATCCATTTTATATTTATTCATATAATATTAGTTGATGGATGATAATATTTATTTTAGTTTGGTTCCGGGCCAAGAGGATCACTGGGTTTTGTATGATGTGACAATGTTGGTGGAGAAATGAAGTAGTGATGGTTCTTTTTCCTTAGGAATAATAGGAATCCATGTGTCCAATGGGTGATTTTATATGATTAGTTCAACATAAAATGTATTTCTTCGATAGAAAATGAGGCCAATCATTAGGTTCCAATTACCCTTAGACAGGGGAGCTTCATCATTTGAGAGTTGTTGATCTGTTTTCAGACCCTTTTGTGATATAATTTAGACATATTTTTAGGTAAGGGGGATAGGGTGAGTTTTTTTAGGAGTCTTTGTGAATAGGTATTAAGGACCAAGTCACCCCATTTATGATGAATATGTATCATGTTGTGGTTCTGAGATTAGAGGTTATTGGGTGGATAATGGTATGAAATGGAACATCATGAGAAAGGATTATAAAGTATTTCTTCTGAAGAAAATTTATGGTTTTTGGTTATCAATTTCTTATATATAAGAGATTTCAATCATTTATGGGAAGGTCTCAGCTGTCATAATCTCTTTTTCTAGGGGCGATGGCCCTTATACACATTAAAAAGGATTAAATAAATTTTTTATTGAATATTATAAGTTCATTATCATTTAAAGTGGCCTAGATTTTGAGCAGTTAGTGTGTACTAGGTGTTCCGTTTTAGGTTCCACATTTGATGTAATTTCCTATGAGGAAGCTTTAGAAGGATGGTGCATTTTGGGATTTATAGAGAGGAGACTAATTAGGAAGAGCACAACCCCTATATTTTCCTTATCCTTAGATAGAAAAGTGGGGTCATGATAGTGGTCATCAGTAGGTTCATAGAGGCCATTGAGCAAGTCAGTGTTAGCTTCATGATTTAGCATTGCCATCACCAGGTTTGGATGACATTGTTTGAGGTACCCATTTCTTGTGTTCTATGTGGGTACATGATGTTTTTTATTCCTGGGTGATAAACTCCTTTAAATCACATACCCTCATCGATGATTTGGTACATGAGGGAGAGGGGCTTCCAGTTCCATTGGAAATGACAATGCTAATTAAAGGTCTAGTTGTGTTTTATGAATTTTTATAGACTTTGTGCTAGTGTTGTGGTGAAACCGCTCTTGGGAGATTTCCATTTTTTAAAATATATTCATATGAAATAATTTTCATAATGGATTGGTTGCATTCAGTGCAAGATTTAATTGATTACCTCAGGTGGTTGGTTGTGTTCTATAGTGTTGATGGTGATCCAGTTGTGTTTTTTGGAGAGAGATACCTTTAGATAGGTCAGAGGATTTTTCCAACATTATCATGTTTTATTTCCATGTTGTCACTGATATAATTTGAGGTTTTGTTGGAAGTGTTTCTAGGGTTGTGTAAGAGTACCTTTCTGTCTTTATAGAGTAGGTTATAACATTACCCCTTGATGGGAGATCAAGTTTTGGATCAATCTATTGCAATGTGTGTCTCCTATATCAGTGTCTTCATATATTATGGAGCCTAATGAGTTATAATAGCTAGGAGTATAGCTCAATTTTCAATTTTATAATGGTTTTTTGGCCAATTGTGTCACTTTGGGGTGCACCAGTTTTGTTTGGGAAGAAGGATAATGTTAGTTTGCAGCTTTGAATCAAATAGTGTTTCTTAAACCAATTTAAAGTGATGAACCACTATATTCTTCTAGGTAATTTTGATTTATTTGGTAAGTTTCAGGAAACATGTTTGTTCTCAAAGATCAATTTTAGTACGAATATCATTATATGTGGTCGATGGATGAGGATGTTTAAAAGACAACATTCTTTTGTCTTCATGGGAATTATGTGTTCATTTGGATGTCGTTTGGTGTGACAAATGATCTATCTATGTTCATGTGGATGATAATTGAATTGTTCTAAGAGTTCATGAAAAATTTCATAGTGGTTTTCATCATTGAAATCCTGGTATACTCAGTATTGTAGGGGGGCATGAAAAGATTTTATGTTCCATTTTGGGAGTTCTTCTTCTTGAGAAAATATTCAAAAAAATTTCCAAGTGTGATTTCTGGGAATGTTATGTCTGATTACTATATAATGTTGTGTCCCAAAAGGTATTAGCATTGGATCCTTAAAAGATATATGTGGTTTTCTCAGGGAAATCCCCCAAGACAGTAGCAGATGTGTAGAGTTTTCATGGTCATATAGGATATTAAAAGATGTTCGTATCAAGTTTATTTCTAGTTATGAATCCTTTGATAGCATTGAACCAGAAAGATCAGAAATTATTATGGACTGACTAGTATACTGTATATTTTTTACCTAAATGAGAATTTGGCCGATGCAATAGTCCTCTGTTTTCTAGTAGAGGGATTTCGGTTTCAGGTTTTCAATGATGTTTTGCATCTTGTCTTGGGTTTTGTTCTGATACAACATATTTCAGTTGGTTATTATGGGTCTCAATAGATACATCCTAATGAGTTTATCTATGCTACCCATGGTATTTAATTGGATTAAATAGTATTTTATTTTTATTATTGGAAAAATTAACTCATTTGTGAGTGTTTTGTGGTTTTTACTGAACATAAGAGCCTGAGGTACGTCTACTCCCTGCATGAAATGAAATTGTGTTAGCATTAGTGGATTTTATTCTTTGAGGAATATGGAATTGAAAATTTTTATCCACTAATAAAGGGAACTTTTATAGCTGATGATCTTAGAAATAATTCACTTAGTGGTGACATTCATAAAACTATGGATTCATAGAATGTTTTGGACGAACAATCAGTGACACATCCAAATATGGTAGTGGTTAGAGGTAGAGGTTGTCTTTTCTAGAATACTATATAGTTTTATTTGGTGTAGAAGTTGGAGGAGTCCCTGTTGGTGGATCCTGAGGTGGAGGTATAGAGATATTGAGTTATTTCTTGCAATACCCCTAATGATTGGTCTGAGGATGGAAAACACCATGTGTTGTTTAATGAATGGTTTCACATTCAATCAGCAATGAGTGAGGTGGTTCCTTAGAAGTTCCATTGTTATCCATTAGAGATAGATATTAATGTGAAAAAATGAATGATCATTTAGAGGTTATTTATTGTGGGTATGGATAAAGCATGCAATGGCATTTTTTTATCGATGTTTGGTCTTCCATAAGGTGATGGTCTGCCACCATGTTCATTATGTTTTTCACCACCCTTTATAAGTCCATGTGAAAGTGGGATAAAAAATCATTGAAATTTGTTTTCTTTTTCCCCACGATATGGGAGGATATAATTCTACATGGGAGATATTAGATCGTTAGATGAAATCACCCAATTTTATAGTGATTTGGGAGTCATGCTCATTGGAGGTATTATTGAAGCAGTACCTAGAGGTGGTGGTGTGACTCCATGGATTACTGAGGATGATCATTTCTATTTGATATCCCCATTTACCTCAAGTGTGTGAAGAGGTCTCCAACATCCTTTTGGTTATCAGTTATGACTAATCACTTCATTTCATCCATATACGGATTGTAAAATAGTGCATACCATCTAAGCACTCGATGTAATGTTGGGATTATATGTTCTATATTTTGGAGTTCTGTGAATGAGGAACCTTCTCATGATTGTTTTTTCTTAAAATAATAGTTTCCACTCCACCATTTGTATGGCTCTATTTGATGCTTTTTATGGATGACCATTCAATCCTCTTTTGTGATGGACTTCGTTTAGAGAAGCATAAATTCTCAAGCTGGAACTGGTAAAGAATACGAAATGGATGGTTTAGGTAATTCATGATAGGATCAATGAAGAATAAGATCATCATAAATATTATTCTATTAAAATGAGGATATCTATGGTGTTCAACATTGGGGATCAAATGTTCCAAAAGGTGACTCAACATCATGGTGAGGGAAGGTTTGGTTGTGGGGCTCAAATTTCTCATAGGTTTGATTAGCATTTGGAGTTGTTGGGTCATGTTAGACTCATGGTGTATCGAATAGAAAATCCCTTATAAATGATCCATATACATGATTTTTTTCACAGTTCACATCTTTGTTATTATCTTCACAATGACTCTCATGCCATATATTGGTATGATATACATGTTAATGATGATGTTACCATCTAGGATGGGTTTATGGATATCTAGGACTTCTCAAAGAATGTGTTTTACCATTATTATATTCCCTTGGATTGTGTCTTATTCACATCAATGAATGGATAAGAGTACCAAGAAATGAGAGTTACGAATGCACAATCAGTAACCCAAGTAGTTTTTTTATCTCTTCTCTTTTAATCATATTATTTTGTGGATGTTTATCCTTTTGGTTTCTGAGATGGTCTACTCTTGTTTATTAATAAATATTTACTCTCATTAGAGAGGTATCTCCCCTATGAACGTTTTTAGGAGTTAGTTTCAGTTATCACATGGGTTGACAATTGTTCCTCTAATGAGGTGGTTGAGCTCCTATGATGGCGAGATAATTGAGAGGTATCTCACTGGGTGGGTGTCTAGATGACCCATGTTTTTCTATTTGATTTGGTTTTGTATTATCATGGTTGATAATTGGTTGAGATTTATCTAATTTAGAAGTTAAGATATGATAATTCTAGTCCTTTTAGTGTTTCCAAATCTCGTGATGCTGAAAGGATGTTTATAATAATCCTGAAGTGTTGGCTTCTGAAAATGCTAGAACAAGGAGATTCCATCAAGTATAATATTTAACTGCCATGTAAATGAGGATCATTAATAATTAATGATATTTTATAGTATTATTCATAAATTATAAATAATTAGTGCTAAATAATAAAAGGTGACATATTTTTTTCGAAAATATAGATACCCAACATTTTCACAATGTGTAACTTGTTTACACACTATGAAAATTACCTATAAACTACATCTATAAATTTTTAAGCCACTAATATTTTTTCTAACCCCTATAACCATGTCTCAACTCCAAGAGATCGGGTGGTCCTTTCACCAACTTTTTGATATCCCTCTAACTGAGGATCGATTCTTAGCATCCTTCCATGATTTGTGGTGATCCAAGGTTCATTCTTCCGTTGTTTTCTAGTGGGTTCTCTAAATTTGATCATGTTTCCTCTGATAAATTATCACCAAACAATGATTTATTGTCTCCATTATTTATAATGGGATTTATATTGGTTTTTTGGTGTGGTTGTGTCACAAAATCCTTATATGGATGCAGTTCCTTATGGAAGAGGTTATCCAAGATCCACGACGTCAGTCTATTCTCATGAAAATAACATTGATGCCTTTGAGGTAGGTTATTCGGTTATTAATTATTTATATACATGTAATCATATATTTATCATGATTTAACCCTTTGGATGGAAATTAAATTGATCTAATAACTATTAAAAAAGGTTATCAAATTGGATAATGATCGCTTGTTGACAATGTTGTTCCCTTATACTATGATAGTGTGATTCCTCTTTTTTTACTAGATAGTGTGAGATCTATGATATTATTCGAAGCATATTATTATTCTTGGTGTAAAATATTGAAATTGATAATGAATGTAACTATGGAATTAATTAATAAATATTTTCCTTAAGAATAATTAAATAAGATACAGGTTTGTAATCGACTGGTAATTGCAATTTGATAATTACAAAATTTATTTAATGCACATGATTAATTGAAATTATTACTTCATATGATTAATGGAATTGTTAAAAAAATTGGACCAATTTATAATTATTTTTTATAATAAATAAGTGTATGATAATTAGGAATGATATTTCTCTAATTTATTGAAAGTGAATATAAATTCTAAGAGTATTTTTTTCTTTTGAAAACATATTATAGCTTGATGATTTAGGTTTATTGTAGTTAGAACCTGTAAATAATTAATAGTTTAATTCAAGATGAAATATGAAACAATGTTAAATATAATTTTTAGCACATAATTTTACCATTTTCATGAGAATGATGACTACCTTATTTTGGAGTAGTGAGAGCTCAATTTCATAGAAAGGATGAATGCCTTTTTTGAAGGCTTGGATTTCCAGTTGGTTACTTGTTTGATCCATCAGCTTTTGTAATGTTATATGGATATGATCCTTTTGATATGAGCTTGGTATGGTTTAGCCAGAAGGTATAATGCATGATTTGGTGTGGGGAGGCCTTGATGGGGTGTGATTATGGGATGAGTGATCCTGTGATGGTTATTATGATATGTGGTTTGTGTATATAAGATGATATGGAATTAGTTAAAGATGGTTATGGTTAGATTCTTTAGTATATACATGATGGTGTTCTGGATGGTACTGTAGGTGATGGAATGGGTTAAATGTAGTTTTAATCATTTGTGATATGCTGAGATATGGGATTATAATTTATAAATATGTTTACTGGAAAATGGTTGGGTTACTTATTTATCTACAATCCATTCCCCACTACATGAGGGATTTGGAGGTACTTGGTTGCATGTTTACTCCTGGTAGAATCCCAATATGGTTTTCCAAATTTATGTAGTTTATATAATAATTATAATAAGGAATAAATATTTTTTAACGAAAGGGTTTTGTTGATGATGGAAGGAAAATTCATAAAAGATGTTAGTTTTTATGAACCACATACTTTTTCAGGATTATACTTGGAGGGCATGAACATTACATTAATTATTAACGTAGTGTAATGTAATGTAGTACAATGTAATGTGGAAAATGTTAACGGTTAACTAATGGATAGTGAATTAATTAATGAATGGAAATTATAAAATTTTAGAAATGATTAATGTAGATATTCTAAAATCTTATTTACTAATAGGATAGTTGGTGCCACCTATGGTTTCCAAGAGTCTGAGTGATATTAGCTTCAGTTGAGTTTGAGACTAGGTTATTCCCAGAGTGTGGTTGTGAACTATATTATATAATTTATTTTTATTTATTTCATATGATAGCCCACCTATGTCATTTAGGAAAACTGAAACCCATTGGACTCTTGGATGGAGTTTTTTTCCAACATCCAGGTGGGAGGATGGAAGGCTGACTACCCCCTCTAGATCCTCAATCTTCTATTGATAATTACATGTGCTACAATTCACAGTGGTTTTCTATCCCATATATGTGTGTAGAGGATTTTAATGGATTCTAGTTATTTCACACATATTTATAACTTGATATAGAAAACAAAGGATTATTATAGGTAAGACATATATGGATTCTCATACATATTCAGTGTGTGGGTTGTAATGGATTGAGGTATAATACCCATTTTTTGATATATGTCTTAAGAGATATGGTGGTTCTGGGAAACTACTTGGTTAAAGTATGTATATGTGGATGGGATGATTTGGTTATGTGATGCACGAGGTGAATGTTGTGATGCATTGTGAAGTTGTCTTCTTGTCAACTTACTTTTGAATACAGATGGATCAGGACCTGTACCGTTCGAGTAGAGCAGAAAACCAGTGTGGAAGAGGGAGTGGGGTACCATTTATGTTTCATTATTATATCATACTCTCTCATGTATGTGATGTTTAGTAAGGGATATCCATGTTAATGTTAGGAACAAAGTATACATGTTTATATGATTAGTTAGTTTCGCTATTGTTCACTATACTTTAGAATTCTATCATTATAAATTTTATGAGAGGCTATATGGAGGATCCTATTAAGTATACTGTTATTCTCACCCAACGTACATATTAACAATTTTTTAGGTCCATTGGATAAGGTTGGATATCAGGCTAGATATTACTAGATCAGGGTTTAGCATGTGTTTTTTTTCCTTCTTGGTTTTTGTCGTCTTTATGTTTCTTCTATTTGTTGTTCTCCTTTGATTTGTTATAGTAATATATGAAATTTCATGGTTTATCTTGGTTTTTCATTATATACACACACACACACACACAAATATATATATATATATATATATATATATTTATGTGTATGTTTGTTTGTTTGTGCTTTTGAGAAACTTTTAACTATTGTATCCTTAGAATCACTATATTCTAAATGTTTATCTTAGTGGGTAATGCCTCCCATATGAATTTGTATTATACCCTTTTTTCTAGTTGCTATCTTGGGCTCTAATAGTGGCAGGACTCAGGCATTCACTATATCTCTCCCCTCATTATTGTATCTTTGAGGGGATGGGGTCATGACATCTACTATAGGTATTTTCTAAAGGTTGTGAGGAAACAATAATTATATTTTCTACACAACCTGTCGCTATTCCAAACCGAGTCACAAAATATTATTTCCCTAGTGGATATGGATATACTCAACCGAAGTATGTTTAACATGTGAGAACTAACCCGTCATTATTAGTTGTCTCTATTGTATGTAAGAGTCTATTGGAGTTGGTCCCCTATAACTAACTAATTTCTACAAAATAATGCACGTATATACATAGACCTAAAAATTAGAAATATCATACCATATATTGATTGTTCTTCTATATAAAATTAATATTGAAATTTCCTAAAGTATATATAATATTTAATTGGTTATAGTAGTTCCCCTCTATGATGATAATCTTGATATGTTTTGATGATATTCTTAAAATAATTTCCCTTTGGTCATATGATGGAATTTGATTGGACAATTATGATGTAGAATATTTTGAGTTAGTACTTATTAGGGGATGATACATCATCTCAGGATGTTTTCACATTTTAATATCCAGGACAAGAGATTATGAGGGATGACCTTACAGAAGGAAATATACACATTAGTTTGTTATAAGATATTACTATCTAATAATAATTATATTGATCATTATATTTTAAGATTATTATTAATGTATATCATGATTCACGTACATAGATGTATTATTATAAAACATGATGGAATAAAATCATGTTGATTTTGGGTACGTTGGGTGTGAACCAAGATATATATTAAAAATAAATTTGTTGATGAATTAATTATCCCCTCCCTAATTCTCAAAGATCATATTAGGACCCTTTGATTAAAATGGGAGTAATGAACTATATTTCCTATCCATCATTTATCTATGATTTATTTTAATTAATTCAAAACAATATGTATAAAAAATATACGATAATGACACAGGTATCAAAAATACTTGATAACATATCTACAAATGATTATATTATATAGTGAGTGGTCGTATGTAGTTTTCATTATTGTGAACTTGAATTAAATATTTTTGGTTTTATTACTTGTCTCTAGTCACTGACTCTAGAGCTTTGGAAAACCTAAATAATGTAACTACGGTATATTTCTATAGGGTCACACAAATATTGTTCTAATTGATCTCATGTAAATTCTATTTGAATTTGATTATTTAAATTAATGTTATTCACAAGACTGGGGAATAATATTTAATTAGGATTTACTTATTACGTATATTCAATCATTATTTTATGTCAATTTAATATTAAAATAAATATATATTCTTAGGAAAATTATAATTATAAATATATTTATTTATTTATTTAATAGATAATATTTGTTATTCAAGGTTTTTTGAATGCCTTTGAAGAAGTTTAAACTGTGTTAATGGATCTGATGATAATGATATATTAAATATCATTTAAACAAATTTTAAAGGATTTATTTTAGGAATTAGATTTATTTATCAAAAATATATGTGTGAGTGGAGAAAATAATAATGAAAATATTATTATTATTAACGATGTGGATCACTATGTTTTTCGAGAATGATTAAGGGATTTTTTTAAATTCTTTATTCTCTAACTTGTATCTACAAATACACAGCAATATCCTTTCCAATGAATCGACATGGTTATCCAAAAAAATACACTTAATGTAGAGACCCGAAGCTTATCGTACATGGACATTACATTACTTTTGCGGAATACTTAGTACATAACAAAAACACACACTAAAGGATCGTAATAGTTTAGTGTCTTTGGAAACTCGGAACGTAATCGTCTAATCGTGGTGAAAGATCTTCAATATCTCCCATAAAGATCTTCCTTTTTTTTACCTAAAACCTTTATTTATATCCTGGGGAAAAGAAAACATAAAAGGGTGAGCTCAAATGCTCAGTAAGGGTATACAAAAGAAATAAAAATCATATCATATCTTTTTGAAAATCATAACCTGCAAAAGAGATCATAATATCTTAACATGGAACAAATCATAGAAGTGAAAATGAGATCACCATTATCATAACATGAAACTTGAAACTTTTTGGCATGCACACATAATCATGGAAAATCATTTCTTGTTAGTCATGACTCATTGCCAAGACTATCTTAGTGGACAAAGTCCCTTTCTGAATCGAGTAACCCTCGTTTCAGTCCTGTTTCACTGAACCGGTATAACCTACCATTCCGGCCATGTCTATCTCATGAGATATAAAATCTTTACCCAATGCATTGGAGGGAGATATAGGTCCCACCCATCTTATAATTAATCCTTTCTTATGTGTGCCACATAATCATAAATCATACATCATCGCATAACACATGTAACAAAAATGGGATTCTTGAAACATCATGACATCATAAAATAAATCTTATAAGGCAAATGACTTCATAAAAATAATCCCCTCACAACATAATCAAATCAATGTAATTAAAGGGATAAAAACAGAACCCTTTATTATCTTAGATGGAAAATAATTTTGATAAAACACTTGAATTGAATTCTTGAGGAAAATATCCTTTCTTTTTCAAAATCAATTTCTTTTCACAAAACATCATGCAATTTTAAAAGAAAGATATTTTATTGAAAATAGTCATGAAATCTTTTAGTGGAAGCTTCATGAAAATAAGGCTTCATAAAACAGTAGAAATCCGTTCGTGCCGTATAAGTTAAAAAAACATTCTTTTTTACTTTTGTTGAAAAAGTCAAAATGTACCTCGTACGAAAAACGACAAAAGATTCATTTCATATCTTTTACTAAAAACTCACCAAAGGGTAAAATTGGATTTAAAACATTGTAGATGGATGGAAATAATATTACATATTGAGGAAACATGGATGTGGATGATAAAATACACCCCAGTAAATACTTACGAATAAACAATCTCGGATAAAAATGAGATTGTGATATTTCCCTTACCTTAGGTCTGATTTGCTTTGTATGTGTCCGAACCTCCTGTATAATGATTTAAATAATGTCATTGACTTATTACAGAATCATAATAATTGTTATGATATCATATATGGTTCACTTATGCCATTATATTACCCGTTCTTTTGTAAATTCCATGTTAAAGAAGCGTTTTGGGTAAAATCGTTTCATTTATCGTGGGTGTTTTGACTTGTTGTTCTTGACATCATTATTACTTATATCATGATTTACTTACTTCCAGAATATAAAATATGATTTATATATCATATATATTCAGTATATATATACATATAATAGATAGATAAATGAAATGAAAAACACCGTTCATGGAGACGGTAGTCCGTACGTACGCATGAACACTGTTTTTCTTTCCTTATTGTCTTGAATGGAAGTAAGTAGATGAAATACATATATATATATATACATAAATCCAGTAGCTTTATAATGTCATATATTTCATTATTATTTCTTATATATACTTTATAATCATTCTTAAATGGTTAACATGGAGAATGAATCTCATCGCGTCGTGGAGACGGTAGTCCGTACGTACGCACGAGCGATGATATCATTTCCATAAATATTGAATTGAATTGGAGTGGATTATACAATATATCAGAATCAATATGATGTTTTAATAAATATGTATAGTTATTCTTTACACCATTATACCCATCCATGTAAGGTGGTGGTGGAAAATAGATTACACCACGGCGTGGAGACGGTATTCCGTACGTACGCACGCGCGGTGATTTCTTTTTCCGTAAAATGGATAGATGGTGAAATAGGGTTGTTTCATACTTATAATAACATATCAGTATATGAGTGATACTGATGTTATTACTTCATAATGAAACAACCTAAGAAGAAGAAGTGGAAGAAGAAATAAAGATTAAAGAATTGGCAATGGTAATTACCTCTTCTTTGAAGCGCCCTTTGGAGACCTCCTCTTAGGGAACTAAACATGGTCTTTGAGGAAGACCAGAACCTCTAGGATGTTGCTAGGGAAGTGGAGAAGAGATTTTGGCAGGGGTTGGCCGAGCTTGAGTGCTCAATTTTGTGTGAGGTGGAGGGGGAGGAGGTGTCCTTTTATAAGGGAGGAGAGGGGCACCTTAGGAATATCTCAAAATATTATTTTATATTAAAGTCAAAATCGGTTTATAATGGTTCCAAAGGGTCTTATTTTAAAGCTAATGTGGGGATGGGTCGAAATCCTATCATCCAATAGGATTTAGACAAGTTTAGGGTATTATTTTAACCTTATCAATTAGATATAACTCCAAGTTAATTAATTTAACTTTTACCGCGTCTTTTTGTTTTCTTTCACTATATGGTTAATACACTTACTATATCATGCCAAACGAACCCCAAATTGTTTATTATTAATATATATATCCTT
The DNA here is from genome assembly GCA_963277665.1 of Viscum album. NCBI lineage: Eukaryota > Viridiplantae > Streptophyta > Magnoliopsida > Santalales > Viscaceae > Viscum > Viscum album. The sequence continues at coordinate 860,620,317 of OY728123.1, read as the reverse complement.
ATATAAGTCATTGGGCCGAACCATAGATTTTTAGGAATAAAAAAACAATTAGTAATATAATATTTGATTTAAAAACTATTTTGTGTCAATTTTGACACTATTTGATATATGATTTTTGTGAAAGTCATAACAGAATTATATGTTCTAACCAAGTTAATTAAATCAACAATAATATATCATAGTAACCTAGAAAATTAGTGGAATTCATAAAAAATCTCAAATTACATTTATTTTGGTGTTTATAACATCAATTATGTCAATATTTCATTAATAAGATAATTACTGCATCATCGTTGTGTCATAAATAAATTAAATTATTTTATGTCTAAAAATTACAAATAAAATACCATAATGTAGGAAACCTTTTTAGCTTTCTAATGAATATTTACAATCGAATTTATCTTATGTATAACCCCATATTAAAAATGATTTACTTATTAAACTTTGATTTTAACTATTTTAACCTTTCTTTAAATAAATTAATAATAAATGTCCTAATCTAATCCAAGTGGGCCTAAATGGTCATATTTTATTCCTAAGTTTGTTTTTGGTCGAATTACACTTGTCCAAAAGAATTAGTACATGTGTTAGGGTAATAGTAATATCATATTTACCCTTAGTTACCCTATTTACTATTAACCACGGTAAAAAAAGTAAAAAGTTACTATTCACCAAAAAAATTATTTTCATCTCATTGAACCACATTTTAGTCCTTGATATTAACCGTGTCTCTCGGATTTTCGAAATTCCATTCACAGAAGTGGTAAAATTAAGTTTTATGCAAAATTCAGTTTTTTAACCTACCACTTAGTGGTTTCACTATTCATCAAAAATTGAAAGTTTTCAGAAAAAATACCAAAATTTAATCCTAAGCTATATTTCATATTCCGAATTCAAAAATGAAGTCTATTTTACCATATTCATAACATAAAAGTTGCATTAATTAATTTTATAATTAAATCTCGTTGTTAAAACAAATAGCGTGTTTTTAAGAAACAATATCTATCAAAAGATTAACACTTGATTATGTCTGGTTTAAATGTGAAATTACATCCAATGACCGACATTGTATTAAATTGTAAAAATATATTCTAAATATACTTTAAAACCACTCAAATTAATGATTTATCACTATTAATTATTTCGATTAAAAAAGTTGTTTTTAATTATAATTTAGTAATTTTCACTATTCATCATAAAATAAAAGTTATCCGAAAAGTACCAAAATTTCACCTTAGGCTAAATTCGATGCTCCGAATCCAAAAATGAAGTTCATTTTGAAAAATAAGATTTACAGAATTTCAAAAATTGGTTATTACTATTCATAACGGCTAGTTTTAATAATATTTTAATAGCATATCGCTGTTTAGTGAAACTCGTTATTGCGTACTACACACGCTATCGAGGAAGGTCGTGATTGCGTGTAATGCAAGGCAAGTCAAGGATGCGTGTTGTGCAAGATCCTTTTGGTGTAGCGTACAACACAAGACATTAGTGAAATAAAAAGAATATTTTTCATAAAATCTCGGGCTGTTACATTCTACCGCCCTTAAAATGAATTTCGCCCTCGAAATTCGTCGGGGTTATAAATGGTTTACTATTAGAAAGTTTCTTTAATAGAATCCCACATCGTAAAAAGGAATACCAAACCCAATCTTTAAAAACAAAAGTATGAAACCTAACGGTTACCCAAATAAACTAATCACTGGATTTCCACATAGGTGAAAATATGGATATGGAAGAAAAATCTAACCATCATGTTCTGATGGAGAGTGGTAGAGAACATGGCTATGGAAAAGCTAGTAATCACAAATCCATAGATTTGTGATGATATAAGGTACCAGCTGATTCATCAGGTATAAGATCACTAGGACAACATTTTTGGTTATCAAGATCATTTCCCTAAAGTTGAAAATTTGAATTAGAATAAATACTTACATTATTTTGGTAAAATCTCACTGTTGTTCATGCCTTGAACAATTTCCACTTCATCTCTTAAATAAATGAAGTTGAATTTGTTATTCGTGAAGTGTTAGCAGATCATGTGATAGAATGTCGGGTCATTCCATCTGTCTCAAACAAAAGGTTAGCAAAAATTATATACATAAGTCGATCTATAGTGAGATTAATCACATATGGTTCCTAAAATGGACTTATACTTCATATATCATACTGCTTAATATAATAAAACTAGTTTCTACTAAACAGGGACTTCCTGTAGGCCAGTGGTAGGCGATAAAGTCCAGTCGCACTTTGGTTGTGGGTTCGATTCCCACAGCCTTGTCCGACGCGATGGGTTGTCGCCCGTCCTGCAGGTTGTCCTTTTTCTAAAACTACATTACTATAACATCCCATCAATAATATCGAAAAAAAACTTATATCCTTAAACAATACTCACTTATGTCCAACATAATCCATTCCAATCTTTAGGCTTATCCATAATACTGCAGTCCACTCCCATATATCATAAGATATGTTTTGTTGGTCGCATTCCAATCATTCAAAGTCCTTAATCATGTATTCTCTTGAATACCATAGTGAAAACATGAATGCAGTTTAAAGTTAACACTTTCCACATACCAAAATCCTCAAAATTCTATATACTCAAACCATGATATCACTTAGTCCTTATATCAATCATGAGCTCATGAATACTATCAAACATTTAATTTTCTCCTTATCCCTTCATTATGCGCATATCATATACATTCCAAAAATATCTGAATAACCTTTCATGGATATTGGTAACATTAATCAGACAATAGTGTAACAATCCTTACATGTCTATTTATTCTACAGTACCATGAGATTACTTACACAACATTACACATGATAAACATGTAATCATTCCACTACATTCTTAAACCATTGACCGAGCTTCAACAATTCGTTCATCTCACATATCATTTGTAGTCTCTTCATCATCATCCACATAAATACTTCCCATACGACCATACTGATTATCTTCATGAGACTTTCCCTTAGGGCATTGGTTTGCATAATGCCCGTACATTCCACATTTAAAACATTTAACCATTTTTGAAGTCGTAGCAATACCATTATCCTCATCCCTGGTGTTAACTGAACCTTTTCCTTTGCACTTACTGGCTTTGTGTCCTTCTTTTCCACACCCAAAGCATCTTCCCGTTCCTTTGAAACATTCTCCTTGATGCCTCTTCCCACATGATTTACATAGGGGAAATTGAACTTTCTTTCCTCTATGATCATCATGAAACTCCATCTTTCTCTTATTAGTCGAGTCAGGAAACTTACCAAATTTTACTTTATTGATCATATTATGAGATTGCTGATTCGGCATTATAATTATGTTTGGACTTCCAAATCCCATTTCATTTGGTTTCTCATGAAGAATATCATTCCATTGTCCATAATATCCTCCATTATCGTGAATCATCTTGTTTCCAGCCATTTTCTAAAACCCAAAAAGAATAGTGTGAGAGGAAAAAATCATAATAAAGGGGGAGTAACTTAAATATCTAACATCTTTGGTTTAATCTAATATCTTTACCATAGTTCTAGGACTATATCCTATACGTATACTTATCCTTAGGGGCATCCCTAGACATACCTTATAAATATCTCTAGGGATCTCACTAACGTTTTCGCATCCTAGTTTCCAAAGGTTGACTAAACCTCCCTCTGATACCAACTGTAGAGACCTGAAGCTTATCGTACATGGACATTACATTACTTTTGCGGAATACATAGTACATAACAAAAACACACACTAAAGGATCGTAATAGTTTAGTGTCTTTGGAAACTCGGAACGTAATCGTCTAATCGTGGTGAAAGATCTTCAATATCTCCCATAAAGATCTTCCTTTTTTTACCTAAAACCTTTATTTATATCCTGGGGAAAAGAAAACATAAAAGGGTGAGCTCAAATTCTCAGTAAGGGTATACAAAAGAAATAAAAATCATATCATATCTTTTTGAAAATCATAACCTGCAAAAGAGATCATAATATCTTAACATGGAACAAATCATAGAAGTGAAAATGAGATCACCATAATCATAACATGAAACTTGAAACTTTGTGGCATGCACACATAATCATGGAAAATCATTTCTTGTTAGTCATAACTCATTGCCAAGACTATCTTAGTGGACAAAGTCCCTTTCTGAATCGAGTAACCCTCGTTTCAGTCCTGTTTCACTGAACCGGTATAACCTACCATTCCAGCCATGTCTATCTCATGAGATATAAAATCTTTACCCAATGCATTGGAGGGAGATATAGGTCCCACCCATCTTATAATGAATCCTTTCTTATGTGTGCCACATAATCATAAATCATACATCATCGCATAACACATGTAACAAAAATGGGATTCTTGAAACATCATGACATCATAAAATAAATCTTATAAGGCAAATGACTTCATAAAAATAATCCCCTCACAACATAATCAAATCAATTTAATTAAAGGGATAAAAACAGAACCCTTTATTATCTTAGATGGAAAATAATTTTGATAAAACACTTGAATTGAATTCTTGAGGAAAATATCCTTTCTTTTTCAAAATCAATTTCTTTTCACAAAACATCATGAAATTTTAAAAGAAAGATATTTTATTGAAAATAGTCATGAAATATTTTAGAGGAAGCTTCATGAAAATAAGGCTTCATAAAACAGTAGAAATCCGTTCGTGCCGTATAAGTTAAAAAAACATTCTTTTTTACATTTGTCGAAAAAGTCAAAATGTACCTCGTACGAAAAACGACAAAAGATTCCATTCATATCTTTTACTAAAAACTCACCAAAGGGTAAAATTGGATTTAAAACATTGTAGATGGATGGAAATAATATTACATATTGAGGAAACATGGATGTGGATGATAAAATACACCCCAGTAAATACTTACGAATAAACAATCTCGGATAAAAATGAGATTGTGATATTTCCCTTACCTTAGGTCTGATTTGCTTTGTATGTGTCCGAACCTCCTGTATAATGATTTAAATAATGTCATTGACTTATTACAGAATCATATTCATTGTTATGATATCATATATGGTTCACTTATGCCATTATATTACCCGTTCTTTTGTAAATTCCATGTTAAAGAAGCGTTTTGGGTAAAATCGTTTCATTTATCGTGGGTGTTTTGACTTGTTGTTCTTGACATCATTATTACTTATATCATGATTTACTTACTTCTAGAATATAAAATATGATTTATATATCATATATATTCAGTATATATATACATATAATAGATAGATAAATGAAATGAAAAACACCGTTCATGGAGACGGTAGTCCGTACGTACGCATGAACGCTGTTTTTCTTTCTTTATTGTCTTGAATGGAAGTAAGTAGATGACATACATATATATATATATACATAAATCCAGTAGCTTTATAATGTCATATATTTCATTATTATTTCTTATATATACTTTATAATCATTCTTAAATGGTTAACATGGAGAATGAATCTCATCGCGTCGTGGAGACGGTAGTCCGTACGTACGCACGAGCGATGATATCATTTCCATAAATATTGAATTGAATTGGAGTGGATTATACAATATATCAGAATCAATATGATGTTTTAATAACTATGTATAGTTATTCTTTACACCATTATACCCATCCATGTAAGGTGGTGGTGGAAAATAGATTACACCACGGCGTGGAGACGGTATTCCGTACGTACGCACGCGCGGTGATTTCTTTTTCCGTAAAATGGATAGATGGTGAAATAGGGTTGTTTCATACTTATAATAACATATCAGTATATGAGTGATACTGATGTTATTACTTCATAATGAAACAACCTAAGAAGAAGAAGTGGAAGAAGAAATAAAGATTAAAGAATTGGTAATGGTAATTACCTCTTCTTTGAAGCGCCCTTTGGAGACCTCCTCTTAGGGAACTAAACATGGTCTTTGAGGAAGACCAGAACCTCTAGGATGTTGCTAGGGAAGTGGAGAGGAGATTTTGGCAGGGTTTGGCCGAGCTTGAGTGCTCAATTTGGTGTGAGGAGGAGGGGGAGGAGGTGTCCTTTTATAAGGGAGGAGAGGGGCACCTTAGGAATATCTCAAAATATTATTTTATATTAAAGTCAAAATCGGTTTATAATGGTTCCAAAGGGTCTTATTTCGAAGCTAATGTGGGTATGGGTCGAAATCCTATCATCCAATAGGATTTAGACAAGTTTAGGGTATTATTTTAACCTTATCAATTAGATTTAACTCCAAGTTAATTAATTTAACTTTTACCGTGTCTTTTTGTTTTCTTTCACTATATGGTTAATACACTTACTATATCATGCCAAACGAACCCCAAATTGTTTATTATTAATATATATATCCTTATATAAGTCATTTGGCCGAACCATAGATTTTTAGGAATAAAATAACAATTAGTAATATAATATTTGATTTAAAAACTATTTTGTGTCAATTTTGACACTATTTGATATATGATTTTTGTGAAAGTCATAACAGAATTATATGTTCAAACCAAGTTAATTAAATCAACAATAATATATCATAGTAACCTATAAAATTAGTGGAATTCATAAAAAATCTCAAATTACATTTATTTTGGTGTTTATAACATCAATTATGTCATTATTTCATTAATAAGATAATTAATGCATCATCGTTGTGTCATAAATAAATTAAATTATTTTATGTCTAAAAATTACAAATAAAATACCATCATGTAGGAAACCTTTTTAGCTTTCTAATGAATATTTACAATCGAATTTATCTTATGTATAAACCCATATTAAAAATGAGTTACTTATTAAACTTTGATTTTAACTATTTTAACCTTTCTTTAAATAAATTAATAATAAATGTCCTAATCTAATCCAAGTGGGCCTAAATGGTCATATTTTATTCCTAAGTTTGTTTTTGGTCGAATTACACTTGTCCAAAAGAATTAGTACATGTGTTAGGGTAATAGTAATATCATATTTACCCTTAGTTACCCTATTTACTATTAACCACGGTAAAAAAAGTAAAAAGTTACTATTCACCAAAAAAATTATTTTCATCTCATTGAACCACATTTTAGTCCTTGATATTAACCGTGTCTCTCGGATTTTCGAAATTCCATTCACAGAAGTGGTAAAATTAAGTTTTATGCAAAATTCAGTTTTTTAACCTACCACTTAGTGGTTTCACTATTCATCAAAAATTGAAAGTTTTCAGAAAAAATACCAAAATTTAATCCTAAGCTATATTTCATATTCCGAATTCAAAAATGAAGTCTATTTTACCATATTCATAACATAAAAGTTGCATTAATTAATTTTATAATTAAATCCCGCTGTTAAAACAAATAGCGTGTTTTTAAGAAACAATATCTATCAAAAGATTAACACTTGATTATGTCTGGTTTAAATGTGAAATTACATCCAATGACCGACATTGTATTAAATTGTAAAAATATATTCTAAATATACTTTAAAACCACTCAAATTAATGATTTATCACTATTAATTATTTCGATTAAAAAAGTTGTTTTTAATTATAATTTAGTAATTTTCACTATTCATCATAAAATAAAAGTTATCCGAAAAGTACCAAAATTTCACCTTAGGCTAAATTCGATGCTCCGAATCCAAAAATGAAGTTCATTTTGAAAAATAAGATTTACAGAATTTCAAAAATTGGTTATTACTATTCATAACGGCTAGTTTTAATAATATTTTAATAGCATATCGCTGTTTAGTGAAACTCGTTATTGCGTACTACACACGCTATCGAGGAAGGTCGTGATTGCGTGTAATGCAAGGCAAGTCAAGGATGCGTGTTGTGCAAGATCCTTTTGGTGTAGCGTACAACACAAGACATTAGTGAAATAAAAAGAATATTTTTCATAAAATCTCAGGCTGTTACACTTAAGATATTCCCTCAACCCAAGATAGAAAATTCAACATAATTCTCTAATGAAATAATAAAAATAATTCTAATATTTTCTCACCAATCATATGAGAACCATATTCAATCCATCACATATGATTGATTATGTTATGATCATCAAGAGTGATGCAACCAGATCAGTATCATTATGATTGCATATGAAGTACCATATGTCATTCTTTTAGGTCAAAGGGGAATATGTATATAAACTCTTGAGGCATTCTATGTTCAATAATATAGATCCAATGATGTTACTACTTGAATGGAAATTTAATTGATAAATGAATTATTTGAAGAAAGATCCTCATGAATTAGGAAATTCATATATTTAAATTAATTAAAAATTAAACATCAAACAATCATATCCTGGTTCTAATATTTTATTTCCATGATTATTTGGATATAATCATGAGAAAATTATTTCATCATCATTTTATTATGATATATTGATTATACTCAAGGAAAATCCATCATTGGGCATGATCACAACAAGATTTCATTAGGCAAGTATCCTTCAATAATTTTTTATACAAAAATTCCACATAAAAAATATGATCCTCTCATTAACTTCTAAAATCTAGCACATAAGATTAAGTAATATCCTTCAAAGGCTACATGGACCATTTTTATTATCTATATACTTAAGATTGATGAAATGTACTAATTTTTAGATAATTATCGATCGGCCATTCCAATCATCTCCAAAATATAGAAGTTAACTAAGGTTATCTATCATACATAGTAAATAATGGAGCTTCTTAAAATATCAACACTTCTAAAATATATTTCATATATAATTATTTTATCAAATAAAATATCATTTCTCTAAAAAGTGTACTAATTTCATATTCCAACACAAAATGACCCAAACTATGTCATTCTTTTATAGTGAAAACACTTAACTAACTAAAAAATGTAGCTTAATTTTCTCTTATTACCATGTTTTCTTAAGAAAGTAGTTCAATATGTTGACATGTTGTTGATACTAAGTCTTTAACTAATAGAAAATAATACATTGATATACAAATTTTTATATCTTATAAGTTATTCTATCCAACCAGAACAATCATGTAATGTATTTATTTATCTTTTGAACTCTAGGATTAACTTCATAACTAAAGTTATGAATTTCATTATAATTTATTCATTCAAAACTAAAGGAACTACCATTATATCAATGAAATTTTGTTTATCCAATTTAGTGAGCACCCATCAATAGTTTCACCCCCATTTAGGCTATCTCAAATCCTCTTACATTCATTATTTATTTTTTATAAATCCTTTAATAAATTAAAAAAGTATAGATGTTATCAGATATGATACCATATGATTACCCTCCTCATGTACCTTTATATGCCTAAAAACTATCAAATTCACCAATAACCTTTCACCATCTAAATCCTTTATCATTTTTTAATCAAGTTATTTTTCAAATCATGACACATTCATGGTGTGTGTGACATCTCAAAATCAAAAGATTCAATATAATAAATATATTCTTATTACATGACGTTTATATCATTATATGAAAAAATATAATTTAGAATTTTATTCACTATTTATACCAAAAACCTCTTGAAAAATATATATTTCCTAAAACTCTTCAATTAAATTACATATATTGTAATATATAATTCATGTGTTTCATTATTTTTCCAATGTTGGTATAATGTTTTTAATCCATGATTCAAAAAAATTTCAATAAGCCTGAGAAAACATTCTAAAATTTCCAATACACCATTTCAATTCACTAAATATTATTTATTCATTTCGATTATGATAAATAGTGGTGTATAAGTCGAATATCTCTCCAAATCATCAGAATATGAGAGGCACTTATGACCCCTCTCACCAATCACATATATATCATTGAATTATATCATCAATGATGTTGTCTTTGTGTTGTCTTGAATGAAATATCTATAGTATCTAGAAAACCTATAATAATTTCATATTCTCCAATACATTTGAGAGATTCTATAAATACATTACCATATCCAACTTCCACATGTTAATAGAAACACTATTCTCAAATAAAACATGTCCCAAAATTATTACCTCGTGAATCCATAACTAGAATATGGATATATTTTCATATAACTAGTGTTTTCAGGAAATCTCAAAAGTAATCATAAAATTGTTTAAATTAACTTTTTTTGAACATGGATAATTCAGGATAACATCCATAAATGGCACAAAAAATGAGTCAAATTATTTCTAAAATATTTAATTAGTTAAGGATATAGAAATAGTATGATCATTAATAACCAGAAATAGAATTACTAAATGAACATAACATTCATACCCAGTTATCAAAATTTAAATTTGTAATGTACACACCCTTGACCTTCAATTCATTATTCCATGAACATATATCAATATTGTAAAACCACTATAACCTTTGAATTTTTCAAATAAATCATCAATGTAATGTGAAGGGTACTTATATATCACTATGTGTTTGTTTAACTTTCGGTAGTATGTGGGTAATAACACGAAACAATTATCTTTCATTAAAAAAATAATGATCTCCAATTGAGGATAATTAATTTTTAAATAAATATAATCTTATAAAAATATTTCCAATAATTATATACTTCACATAACATTATTAACATTATGGAAATTAAATCAGACTTTTTATCGATAACAATTTAATAGAGAAAAACACATCTCCCTCTCTCTCATTGTACTCTATAAAAATATTCAAAAAATAAATCCTATGAAATGTTATACTGCTAATTGGATTTCATATTTATCATTGTATTCTCCTAATTCAATTAAAAATTGAACCAACTATAAATTTAAACCATTGAGGATTCTAATAAATGGTACCACCCAATTTTCATGATTATACATCTCTCTTAGAATAGAAAGAGATTCATATTGAGTTTGTAAAAAAATTGTTTGACTAGAAGAATCAGTATTGTCATTAAACCATACTACTAAATTTATGATGTCCTGAAATAGTTTACATTATAATATAGTAATCGAAATGGTTGTCCACATGGACACAATTGTGCCTTCCAATATGGAAAAGGATTTCTATTAGCAATGATAGTCTAATAATGTTAGAGTGGGGAGACTATACCATCATGATCAGAGTAGCATTGTGTTAAATACCAATATAGAAACAAATAAAGAAGATAAACAAAAAAGTAGTGTAAATAAATCATCCCAACAATAATAAATTCCCAAATATATGAGTAGAATCTTATATATAATATTTCACGACTATAAAAAAGGGAGTTTAGGTATACATGGAAGATGAGATCCATATATCACACACAAATAGAACATGTCCAGATTTAAAATAATAAATATATAAAATAAAATACTACGACCCACGAGGGTAGCCCAAGTACATCCTCAATCACTACAACCATGTTGAGTCATAGAACATAATAAATAATAGAAAGTAAAACATCTAATATTGATGTCCTGCAACGAAGATATTTGTATACATACCCAACAGCGGCCCAAAATGGGTCTGAGATAAACTCAATTGGCCTCCACTAATGGTGTCTAATTAAATCATATCTATGAGTATAAAATAAATTCATGTTCGTATATAGTAATAATATGGCATAATGAATAAAACATAACATACATCCTTTCAGGTTCCCAATAGGAGACCCGACTGACTATACCTGCTCCAAACGAAGATGGAATTTCTTTGAACATGTGTCATCATATATATATACACACACTAGTGAGGAACATGGGTTTAATGGTTAAGGTTTCCTCATAAAAATAACTTAATATCCATATTTTATAATGGAAAAAAGACCATGAATTTTATCAGTGAAAAGGAATGACATGACCAAAAATCACAATGAACAATGTGGTATATCATGTCTAACATCTTATCAAATGGAGTGTGAAGCATTTTTTCCAAAGTTTGGTTAAATATATGAAACTTCATGTCCAAAATCTAACAACATAAGCAATAAGAATAATGTACAACTTTTTGATAATGATATGAAACATGATTTACAACATCCCAAACCAAGGGGGTGTTAAGCATTATGTTCAAAAACCCCAACCATGGTCCCTCAATGATAATATTGTAAACAGTATTTCCAATTTTTCTATGATCCCATCCATGTAATTATATAATGTTAAAAATAATTATCACTCAAGGTATAGTGTAATTCAACCATCACATTGCATTTCAATATTAACATATAGTCCATTAGAACATCTATTCTGTAATATATGTGAATTTTAAGGAATATAGTCCATTAAATTATCAATTCATACTAAAAAATTAGTTTATTTCATTTAATTATGAAAATAATAAAGATAAGGGAGCAAAAATTCCACAACATAATTCACCATGATTCATTTAATTAAAAAAATTAAAATTGAATTCAATTATTTCTATTGGCCCCTTTATTTATAAATACAAGGGTCCAAGTGATGGTATTTATCCATTTAATATTTCACGTATCTTCATTTTTACAATTCTGTTATAAGGGATAACACAAGTTCTATTATGAATAAATTATGATCCATGTGATTCTATTTTACATTCACCGTTGATTTAATTTTTTTATGCATTTCATTCTAGAAGTGGTTTCCCAATATAAATTAATACATGAGTAAGGGATCTAGCGACATGTTATCACCATTCTATTTCTTTTAATTAATATACATGTATCATTTAATAAGGGGTAAGTCAACACGCCTATAAAGGTAGTTTAATTTCATAGATACATCATAAAGGACATGGAAATTTAGGGAACAAAACTAAAGGGGTGGTTCAAATTGAGGTAGAGAACATCCAACGATATAATTTAGGGTAGATTGATAAACAACTTTAGGTAATTAACAATTTCTATTTATATTTCACTTTCAAGAGTTGATGCACTAAAAACATGAGGCACAGAACATGACAATACATTTTATAAACACCAATACATTAAGGGACAATACATATACCACATACATTATACAAAGGAAGAATTACTCATCTATTATAGTTATGAGATTTGATCCGGAATGGGAAAAGTCGGGATAAAAGTCTAACACCCTGAAAATATTGCATATTTTCTCTCAAGTAATTAGAAACTCATATGGTGAGACAAATTTAGAAAAGAATAATGAGGACTCAATGTCTTACCATGTGTTATATAATGTGATAGATATCCCTTGAATCAAATTCCAGATGAAGGGAGTATGCCAAATCCTAGAGGAGGAGGGAAGTGGAGCTCAAGAGGCAAATTTTGGAAAGGAATGGGGGAGAAACAAGGAAGAAATAGAAATAAAGGTTAGAGGATAGACTCGTAAAATCAACCATTTTAAATGGGAAAATTGTTTGTCCCCATAGTTTTCCATATCATGTGACAAACCCAAGAGAGTACTCTCTATATAGAACACAACATAGAATATCTAGGCATACAGTTATTCAAATCATGAGTATCCCATGTGAGTTTTTGTCTAAGTCTCCTCCCCTTACATGGCTAGGAACATGGTTTGAGAAACCATGCACGACTCCTGAAATCCACTTCGATAATTTTCTACAGGCTTCTCACACAACCATATGGCCATGGTTGCATGATTTTGAAAATGGTATGACACCCACCTATGATCCACATGTATTTTGGGGAAACGTTAACACTAACCATGCACTATCTATGTGCATCCCATTATCTTTTGAAAAATAGGGCTTTCGAGGGCCTATACCCTTGAAAAAAATTTGTACTCCATTGAAACATCCCAAGTCGTAAACATCGTATAAAAATAACACATATAAGTTTACAATTCTATAAAATACATTCCAAATATCATTTTATGATTCGGCCCAATGAAAAAAAAAGAAAATTTAAATTTCGTTAAAAAATTTAAGCATTTCCAATGCATAAGACCTTATAAACTCCCCACCATTTAACTTCTCATCCCCGAGAATCAATAGGGTAAAAAATCACCCAACATTCATTTTTTATTGAAATTTACTTTGAATGGGCATGCTTCATTTTTAAATTCCCATCACACCTGCAAGTGATACTTTAAGAATATAGTACTTATGATACTAAAACTATACCCAACACTCATAAGAATTATTGTAACATCAATAAGGAAATTAAAAAATCCCATATAAAAAAATTATGATTTCTTTATCACATTAATCTACCTATTGATGGTTCTCTCTACCATTGGTTCTATCTTTTGGTGCCTAATTGTGACTCAAGGTACTCCCACCATTAAAGTTGCGTATTGAATCATGACCACAACATCCTAATGATTCTTCTCACACTTTTATTATATTTATCATGTGTTTGAATTTCTATAAACCAAGATATCCTGGCCACACTATATTTTCCCAAATAATCATCTTATTACTCATAGACTTCACCCATCTCAACCCCATGGAATGTTAGATGTGGTACCCCCAGACAAAATTCCACTACTCAATAGAACTCATGTTAGACCACCTCTAAGAGATTATTCTCCAATTTTTTTTTCAACTACTACTTCATTACTGAAACCCAATTATAAAACTTGTATTCCAAAGCCCACTGAGATCAATTCAATCAAGCTAAATGAATTGTATTACTTAATTATAGGGATTTATACTCATTTAATCATCATATGTTCCATTTATTCACTATAATAATTATGCCAAAACTACCAAATAATTAATGACCTCAATATCTCAAGACTCATCTCACATGATAGCCTATTCATCAAAAAGAAAATGCATATAATTAGCTAAACCTATATTTTACACTCTTTCAGTGTACTTTAAGATATTTAATGATATTGGGCTTGATCACCTCTAATATTAGAGTACAATGAGGGGCTATCGATGATTACCATCATAACCCATTCATTTACAAGCCTATAGGAATTCCCTTGAATGGTATTTAACTAAAACTGAAGACACTTATGTAACACTAAAATTGAGGTTCCTAGTACTATTTATATTTTTTTTATCAAACTACACATGAGGTGAAAAATCAAACCGCCTTTGCCCCAACATTTTCGAAAATTGTTGGATACACCTACTGACGTGACATCCCTAACTGATCATGATGTACATACCATTCATGTAATAATGTGATCATCCAAGAATACCCTCTATGGCACTTACCCATCCATAAGAAGATTTTTTCAATTTGAAACTCACTCAATCCATCTCCCAATGACTTATAGAAAACTCATGTTACCAAAAATTAGGATACCTAGTTTAATATAAATTGGAACATTTAAATCATTGGTAAATTTACATTTGATTTTAAGGGTAATTTTGATGGTTAGATAATATTACCATTGTCTACACTTAAATCATGATTTATTATGGTGGTTGTTTAAATGAAAAATATTTTTTTATCATTGTGATTCCTTGAATGAACTGACATGCCTATGAAATTTTCCATTCCATGGGTCCTTCATGCAACCAAATCCAACATCTAGCATCCATACTCCATCCACACCCATAACTGGTTCATATATTGAGAATCATCTCATGGAATAAAAATCATGAACTAATAAGCCTCTTAGAATCCTAATCTCATTATGGACATTGTCAAATATCCATCTGTGGCTGTGTTCCCTCCATCTGTAAGGACACACCTTTCAATTATTGACATGGAGCATGAAACCTCACGAGTTTCCAACACATTATTCTAATAAAATATATGATTATCCCGCATCGCATCCTCCATTGACCCCAAATGATTGGGCCTTGATATGGCCAACATGATTTTACTAACAACTAAAATGAACTGATTGAAAACAATAAGATTAATTGAACACTAGATCAAGTTCACTTTGAGACACTTGCATGAAATTAAATAAAATACATTCTCACGAACATCATTAGTATCATGAAAAAATCCAACTCAACTTTTACTAGTGTTTTATAGTGATTGATCATTTTATAATGTCATCCTAAGCACTGTAATGACTCATCCTTCTATTAACATCTCAAGGACACCATGCTAAAAATAGGATTTCAATTCATAGTTAACTATAACATAGAGTTGACATGTTAACATATAATAACAGCACACGATTAATTGATTACCTATGAACTAATATGGTTTCTTAAAATATTTATCAACTCAAAGGGTACCTCATGTATCAATGCATACTACCTTGATAATTTTAAACTGCATCCCAAGTGCACTCAATTGACACTATCCATATACTGAATGGACTTAGTAATCTCATTCTATGATATCCCATGTATAGTTTTAAGAAATAGTTTTTTCATCAAATATTATTATAAACTTAACAAGAAACCTCTCAATTCATTCATATTAAAGGAGAAAAGATTATACACTCAACAAAGAAGTCAACCCTGACCTATGCATATCTGACCCACTAGTCATGATCATCACATTTTTCTCATGTTCTAAAAGAGGTTCAGCTTTCCAAATGGCCAACAACCTATCTTAGATGTCATTTTAGGGATGCAAAGTCTTTCCCATGAAAAATAGCATAATAGGGGTACTTCGCATTCCTTTAACTGATGATAAAAATCTAATGACACTTTTATTAGAAATGGTGTTTCCAATAACCAAGCTAACACATTACATAGGAAAAAAACAAACTCCTAAACCCAATTTATATCTTTGAAAGGTCTATAGTCTCTATTGACTTTTCTGAAGGTCCAATATAAAAAGGATAATTCAATAGAGACCCACGAGAAATGTTCAAATTCTCTTTCAAAGAAAATCATAAGGAAACTTTTAAATTAATACTCATACAATGTTCCAAGCTATTAAAATCGCATAAAGGATTTATTCAAGCTGTTTAATCATGTACCATTTATTATAAACATTTGTGAGGCTAGGACTTATGAATGTTCAAGTTTAAATTATAAATGAAAAAAATTTAAACTGCACATAAAAAAATATTTAGATTCCATCACACAGCCCTCTAGTAAAATTATTAAAAATTACTATTTATCCATATATTTATCCATAGGTCCTCACACCTATGCTCAGTTAAATAATACATCGCTAAAGATGTAGAGGAAAATTCAATTTATGTTTAACTAGAATTTATACTAACTAATAGATCATATAATAATGGTTTAATAACATCCCGATTTTTTTCATTTAGGAGGATCCGTTAAGTAATATTCCATCATACCCTTATATTTATCACCATATGAGTGGATACTGACACTTTTAATAACCATCCCATGTATCAGAGTATACCCTTATTGGGTTTATTATCAATGTATAGGAAAATAAAGTCAAATTAGGAGTTCATGTCATTTCAACATAGTGTTAGTTATATGCGTATCCATTCACAATTTCTTGAGTTGATGATCTATAAATTACAATTGGAATCACATTAATGTGAAAACTAATAAAAGTTGATTCATTATAATTTTAATCACATCCCTGAAGGATTCATCTTATATACAAAAAACATCATGATTGGCCTACTGAAGTTTAGGAAAGTCTATCGAAGAATTATAAAATGTTAATATCGACCAACTCATGTCAAGTCTCTATTGCTTATGTGTATCTAATTTTCATAACTTTTATATTTAAACAGTTATCTAGTTTGATGAATTTTAATTCCCAAGTTATAAATTCATTATATTAATAATGTAAAATTTGTAATTCATGTAACTCCAACCAGACCCTTAAATCTGGTATTAGTATGTAACCATTCATATATAATGATCTGATTAGATGGACTACTATACCCAAATTATGAAAGTAAAATCATAAAAAATTGCATTTTTCATCCATATAATCAAAATAAAGTAACGTTTCAGCCTAGGTAACTAAAGCTCCATGGAGTGGATATATGATAATAGGTTCTTTAAGGTACCATTGTCAAGATATATAGGAAATCATAATATATGTTAATACACACACCTTAAAAACAAATTATTTTTTCTCATTCTACCTATATGAAATGTTATAACATTTCTAGTATAACATTCCAGCCACAGATAAAATGTAATAGTAATGGCAGAAAATAAATTTAGAATGGCATGAAATATGCATGACATATAAATAATCAGGTTCCTTTAATGATGCATGAAAAATATATCCATTCCAAATTAGTAAATGGATAAAAAAACAAAAACAATAACCATTGGATGTACTCTAAAAGATCACACTAGGTGATTTAATATCAACTCTAAAAAAACATCATGAAAAATAGTTCCATCCCAAGAATCTTGATCATTCCCCCATTCATGGGTTAGCTATTCCCAGAAATGAGGTATTTACCCAGTTCTGTCACATTCATAGTGTCTTTCAAACCAACCCAAAAAAATAAATCAAGAAAAATAAAGAAACACTTATACCAATTTGTTAATTCTTGACTGATTTCACTCTAAAATATTAGTTGGAATGGTGGACACAAAACCTCAAGAACACCTCCACTTACACTAGATGCTGAAATCTAGAAGTGAGGGTCTAATTATGGTATGGTGGGTAAATAATACCCTCATGATCATAGTAAATAAATATTATATACAAATAAATCTACAATGGAATCATTAAAATAATAGATATGTGAAAATAAACCATCCCTATAATAATAAATATCTGAATCCATAAGAAAAATCATCTAAAGAATGATTTCATGACTATACAGAATGAAAGTAAATCATTCATGGTAACTTGACAACATATAACATACACACACACAATGTAAAGATTAAAAATAATAAATAAATAAAATTAATGACTCTAGCTTTGGAGGTAATCCTGAGTATATGATTATCCAATACTCCCTGGTCGATTCTTAGACCGTAATGTATAAAAGTAAGAACAAAATCCAGAATCAAAGTGTTGAAACAAATAGATATGTTTGGGAACAAATTTTTGGCCTGAACATTGTGTTGGATAAATTCAATATGCCACCACCAATGGTGTCTAATGTAATCCTGTTAGTGAGGAAAAAATTCCATTATGAGGGATAACTAAAGCACTAGAAGGAAAAAATTAAGTTCCATGTGATGTGGTTTTAGCATTTAACCATCATTTAACTCATTTAACCATTTTATTCTTGAATGGGATTCCCAAAATAAATAAATACATGATCATGATATCACGTGACATGGTCTATCCATTCACATTTGTTTAATTCACATACATTACTCATTTGACAAGCAGAAATTCAACACACCTATAAATGTTGTTTAATATAATAGTTAAATCCTGATATTCCTAGATATATAGTAAACACACCAAAATGGGTGGTTATATTTGAGGTAGACAACCTCCGACTGTGAAATTTATGGTACAAGGATAAACTAATTTAATCCTCAAAAAATTTCTAATTGAATTTTAAATTTAAGAGAGGTTGTGTGGAAAAAAAGTACAGTCTACGACACAAAAATTGAATTTTATAAACAAAAAAGGCATTAATAGATAATACATAAACTACAAACCTTATAATAAGGAATATAACTCATCCATTATAATTCCTTGATTCTATCTGGAAAAATAGAAATTGAGAAAAAAACCAATAATAAAAAATATGTCATATTATATCGTATGGAATTATTATTCGATATAGTAAGACATGGGATGAAAAGATGAAAGGGGACATGAATTATTACTGAGGGACATCCAATATGACAAATGGAACATGAATCATAACTCAGATGAAGGTGTAATTAAATGCTTATAGGAGGAGGGAAGGGGAGCTTGAGCTTCATGTTGGGTATGAGGAAATGTATCATGCACTGTAGCAGATACTAGTCGGTATTGTAGAAAACAGAACAATTCATCTATTTAGGCCTTTGCGCAACTGGTTTAGGCCTCGAGTCTTGCAAGGCTTTTGGGCCACCTAAGGCCTTCGGGGCACCTTAAGGCCTTAGGTCCACCCCAAGGCCGTCAGGCAACTTGAATTCAAATATAAATGTTTGACTACAAGGAACAAGGCTTCAGATGATGATACAGGGCAGGCGCCTTCACTAGAGTAGAGCTAACTAGATTTGGAATAATTAGAGGGTACGGCTTTGCCGTTGGTACCAGGCCAATGAAGCTTTGTATAGGACAGCTAGCCGATCAACCCTGCGAAGGTTGAGTGTTGATATCATAACATATGCTAGGAGGCGCAGTCCAAGTTGTCTTGTCTGGTTGATTCCCTCTAAGACCTATCGGTCATGTAATTGTCTCTATGCCTTCAGGCCTTGTAAGGGTTATACCTCACCCCTTGAATGGTGGATTATCAAAAATAAAAAAAAAATTAAGGCCAAAAAGAAGAATATGGAGGAAATAAATATAAGTGATTGAGGGGAAAATGGTAAAATCATCCAGTTTAAAGTTATGCATGGGTTTTCATGTACAGTTTCCAAAATATTAAACAACCATGCACTAGTACAATCCATTTTTCGCATGGACACACTCGACTAGGTGAATGATTAGGTGAACCATGAACAGTCAATGTCATGATACTGTCTGAAGATCCACCCCCTCACACGATTAAATTAATGATAAGAAAAACCATGTGCATTCCAAATAATCCCCCTCTTCAATTTTATGAAAAATTCACACATAGTTGTGTGGCCTCAGGTGCATGGTTTGATAACCTGTGGAACACCCCCTTTGGGTCTCATGGTTAGGGGGAATGTTTTTAACTAACCATGTGCTAATGATGTGCCTCCCCTTACCTCTCCAAAAACTAATATTTAAAGGTATAATGCCCTATGGAACACATCTGAATTCCCAAGACACTTACTTGACCTTAAACATCATTTAAAAACTACAGATATATGTGTTTTAATGATTAGATTTACATTTTGATGTTCAAATTCTGATTTATCCCATTATCCAAATGAAAATACAAAATTTCTTAAGAATTTCTATTCCCTGCAAGACATGGGACCTTACAGAATCCATTCCAATTATATAACCATGTGTGTTCAAATAAAGGGATAAATATCCCCATGATATTTCTAAATAATGAATCATAACATAACAGAAATATATATATTTTTTATTCATTATTAAATATTTACTCCAAGAGGCGTCCTGATCTTCATAAAATGTGTCATTAATTCAACATGGTAATTCAATTAGTATAACACTAATGATGTTACGAATGAAAGAGATACCATCATAGAAAACATAATAGATAATATTATTAAAGAAATAATAAAGGATCCTAATTAAATAATATATCTCTATACTAATTCTTTAGCTATTGATTTGTTACAATCAACTACACATGATTCTTATTAATATATCATCTATGGGGGTTATCACATTTCATAACCTATGGACAAGTTATATCTTGTATCAATCTCTCAAAAGGTATCCTTATGAATTGTGTTTGAATATAAGATCAAAAAAATGTTCCATGAAATAAATCTTTAATTGTACATTATTCTAAAACATATGATTTTTTTTAATATTTTTATGATAATACCACTTTAAATGAATCATTTGACCATATTAATAACTTATAATTTTCACTTTTCATTAGATAAATTTGAGAATACTGATTTATTCTAACCAATTCCTATGAAATATGAAATTTTAATTTCTATTCGATAAACTATAGAAATATTTCCATTACTAGGTTGAGGAAGAAATGTACTCAAACCTCAAGCCTCCATCATGTCCACTTCCACTATCACAACAACATACCCTAGTACAGCATAGTTAGTTATGTCTATCAAGATAATAACATTCCTAATAATAGGTTTAATAAAAAACTAAAATATTCTTATCATAATTTTATCATTTATAATATAGTATAGTGAAAGAATAACTTTACAAAATGGAAAAAATTCCTTAACACCAACATGTTTCATATCCATATTTCAAGAAACATTATTATTTCCCCTAATTAAAATTCATTGGGATAATGTTCTTAGAAAATATCTTTGTAGACACACCCCTTATAATATCCTCTTGTAGAATTTATACAATAGGAATCAATCATTTTTTATTAGTCGACTATTCTAGAATATACGTAGATTACACCAATATTGATATATCTAGATTATAAAGTAAATAAAATATTTAGGCGATTAATTTTTAAAAAATTAAGACTATTATAAGATAACATACTAATAATGATTGGAAGGTTCTAGTTCTCATACCCCATTGAATGATTTACTTCCTTTAATCACCCTTGATTAATTAATATTTTATTCTCCTAAATTTATTGGACTAAATAATTTATGAGTTTAGGAATGATTTATAAACACCCAACTACATGGTCATGGATTACATCTCTAGGTAAATGAAAATTATAACATCATAAAGAATATTAACAAATGTGGTATATAGAAGCATTATCAGAACATATCATTTTGGTTTTATAAACTCCAAGTGAAAATTTATATCTTTCCATAGGGCGATCAATTCACCTTCTATTAATTAATTCCTTCCCTATTCACCAAAAAA
Organism: Viscum album; assembly: GCA_963277665.1. NCBI lineage: Eukaryota > Viridiplantae > Streptophyta > Magnoliopsida > Santalales > Viscaceae > Viscum > Viscum album. The sequence goes on along the minus strand of OY728123.1, from coordinate 860,598,062 downwards.
ATCAAAAAAAAATTCAACTAATTTTTTTTATTAAAACCAAAAAACATTAAATCTATTAAAAACAAATCATAGAAAATCCTTATTGGGATTAAATAATTTAAAAATATAATATTAATAACATTATCCCCTATATTAATAATGATTCATAAGTATTATACCCATCCTATAAAATAATGTATGATAACACCTATAGGGAACCACATCAAAAAAGGTTATACTTTCATCACCGAGTCTACTTATTGCTAACGGAAACCCATGTTTTTCAATAATGATGTTTGTTACTACATTTTATGGGTTCTACATGACTTTAAAACATCCTAATATTCACACCTACAAAATATATCACTACAAAAAATTTAATAATCTCTATAATATCATTACGTAATATCCTGGCGTGAATACCGAAATCCTATGACTTGAGTCAAACTAACACATGACCCCTGTGTCTTCCCCAATCTTGAGACTCCCAAAACTATTATATGGGTATAAAAGCATCATTGATGAATGATTTACCCTACAAGAGATTAAACGACTATATATAAATGTATATTCATTTTTCATTAGTTTCAAAACATTTATTAAAAACTATCAATGTTGACAACCAACTACAAAAAATGTAGTGAAAAATAATTCATCATAACAAAGGCATTACAACTAAATATAAACAAGTAGAAACTATCCATACATGAAAATAATACTATTCTAATGAATCATAGAAATAGCCACCATGTCTCTATAGGAACGATTCTCATGGTGTGACATGGTGCTCTGTTTATATGCTTCATTAGAGGAGTATTTTTTTTAGGTATGGATAGTTTCTAGTTGTTTATATTTTGTTGGAATTCCTTGGTTATGATGAATTATATTTTACTACATTTTTTGTAGTTTTTTTCAATATTTATAGTCTTTAATAAATGTTTTGACACTAATAAAAAATGAATTTACATTTATATATAGTTGTTTAATCTCTTGTAGGGTAAATCATTCCTCAATGATGTTTTTATACCCAAATACTAGGATTTCGGTATTCATGTTAGGATAGTACATAATGATATTATAGAGATTATTTAATTTTTTGTAGTGATATATTTTGTAGGTGTGAATATTATGATGTTCTATACTCATGTAGCAACCATAAAATGTAGTAAATAACATCATTATTGAAAAACATTAGTTTACCTTAACAATAAGTAGGCTGAGTGATGAAAGGATATATTTTTTTATATTGATCCCTATAGGTGTTATGATAAATTATTTTATAGGATGGGTATAATACTTACGAATCATTATTAATATAGTGGTCAAAATCAATCATATTAAATTTTTAAAATATTTGATCCCATGAAGGAGTTTCCATGATTTCTTTTAAATACATTTTATGTTTTTTGGTTTTAATAAAAAAATCAACATGTGGAATATTTTATAATGCCGGGTGAATTAGTGGTCACAAACAGACGAAAAAAATATTCTGGAAGACAAATAAAATGTAAAAAAATTAAATTTCAATAAATTTATTTTTTTAAAAGGATAAAAAAATTTAACAAGATTTATAGATGATGCAAATTTAAAAACATATAAAAGTATATCTTGTTTTACAAAATAAATTAAAATTATCTATCTCATAGAATCATGATGGATATCAAATGTAATAAACTGTGTAATAAAGTATAAACATAAATGACTATGATCCCAATATACCCGTAATGACTCACCATCTTCCAAGATGAAACCATAGGGATCCTTCAACCATAACCATTATTATCTCCAACTATTCCACATGTATCATTATAAATATTTATTTATATATCATTCCATCATTGAAACCACTAATTATCATGGCATTGAAAATATTCCACAAATATTTGTTTTATTTATGAATAAAATTTCAATGTAAAATCCATAAAATAATATTGTCTTAAATAAAAATCTAATTTAAAATAAATCAATAAAATTATTTTTAATTATAAATCAATGTATTCCACCAATATATAAAATCGATTTTATATAATTAATTGATAAAATTCCACTTCAACTTAAAAAATTTAAAATAACACAAATCACAATCCATTTAGTTATAACTAAATACGAAATGAATAAATAATCCTATAACATATTCTTTCAAATTATTTATTCACATATTTTTGAGCTAATGACCACAAAAAAACAATCTGATGAATCTAATCATCCAAATTACCATTTAAAATAACTCTTAATCTAAAATAAATAGACATCCCATTTTAATGAAATTGGAAGATAATGTGTTGATTAAATATTTCTCCATGATGAATTTGAATGGTCTATGTAAAATTTTAAAGGCCCTTATATGGATCATGTGTTCTATGTTTATGACAAATTTTTTATCGAATAACCATCATTTTAATTTTCATAGCCCTACGAAAAATGCTATAAATTTCAGACTATCACTTTTTATATAGAGGAATCAAAAATACGAGTTTTAGGTCCTATGGATATATTATCATTCATATTAATTGGGTAGTTGTAAATATTTAATAATCATAAAACATACTATTACAATTCATAGGGAATTTATCCAACCCACTTTTATGTGATCATCTTGTGAAAAGTCTTCAACTGACACCCATAGAGAACGTAGAGTGACATTAATGGGATATGACACTATGGTATTTATCAAGAACATTAATTTATAATCCAAAATATATCTTAAATATTTAGATACCATCAAAACATAGTTAATTATATTTATTTCTCATCAATAAATACTTATTTCTCTTTCCTTCTACTACAAATACGCCTTTTATCAGCGCTAAAAATGGCCTCTAATAGTGCTAGAAAAGCGCTGTTAAAGCCAGAGAAGATAAAGGGGGTGTCCCCTTTATCAGCGCTCCAAAAAGCGCTGATAAAGGAACCTTTTATCAGTGCTAAACAAAGCACTAATAAAGGTCAAAAATTTAAAAAAAAATTAACAAAATTTAAAAAAATAAAAAAATTTAAAAAAAATCATGTAAATATGGGGGGCTTTTATAGAGCTTGTGCCCCCCGTTAAACAAATATTTTCCAGCCCCTCCAGCGCCCCGCACACACCCCCTTGACCCTTTATTATAACTATCCCCACAAATCCACCCCAATGCGCGTGCCCCTGCCTCCACCAGGTTTTGAACTCGAGACCTCCCTCCTGCGCACCTAAGCCCTTACCACTCCTCTATTTTGATTTGTTTTCCATTTCATGATATCTCTATTTATATATATATATATATAGTTATATTTATTTGTATATTAATATATATTTATATTAATATATATATAGTTATATTAATATATGTATATAGTTATATTAATATATATATTTATAGTGATATTAATATATATTTTTAAAGTTATATGAATATATATATGTAGTTATATTTATATATATAGTTAGATTAATATATATGTATATAAATATTCATATATTTTTATTTCAAATAAAATGTATATTAGTTATTATTTAGATAAAGATAATATATTTTATATGTAAATATATTTTATTATTTATATTTATATTTAAATTTTTATGTGTGAATATATAATGAAATATGAATATATTGTTATATATGTGATTATAAATAGAAGTGAATTGTAAAAAACAATGAAATTTCAAATACATAATATCAATATGAATGTATTAACTTGGAATAAATTCATTCCACACCAAAAGGCCAATAATACCCCCTCAAACGAAGGTGAAAATCCATAAAATGTTAAAAAATCAGGGTATCCTAACTAAAAACACAGTTTTAGAGGTCTTATGGGCCTTTTTGCCTTGAATAATGTCCCAGAGGCGTTGTATGCATCCCCAGTGCGTAGACATCATCACAGGCTTTGATTTGATATGATGTAGAGCTCAAACGGATACCCGGATCAAAAGTTATGGCCGTTTGAAGTTCGAGTTGCGTTTTCAACGTATTTTGGATATTTTTTAATTTTTTTAAATTTTTTAGACTCCAAATTGTTATTAAATTACTATTAATCAATAATAATTAGCAAATTATTTATTAAAAATATGTATTTTTATTTTTTATAAGCCATTTTCACTAAATATCTTATATATTAAGTGTAAATGTATATTTATACATATCTAAAATATATATAAAAATATATTTAAAAAATATATATTATATTTATATAAATATAACTATATCCATATATTTAAATATTAATATATTTTTTTAATGATTTTTTTTGGAAGTAGACCCTTTATCAACACTTTTTTTAGCTCTGATAAAAGGGGTACCCTTTAAATATTTCTTCTCAAATATCTCTCTATTATATAATTATTTTAGAAACAAATACATGGTTTCAGGTCACCCATAAATAAATTTACTTACATATAATTATCTACAAAAAATCCATTTCAAAAATTCAAATAATTAAAACATTTCAAATATTTTTATTTACAAGCACCTAATTGACTATAATTATTTCCCAAGTAATCTTATCAAATTAAATCCCTCTAATTAATTTCAATTGTCACATTAATTTATAAATTTTGATCAATATAATGAAAATAATATAATTTCATTATTAATCCCATTGATTAAAATAATATTCCTCAATTAATCATATGATAAAATTATCCAAAAAATGAGTAATAAAATAACTAGAAAGATAAATTACAATATTCCATGGAATGTTTACATTAATATAATAGCTCATGATTATATAAAAATTAATCCATTAAAATCTTAAAAAATATATGTTATAATAATAAAAATTATATTAATCCATGATTTAAAAAACTACCCTATGACATCTTGAGTTCGAAGAATTGTTTGGACATTACTTTATATAATCACAATACAAACATTTTCTTTCATTATTTTATATTAAATTAGTTTTCAATTTTATTTTTTCTGATTTTGTATTCTATTGAAACATTTATTGTTATTTACTTAACACTAATTGGTATAAATTTTTCAAGTGAATTTTTAATATAAGGAAAGGTATATATGGGTTCATTCATTTCTATACATAAATGTTTTAGAAAATGTTTTATTTGTGTAATTGTTTAATTGATGGAGGGTCATAGCGGTGCTGAAAAAACCTCATGAGTATAAGAAAACCAATAGTATATTAATCATAAGGTGTATAAAATGATTTCAATGAAGTTGTAACTGAAACTAAAAATAAAATAATCTGAACAATGAAGTTGTTTTAAACTTTATATATAAATTATATTTCAAGCTCAAAGTGATGAATCACATACAATGATAAAAAACTATCTAAATATTGCTTATGTTTTTAAAACTAAAACCTCTCATTTCCATGTTTTCTCTATTTTTAAAATTTTCATAGGGTTTTTTACTTTTCATCATCTATCTTTGAGGATCTATATAATTATCTTATTAAATATCATTTTATTTGTTCTATTTTGATCTATAATATTGAGTGATATAAGAGAAAATGATACAAAACTTATTTTCATATGGTAACATTGAGTGATTCTATAAGTAGGACATAAATTCATTCTGATAATGTGGATCAAGGGATTATTTGATTTCTAAGGAAATAAAAGCTGATAAGTTTAAAATTAGGATACATAAATTCATCTCAACATACATCATTTCTACAATATGTTAAAGAAAATACTCACCCAGTTTAGGTATTTAATTTTTTTGTTCCCCTGTAAATGAGTTTTTTTTTATATATCGTATCTTAGATGCATTAATTTTTTATAAAAATTTTTAGTTACTCAATAATACACTTATCAACAGACAATCATTATGATTTTATTCTCAACTTATTTGAGGGATCTCATGTTGAAATTTGGTAATCTCATGTTTCTATTTATTTTATTGTAAAAGAGTGATTTTTTAAAATATTTTGAAAAAATATAATTCTGTTGATCCCTCCAGTTGTATATTTTATATATATTTCTAGGAACCAATTTTCATTATACTGTGTTATCAATATATATTTTTTAAAATCACATTATCATTTTGGAATAAAAAATATTTCTTTATTATGGTAGGATTATCAATTGGCATGTTAGAGAAAATAAATACTAGAAGAACAATAACTTTTTATTAAAATTCTATACATAACAAAGAGATAATATAAATAATTTTCTTTATAAATAGTGTATTAGTTGTTTTTTTATAATTGGAAATTATGAGATTCTAGATAAGTATGTTACAAATTTTATAAGAAGTGATTACTTGTTTCAGTTGAATTCTCAAATTTGAAAAAATCTTTTTTGATAAATGGTAAGGAATATATATATATATATATTAAAATTTATACATTCTACACCACTAATTCTATATGGAGAAATCTGAAAGTAACACATTTCATAACATCTATGGATTTACAAACTGTGAGGGTTATACTTCTTGCTAATTATCAGGATTCTAATATCTTACTTGGTGAATCTATTATGAAAATTCATTAGATATTTTTTAATAATGTTATTATATAACATTATCGTGGAGAGAAATATTTATCAGAGGAATATATTGATGAGAATATCATTCTTATTATTCCTAAATAATAGGTATATAAGGGAAAAATATTGATGATATGAATAATTTGACTAAAATGAGTCTTGATAATAATATAAGAAACTTTATTTAGTATAAATTCAAATTGAATAAATACGAAGAAAATGATAAAAATAATATTTTGGTATATTTTTAGTTTACTTATAGTGAATTTGTAGCTAGATAATATATTTTAGTTGAATTGTTTTCAAAATAATCAATGTTTAACATAAAATTTGTAGAAGATTCAAGAAATATACCATTTAAGAAAAGTGAAAATGAACATTCCCATATTCAAAAATGAATTAAAAGGATTATTGGTAAGAAATATTTTCGATGGAAATATATAATGAATTAGAAAGATCAATGTGATAAGAATGATTATTCTGAATTGATTTGTTATGAATGTGATAAACCAAAATATTTTTGTAACCTCCCAGCCCACCCGACCACTAAACTTGCTGCCGGATCAATCGCCACATGGCCTCAACCAAATATCCACATATATTAGACATTTTTTACTAGCATTGAGGCTGTCAAGGTACACTATGGGGGATAATATACACTCATACTCAGTGTTTCATAGTGGTAAACAAAGAGTAAATATCAATCAATGGGAGGTGAACAATAAATCTTTGATAGAGTAGTGGAAGAAAAATGTAAAATCAACTAAATATTATATATGACCAATTAAAATTTATGAAAATCATACATGATAGATGATGAAACATAATCTAAATAAGTACAAATATAACATGCTTTACAATACATGGCTCAAGTGAATAATGAACTAAAAATCCCAAAGGTTATATCCACGATAATCCTGAGATCTAGCTCAGTCATGTGAGCCTAAATCCTTAGGTAAAAAGAATTTGAAAAAGTGAATTTCTATATCCCTATAAACATGAAGTTCTTCTATGGTAACAATGGTACTCGTGCAGGGTGTGAGATAAAATAATAGTAAGTCAACACCCATAGTGTCTAGCCAAATCCATTATATGAAAAATAAATTAAGGCAGTGTAAAGGTAAACTATTGAGTAGAAAATATAGCTAATAATGTCCATGGAATGTAAACTGCTAAACAATTGTCACTAAAAATAGCCTCTCAAGGCTCCCTTCAAAACATGGTCAATCTCCAATAACATGGAAGCTATTGATATTATAAATAAGAAATACTAACTCACCTAATAACTATATATATCACTCCACCTTTTCCTTTCTCTATACCCTAAAATCTCAAAACAACAACAAAAACCTGTTTAATCTAGTGAATCACATTCCCATGGACATAATAAAATAATAAATGTATCATACCATGAAGGGCCAGATCCAAGGTGTCAAATGAAATTCATCCTCATCGAGTCCCAAGTGAATACTTATGGAAACTTAGTATATACACTGTTTGAGTTCTTAGAATCATTTCATGCTAGAAAAGTCATATGAGAGTCCAAAAAAGGTGAATTTGAGGGGTTTTAAGGCCCAAGACATCAAATGGAATCAAGGCCCAAGGGGAATTAGATACCGGAGGCATCTAGTACCACATTCATGATCCATGGAGATATATCCATGGAATCTATACAATCATTCGTCCAATTTTTATCATTTAAAGTTCTACTACATATGTGTCCATGCACTCATATATAAACATTGACATTGAATTCATGCAATGATTATACCCACTCATTAATCAAATTTCATAACCCAAAACACCTCATCAATACACCCACTCATGTATCCCAATTCATAATCAAATATCTAGATACAACCAATGACCAAAACCTCACATTGTTTAAAATTCATTTTTAAACATTTTATATGAGTTTACCCACTCATTTAACCAATTTTAATCAGACATGTCACATGGGAATACCCAACCATTTATTACGATTAGATTTATTCATATCACATGGGTATTCCCAGCCATTCCTCAAATTTTCTAAATAAGCAATTATACAATCCATATTCAATTGAATCATTTAACCTAATAACATCAACATGCATGAGTGTAAATACATCTCCAAATTAATAAATACATTTCCATTTTTATAAATAAGCATCTTATAACTAGGAAACAATAGTAACACACCCCTTGGGAGGTTCAAGAAAATAAATTCACATGAAAGGGACAATATGTAACATATAAAGTATAATGGGTCCATAATTATTTATAAAGTAAAACTCTATTTCGTAGTTGATTTAGGGGATATGTCAGAAACATGACTTATATCACACTATTTCATCTAAGAAAAGGGAATCCATAATTCATAAATCCATGAATGAATTAAATAACTATTCAATAATTTTTACTTTTAAGATAATATACCTTCATTAGAGGGTATTTATTATAAAAAATAATTTTATTCTGAAACAAAACATTTATCAAATTTAAGAATTTCATTCGCATCTCGTAGTTCAATTTATCAAGGAAAACATAATTGAACTTAATTAAATAATCACTTAAAAATTCATAAATTAATGGGTCATGGATAGGGATCCCCCATCAAGAAGCAGACCAAGCCAAGGAAAACACTCTACACATGAGAATTTTAACATGACTTTGACCCATACTTTTACACACATACATTATTTTATATATATACCATTTAATAATATATATATATATCCCTCACAATGATGGAATATGTATAAAGAGGATATATATATTCACATACATACATATGTATACGACTGAAAGCCCTCCCGATGTCATAAAATGCTCTATAATCAATACCATAAACTCAAAAATAATGTGGAAAAGAAAAACTCTCCCAATGAAAACTACCCTAACCATTAAACTTACCAACGATGCAATTTTTAATTTAGTTACTATGATGAACATGAAAAACATTACCTTAAACCATTATCGGACAACCAAATAAAACAAATCCACCTATCCTTTAGTGGTGGATAATGGAATACACGTGATGGTGTCCAAAGAAATCATTCACAGACCCTAGAATGAAATGAAAAACCAACAATATAGTTTAACCTAAAACCCTAGGTTTGGCCACACCGTACCAAGCGATGAGAGACAAAACATCACCCAAAGAAGGAATGAGGGGAGATCTAAAAGACTTACCTTGAGACCGTGGCCAATAATCATGAGAGAAACTGATGGAAATGATGATCAAAGAGTTGGTAGTGTGTAGGAATATGTCATGTATCAATTGGGATAGGGGGCCAGGTTTCACAATTACGAAAGGAGGAAGAAAGTGGAATTATTTTTTATCTTTTTAATTTTTTTTAAATTGTGAACCGATGCCTGGATTAGGACAAATATTTTATCAAAATATTTTCCAAATGTGCTCCCTTTACTATGAACCTGATCCACCCCTCGTGGGCTGGTCACATGTTTGGAAACCGTGAACCAATAGTGAGGTTAATAGTGTTAAGATACATCCAATGCCACTAACAATGTTTTTTAGGCACACGGTTTGGTAAACCATGTGTGTTATGTGTATGGTTTGGTAAAATGTGTGTGGCCTATGTGATAACCTATTACTCCAACATATGGTTGCATAGTTTTGTGTTGTGGGTTGCAGAGTTTTAGAAAAACCATTCTACCTCTACATGTCCTTCAAAACATGATTTTCTGGGTCTGGTTCTCCCAATATCTCTCATGAAAACTGAGAAACGTCTCAGGACTTCACCAAATCCAAAAAAAACAAATTGACATGTTCCAACTATTAGAATTTTCTTCCAAAGCTCGGTTTTGAAAATGACTCTTCTAGTAAACAAAACTATTCAAATTCCCCTAGAAATTTCATCTAGTTCAAACACATGGGATTCTAAAATCTCCCCACCTTAAAACTTCTCATCACTGAGAAGCCTTTAGAAACAAAGAAAACCTCACCTGACCTACAAGGGTTGTGAATTTATGTTCAAATGTTCATGTCTCATTTCCAAATACCCAACATACCTCAACATACCACTTAATCACACAACACATAATCCTTCAAAAAATCTTCCAATTATCGATTTCTAACTAAAACTCCAAAAAGGTGCTTACTCAATTATATTAGAGGTCATATCAGATACCTCACTAAAAGGGAAGGGTCCAATCTCGATTGACCAAAAAAACTGAAAGCATGTGCTTTCCTCAAAATCTATTTCTAAAACATTATCCACACTCTTCATAAATTTGTGATGTGCCTTTAAAACAGGTCCTACCTGAGATCGTACAATAAAAAATAATGGAATAATTATAGGCACTCTGACTGACGGATCTGAAATTCTCGGCATAAACAGTTGACATATTTCAGCAGAACTGCAATTCCTTCTTTCCAAGGCATACATTGAAGTCCACACCTGTCTTTTGATGTCTCAAATTTCTAAAACCATCTTATGGTAATTTTAAATGTCCTTCCTCGGCATAAAAAAATGTGTAACTGTGTTCCAGTACACTGCAATTCGATACTCTGTAAACATCACCTCTGAGCCCGACCACCCGTCCATGACAACCTTGGATTCATTGAGCTGTACTCCACAGAACTATCCCAATGTAGCCCATACTCCATATTTATAGGCAAGACATTGGTATAATGATATACTATACACATCAATCATCAACTTATCCTAGGGAATTATCCACGTGGAAGTCATGTCAGAATAAAATGGTTGGTTTCAAAGAGGTCAAATAAGGCATTCCTAGAGGGGAATCTAGGTATCACTTGGGAATAACTGAGTCTAGAGAAGAACCAAGACTCAGCCTGAAAACCTAAAAAGGATCACCCAAAAAATCCTAAAATATTTTAAATCATTAGCACGACATATAATCAAAACACTGTTATTGAATTAATAATTAATTCAATGTAAGCGACATGCTCATCACTTAGAAGAATGTGATAAAAGGATTTTCATGGTTTCCAGTCAATCATAATCAATTATAAGAATGAAGTACAGGTTCTCCATAACCGGTCAACCTAAAGAAAAAAACTCGACTTCAACTTCTGACACATCATCAACTAAACCATGGTCCCTCTACAACCCGATTCATTCATGATATTTCAAACATCACCACTAAAACTCATCCAAGACTAATGGAGTTTTTAAAGGGTAGTTGTGACACCCCGAGATTTTATGAGATATATTATTTTTAAAGCCTTTGATGTGTTATGTTGTACATTTCACCAAAATTAGATTTCAATATACAAAACCCCATATTAGCTTCTGGTATACGCAACTCAATGTTAGGCTTATGTTACACACAAGTTTGTGTTTTTTTATATTATTCATTTCATATAAGACCAAGTATAAGTGAACAACTTAATATTATTATGTTACCTTATAACCAAACCGTTGTAATGGTGGAAATGAAAATTATTAATTGATTTATAAAAATATTGTTTACACATGTATTTAATTATTTATTTTGTGAAATATTATTTATAAATGTAAATAAAGCATTTTTTAAATTAAGAGGAATTTTTTTCATCGAAAACTATTTAAATCAAGTAAGTTAGTTTGTAAAATAATAAAATACCTATTTATTATAATTACTAATTAAATATTTATATAATATATTCAATTTAATTGTTAAAATTCATCATATATTTTTTCTACGCATTATATAAGAATGAATTTATTTTCATATAAAAGTAGTATTTTTTCAAAAAAAATATTCTGTTCCTTCTTTTGATGGAGAATCCTTTAAAATATATTTTTTACAATTATATAAGTTCTTTGTGAAAAAATAATCTTTTTATTTTTCATTGGGACACAAAAATTTATTTTGGTTGAAATTTTGGTATTTTTCTGATAAAATTCATATTTTAATGAGTAGTGAAAAATACTGCATTAAATGAAAAAACATATTTTTTTTATTTTATTTTTATAGATAAATTATCTTTTAAATTGGTTTTAAATTATATACCATTTTTTTATTATCATTTAATACAATTTTATTCATTAGAATAAATTTCACCTTGAAAATAGATGTTAACCCACACCAATCATTTGATGGCTTTTACCTTTAAAAAACATGGGTTCTCATTTTGACAATGGGGATTAATATTTAATTAATTTATTCCAATTCTGTATATTTGAATTTGGGAAAATGGATTCCATATTTGGAATTAGTAGGTTCAAATTATTTAAATAGGTACCTTTAATTTTTGGACATGGTGTATTGTAACTAAAGTAATTTTTATTTACCATAGTTAAAGGTAAATCAGGTTAATTTAAGTAAAAAATAATATGATACGGATAATTAAATTACTCTACCACCTAAAAAATCTATAGGATGAAAAAATCATGACCCGTAACACCTCATAATCAAAATTGATTCGTTTAATGTACTTTTTCAATGAATGTGATATAATTATTATTAAAACGAAAGAAAGTGACAACATGTCACTCTCTTATCTCCTATGAGAATAAAAATTTTAATGTAGTGATAAATAGGATGAAACTATAAAAATATGTAGTCTCGAAAAATATAATGAAATTTTATACCTCAGTTGAATTTATCTAGAATTTTTTTGATATTAAATAATTACAGTTAATATTGACACAACAGTGATACAATAATTATTTAATTAAGAGAAATATAAATTATATTGTATTATAAATATTAAAATAAATATAATATGAAATAATTTATTTCCTAAACTATTTTTATAGGTGAATATGACATGTTATAAGACTATCGAATGATTTTTTTGTAGTTATACCTATTTTTGAATTTTATTTAAATTCAATGAAATTAAAAGTGTAAAATTTGACATAATTGATGTTTTATAATAATAGTAATTTATTAAATTATTTAAAATTATTCAAAAACTTTTAAAATAAAAATGTTAATTATATAATGTTAAAAAGTTTAGTAAGTGTGAAATTTTTGGACATTCAAACCAAATAAGTAAAATTAATAGCCTCTTAACAACTAAAATTTTGTTACCACAAATAAAATTATAAGATAAGAATTAATGGTAAACCGAAAAGATAACATCTAAAATAAATTCAATACATACATACTATTTTTTGATGAGAGGATTTAGATTTATATTCATCTTATATTTTACATATCTCAAGTTGGAGACATTTTTATAAAAAATTTATTTTTTCATTAATTTAATATTTTAATAATTTCCAAGGGTACCCTCACCCCAATTATAAAATGGTACCTCCTCCCTCACATCTTCACATCAATTTAAGCCTTCATGCTCGGCCACACACTGCCAATTTACATTATATGTTCTATATTTACATTCTGGAGGTTTTTTTCTTCTTCAAAGGCCAACTATAGTGTTCTATGAATAGATTTAGAGGAAGCACATGAAGAGAGATATAATCTCTTCTAAAAAAATTCAAACTAATTTTTTCTTATACTTCCTTTTTATTAGTTGTTTCATTATAAATTAATAACATTAGTATCATTCGTATAATAATATGTTTTTATAATTATGAAATAACCATATTCCACCTTTTATCCATCCTAAGGAAAAATGAAATCACCAAGCGTGCGTGCATACGACTTACCGACTCCACGCTGTGGTGTAATAAATTTTTCACCACCACATTACATGGATGGATATAATTATAGAAAAAATAAATATATAAAATTATTATCATATGGATTATCGAACAAAATATATACCATAAACTTCCATACCATCTCAAAATTAATAGAATGATATCGTCGCTCATGCATACGTACGGCCTACCGTCTCCACGATGAGATGTGATTAATTCTAAATGATATCCATTAAAAATGACTATATAAATGTACAGAATGAATAAATATGATATGTAATATATTAATATCATTTTTAATGATATCACTATGACCCAAGAAGGAGAAATGGGGATTATTACGCAAAACATGCATAAAAAATAAAGTAGTTTTTTACCTGAATAACGAGTAATAATGAAATATTATTACTAAATGGATGATAATACGATCATATATGATATCATAAAAATTACTACGATTAGGGAATAAGTAAATAACTTTATTTAAATAATTATAGAGTATTTTTAGATACATATGGTGTATATAAGACCTAAGGTAAGGGATAAATTTCCAATCTCATTATTTTTTGAGATTGTTTATATGTATGTATTTACCAGGTCATATTTATCATCAACATCCATGTTTCCTAAGTATGTAATTTTATTTCTATTATTATATGATGTTTTAAAGTTATTTTTACTATTTGTTTGATTTTTATTAAACGTTGTGAAAGGAATATTTTTTTATTCCATAAGAGGTACTTTTTTAACTTTTCCAAAAAAGTATGAGGAGAATGTTTTTCTAACATACATGACATGATTATATTTTTATGTCTTCATAACACCTTATTTCCAATAATATACCTATACATGATTTCATGTTTATTTTAAAATAAATTATTTTCTTTTAAAAGTGTATTACATTTTTAGAAATGAAAATCTTTTTGAAGAATAAAGGATATTTTCCTCAATAAATAATTTCAAGTGTTTTATCAAAATTATTTACCATATATGATGATGATCTTTAAATAGGTATATGTTTATGTCCTTATTATTACTATGATTTAATTTTCTTAATTATGTAATTATATTATATATAGATTTTTTTATGATGAAATGATGATTATGAAACCCATTTTATTTCTTGGTTTATGATTGATTAATGATTTATATGGAATCCCACCTTTTTATTTCATAACATTTAATTACATTTTACATTCATATGATCTTTAATGTCTAGTGTCTTGGAAATCCACAATATCAAACATGAAAACATAAAACATTATTATAATAAAATTTTACAGCGTCATCATATGTTCATTATAAGTAAAATTATACATCTCATAACCTGGAGACATAAATCAAAGGAAAGGCTGTGCAGAAGGCCCAATAAGGAAAATAAGGGAATCAAATTACTTGTGAAATCAATAAGATCTTGATAAAAAACAAAAAGAAATGAGAAATGGAAGTGGAGGAATTTCATAATGAAAATAACTGGAACCATAACATGAGTATGTGGTTAAAACATTTAATTTAGGCATTCATTAACATATTACCAGGGATCATCCCCAAGGTGTCATAAAAATTACCAAGGTTTTTCACCAAAGTATCGTGAAACGTGTCGTATCTAGAGATTAAATTCTATACCCAGTGCATTGGAGAAATATTAGGGAAAACCCTTAATATGTCTTTATTTTCATGTGAGCCAGATAGATCCTAACCAAACATTTCACAAATACCCCATAGAGTGTAATAGAAACGGGTTTCACTTCAAAATAGTGACCTTTTAAAAGTGCTTAGAAACATGTTCGTTATGTCTTTAAGAACCCTTAGAAAAGTAAAGAGGGTTTAATGTATATCAATTATAGAATCAAATAGATCAATTTTATGTTTTGATTAGTACCTATAGAAAATATAATATGTTTGGGTATTCAGATAAATAAAACAAGAGAATTTCTTGAGAAAAAGAGAGATATATTTTGAGACAATGTTTCTGCAGCCTAACAGTTATATAAAAAGGTTTTAGAAAACAATAAAAAGAGAGTGGAAAAGGGTCTCCATAAATAAATGAATCATTTACAGTAGACATAAAAAATAAAAATAAATAATATCATGGTGTGTAATGACACCCCACATGAAAAGGAAAACATGAAATGAAAGAGAAAATGTGATTTCTTTTACAAACATTCGGAAGCCTAACAGTGTCGCTTATAATTCAGAAAAATAAGTTGATGAGAGTGGAAAGGGTATCTCATCATTTGAACATGAAATGAATAGTATTAGTTATATATATGAACAAACCCTGACTTAATAAAAAGGATACCATAAAACATAACAAAAAGGAATTCATGACTTAAAAGAGGAGGGTGGAAGGTTCCCTTACCTTGAAGAGAAACATTGAAAGCACGAAATATGGGACCTTGGGGGGCTTGATATAATATTTTGAGGACTCCTTGGGAGGTAAAAAATGATAGAAAATATTTTAGATGGATTTTGGAATTAAATGAATGAGGTAATGGTTTTGAATTTAGAGGAAAAGTGAGCGAATATTTAATTAATTTCCAGGGGACACCTCAACGGTGGTATTTGAAAAACCATGGGATTTCGGATGGTATTTCCACAAGGTATAGGCCACTTGGGACACCTAATAGTGTATATTACTTTTTAAAAGTTGACCAGAAAGAATACATCATTTATTATGTCATTAATCATACATAAACTCAAAACTGTATTTTGACTACTCATTGAAAATTCAACTGTTTCCAAAAAATCCCAAATATTTACCTTAACCAAATACCGATGCTTTGAATTAAAAATGAAATATATATTATAAAAATAATTTTCTATATATTTTCTATTTATTTTTTAAATAAAAACATTATTTATTCCAAATAAACAACTTTAAATATATATCACATTTTGTAACACCTTCAAAAGGTAATCAAGGTCCCATAAAATTATTATATCACCATAATACTATAAAGAAACATTTTATGATTACTTTTTATGAAAATAAATTTCAATATTATATTATTAATTTAATTAAAAATAAATAAAATAAAATATTTATGACATAAAAAAATACCAAAACTTATACTATGACCATTTTTTCAATTTTAAGATGTCTAAATATTATTTATACACTCATGGGGGAAGTTTCTATTATTTTGGTTGGTTTAATATTCATTACTATTAATTACAATTGAACAAGTTATCTTACTATTCATACTTTACTATTGACTAAAATTTATGTTGATCTTATTAGACTACAAAATATTTAGTGGTCACAACTACAGAAGACCATTTATTTGAAAATCATTTCACATTATTAATTCTTTAATGTTTACCTAAATATTTTAAAATACTCTTTTTATAAAATTCATCAATAAAATTCATCTTATATTTATCTAGAGATTTTAAATTCAAAAATTTTACCATAATAAAAAATAACAATTTTATTTATATCAGGGCATTAAAAAAGTATCTAAGGCATTGTTACATGGCCCCTTATAACACTTGCATATGACCTAAATGTACGGTGTGATATGGTGATATAATCTTGGGGTGGATTAGAGAACATTGCCTAGGTGGTGATTTCTATCAGCTTGAACTTCTTCCTTAGGTTATTTTTTTCATGATTCACATGCTGAAGCTCAGCTTGGTCATTGTTCAGAGAAAATCCTAGAGATGCTACCTCTTACCCAAGCTCTGAAAGATAGGCTTCTTGCAGTATGAGTATTCTGGATGAGGCCATCGACTCTTCATTCTTTATTAACCAAGATAACTTCTATTTATAAACTATACTTGTAATGTTAAGTGTTTATTTTCCAACATTCATGTTGACCAATGGTCATATAATAGTCGAAACCCAATGGTATCAATTCATCAATTAAAATATATAGTTTTGTCGAGTATAAAATTGAGTAACACACAAATTTAGGAAAAAAATATTCCAAAGTCCGTGTCGCTACATTATTCCCCCTTAAGAAATTTTGTCCATGAAATTGTAACTCAAATACTATGAAGAGAAAAGGTGTGGGCACTTCTGCCTCATTGACTCCTCTGCTTCCCACGTGGCTTCTTGGCATTTGTGGTTCCTCTACAACACCCTAACAAGGTGGTTAGTCTTGTGGGGTAGAACCTTGTCTCTACGATCCAATATCTCCACTGAATACTCCTCCTAAGAGAGGTTATGTTCCAGTGGTACCACCTCAAGATTCAATACATGTGAATGGTCAAGTATGTACTTCCTCAAGAGGGATACATGAAAGAAAACATGAACTTGTGCAGGATTTGGAGGAAGTGCAAGTCGATGGGCCACTGCTCATACACGATCAAGGATTTCATAAGGGCCAATGTACCTAGGTCTGAGAATTCCACTCTTCCAAAACCTCATTACTCTCTTCCAATATGAAGTTCAAATAAATACTTTGTCACCAACATCAAAATCCATGTCCCTTCGATGGTTGTCAGCATAGATCTTCTTCCGACATTGAGCAGCCTTAACGTGTTGTTGGATGGCTTAGACCTTTTCTATCATCTCTTGCAAAATATTAGACCAAATAATATTTGTCTCACCATCTTCATTCAATCAAGTAAGAGTTCTACTTCCCATCCCATATAGATCTCCATAGGTTTCCATTTGAATGCTCGAGTGGAAGCTGTTGTTGTAAGAGAACTCAACTAAAGGGATATGCTGACCATATCCACCTTTAAATTCCATTGAGCTTGTTCTCAGCATTTCCTCGAGTGTTTGAATATTATTTTTAGATTAGCCATTATTTTGGGGGTGATAGTCTGTACTAAAATTCAATTCAGTGCTCAGATCATGTTGAATACTTCTCTATATTTTTGATGTGAACATTGGATAATGATCAGTTACGATAGAATGTGGAACTTCATGCATCCTTACCACTTCTTTTACATAAATTCTGGCAATTTGATTAAGAGAGAAATCTTCCCGAATAGAGATAAAATGGGAAGTCTTGGTGAAACGGTCCACAATAACCCATATTGCATTGTTTCCATAGGATGCTCTATGGAGACCAGTGATGAAGTCCATAGTGATATTGTCCCACTTTCAAGCTAGTATAGGTTGTGGTTATAATAACCCTTTAGGAAGTTTTTGATTCACCTTCACTTGCTGACATACCAGCCACCTTGAAGTGTAGTCAGCAATATCCCTTTTCATATTATCCATCCAATAATGATCACAATGCTCTCTATACCCTTTCATGCTTATTGGATGTATAGAGATAGTAAAGCAATGAGCTTCATCCATCAGCTCCTTCTTTATTTCCAAAATAGATGTAACACATAGTCTGGTACAAAATTTCAGTACACCCTCTTCATCAATATTTAACTCAGGAATCTTACCATCCTTCACAGCCTCAAACTTATTCTGTAATGAAGTGTCTTATTGCTGGGCTTCCTTGCTCTTCTCTAGTAATGACGGTTGAGAAATTTTTTTAGTTAGGGTTAAATATGTCCCTTACCTTATAATTCCCATGTCTAGCTTTACTAGGTCCTTGATCAAAGAATATCTTTGAATCCTCATCATGGAAAGAATGACTTGTTCTTTCTTACTTAATGCATCGAGAACTTTGTTTTCTCTTTCGAGATGATAATGAATTAAACAATAATATTCATTGAGAAGTTCCATCCATCTCCTCTATGTCATGTTCAACTACTTTTGTTTTAAAATATACTTCAAACTCTTATGGTCTGTGTAAATATCACATTTCTCACCATAAAGATAGTGCCTCCACATCTTCAGAGAAAAAACAACTGCATCAAGCTCCAGATCATGCATAAGATAGTTCTACTCATTAGTCTTCATCTATCAAGACGCATAAGCAATGACCATGTCATTTTTCAAGAGGATTCACCCAATACCTTTCAGAGATGCATCTCTAAAAATAACGAATATTTCTCCACTTGAGGGAAGTGTTAACATGGGTACAGTAACCAATCTTTTCTTAATCTATTTGAAAAATTACTCACACTCTTTTGTCTAGATAAACTTGACCACATTTCGAGTTAACATGGTTAATGGATTAGAATTTCATGAAACTTTTTCCATAAACCACCTATAATATCCCACCAATCCAAGGAAACTACGAATCTTAGTTATCGTTGTAGGATGATGCCACTCCTCTATAAATTTTTCCTTTTCAGGGTAAAATCTGATTCCTTCATTGGTGAAAATGTGGCCAAGAAAGAAACTTTTTGTAACTATAATTCACATTTTTTGAACTTCCCAAAATTCCTCTCCTTCAATAGAGTTGGAAAAATAACCCTTATATAATCCTCATTCTCCTCGTGACTAATGGAATATATCAGAATATCTTCAATAAAAACTACCACAATGTTATCAAGGATGTCTTGAAAGACTCTATTCATCAAATCCATAAAAATATCTGGTGCATTAGTCAGTCAGAAGAGATTAACAAAAAACTCCTGACACCCATATATTGATCGGAAGGAAGTTTTCAGAATATCCACTTTCATCACCCTTAATTGATGAAAACCATATCGAAGATCAATCTTAGAGAAGAATTGAGCCCAATAATTTGGTCAAATAAGTCATCAATTCTAGAAAGAGGGTATTTATTCTTCACTATGATCTCATTCAGTTCTATATAATCAATACATAACTATATTGATCCAACCTTATTCTTTACAAAGAGAATTGGTGCTCCCCATGGAGACACACTCGATCAGATAAAACCCTTCTCCAACAAATATTGGAGTTATTTCTTTAACTCCTATAGCCCCACATTTTCCATCCTATATGGGGTCTTAGATATCAGATGGGATCCAGGTACGATTTCAGTGGATAAATCTACCTCTCTTTAGGGGGGAGCTCTTGGTAACTCCTCAAGAAAAACGTCAACATATTCCTAGAAAATGGGGACATTTTCTATCCTCAAACTCTCTTTTCCTTATTCTTATTCACGGATCAAATCCATACTGAATGATATAGGAGGTTCTTCTAGACAAATATCAGGTTTAGATATATCTCCTTGGAAGATAATTGTAGGTTTTCCATTCAATACTACTAGTATTTCCTAGCTACTACATTTGATCTTAGCATTATACTTTGAGACTTAGTCCATCCAAAGTATAATGTCGAATTCCAACATGGGAATAACTACTAGTTTTGTGATAATTTTATGTTCACTAAAGTAAATACTGGAGTTTCAAAACACTGATGATGCTTGGATAATCCCACCAAGAGTCTTGACTGATAACTCAACTTTTAGAAAATTAGGGGTTGATTCTAAATTCTTTGCAAACATGGATGAAATAAAGAAATGGGTAGAACCAGAATCAAACAGTGTACATGCTATCTTTGAGAGAAAAACCAGAGTACCTACCACCACATCATTTGGTGCTTCATAATCATCCATAGTTATTGAAAAATTATGACCTTGTTCCCTTAGACACTGCTGAGGTTGATGGTGATTCCCCTCCACTAACCTTGAATTTGAAAAGTGATTGGAAAAGTGCCAAATTTTTCCATACTTATAGCGTTAGACATCAGGTAGGTCCTACACCATATACCCCCTATTTTTATTGTTGGTATGTTGTGGCTTCACCTCAATACGAAAATTCCGTGCAATGTGTCCATCTCTAACACACTTTTAGCACTTCCTACTCCGGAGCAGGCAGTTCCCTGAATTCTCTTTCCCATATTTATTTCACATGGGATGTTGTACTTTCTTTCCTTCTCTTCCCTGATCAAAGATCCTCCATAAGCATGGCTCCATCTATCCTTTCTAGTCATTGGATTTATGTGACCATTTTTTCTCGCCAAACTCGAGTTCGAATTTCATCGCACTTCGCATGATCTCCTCATAGTTTTCATAGTCTTGGTTGGCTAGATTCTTCTGTAGATGAGGTCTTAGTACACCAAAGAATCTATCAACCCTACCTTTTGGATCCATGATATAGCTAGAGGTGTAACATGAAACCCTTGTGAAGTTAATCTCGTAGTTTCCCACATATTCATTCTCCTTCTACTTCATCTTGAGAAACCCCTTCTCCATTCTTATTCTCATCGATTGAGGGAAATACTTATTGAAGAATATCCCTATGAACTCTTTCCACTCCATAGATTCATCTTCCAATCTTGGTATTTTTTTAATCAGTTCCCAGTATTGATCAGCTTCTCCCTTTAAGAAATAAACAAACAAGGTAACCTTCTCTTGTTCAAAATAGTGAAGAAAAGAAAGGATCTTCTCAATAGATCTGATCCACTGTTCAGCAATCAATGGGTCATTTGATCCACTTAAGGATGGTGGTCGTTGACACATAAAGGATTCAACATAAAGTTGTTCCCTTCACGGTGAGATCGCTCTATCAGCATGATTCAAGTAATTTACCATAACTTGAGTCAGTTTGTTCATCATTTGTATGAAATTCTCCATTCCGGCTTCCATTGGTGGGTCATCAATGAATGGTCCATTATGGTCACCATTTTCAAGGTTCCTCCTATTTCCCTCCATTTTCTAAAAGAATAAAACCTAAAATAGAAACTTATTTGACTTACGAATATTTTAACTACAAAATATTTTATGTCTTAAAACTTCATGCTTCAAACAATTACATTTCTCTATAAATCATTTATAATGATTCGTAAAAAGGTTATGATTAACCAAAAATATCCTCTGGGAATGTCATAACCGAGAGTTCATCAAGGCCTATTATCGTGTACCAAGATACCTCGGGTCAAGCCTGAAACTCCTTGTTAGAGTTTTCACTCCTAGGTACATCTGTGCCAGAGCTACCTCTACCTACTCAAATTCAGACAGGGAAGTATTTGAATGATAAACAACTTAGTAAATACTCACCAAAATACCAGGAAGTATTCCAATATTTGAACTTTTCAATAGGGTTATTCCTAATGTTTTAAAATCTTAATTTCCATCAATGAATAAACTAACCTTTGATACCATCTATGGAATCCCGCCTTTTTATTTCATAACTTTCATTACATTTTACATTCCTAGGATCTCTAAATTCTAGTGTCTTGGAAATCATTAACATAAAACAAGTAATCAAATAACATTATTCTAATAGACTTGTATGGATTCATATTAATTTCATCCTATGTAAAATTATTTAATCTCATAACCTGGAGACATACATCAAAGTGAAGTCTCAGCAGAAGGCCCAGTAAGAAAAACAAGGGAATTAGTTTACTTGTGAAATCAATAAGAACTTGATAAAAAGAATAATGAAATGAGAAATGGAAGTAGAGGAATTTCATAATGAAAATAATTTAAAATATAACATGAATATGTGTATACAAAATTTAATTTAGACATTCATGAACATATCACCATGGTTCATCCCTAAGGTGTCATAACAATTACAAAGGTTATTCACCAAGGTATAGTGAAACATGTCATCTCTAGATATTAAATTCTTTATCCAATTCATTGGAGAGATATCAGGGTGCAACCTTAATATGTATTTATTTTTATGTCATCCACATATTTCATAATCATACATTTCATAAATAATCCAAAGATAGTAAAATATTTGGGTTTCACTTCATAATCGCGGCGTTTTAAAAATTCATAGAAAAATAATCGTTATGTCTTTCATAAATCTTGGAAAAAGAAATATGGTTTCATGTATGTTTATTCTAGAATAAAATAGATCAATTTTATTTCATGATGAATACCTATGAAAATGAAAATATATTTGGGTATTTAGATAAAAAACAAGAGAATTTCTTGAGAAAAAGATAGATATATTTTGAGACAAAGTTTCTGCAGCAAAACGGCTATATAACATGGTTTTATAAAATAATAAAAAGAGATAAGAAAAGGGTGTCCCATAATTAAATGAATCATTTAATGTATAGGTACAGAATAAAAATTAATAATATCATGTCATGGAATGACATACCATATGAAAAGGAAACTTGGAAGAAAAAAATAAAATGTGATTTCTTTTATGAAAATTTGGTAGCTTAACGACGTCCCTTATAATTCAGAAAAATAACTTGATGATAGAGGAAAGTGTTTGACATCAATTGAAAATTAAATTTATAGTAGTAGGTATATAGAATAATGAGCCCCCACATAATAAAAATAAAACAATAAGATATAACCAAAAGTAATTCATAACTTAAAAGAGGAAGGTGGAAGGTTCCCTTTCCTTGAAGAGTGACTTCGAAAGGTTGAAGGTTGGGACCTTGGGGGGGGGGCTTGTGGGACCTTGGGAGGACACCTTGGGAGGTAAAAAAACTATAAAATCGTTTATAGGGATTTTTTAATTAAATTAATGGGAGAATTGCTTGGTATATATAGGAAAACTAATGGAATATTTAATTAATTTCTACGAGACACCTCATCAGTGGTATTTGCAAAACCATGGGATTTCGCATGGTGTTTGCCTTTGGTATAGGACACTTGGGATAACAAAATATAATATCTTACTATTCAAAAGTATACCGGAAATATTACATCATTATTACATCATTAATGATGTCATTAATCACAACAAAACTCAAAACTGTATTTTTTTACTATTCACTGATAATTCAACAATTTCAGAAAAATCCCAACAATTTACCCTAACCTAATATCTATGCTCTGAATTCAAAAATGAACCCCATATTATGAAAAAAAATTCTACTTATTTTTAAATTAATTTTTAAATAAAATAAATATTTATTCCAAATAAATAACTTTAAATATATAACTCGTTTTGTTACACCTTGAAAAATTAATCATGGTCCCATAAAATTGTCATATAACCATAAGATAATAAATTAACAATTTATTATTACATTTTATGAAAATAAACATCCATTTTAAATTATTAAATTAATTACAAAATTTCAAATAAAATATTTATGACATACCAAAATACCAAAACTTATACTATGATCATTTTTTCACTTTTAATATTTCTAAATTGTATTTATACAGTCATAGGTGATGTTTCTATTTTTTGGACAATTAAATATTCATTACTTTTCATTACTATATATAAGGGTATATTACTATTCATACTTTACTATTAACTAAAAATTAATTTGTTCTTATTAGACTCTAAATTTCTTACTGGTTACAACTGTAAAAGACCATTTTTTTAAAACCATTTCACATTATTAATTATTTAAAGTTTACATGAATATTTTAAAATACCATTTTTACAATATTCATCAATAATATTCATCCAATATTTATCTGGAAATTTGAAAATCACAAATTTCAAAATAATAAGAAATAAAAATTTTATTTATTCCAAGGGATTACAAAATGTATCTGAAGCCTCGTTACATATCACCTTATAAAACCTGCAAAGGACCTAATTGTAATGCATTTTATGGAGATAGAATCCTGGGGCGTCTCGAACAACATTGCTCAAGTGGTGATTTCTATCAGCTTGAACTTCTCCTTTATGTTATTTTGTTCAAGCTTCAGATATTGAAAATTAGCTTTTCCTTGTTCCAGAGAAAAGACCAGAGATGCTACCTCCTTCCCAAGCTTTGACAGATGGGCTTTGTTTGGCCTGAGTCTACAGGATGAGGCCATCAACTCTTATTTTTGTATTAACCAAGATTACTTGTATTTATAACCAATAATTTTAATGTTATGAGTTTAGTTTCCAATGGTCATATTGACCAATAATCATATAATAGTTGAAACCTGACGGTATCAATTCATTAATTAAAGGATATAGTTTTGTGGTGTATAAAATGAAATAACAAACAAATTTAGGAAACAAAAATTATTCAAATGTTCTGGTCATTACAATTTATGTTTTTGTGGAACACAAAATAATGAATTTTTTTAAGATGGTTGAGACCTATATATCCATAAAATTCATTAGGTAATGACGGATGACTCATGAGGTATATATATTGTGCATGAACATGATTTTTTAATAACAATTCTATGTGTGGGCCAGGTTTTCATGTCCATAATTTTATTATTGGTCCTAGATTCGATATCCATATGATTATGAAAGGGCCTGGTTTCTTTAATTTAATTAGTGAACCTATTGCTATTTACACATGCTCACGAAGTTATAATGTTATGTGTATGCCACAATTTCATGTCTAATGTTCTAGTTATGTTGTTATGTATTATGATCTTTAATTTTCCTTATGATTCAAGTATTACATTGATATGCAGGGCAGGATCTTCATATCTTATGATCATGTTCTCATAAACTACCTTTAGTCTCGTGTTTATGTTTACATATAACCCTTTATTTCCTTTACTAAGCATCATATCTCACTAATTTTTATGTCACTTTTCCCTATGATTTGAAAAGGGTTATTAAGTAAAATGTTTTAAAAGGGGACTATGTTAAGAATGATAAAGTAGGATATGGTGTTGATGTTTCAGGAACCAGTTTAAAATGTTTCCCAGTTTCCAAATACACTATAGTAATATGGTATTTTCCTGTCAATTTCTTTAACTTATTAATTATTACATCAAATAAATGTAATTCTTAGGTACATAATTCTTCAGACATAAAGAAGTTTTAGTTAACCTTTGGAAACTGCGATGTGAAAAACATTAGTGACATACCTAAAATTATTTCAAAGGCTATATTTTGGGATTTCGTAAAGATAATTATAATTATAGTTTACATTCCTATAATTTTGTAATAATCATGAATAACATTTGATTAAACTTATTATGTTAGTTATTGAAAATACTCCACTTGATTATATTATTTTCGAAGTATGGTCTTTCACTCTCACACTATTTTTTCATGGTTTTAGATAGTGGATGGAACGCAAAGGAACCATTGACCATACCATGATTCACTATGTCATTTTCACCCTTACACCATTGTATTAAACTGAATTTTTATTGTAAATTCCTAAAAAAATAGAAAATTTAATTCCTTTTTTGAATCATTTATTTTGTGTTTATCACTATTAAAAATTACAATGTTACTTTTCTGGAATATTTCATTGAAGGTGAATGTGATTTGGATGACCCATGATGATGTCCATGAAAAATGGGAAAAACTGCGCATGATCCAAGCACTCTAGTGGATTAATCCACACACTGCTACTAGACTGTGCATCCAATTGGGATAAAATTATGTGTTCTAGTACAAAACCTATTGGGATACATTTCTTATGAAAAAACACCGAAGAATCATTAGGCCATCTAATTGCCTTGCCGAGCTGATATGTCCAGCACGCCAAATCTGCACGAATTCAAAAGTGGTGTGCTATGATCTGTCCATATATCAGGATATAGGTGTCCAAATTGTGCCAAAAATTCGGTGGAGACATCCAAGATTTGGGGATATAACTTTTTTATTTTCTCCAAATCGAGATAAGGTTGTTTGGAGGTCGAAACCCCTGTGACTAGTGGTTTTAATAATTTTGTGTGCTCAAAACCACCTTCCCATTTTCCTATAAAATAGATCATCGGGATCCTCATTTGAAAGTTAGACCAGGAGGCAAGGATCTTGTATTTTGGAGACCCAAAGGAGTTCTCTCCTGATACATGAAGTTCTGGAGGCCCATATCATCATAGGGGGATCAAAAATGAAGAAGGAGTTCCACCCGAGCCTTCTCCTCTTGTCGATGGAGTGCTAAATGGTGGACGATCATTTTGAGGGAGCTACAAATTATTGAGAGGGAGTTTTGGCACTTGATAATATACTGGTTTTGATTAATTTTTGTGTGTAATATTTCACTTATGTTATATCTAAACATGTTTCTCCTTTGAGTTCATTTTTTGGGTTTAATTATGTGAACTGCTTATCATTTCAACACCCATTGGGTTAAAATTTCAAGTGGGAAAATTGAGTTCTTCCGATTGGGAAACACAAGGATCTTCTTTCTATCACACATAAAAAAAATTTGGTATGCTTCTTTAAACATTAAACTTTTCTTGAAGTCCAAACCTTGACAACACGATTGTTTTGTCATTGGTTGGTACTTTATGAAATGTTTAGAGAGGCAAGAGGGGAATCAAGATCTTGACAACCCTCAACCAAAGAATTAAACAAAACCATAGGAAATTTTCAGAACAATGAACTATCCAAGATGTGTACTGAACTTGAATTGATCTCTTTATCTCATAATTCTTAAACTACCACATTATTCTATCAATAATTAAACTCTTTATGTTATGTTATTTTCTAAAAATTGTTTTCAAAATCACCCCGTCTTTTAGTAATCATTATTAAAAATAAATACTCAAAACCTATCAATGCTCCTCAAGATACGACCAAGGGTCTACCCTATGCTATAACTTTACCTTAAAAATATTATCAATTTGATGTGTCATGACAGTGCGGTCAAATTTTTTCACCGTTGTTGGGGAGCGCTTTGATTTTTAGTGCGTGTTTTTAAAAATTGTTTTGTAAATTATGTGAATATTTATCTATTTTCTACCTCTACCTATCTTTTTGTATTATGATTTATTTTTTGTGTAGGTTTGGGGCATGAATCATTCTAATCTAGGAGATTTAACCCCTTTTGAACCTGAACCGGAGAGGATCCTATGTCAGTGACCTTGAGACGCACAAGAGAACCCATCGAAGGGGGACACACAAAACATTGAAACTCTTCTTGATCCTTCCACCTCTTCTTCTAGAACCAATATAAAAAATGAAATATAATTTCATAATATGGATGAAAAAAACCAAAAATTAAAAGAACAAACCTCTCATGATGTTGATATTCAACCCAACTAGATTCATTTACAATGTGAGGCACCCAATTTTGAAATAAAATGTGGCATAATTCACCTATTACCAAGATTCCATGGACTTCCTAGAGAGGATCCACACAATCACTTAAAAGAATTTCATATGGTTTTTCCATCATTAAAACCTGCTAATGTGGATGAGGAATAAGTAAACCTATAGCATTCCCATTTTCATTGGAAGACACTGAGAAAGATTGGTAATATTGTGTTAATTCCCCAATAAGAGGTTGGGCGGACATGAAATGCCTTTTTCTTGAAAAATATTTTTCAACCTCTCAAAATGAAACAATAAGGAAAGAAATTTGTTGGATAATACAATCTCATGGGGAAACATTACAATAATATAGGGATAAATTTAAAAGGTTATGTTCAAGATTCCCACACCACCAAATAAGTGATCAACTTTTAATTCAATATTTTTATGAAGGCCTAATCCCTATTGATCGAAATATGATCGATGCTGCTACAGGTGGTTTTCTAGTTGATAAGACCCAAATTTTTGCAAGAAACCTAATTGAGAACATGGCTCAAAACATAGAACAATTTGGGTCAAGGACCAGTGTATCAATTCGAGGTGTCCATGAGGTGAAAAGTACTGAATTCAAGAATAAGGTGGGCACAAAGTTCGAAGAGGTAAGTTCCCTTCTTCAACAACTTTCTCTTTCCCAAGGGAAATACCAATCTCCTCCTCCTATCCATTGTGGTGTATGTTCTTCTGATACCCACTACTCTGACCAATGTCCTCTATTGAGGGAAACATATGAGAGTTTTGAGGCAATATTTCCAGGTCGCCCCTATAACCAACCCTTTAGGCAAGAACCGTACTATCCATCCAAACTGAGGTGGAAAGAGAACCAAGAATATAGGAAAGGGGGGTATTCAAACCAACCTCAACAATAATGGAACAAACCTGGGTAGAGTAGTCATCAACCACCACCATGTAGAAACCCTCAACCACCCCAAAGGCCTTTCCAACAAACCCCTAAAACCCCGAGCCTAGCCTAGAAGATATGATGAAACAAATGGCTGCCAACAATATCCAATTCCCACAAACCACTTAGGCAGCCATACAAGACCTCAAAACCCAATTAGGCCAACTAGCTAACTCAGTGGGTGAAATTAAAAGTCATGGGTTAGGTAAACTTCCCTCTCAACTGGTATATAACTATAGGGATAAATGAAATTTTAGTTCCATCACCCTGAAGGGTCGAAAAACCTAGAATGTAAAATGAATCCTCTATTAGATTGATCCCTTCCTGAGGAAACCTCCATCCCAACCATTAAGAATGTTCCAAATGATGAGTAACCTTGTACTGAGAGAATCCATTCCAAAGGAAATAGTTTGAATATTGATGAGTCACCTAGCCTAACCATTCCTATTCCATTTCCTCAAAGGGACTCCCAACCAAGAAAACAAAAGGAAACTGAACTTGATAAGGAAATATTGGAAATTTTCAAGAAAGTTCAGGTTAACATCCCATTGATTGATGCTGTCAAGAAAATTACACGATACACTATTTTTTTAAAGGATATGTGTACACACTGAAGGTGACTTCGAGGTGATAAGAAAGTGATCTTAGGAAGGAATGTTTCAATATTAATAGAGCCATCACTCTCCACCAAGTTCACTGATCCTGGAACATTCTCAATTCTATGAAACATACGAGATTATTCTTTTTCTAATGCTATTTTTGATTTAGGTGCCTCTATAAATGTGATGCCTCACTCCATTTACTCTACATTACAGGTTGGGGAACTGAAGACCCCTAGAATTATTGTTCAAATAGCTAACCGGATTACTACACACCCTTCTAGTGTGTTATAGGATTTTCTTTTGAGTGTCCAAAATTTAATTTTTCCTGATGACTTTTATGTGCATAAAATGGAAGATGATAGGATGAATGGAAATACCCTGATTATATTGGGTAGACCTTTCTTGAAAACTTCCAAAACTATATTTAATGTCCAAAATGGTACATTATCTATGGAATTTGGTGGTGACATAGTCCATTTCAACATCTTTTATTCTATGAAGCACCACTCAGAAGAACATTCCTCTCTCTTTGTTAATTCAATTGATGCACTACCTACCCCTGAAAAAATAACTTTTATTTCCCCTGATCCCCTTTTTGAGATTTATTCATTGATAGAAATGATAGGAAATGATTCATGGATTTATTTTTGTAGTGGTCTAGAATAGGGTCATTCATGTTCATTGATTGATGATTTCTTGAATACTAATGATCCACTGAACATCGATGATACTGCTAAACTTGTAAAATATCATTCTTTATCTGAGTTTGACACCATTAGGTAGTTAGATGAAATCAGTGACCTATCACTCTCATACACACTCCCAGAAATCAAAAAACCACCTGAATTGGATCTAAAAAAATTTCCTCATGATTTTAAATATTCATATCTTGATAATGGAAACAAGTTTCCCGTCATCATTTCTAGTTTACTCCCTCTTGAGCATGAATTACGACTGCTTGAACTTTTGAGGGAGTATAAACAAGCTTTGGGGTGGACAATTGCTGAAATTCCTGGTATTAGCCCATAAATTTGTACACATCATATTTCGTTAAATGATGAGGATAAACCAGTGAGGCAGCCACAACGTCGACTGAACCCAAATGTCCTAGAAATTGTGAAAATTGAGGTAACAAAATTATTTGCTACTAGAATCATTTACCCCATCTCCGATAGCCAATGGGTAAGTCCTGTTCAAGTAGTTCCTAAAAATACTGGCCATTTAGTAATTAAAAATGAAAACAATGAATTCGTTCCAACTCATGTGAAGGATAGTTGGCGTGTCTATATCGATTATCGCTGACTAAACCAACACACGAGGAAGGACCATTTCTCTTTGACATTCATTGAACAAATTATAGAGAGTCTTGCAGGTAAGTCCCACTACTGTTTCCTTGATGGGTATTCTGGATACTTTCAGATCTATATTGCCCCTGAGGATCAGGAAAAGACAAACATCACTTGCCCCTTTGGAACATTTTCCTATATAAGGATGTGATTTGTTCTATGCAATGCTTCAGATACATTCCATCGATGCAGGGTTAGTATTTTTCCGAATTACATAGAGAATTGCATGGATGTATTCATGGATGATTTCACATTTTATGGATCTTCTTTTGATGAATGTTTGAGTAGTCCGGGATCAGTCCTCCGTCACTATATTGAAAAGAATCATTTATTAAATTATGAGAAATTAAATTTCACGGTGCGACAAGGTATAGTTTTGGGGAATGTCATTTCTGGGGATGGTATCCATGTAGATAAATCAAAATTTTATGTCATTTATTCCCTTACATTCCCCAAAAATATACGGTATGTGTAGTCTTTCATAGGTCATGCTAGATTTTACCGTTATTTCATTCGTGACTTTAGTAAAATTGCACTCCCCCTTTCTCGATTACTTAAAAAAGAAAAAGAAATTGTTTTTGATAAAGAATGTGAGGAAGCTTTTTATAAGTAAAAAATGGAGTCTCACCTCACCCCTGATAATCCAACCACCTAGGTGGGATTTTCCATTTGAGATCATGTGTGGTACCTCTAACTATGCAGTTGGGGAAGTTTTGTCACAATGGGTCGACCGAGCTCCACATGTCATAGCCTATGCCTCACGTACTTTTGACCCTGCCCAAGAAATCTACACCACAACTAAAAAATAATTCCTTTCCATTGTGTTTTCCTTTGACAAATTCAGGTCATATTTTTTTGGGTCCAAAGTCATTGTGTTATCAGACCATGTAGCCCTCCCATACCTCCTTAAGAAACCAGAAGCCAAACCACGTCTCATTCATTGGATGCTCCTCCTTCAAGAATTCAATCTAGAAATTAGAGATAAAAAAGAAGCAGAGAATGTGGGGGCTGTCCATATCAGTAGGATTCCCCCATCCTCAATAATAGACTCATCCCCCTTTATTCTCATCAATGTCATATTTCCTGATGAGAAATTGTACCTAGTGCAAGATGTTATTCCTTGGTATGCCGAAATTTTAAATTATTTGGTATCATCTTTCATTCCTACTAATTTCAATAGAAACAATGCCAGTCATCTAAAACATGAGTCCTCTTGGTATATTTTGGATGACCCATACCTTTTTCACACCTGTAGTGATCAAATCCATTGCCGTTGTGTTCCTGATAGACAGTTTTAGTCCATCCTTATATTCTTCCACACTCTTTCTTGTGGGGGCCACTTTGGTCCCCAATGGACTGCTCACAAGGTCCTTGATTCTGGTCTCTTTTGGAAAACACGTTTTCTTGATGCCCATGACTTTTTCAAATCATTTTTTCATTGTCAAAGAATGGAGAATGTCTCAAAAAGAAATTAAATTCCACAAAAACTATTTCCCTTTCATGACATTTTTGATGTTTGGGTGTTGACATTATGGGTCCATTTCCCAATTCCTTTGGAAAATTTTACATTATTTTGGAAGTTCATTATGTGTAAACATGGGTAGAGGCAGGAGCTACAAGGACTGATGATTCTAAGGTAGTCGTAGAATTTTTGAGAACCCAAATCTTCTGTAGTTTTACCTTACCTAGGTTCATCAACAGGGACCAGGGTTCTCATTTCTACAACCGAACAATGCAATCACTATTTCATAGGTATGGGGTCAGTCATCGAGTGTCTACTATATATCACCCACATAACAATGGTCAAGCCTTGGTGTCAAATAGAGAGGTAATACAAATTCTTGAAAAAAAATTTCAACCCAATAGAAAAGATTGCAGTCTTCGACTTGATGATTCATTGTGGGCCTACCGTACTACTTTCAAAACTCCCATTGGAATGTCACCCTATTGTATTGTGTTTGGAATGAGTTGTAATCTCCCTGTTGATATTGAGCAACTGGCCTATAAGGCCATCAAACAATGAAATTATAATCATTCGGGTGTAGTTTCTCAAAGGAATTTGTAGATTCGAGAGCTAGAGGAAATGAGAAGAGATGCATATAAAAACTCCAAGATTTATAAGGAGAGAGAAAAGGCTTCCCACAACCGTCTTATCCTTCTTCGTCAGTTCCATATGGGGAAGAATGTCCTCCTTTATAATTCAAGGCTAGATTTTCATCCAGGTAAGCTTCGTTCCCGCTGGTTTGGACTATACACTATTACTAACGTTTTTCTATCTGGTGTTGTCTAGGTTCAAAATGAAGAAACCAAGAAAACATTCACTGTCAATGGGAAGCGGCTGAAGCACTTCCATGAATCCATTCCAGAGTCCTTAATGGAGGAACACCATGTTCATGAATCAGTCTATGAATAAAACTCTCTAGGTTTTATCCTTCCTTTCCACATCCTCTTTTCTTATAGTAAAGACACTACAAAATTTAGTTTTGGGGGGATGGGTACATTCCTAGGATAGTTTTCATCATTTTTTTCTTTTTTCACTTTCTTCACTTTTTTCCTTCTTTATGTTATTTTTACATTCCATTATCTTTCTAGGTTCATTAGGTATTTCATTTTCTTTCTTCTTTCTTCTACTTTTCACCTTCTTTATGGTATTTTCATTTTTCCCCCCATCAAAAATTTCAATGTTCCATGATTCAGTGACCATAAAAGGGGGAAAGTAAAAATACCATAAATAATGGTGAAAAAGAATTTTTGTATGAAGTTAACATCAGGGAGCGATTGTTTGTGAATTGGTTTTCTGTGAACGATATGAATGGTTGTATCACTATGAAACATTTGAGATGATTGATGCCCCTTGTGTAAGTAGTTTTTGGGAAAACCATGCCACTAATATCTCCATATATTTTTTCACCAAACCAAAAAGTGTGAATATTTCTTACATAATATAAGTTAAATATATGTTAGGTTAACATTATTCATCTTTAAATGATATTTTTATACGTTCGTTCCTTGTCCGATCTGTTTCATTACTATTACAGATTGACCTATGTGTGTGTACCTAATATCCGACTATTGTAAGCCCTCAAAAAAATTGTGTCTTGGGAAGATTAATAACTACTCTCCTCATCCTTTGATCTTGTTATAACTATTGCAATTAGTGTCCTGAGGAGATCAAATAAGGGTTAATAGATGAGTGTGAGATTTGTTCCATATGAAAGTTAAACATAATATAGTAAATGAGGGGAGTGATGAAATGTGAAACACATGTGGATATCTAGGTCAGGAGATCATGGTTTGACTTCTGAGAATGCTTATGTGAGTGGGTCTTGAAATATGATTGTAAAGGATGTAGGACGGGTTTGTTGAAAAATCATTTAAAGCTCAATAATGTTAAAATAACCTATATTTATATGATAGAAAGTGGAAAGAATAGCGTGGAATGGTTTTCACACAAACACATTGAGATTTAGTGGAATGGTTGAATTTTGAATTCATTCTTCATATTGGTGTCATTAATCTCTTTGAATTTTATTGCGATATGATTTATGAGACATCTTTTTCCATTTTCTCTAGGAATAACTCTGTGGTGTGGTTCATGAATTGATTATATTACTTTAGTGAATTATAATTTCCTCCAATGATATCTCGGCATGATGTTGTTAATTTAAATATATATACATCATTTTATTTGGATATGTGACTTTTCCCGAGAGTTCAAATGTTTAGGTGTGGGGGTGTGATCATACCACGATTCACGGTGTCATTTTCACCCTTACACCATTGTATTAAACTGAATTTGTATTGTAAATTCCAAAAATAATAACAAATTGAATTCCATGTTTGAATCATTTATTTTATTTATCACTATTAAAATGACCAATGTTACTTCTCTTGATAACTTCAATGAAGCTGAAGGTGATTTGGAGGGCCCATGATGATGTCCATGAAAAATGGGCCAAACTGCACAAGATCCAAGCACACCAGTGGATTAATCTGCACACTTCTACTAGACCGTGCATCAAATTGGGCTGATATTTTGTGGTCAGGTCCAAAACCTATTGGGATACATTTCATTTGGATAAACCAAAGAATCGTTCAGCCATACGATGGCCTTGCTGACCTGATCTCTCCAGCACACCAAATCTGCATGGATTCAAAAGTGGTGTGTTGTGATCTGTCCATTTCTCAGGTTATAGATGTCTAAATTGGACCAAACATTCGGTGGAGACATCCAATTTATGTGGATACAAATTTTTTATTTTTTCCAGACCGAGATAAGGCTATCTGGAGGTCGAGACACATGTGACAAGTGGTTTTAATAATTCTATGTGCTCAAAACACCTTCCCATTTTCATATAAAATGGAACCTTGGGCTCGTCATTTGAAAGTTTTACCAGGAGGCAAAGCTCTGGTATTTTGGAGACCGAATGGAGTTATCTCCTCATACTTGATGTTTTGGAGGCCCCTATCATCATAGGGGGGTCAAAAATGAAGAAGGAGTACCACCCGAGCCTTCTTCTCCTCTCGATGGTGAGATAAACGGTGGAATATCATTTCGAGGGAGCTACACATACATGGCAGAGAGTTCCGGCACTTGATACTCTAATAGTTTTGTGTAATTTGTGTGTTTATTATTTCACTTATGTTTTATATAAAGATTTTTCTCCTTTGAGTTCATTTTATGGGATTAATTAAGTGAACCTCTATTCATTTCAACACCGTTTGGATTGAAATTTCAAGTAGGAAACTTGAGTTATTCCAATTGGGCAACACAAGGATCCTCTTTCTCTCACACATTAAAGAGATTTTAGTATTCTTTGGTAACCTTCAATCTATTATTGAAGTCCAAACCTTGACAACGTGATTGTTGTGTCATGGGTTGGTACTTTGTGGAACATTTAGAGAGGTAAGTGGGGAATCAAGATCTTGACAACACTAAACCAAAAATTAAACAAAACCATGTGAAATTTCTAGAACAATGAACTATCCAAGATGTATAGTGAACATGAATTGATCTCCTTATCTCATAACTCTTAAACCACCACCTTATCCAATAAACTATTAATCTCTTTCAGATAAGTTATTTTCTTAAAATTGTTTTCAAAGTCACCCTCCTCTTTTAGATATCATTATTAAAAATACATACTCAAAAACCATTAACACGCCTCGAGAGATGACCTAGGGTCTTCCCAACGATAAAAATTAACCTTAAAACATTATCAATTTGACGTGTCATGACAGGGTGGTCAACCATGTTAATGATGAATGTAATGAGAAATATAATGATTATCTTTCTGAGAAACAAAATTTAATTTGAGTTCTAAAAGAAAATCTTATTTCTATACTCACAGAAGATATGAATCATGTTGGACTTCAAAATGAGTAGAGGAGGGAACAAATTTCTTCTGAATACTTCATGAGGTAATTTCAACCTTCTTTTAGTGGGTCTTCTGACCCACTTGTTAATGAACAATGGACCAGTACCACTAAAAATATATTTTACATCCTTCATTGTTCAGAACATGAAAAAAGTCTTGTTGGTTATTTATCATCTAGAAGGTGAAACCGATCGGTGGTGGACTCTTATTTAGAACAAAAGGGATAATGAATAAATTGAATCTATAGAATCTGATGAATTTAAAGGGATATTTTTTAAAAAGTGCTTCCCTAATATTCTACGAACAGTGATAGAGAAGTAATTCCCCAATCTTAAAAAAAGAATAATAAATAAATTAGTACCTATAATGATTATTTTACTAGTCTTTCAATTTATAATTCTAAGTTAATCATCAGCCCTGAAAGAAAAATTGGCTGATTATTTGGTGCCCTAAAATTGAGTCTTCGAAATACTTTATCTATAAGGGAAATTGAAAGCAATGAAGAATTCATTCATTGTGCACTAAAAGTGGAAATATAATTTCGAAACTCTAAAGGTTCTAGATATAAAAAAAAGAAGATAGATCTTAATGGAAACTCCATCATTTTTCCATAAAGAGGGAGGAAATATTCTCAACTTCCTACTTGACAAAAAATGTGGAAAAAATCACTCAGGTGAATTCCTGGAAGGAACAAGAATATAATTTATCTGTTGAAATCCTAGTTATAGATCCAAATTGAGTGAGAGTGATGTAAAAAGGTCATTCAATGTTGGAAAAACTCTCTAAAATGCAACACCAACACTTCAATTATTCAAGTGTACAGAAATGGGGAATTATTCTAACCAATGCCAAAATAAAAGGGTTATTGATGATGATCGATGTTGACAACATATTAAGGCCAATGATAGAGGAAAAATACATGCTATAACTATTTGATATTTTGAATATGAAAATGAAGTGGTGGAATAATTGAGGGCTTAAGTAATTGGATTCTAGAATAATGTTCTAAAATCACTTTTATGGTATTATGGAATAATGATACATCTATGTATTCGTATGCTGTAGTTATTTTCCCTACGGATTCAAGAGCATCAACTGAATGGAACTAGTATACCTATATAATTATTGAGGTAATAAGTTAATGTTTTTGTAAAAGAAATAATTAAGGGAAGGATAACACTTAATATGAGCATGATGATAAGATAATGATTTTTAGATAATGATATGGTGGACATGAATAAATAAATAAGACGGTAATGATTTCTTTATAACTTAGTCAGGATTATTGGAAATTGGTTTATGAAATAAAGGATGATGGTTACAATATTTAGGATTTAAGAATTAGGAAACACACATGTTTTTAATAAAGATGTATGGTATAGAGAACACCTGATTAAGGTAATCACATGTTTGGACTATGACAAACATGAACCGCCTTATAAGATATGAGAGATAAATGCTTTGTTTATTTTGTTCACCTATTTTTGAATGTATAGATTTTTAATTTTTGAAGGATTGTATGGTTACCCATTTAACAATTTATTAAGTTAAACTATAGTTGATGTTTGTTAGATTATTGTATTATCTCAATCTAGGTGGACCTATGCAAATTTGGTAACATGTGCTAACCTTTTTTAAGACATATGGAATGACCTATCATATTATTTAGGAATCATATGATCTGCTAACTCTTCAAGAATCAAAATTTAAACTTTATTTCATTGAATATGATATAAAGTGGAAATTTTTAAATAAATGACCAACTATAACATTGTACTGAAATCAAGTAAGTATTTCTTCACATGAAAAATTCTTTTACTTTAGGAAAATTGTCTTAAGACCAAAAAAATAATCCTAGTACCCTTTTATCTAATGAATCAAATGGTCCCTTAAATCATCACATATTTATTTATTTCTTATTTTTAACATTTTCCTAACATTTCTCTCTATCACTCCCCATCAGAACATGATGATTGTATATTTTTTTTCCAAATGCATTTTTTCACTTCCCACTTTTGTTTTCATATATGGAAACCGAGTGATGAGTTACTTTGGTTAACCATTATGTTTCCAAATTTCCATTTTAAAATAATGTTTTAGTTTTCCTTTTTTATGATGTGGGGTTCTATGAAAGATACTTTCATGTATTAAACCTTTTATAACCCTGAAAAATTTTGAGGGAAAAATCATTTTAAGAGGGGTAGAATGTGACACCCTCATATTCTGTC
The DNA here is from genome assembly GCA_963277665.1 of Viscum album. Taxonomy (NCBI): domain Eukaryota; kingdom Viridiplantae; phylum Streptophyta; class Magnoliopsida; order Santalales; family Viscaceae; genus Viscum; species Viscum album. The sequence continues at coordinate 860,558,912 of OY728123.1, read as the reverse complement.
TGAGAGATTATTTTTAATATCTTTGATGTATTTTTATATGCTACAACAATATTAGCTTATTCTATACACAACACTATATTAGCTTTTCTTATACGCAATGGTATTCTTGTCATATGTTACGCTTAATTTAAGGTTCTTTTGATATAATTCATTTCACGTAAAATTGAGTATAAGTGAACAACTAATTATTATTATATTACCATATAACATAACATCTAAAATGGTGGGAATAAAAATTATTTATTTATTTATCAAAATATTGATTACAGAAGTATTTAAAAAAATATTTTTTTAAAATTTATTTATAAAATAAAATAAAACAACATTTTTAAATAAAAGAAATTTTTTTCTTGGAGAACTATTTAAATACAAATAAGTGAGTTTATAAAATACTAAAATCTCTCTTTATGGATTTTATTAATGAATATATATGTATCATACTCAATTTTATGTGGAAAATTCATCATATATTTTTTCTACGCATGATATAAGAATAAAAATCAATTGTTTTGGATAAAAGAAGTATTTGTTTTAAAAAAATACATTATTAATGCCTTTTGAGGAAGAATCCATTTTAAATATATTATTTTACAATTTCATAAGTTATTTTTGACAAATTAATCTTCTTATTTGGAATCGGGACATCAAAATTTATTTTGGTTGAAATTTGTCTATTTTTTTGATTAAATTCATATTTTAATGAATAATGAAAATACTACATTTAATTCAAAACTAAATTTTTATAATTTATTTATATTGTTAGATTATCTTTTTAATTGGTTTTAAATTATATATAGTATACTTTTTTATCGTTAAATTAATTTTTTTTCATTGGATGTAATTTCACATTGAAATTAGATATAAACACATGTCAATCTTTTGATAGTTTTTACTTTAAAAAAACTAGTTTTCTCATTTTGAAAATGGGGAATAATATTTAATTAATTTATTCCAAATAAATTTTTTGATTTTGGAAATACAGATTCCATTTTTGGAATAATTTGTTCAAATTATTTTAAATAGTAACCTTTTAATTTTTGACATGATTAATAGTAACTACGATAATTATTTTATATATTTAAAGGTAAATTTGATAAATTTGGGTTTCAAATAATATGATAATGGATAATGAAGATAAACTAAAACCTTCCCAAATCCAATTGGATGTATACAAGTAGACCCTTAACACCTAATGATACAAATTTATTCATTTAACGGACTATGGTTCAAGAAAGTGATAAAATTATTATTAAAGGAATGGAAAGTGACAACATGTCACCCTCTTATCTATTATAAGAACAAATAAATTAAATTCATTGATAAACAAGACAAAACTAAAAAAATAATTAAAATCCAGAAATATTATGAAATTATGTAAATCATGTAAGTTTTCATATAATTTTTGGAGATTAAATAATTACCATACATATTGACACGATAGTGATACAATAATTATTTTATTAAGAGAAATACCAAATAAATGATACTATAAATATTAAAATAAATATTATATGAAATAATATAAGTCATAAACTATTTTTATAGGTGAATAGGACATGTTATAAAATGATTAAAATCTTTGGTTAGAAGGTATCCCTCTTTTTTGAGTATATTTAAATTCAATGAAATGAATAGTGTAAAAAATGTCATAATTGATGTTTTATAAAAATAGTAATTTTTTTAATTATTCAAAAATCCTAAAAATATTTTTAAATAAAAAAGTGACTATTATAATGTATAAAAGATCATTAAATATCCAATTATGTGAAAATGACCCAATATCTGTGAAATTAAAATCCTCTTAATAATTAAAATATTGTTACCAGGATTAAAATTAAAAGAGAAAAGTCAAGGGTAAATCATAAAGATAATGTTTAAAATAAAGTCAATAAATGTGTAAAAAATATTGAATGAGACTATTTTTAACTATAATAATCTTATCTTCTATACATCATAGTTAAAAGACACAGTTATTAAAAAAATTATTACTTTAATATTTTTGAAAATTTCTATGGGTTCCCCTCACCTCAATTATAAAAGGGAACCTCCTCACTCACTTCATCGCATCTATTTGATCTTTCAATATCACACATCCCCTGCCTGTTTAACTTCTCAACTTATCTAGTTACATTCTAAAGGTTTTTTTCTTCTTCAAAGACCAACTCTAGTGATCTAAAAAGAGATTAAAAGGAAGCATGTCGAGGAAGAGGAAATCAACTATAATGATTGTTTAAAACTTATTTTTTCATATAATTCATATTTATTAGTTTATTAGTTATAAACTAATAAAATTTGTATCACTCATAAAATAATATGTTATTATTATAATCAAACAACCATATTACACCTTCTTTCTGTCCTACAAAAAAACAAAATCACCATGCGTACGTACGTATGACTTACCGTCTCCACGTCGTGGTGTAATCGTTTTTTCAACACCACCTTACATGGATGTATATAATTATAGAACTAATAAATATATATTATTATTATGATATTTATTTTGTAACTACATATATACCATCATCTTCCACACAATCTCACAATTATGAGAATGATATCGTCGATCGTGCGTACATACGACCTACCGTCTCCACGATGTGATGTGGTTCCTTCTACATGATATCTGTTCAACAATGACTATATAAATTTAACGAATGAATCAATATAATTTTTATTATCTTAAAATAATTTTTAATTATATGAATTTGACATAATAAGGAGAACTAGATATTATTATGCCAAATATATATAAGAAAATGAATTAGGTTTTACCCTAATAATGAGTAATAATGAAATATTATTACCAAATAGATGATAATATGATCGTATATGATATCATAAAAATAACTATAAATCTATTATAAATCAATAAAATTATTTAAATCATTATATAAGTGGTTATGATACATATTAAGGATGTCAGACCTAAGGTGAGGGATAATTTTCTAATCCAATTATTATCTGAGATTGTTTATACGTATATAATTACTGGGTTATATTTATCATACATGTACATGTTTCATAAGTATGTAATATTATATCAATTATAATACAATTTTTTTAATATAATTTTCCTTTTTTGGGTGTTTTGATAAAATGGTAAGAAGGTAATATTTTTTCATTATTCGATACAAGGTACTTTTTTGAGATTTTCGGCAAAATTATAAGGAGAATATTTTTTAACTTATACGCAATGGTCAGATTTTTAAATCTTTATAATAACTTATTTCCATGAATCCTCTTTTACATGATTCAAATATTATTTTAAAATAATTTTTTTTAAAATTTCATGGCATTTTGGGAAAAGAAATCATTTTTAAGAGGAAATGATATTTTCCTCAAGAATCAATTTCCTGTGTTTTATCAAAATTATTTACCTTCTAAGATGACACTCTTTAAATAGGGTTATTTTTCAATCCCTATTACTACTATGATTTGAGTGTGTTAGTGATGTAATGATATTTAATATGGATTTTTTATGATGAAATTATTTTTAAAAACCCATTTTTTTCTTGGGTAATGCTATGATAAACGATTTATGTTTTTATTGCAAACGTAAGAATGATTTCATTATAAGATATGTGGGAACTATATCTCTTTCAAGAGTATTGGGTAATAATGGATAATGCATGAGGTATATAAGTTATGTGTGTACCTGATTTCACATAAAAAATTATATGCATTGACCTAGTTTTCATGTCTATAATTTTATGAGTGGACCCAGATTCCATGTCTATATGTTTATGGGAGGGTCTGTTTTCATGCCCTTAATTTATTGAGTGAACTTGTTACTATTTATACTTGTTCACAAAGGTATTAGATTATGTGAATGCAATAATTTCATGTCATATTTTACTATTTTGATCTTATGTATTATGATCTTTGATTTTCATTATGATTCAAGTTTTCCATTGATATGCATGGCATGATCGTATAAGGTTATGATGACGTTCTCATAAATTACCTTTATGATAATGTTTATATTTACATATAACCCTTGTTTACCCTAACCGAGCATCTGAGCTCTACCCTTTTTATATTTATTTTCCAAAATATTTGATGAATGGAATAAAGTAAAATGTGTTAAAAGGGGTTCTAGATATCAAGGATAAAGGGAGCGATGATGTAGATGTTTTATGAACCAGTTTATTTTACTTCCCAGTTTCCAAAGACACAAAACTAATATTTTATTTGGACATCTATTTTTGGAAATTTATTAAGTATTAAAAAAATATATGTAATGTATATGTACTTAAAGATTTGGTTGGTCGAGTTTCGTAGGTATCTAACCTCATCAATATCATGCCACTGAGCAAGCACTGACCCAAAACCAAACATTAAAGCATAAACTTCATTCAACAAATAGAAGTAACCATTTTAATAGTATTACTTAATTGTGTGCCTTCAAATTATAAGAAAACATTTTATATAAATGATGTGATTCTCCCGACCTTAAGAGTGTCCTAGTCATCGAAAGTAGGGATAAACATACTAGCCTTTGACAATTTCGATAGTTCATAAATACCTCAAACGAATGTGTGATACTCCTCTAAGACAAAATCACAATTTCAATGCATTTGAAATGAAAACCAAAACCAATATGACTGGAATTTTAAAACACCCATGTCTGTATAATTTGCTCTCATGAATTGGGATGGACTTGATTCCTCTAAAAACTAGGCCATTATAACTCAAAGATGACCTGAGAAACCCCTCTTCAACACAAGGCTCAACAACTTTGCCAAACTCAACCAGTTCATTAAATTATTTAACACTTTATGGTTACTATGTATACCATGAAATAATACCATGAGTTTACCAGAAGAAATAGGACACCCTAAATACTATCCATAGTTTTTCTTCCCTATGCAATCAAGTATCAGATGGCTCACACAAAATATTTAACCCAAATTCACATTTCCCATATAGACATTAAAACGAATGATATCACACCAAGTAGTCATTATATAAGGAAACAAATAGAGGTTCACATGACCTACTAAGAGGTTGATGATGCTTGGGGAATGTCTATGTTGCTAAATTGAGCACTCCTTGATGCTTATTCCCATAAAAGGGTTAATAAGCAATGACTACCAATCGAAAAAAGGTTTCATTTTAAAAAATAAAGGTGCTTCTAGGGATAATGAAACCCAAACATCTCCAAATTTAAAAAGGATCACTATATTAACGATTAATTTTATGATCTAAGGTTCCTACATACCACCTGAATGCCCCTAATAAATACTTAGAATCATCCCCATCTCTAGTTCATGAAAAATATATTTCACTAGGCTCAAAATCGGATGACATAATACATTTCTGAAATGAATCATCCTATAGAAAAATGTTCAAATCTCCATTCAAGTTCATTCCATATAAAATAAATTGAACTACCCTTACATGATGGCTAAAGAAATAAAACCACTATCGGTCCCATTATTATGATCATCACATTTATTCAACTTTAAATCTTTAAACATCTATAATAGTTCATTGAAAACATCAATTACCATTTAAAAAAACACAAGTCATGTGATTTTAACCAGATCCCTAATGGAAAAACAATAAATTTATATCAAACCTCCTTTTTTAAAATTAATTTTTTTTTGAAATATCATCATAGTCATGAAATGTTTAACATAAATTCCGTTAAAAAATAAATTGATCAATGAGGGTCCCGAAAAACTGAACTGTGTTCTAAAAATATCAACCCAAAAGCATATGTTTAACTATAAAAATAATAAACAAAAATAATGGTTCATGTCATAAAAACATTCCCCAACTGACCTACTTGGATCCAATTAACCATTTTGAAAGTTAAACAGTTCATTTTAGTTCAAAAATAAATAGATTTCATAATTAAAACCATTTCAGTATACACATGATCGTATACAATTCCTTTGTCACATTGGTGGCCATACACCAATACATAATTCTCTCACACACATTATGGGTGTCATTTGGCTCCAATTTAATCCAAATCATTCCACTTTAACATTTAAACTTAACATCATTTTACAATGGTCAGATTTCACAGGTTACCTTTTCTAGGTTATAAGGATCCCAAACACCTTTCAACAAAAAACTGGATGCCATCGTAAATGAAACTAATAAATTTTAACCCAAGAAAACATTTAAATATCTAAACATACCTTCATGATATCATAAACAGTAAAAAAGAAATCATCCTAAACACAGGAGCATGAAATATTAATAAAACATCCTAGAAGAATAGGAAACATGGAAAATAATCACCTAAACATGTTATATAATAAGTAATGTCAAAAGATACCAAAACAGGTACAAAAAATCATTGTATGACACCCAATCACACAATTGAAATTAGCATCCAACCTAATAATGCAACTGCATGGAATGGAATATGCAAGGAATGTGAATTTATATGTGCCTAATATGATGCATTTCATGTCACTTCATTGACACTATAGTCCCAGGGTAAAATACCATAAATTTATATAAATCAATAATCCATGTAAAATACAACAGTCACCCAAGGGGAAATAATAAACAATTGTAATATCAACCACCATGAAGAACAATCCCAAACCCTATCCACTTGGTCATTTATTATAGATGGTTTATCAGTCCCATGTACACATATTTACCATGTACCAACACGTTCCTAATCTCATGTCTACAAACCGAATACAATAATATAAAAGAAAAAAATATTCTCTCATACCACATTGTAACATCCCATCTCGGCTGACCATTGAACCATTAGATGGATCAGTTTCCATATGGCATGAATCGTGTCTCCCCATATGACTAAGGCTACCAACTAGAAGTGATGGTGTCAATTGTTTTTAGAGGGGATAATATAATGACGTATTCAGAGTTTAACAATGGTAAATCGATAATAAATAGAAAGAAATAGTAGATGCAGTATAAATCTATGAAAAAGCCTCAGAAGACAAATTTAATATCAACTGGATAATAAATATGGGAAATGATAGTTTATACAAATCATTAAAGATAGATGATGATACATAAGATAAATCAGTTAACATACAATAAGAATTACAATATAGGACTCAAGTGAAGACAAGACTAAAAATTCCAAAAGTGATCTCCCCAACCATCCTATGCTCCAGCTCAATCTGGGGCTAATAAATCCTCAGGTAAAAGAAAAATAGAACATGTCAATGGACATAGAACTGAAAACAATATAGTCTACTCATGTACCAGTGGAACATGGGTAGGGTGTGAGATAACATCTCAGTAGGCCGACACCCATGGTGCCTATCCCAATCCATTGCATGCAATGTAAATTAAGGCATTGTGTAGGTAAAAAATAATAATTAAATACAAGTAAAGATTCCCTTGGAATGTAAACTAATAAACTACTGATAAAAAAATAGCCTCTCAAGTTTCCCTACATAAGATAGTCAATATCATATAACAATTTAGGAACTAACAATATAAATAAGAAACACAACCTAACCATATAACCATTCATATCAGACCACCATGGAATTTCCATATACCCTAAATTGTCAACACAACCATGGAAAATCTGTATAATCTAGTGAATCACATTCCCATATCCAATACATAAAAATCAAAGTATCAGACCATGAAGTTCCAGATCCAAGGTTCCCAAACTAAGGCATCCTTGTCGAGTCCCACGAGAATCTTGATGGACACTCGGTTTAGGCATAGGTTGGAGTCCTAAAATCATGTCATACCAAAAAGGTTTTATGTGGGTCCATGAAATCTAGATCCAAGTTGTTTCAGGGCCCATGGAATCTTATGAAATCAAGAACCAAGGGATATAATCAACCTGAGGAATCTAGTACCACGTTCAGGAACCATGGAGAGTTGTCCATGGAATCTGTATAATCATTTTTCCATTTTATATCATTTAATTTTCAATAGTATTTGATTATACCCACTCTTATATAAACATTGACATTCAATTCACACAATGGGAATTCTCATTAATTAATCAAATTACATAACAAAAACACCTCCTAAGTATACCCACACATGTATCACCATTCAAAATCAATTATCTAAATATAACCAATGATCATACCATATCATTGTATTAAATTAATTTTTAAAAATTACATGAGAGTTTACTCACCTATGTAGACAATTAAATTATAACTTGTCACATAGGTATACCCACCCATTTATTAACATTCACATGTATTCATATCTCATGGTCCTACCCACCCTCCCATCACATTTCCAAAATTAACCATTATACAATCCAAGTTGAATAAAACAATTTATCCCAAGAGAATCAATATAAATGGGAGGAAATACATATCCTAATTAAGAAAAATAGTTCCCTTTAGTTATAAATAAGATTAATCTTAATAAGAAAGTAGAGGAATACATTCCTTGGGCGGTTCAAGCATGGAAATTTACATGAATGGATATGATGGCACATAGAAGTTATAATGGTTCCATAATAGTTTATGATGTAAAATAGTATTTACATGTTGCATTAGAGTCCATTTCCTAAAAATTTCTTATATCACACTATTTCATCTCAGCATATGGAATAAAGAAATCATTAAGCCATAAATGAATTATAAATCTATTCAATACTTTTTAGCTTAGATGATAGTTCACCTCTATTGGAGGGGTTTTATTTAAAAACATGACTTTTCATCTCAAACAAATAATTAATCAAATATAAGAGTTCCATTCAATATTTGAAGTTAAATATATCAAGGAAACCAAAATTGAACTTATTTAATGAAAAACATAATTATTTCTTAAATTAAAGGGTCAAGGATAGGGATCATACGTCAAGAAGCAAGCCAAGACAAGTTGGACACCTGGCACTTGAAAATTTTAACTTGAACCTACTCCACACATTCATGAATGTACATTATTAAATATATACCACATAATCATCATACATATTCCCCACATTATTAGGTAATATTAACAAGAAGTATATATATATATAATATATTTATAAACATATACATACCTATATATATGAGTGCAAGCCAACCCAGAGTCATCAAACGCTCTACATTCAATACCAGACACTCAAAACCAATACGGTAATTATCAACACATCCCAGGAAAACTGTCATCACCTCTATAATTAAAAAATCCCTAACATATAATTATGTGACAATGAACAAAAGGGGAAGGATTACCTCAAAACATTGGTGGAAAACAAAATCATACCAAACTGCCTCGCCTTTGGAGGTGGATCTCAAAATATACGAAACGTTCTCATGAAAGACCCTTCGCATAACATAACATCAAAAGAAACCCCAAAAAAATAGATTTTCTTCAAACTATAGGTTCACCCATACCACAACATGTGATTGGAGAGTAATATATCTACCAAATAATGATGGAGGGGGAGTTCTACACCTTACCTCCAGACCATGACCAAGTATCATGAGATAAACTGGTGGAAATAATGACCGAAGGGGAGGCCTTAGAGAGGGGTGACTCATGGGTCAAGAGGGAGAGGGGTATTGGTGTCATTAGTGGGTATGGATGTGTAATGTGGAATTATTTTTTATATTTTTTGTATTTCAATGATATTAATTAAATTCTTTCATACCAAGGACCCGATGTTGGGTCTAGGCAACACTGTTTATGAAACTGACAATGAACCACAATCCATTTAATGGTCTTCTAAGGAACCCTACATGGGCTTGTCGAACGGTTTGGAAACCATGCACCGACAATGTGGTGAATATTGTTGATCTACTACCCATTACACTAGATATTTAGTATAAGATAAGGGTTTTATAAGCCGTGTATAGTCCATATGATAGCTTGTATTTACCTGCATAAGGCTACATAGTTTCCTATTGAAGGTTGTACAGTTTCAGAAAAACAATGTTCCCACTTCAGGTACAAAAAAACATTATTTTCTAGGTCCAATGCTCTATAAATCCCTCTAAATACTTGGGAAACTTCTCAGGTCTTCACTCAAGCTGAGAAACAACACATTAATGTTCCCTAACTATCGAAATTTCTTTCCGAATCGTAGTTTTGAATATGGAATATCCAGAAAATTAAAATTTTCAAATTCCATGTTGAATTTTTTTCATGTCCAAAAACATGGGATTCTATAATTTTAGACCTGATGGGTTTTTTTTAAAAAATGAGGATATAAGTTCAATGTGAAATTATAAAGATAAATCAAATAAATTTTTTTAATATATGGAATCCTAGAGTGAAAGTGTTAGAGATAAATATATAAATTGTTCTTCATATGAGAGAATTGATTGTCAAATGGTTGTTGGTTTCTATACAGATATTCTATAGACCATTTAATTATATACAGAAATGATATCTTTTAAATTCATTTCTAAATTTTTATAAAATGAAATTTATCAAAATTCATAGGACAATAATTTTAGATACAATTTTTTGAAGGAGAAATGGTGGTTAAATAAAAAAATTGGATTACACACCAATATTTGTTTTTGAAATGACTATATATGTGACTCTTTGTGAGAAAAATAATTCAAATTTAATAAATGAATGTGATTAATATAAGTAATATATTTCAGAACCAAATTTTAGAATTTCAAAACATACTTCTAAAATTTCTAAACATACATCAGAATTAGATTAGAAAAAATATTCTATTTCAAGTCATGAAAATAGGTATTTGGTTATGAATCCTAATTTTGATATTATTAGCCTGAAGAATATTATATTTAAAATTTCATACGGGAAGGATTTTTTTGATAAAAGTTATTGAAATTTTAAAAAATAAAAAAATTACGCAATAGGATTTACTTTAGAAATGTCATATTTACAATCAAATTACTTTCTTCCTAATAGTAAACCATTTTGAAAAAAAATATGAGGAGGCACTTATTAGAAATATTAATGTTTTTTAAAACTATTCTCAATCATTTTTTTTCAAAAGTCTTATATTTTCTTTATTATTCACATCTATAGAACATATGATAATTGAAATGATGTTGATTCATAATCGTTTGTCTTATAATACTTTTGTAATTAAGAATGATAGGGTACTAAAACCATTGTTTTGATATTTTTATGAATGAAATATAGGTTCTAGAAATATAATAATTTGGTACAAGGATATCAAAAGTTTAATATAGACGATATGTAATTAATAGTACGTCAGAAGATTTCAAAAAAAATCTGGAAATATAACCTTCAGAAAAAATGAAGAATGAGAAATCATCAGTAATATTGTTAGTTTTAATGAATTTCATCATAGGAAGTTAATTTCAAATTTAATTTGAGTCATTGAACTTGAATAAAATCTCATTAGGATAAATTAATTTTGTGATAAAGTTTATATTTTGATCATTGACAATGATAAATGTATTATTCAATGATCAAAAAGAATGTTTTTTTGGCTGATGGGAATGAGAATGTTTATACTTTAGAAATAGGGGACATTATAAACTAATATTTATCTTGATTAAGTAAAATTTAATATCATTATTTGTTTCATAATCGAAGTTTAGGACACTCTAAAATTCTAACATAAAAACTTCTAATAAAGGAATTGTAACATATTAAATAGTTATATGGTTTAATTCTCAAAAAGTTTATGATCATCATTAATATTTTAATTATAATAAGTCAATATTTAAATCAATTAGTGTAATATCAACTTTTATAGCTTTAAATTTAGTGCACATAGATTTTTTGGTCATATAAAAATGGAATGAATTAGAGGTAAACAGTACGTATATTTCTTAATTTATGATTACACTATATATAATTGGGTTTATTTTATATCAAAAAGTTAAAAGATCTTTTTAGTTTTAAACGTTATAATTCTCATTTTAAAAATAAAAAAACCACCACTTTGTCAAATTTTTAATTTTATCATAGTGGTGAGTTTGAAAACAGTGATTTTAAATCCTTATGATAAACAAATATTCATTACTCATAACTTCTAGTCACCTATAACTCCTCATAAAAATGGTAATTTGAGAAGAGAAATATAATTTTTCAAGAAATAAAAAAACCATGTTGACTAAATATACAATTTATAAACATTGATTGGATAATGCTATTGTTAATATATATTATACAATAAATAAATATTTCAATAACATTTTCATTATAAAACTTATTATGAGTTTGGTATAAGAAGATATCCAAAACCTTCTTACTTGAATGATTATGGTTGTAAAGTAATCATTTTAAATAAAAATGACTATTTATATAAATTTGATCCAACATAAATTTAAGTAATATATCTTACCTATTCTATAAATTTTAAGGAATATAATTTTCAAAAAAAATTAAAAACATTGTTGAGGAAACATCACATGTTAATTTTAATGAAATAGATTATTTTTTCAAAACATGTGGAAGCTATAAATCTGGTGGATGTTTTTAAAAAAACTTATTCTTCAAATTATAAAATGTATTTTCAACCCATATTGTAAAATTCTTCATATGGAATATTAATGGAAGTTATATTTACATAAGTTCCTCCTTTGGAAGAAGTTCAGCCGATTTTTCAAGAATATCATATTACTTGTCCAATTAATCAGATTATCTTATGGAATTGCCCCTTTGATAATATCATTGATGATATAGATAAACTAGTCAAAACTAATAGTTTCTTAATAAATGAATGTGAACATTGGGAATTCATATCTAGTCTAGAACATAAAACATAGGATGATGATTTAGGTGATGAATATTAGACAAGGTAATTACCAAATTAACTCACTTAAATTGAAAGGGACAAAGTGTGGGCTCTATGGAATGACCTAAATATCATTCTGTAATTTGAGTCAAAGGGGCTTTCTTAAATAAACATGATTAAAATGGAACTATTATTATAATTAATAATGTCTTGTTTTTAAATGTTTTAATAAAACAATATAGAATATATTATGAATAAAACATTATATTGGTTGAAAGACTTGAATCTATTCCAATGCTTCAAGTATTTTCTGATTATCTATATTTTACTCTATCTAAAATGAAAATGTATTTTTATTTACATAAAGGATGTATTTATGATGATGTTTTTGGTAGAACATCCACTTACTTTTTAAAGTAAATAATTCTTTAAATAAGTACATAAACTTACTATGTTAGTTTATTAACAAAAACAAGATCTAAGACCCTTTTATTAATGTATTTCCAAATTTTAACTTCATAATAATTTTGTTCTTGTAGAAGATGATCCACCACTATTTATAATGAAATTTTTTCAGGATATAATCCTATTTAAAATTTATATCTATGAAATTATATTTGGAATAACTCAAAAAAATATTTTTGATTAATTTACAACAAATTATTGGACATAAAATTTAGATAAGAATTATAACAACCCTAAACATTCCCTCATGGATCCAGTGTAGATATTAAGAACATTAACATTAATGGATCTAATATCACTAAAGGTGACCCAATATTCACCATAAAAACATATAAAATCAACATTAAATATTAATACCTTACATAAAAAAGGATCTTTTAGGTTAATAGTTTTATATAAGTATGTAAATATATTATATAAATAATACCCATGTCTTAAAATGAGTGTTTATACAACTTAACCAAAATTTTCTTATTTCCCATTAAAACTTTATAATCAAACAGATGAAACCCTTCTAGATATATTTCATTCAAAATCAATCTTGATAACCTAGGGAAAATGAAACATAAGTTGGTGAGATAAAATTATTAGTAAGGGTAACCATAACAATTGACAATTGAATTTCATCACTAAAAATAATATGAAAATAAGGGTATCATAACGAAATAAAATTTCATGAACATGACATAAAAATATTAATTCACATCAATAACTGGATCCTCAAACATGAAAGCATGTAATAAGGATCAATCAATGGATAGAGTCATTAAATTAATCATTCAAAGTCCATTTTATATCAATCATGATCAAAGGAGACATTTATAACTCATAGAAAGCATATATGAACTCTGTTGGTATCATAGAAACAAAATCTTTCAAACACATTTTAATCATATGAAATAAATAATTGGAGACATGTAATGTCTATTGGATAAACACACTATTAACTCCCTCCTTATTTTATATTAAGACGAGGAACATTACCCAATGAATTGGAGACTATCTTGGTGCACCCATCATATAAGATATATCGTTCTCACCTGGCACTATCTGGGTGAACCCATGATAATATCAATATCATAATCATCAGGTGTTATCTAAGAAAACCCATCTAATATGTTGTATTAGTCTCAACCATTATCTAAAATAATGTCTAAGTACCATTATTGAATAAAATATTAGGAATATTTTAATTTTTTAAATAATAATAATCATTTTCATTCATTGATTTATTCACCCAAGAAAAAGAAGTGTGTTATTTTCAATCAAATAATCCACCCAAATAAACATTAAGTATTGTATCAATAACACATATTCTCAGTGATGTTTAAGTAACACCAAGGGTTTTTCATTTATTAATGGAACCACCATTAAAAATTAAAAAACATTCACGGAGAAAATATACTTCCCATTTTGAAAACAATTTTGTTAAATTTGAAAACATTATCAATAATCAAGGAAAAAAATTTCATTGAAATTGAACTTTGAAACATAAAAAATGAAGCCTTAAATATTGATTTTTCATGATATCATAATGCTATTGTTCATATCTAATATGTTAAAAACAAATTTTTATTTTACATTTTTGTAAGAAAAATAAAAAAGTTCATTTTTGGAAAATGGGAGGAAGATTCCTTTTTAAAAAATTCAAAAAACTAATATTATGTTATAAAATAATTTAAAAAATCATAGTAAAAAAATTTCTAAATTATTTTTTAAAACCATAAAGAAAACATTGAAATGTTAAAGAAATATTCATAATCTAACATAAAATGCAACATTAGTATCACTTACAAATGGATTTATTTATGTTTTTCCAATATATATAGAAGAAAATGTCACTTAAACATTAGATAAACATTCATTACTGGAGGAGAATAAAATTTATGTGGTTCAATAAAATAATATCACATTATTTCCTCCAAAATAACCTTAAATATATATAATCCATAAATAAAGAAGACTGTGACATAATTCTTTTTTCACTAGGATAAATCATTGAGTGTAAGCCTTAAAAATGAATAAAGTAAAATGTTAAATTAAATTTCAGGAAATTTTGGAGTTTCATGATATATCTTATGAAATTTTAGTATATATAACTCACAAATGAATATTGTTTCATATCATAAACTTTTATCTCAAATAAATATATTATGAGAAGAATATCAATTATAAATATCATACCATTGAATTTGAGAATTAATAAATGAATAAATTCTGTGTACAAAGTTGAAAACAAAATAAAATAAGGTTAAATAAACTATAATATTATAATAATTCATTAAACACCCAATCTTAACATAATTATGTCAAAAATGAAGTAAAATAACTCAATGAAATGAAATTGGGATAAGAAATTATTTACCACATGGTAAATTTCAGGTCAATACCACTTGAATAAAAAAATTGAAAATTAGAAGACCAATATATGTTAATGATTCATGTTATTACATATATATTTATATTATATTCACTACGCAATAAAAATAGTGGTGAATATGGTATATTTCTCACAGAAATAAAACATGGAGATGAGAAACCCTTACCTCGAATCGTGACCTTCCATGTGTGTCCTTTGACTACATTATAATAATATTACATCAATTATTTTATTTTATAATAAAAATTAACAGGTTAAATACCTTATACTAAAAAAATAAGTATTATTTATTTTAATGACATATTTAAATAAATAAATAGTTAAGTCCACATTGGTTGTTTTGAGAATGTTCCGTTCATTGTGTCAAAATGGATTTGGTGTGTTGACAATGGTAAAAGTGGTAATTATTCTTGCATATCCAGAATAATAATCATGAAATATTTATCATATTTATACACCAATTATAGTTTTAAACCCAATGATGAAATTAGGTTCTAAAAAATGAACTACATTATAATCATGGAGATGGTAGGCCATACATATTCATGAGTAAAGTTTCCATTTTTCAATGATATTTATGGAAAAAGGTAAGTTCAATTATGAAATTAAATAATTATAATAATACCATAAATACCAAATTATTTAATTAAATATACATATATGTCGTTAATTTTTTTGGTGATGAAAAAAGAAACATATGGCTTTATGGAGGCGGTAGTCCACATTGTGTTTGTACATTGTTATTTTTTTATTATGTAAGAAATAATATGATAAATTATATTTTAATAATGATAAATATTTATTTAATATTATGATTTTTTACTTTATCTCAAATATTGTCATTAAATTTATACTTAGAACATTCTATGTAATGTGTTATTGTAAAACGAATCACATCACATTGTGAGCTGGTAGTCCGTCGTACACCTGATTAAAGTCATCGTATCCCCAAATAAATGGAAATTATTAAGTAATATAAGATAAAATAACCTAAAAATTATAAATATGATAAAAATATCCTTTATATACTTTAAATCCATCATTATACAAGTTATGAGTGGCGATGATGGTAAATGAATGACATTTGTTCGCGTGGTGGTATTCTGTCATACACATGACTAATGGTTTTGTATCAATTTTGATGGAAGAGATCGTGGATTTAAGTTTAGAAATTAACATAATAAAATGTAATTATATTGTAGATACTAGTGTCATTATATCATAATATTTAAATAATATTTTAATGATGTGGAAGACTAAATATAATAAAAATGCAGTTTAAGCATGATACCAATTTTTTTTCAACATCATTTGGTTACCAGAAAAATCCTAAATAGGATGAAATTATTATCACAAAAATGATTCTAGGATGTGGGTAGGGAAGGTGGGATGTAATTTTATTCAGTATTTATTTATCCCCTTGTATTTTAATTAGTGAATAGGATAATATAGGGGGTTTCCTTTTATAATTGAGCTGAGTGGTGCAATTTCAAATTTTCAAAAGAGAAAGGGGTACCAAAATTTGTCACATCCCAAAATGCTCAATAATAGACCATAATACATCCATAGACATGATAATGTTGAAATATTTTCCAAAAATATATTTTATACGAAATATTTGCTCATTTTCCCCTTATAATTTTTGTTTAATCTCTGATAATATGACTTTCACCTTAACCGTCATAATTTATTTTTATAGTTTTTACTATTCATTATGATAAACAATAATAATTACCTTATTACATAATATAAATTATTCTATTTAAAAATATTTAATCATTTTAAAAAAAATCAATCCAAATATTTGAAAAAATTAAAATTAAAATTAAACCCACATATATGATTAAAAAAAGAGTTTTTGAGAAGTGAATTTCCCGAAAAAGATTATTTTATTTTAAATCTATTATGAATTCTTATAATTGTGTGAATAAAAATTAATATTTATTGATATGAAATCTATAAATTTCATTTAAATCATTCCCAATTATGTTTTTTAAATTAATTAAAACGGAGAAACAATATTCACTTTAAAAAAATTTCATATAAACCCATTTTTATACCCCAAATTTCAGTTATACAAAAATACAATATAATGATGATTGAAAATTAATTATATGGATTAAATATAAAAAAATTATTTAATAGTAAATCATATTAAAAACATAATGGTAATAAATATTGCACCAAATTTATTGAAATAAAATGAAATTTTTACAAAAAATCGTTATTAATCACTTTTGAGAGGAAAATAAATATTTTCCAAAAAGTAACAAATTTCAAAAAATGTAAATTTCAATATTCCAGTTTAAAAAAAATTATATTATATTATCAGATAATTTTGATAAAAATTTCAGAAATTAAGTATATTTTTTCTTCACAAAAATAATTTAAATTTTTTTTTGAAAAAAACACATTTTTTTGGGAATAAAATTACTTTACCAAAAAATTATTGGTTACTTACTAATAACATATGAATAAATTGTATTTAATAGTAAATATATATATATATATAACAAATTAGTAAATTTTATTCATATAAATCAATTAAATTTATAGGTTATAACAGTTACATATTTCATAAGTTGTTTAAGATCAATGTATTGCATCATATATGTTATCGAAAATAATTTTCATCTTTTAAAATATCAATGTATTACATCGTCCACCCAAAGAGCAAGTAAATGTTTTCTTTACAATTTGAACATTATCTTGTCAACCGAATGTAGAATATTTGAAAATAATTTTTTTTAAACTCACATCGTAAAAATTGTTAATAAAAATAACTCTTAAATAAAAGGAAATGGAAGTACAATGGTCATCACACAACTAGGTTTACACATAGGTTAACATTGGTTACTAGGGAAAATATGGATATAGAAGAGAAGCATAAATAATTATTGATATTGATATAGATCATTGATCATATGAAAATGAATGATTTATAGAAAGGTAAGTACCACAAAACCATAAATCTATGATTAGAAAAAAGACCATTGGTTCATCAAAAATGAACGTACTAGGGTAACATTTTTGTTTTATGAACCTTTTCATTGAGAAAAGTAATTATTTTTTCATCAATTCTAAAAACATAGTGAAATATACTTACTTCACAAGTGTAATTTTATTGTTTATCCATTTTCTACTACAAAATCTTGTTTTTCTTCAGATGATGAATATTAAAGGGGAATTTTTCTTCCAAAAGCACTAAAATCAACATATAAAGACCACATAACCATAAATGGATAAAAATATATTCCTTATTCATTTAGACAACCAATTAAATAAAAATTGTTATCACATTTTAAGGTAATTTCTAAACTAAATAATCCTTCATATAAAAAATTTATTTCAAAAATTCTAAAATAATATTCAAATATAAAAATTAATCACTCCATAAATAAATAACCTCATAACCCAAACAACATCAATAAAATCACTATTAAAGAGTTTTTTATCTTCAATGATTACCTCAATCATTTCAACATACAAAGACACAAATATATCAATCATTTTATAAAATAATAATAATGACCTAGTTATCAAATAACTATTCAATCTCAAGATAATATATACTATAAAACATATACCCTCATAAATAACTAGATATCTAATATCATAAAAATCCTAAATATCACAATACTATTAATGTTATATCTACGAAATTAATGGTATTCTTCCTCAAATAATAATACCCAATAAACCTAAGGGTTATATATAACTCCACATAATAAGATGCCCCCCAAAATTTCATTAATCACGACAAGATATCATCACTTAAAACATAAAAATTAGTGCCTAATACTTAAAACATATGATCAATCGAAAACACATATAGCCATAATGGAATAATTAATATAACCTCGCATGAAAACACCATACCCTACAACGTTATCAAAAATATCCTACTATACAAACTATAACATCCTTGAACATAAACTCCTGGATCTTCTGTTGAAATCACAAACTTTTAAATTTTTGGCTTCGATATCAATGAATGTAACTGAATTTTCATCATCCAAAATATACAACAAGTATCATCATATTAACCTATTTTAGGTATTTCTTATTCCTTTCTTGTTTTCCTCTTGAATTGGGTGTGTCTTGGGAGTACCTAGGATGGAAAAAAATTTCTACAAAAAGGGCTTAAAGTTTATATATGGATTTGTTTTAATTAATTGGGACTGGTTATAGATTTGTTAATGGATTTGTGGGGTTCTATGCATGTTTGAAGGATGCCTGAGGTGTTTTTGGTTTCATGTAAAAATATATTTTTTTAGTAGTTTGTAGGAGATGTACATAACTTGTTACGGTGGTACGGAATGTGTAAGTTATACATAGAAGAATCTATAGACCAAGTGCACAGTGTGAAAGGAGTACAATCCATGTGTTGGTTGCATTCCATGTAATAATAAAATATTGTGAATTAATAAAATGGAGATGGTATTTTCGATGTATCTGAGCCCTATGTATTACCCAACATGTAAAGGGATTACATGGTGTGTAAATGTCATGATATTGGATTTCAGGGCATAGTAAAAGTGAAATTTTGTTTCAATCCTCCATAGGTCCCTTAGATCTTGATCTATATGTATTCGCAAGTGATTTTTTAGAGTTCCTATTTGATCCATATTGATTCATTCAATGATTGGTCCCCATGGAAGATATCTTACATCTCTCAAGGTGAGAGATCCTTTATAATTATTTGTTTCATTGATCATGGAAGCATAATTGAATTGAGTTATCTGATTTTCTAACACATGACAATGTTTGTTCTTGTTTCTCTCTAGATCAATTGTGTTGTCTTGTTCTATGGATTGTTTCAATATTTTATATGGTGCAGTAGGTGTGTGTTCTTGAGGTATGTGTCATTTACTCTTCTTGACCAACAATTTTTTTTAAATTAATCCATTATAAGATATGTATATTGATTCTAGGGTCTCGATTATTGTTCTTTCATTCCAATTTTTAGTTAATTCTTTTGTGGGAGTGTGTGACCTTGAGTTCTGATGTAGGTAGTTTTTTCTCTAACTTATGTTGGTGAACTTCAGTGCTTTTATTTTGATAATCTATTTTCTTAAATTAAATAGATTGATAGAATTGATTGTTTTGTGTGTGTAGAACGTGGTTTTTATAAAACATGATTTTACCATGGTTTTCGGTAAATTTAATGGGTTTTCAAGGAATTGTTAAATGGTTTTGTCAAATTTTTTTCAATGTATGAAATGATTAAATGGTTGGATGAACTAGTTTGGAAACTATAGAACACAGTAATGCTTGGGTACTTAGGTGAATGTTTTAGTAACAGGTCTCACCCACATTTAGGAGGTTTTTTCATGGGGATAATCTCTATTGTCTATGACTATTATTCTAGGGACTTTTTTGACCACTTAGGGGATTCAATTTATGGGTTATTTCTATTCCATCTAAATTTAATGAATATTTATAGTGCATTGACGTGTATTCAATTTTCTATGTTAGGTATTTGTTTCCATGCTATCTTGGCCTATTGTGATGCTCGATTTTTTGTTACCTCTTATTTTTTGTTCATTTGAGATCCTTTTTATTTGTATTATTTTTTGTACTACCATATACTTAATATGAAAAATGATTCGGGATTTTATGTGTTTTTACATGTTATATCTTCTATGAAATTTGGATATGAAATTCGTTGAAAATGAATTACCTTCTCTATTTTAAAATGTTGAAATGGGGGAAATTATAGAATTTTTCTATGATTTATATATAATGATTGTTATACTATATCATACCTTTTTCATTAAAGATTATAATGCTTGAATTATTATTTAGAGACATTATATAGAACACCTGGGTGAGACTGTACTAATCATGTTTGATCACACCCCTCATACCGCTTAGGAATTATGTTACCTTGTTATGTCTTTCGTTGTGGGGAAAGGAATGATGTTGTAGTGAGGTTTTGAGGTTTTCTATCATCTTGGAAAGGAATCTATTAGTGATATAGTGTGATTCTACACATGATATCACATGGACTATATAGACTTTCCTATTTGTTATTCCATTATGTTTGGACATGTTTTTTTTGTGATTGTTTCTACTATTGATTTTTTTGTTTATATTGTTTGGTTTCAGAGTTAGAATATATTTATCTTATGTTGGTATTCTCAAATATATATATATATATATTCCATTTATTTCTTTTAGTTTGGGAAAAATAATTCCCCCTATTTATTTCATGGTCCTTTGGTGCTAGTCTCTAGCCTATGGGGATTAGTAACACACTTTGGGCATGTGGCATACTAGTTTTTTTATTATTTTGAGAGGGTATTTGGTTCAATTTTACTAAAATTGAATCAAAGGGAGTTTTTACTCAATATTCATTATCTTGAGGAATTTGGTAGATAAAATATATGATTTTTGGAACTTGAGTGGTAAAATATAGGATGTTCCTAACCATCTCTTATCATGATGAAACTCAATTTTCCATGGGATTTTGGGATGTTTGTCTAATATTTATAGTTATTTATGTTAATATCTGCTTTAATTATGGGTTTTCTAGTTTTAAATAACATTATTCTACAGTCTTATCATTCCATTTGTTTCAATGTGCAGTTGTATGCCTCTGAGAGGTGTTATGTGTGTTTCTTAGGAGGACGTAGTTAATGTCCCTCAATGGAATACTCTAATGGATCAGAACATTATCAAAAACTACCATGTGATCATTTTATTATGTTAACCAAAATGTGGCCCATCTTTAGAACATGGTTGTTGAGGTGCATCCAAGATCTATTGTAGAAAGTGTTCGATCATGAAAATTAATGCATTGGAAACCACTATCCTTTAAAGGTATGAATATACGTCAAGAGGCATTGGATTGTCTTGACAAGATCGATTAGATCTTTTAATTTCTAGAAACACTAAATAATATCAAATAGAAGTGTTCAACATTTAGACTTATGGTCCTAGAATGAACTGATGGGATTCCAAGCTACATGTGGATTGGTATGTAGGTTTAGATTGAAAGGGTTTCAAGACTCTCTTCTTCAAACAGTTTTTTATAGAGTCACTGATGAATGAGAAGTCTCTGGAGTTCCTCTCATCATAGTAGGGAGAGAATTCGGTGTTTGAATACACCAATCAATTTCTTGAGCTAGTTTTTTTTTTCAATAGAGGTTTTAAAGCATCACCAGATGAATGCACAAAATTACATATAGGGTTTTTAAATGGATATCAGAACATAGATATTGTTGTTGTAGATTTTTACCAATGTGGAGACTGTGGATTAGGGTATAATGGCAGATATGTAAATGATAGGAAAGGTTGGAAATTCATCCCCATTCCTTATACATATTTGAAGCTTCAATGGCATGTGAGAGAATATATAAAGTTGTGGGATGATCACAAGAGTTTTTGAGGTGGTTATCAACATCATGCCTCTTCAGAACCTATAGTAAAAGCTACTGGTGTGCCTTTGACATTCTATCAATATGGAAAGTTCGTATATACAAAAATTTCTTGTCCTTCACATTCTAAGATGTGAAATATCTATGGACATTATGGTAATCAGAAGTATTTATATCAATACAGGTCTACTCCTTGATACGATCAGTGATCGTCAACTCCAAAGGCTACTGTAGTGTAGTTAGATACATCAAAGACTATAGGGCTCTATCCATGTGAATTGGGATTGAAGCACCTTCACATACAAGATGAGTTTCAAGTAGAGGTAGACGTGCATCCAATGATATTAATAGGTTCCATCATTATTCAATCATCACTAGTGATTGATTTATTTGATAATGGTTCTTCTCACTCATTTATATCCATTCATTATTTTAATATGATTAAACGTCCAATGGATCTCATGTAATTTATAACAAGTTAGTAAAATCTATTGGGAAGTCCAAAGAGAATGGTTTTAGTGTCACTGTGTTCCATTGATAGTTGATGTAGAGAAAATATGGTATTTTCATGTTCTCGATCTGGATTTGTTCAAAATCATAATCAGGATGGATTGGTTTGTTTCTCATCAAGATGAAAAAGATTGTTATCATCGATTTTCCTCATTTTTTGTGGCTAATGGGATATCACATGTGATTTAGGGAGAGTGGAATCTGGGTTTTGAATGTGAAGGACCTTCCCTCAAAGAGCTTAAGAGTTTTTTTCTATAGTTGTAGTTGATCCCGATGACATTTTTTCTATTGTTGATATTACCCCTATTGTTTAGGATTTTTCCGAATTTTCCCAAAATATTTCTCCAAGATTCCTCTAAAGAGTTAGGAAGAGTATATGATAAAATTGGATCTTGAAATGGAGTCAATATCGATACCTTCTTATCATATGACACCAGTAAAGTTGAAAAGAGGTAATGATTCAGTTGAATGAACTGGTAAAAAATGTTTTTGTTCTCCCTAATGTATTTCCTCAGGCTGACCCAATTACCTTTTCCATGTGGGTAGATGGATCACTCTTGTTTTTCATGGACTATCGTAAGTTGAACTAGATAATAGTTAAGATATTTTATCCCTTTCATCATGTGGATGATTTTTTTGGTCAGTTTAAGTGGGAAATGTTGATTTCAAATATTGATCTGCTATTAGGATAACATCATCTCAGAGTTTGGGAGTGTGATATATTGAAGAAATTGTTTAAAAGTAGGTATGGACATTAAAAATATCATGTGTTGTTTTTTTTTCAACTAACGCTCAATATTTTTTGGTTGATTTGATGAATTAGTTATTCCATCAGTATCTCGATACTTTTTTAGTAGTGTTCTCGGATGATATTTTGGTTTACTCTAGATCTGAGTGTAATCTTGTGCACTATATGAGTTTTATTTTGGAAATCCCAATGAGTCAAAATTTTTATCTAAATATTTCAAAATGAAACTTCTTTATTCAAGAAGTAAAATTCACAGTGAATATTATTTATAATCTTGTCTTATCAATTGATCCTAGGAAGGTAAAGGTTTTCTTTTCAATAGAGGAGATGCAAAATATCTTTGACATTCAGATCCTCCTTGGTCTCACTGGATAAAATGAAAGGTTCTTCAATGTTTTCTCAATATTGGTGTCACCTTTGACTAATCTTACCATGAATGGGGAAAAATTAATTTGGGATGAAAAATTTGAGTCTTCATTCGATGTGCTAAGAAATCTTTTGACTACAGCTTCTATTTTGATATTTCTAGATCCTAATAAAGGATTTGTGGTTTTCGATAATACGTCGGAAGTTAGTTTGCGTTGTGTGCTAATTTAGGATGATCATGTGGTGTCTTAAGTCTCTCATTATCTTAGACCTCATGAGATGAATTTCCTCAGTCATGATTTATAAATTTTCTCAATTATGGATGAACATAAGTGTTTTCATAATTACATTTTTGGGAATGGTTCTTAGTATTCTATGATCATAAAATCGTAAGAAATATTTTTTCATATAAGGAATTGAATATGTGATAGTGGTGGTGGGTGGAATACCTTCAAGTGATTGAAGTCAATATCACATATACCTTATGGAAGTTGAATGTTTTTATAGATTCCCTTTTTAGGAAACCTCCATCACATGCTATTTTTGAATCAAAGGAAGAGTGTAACCTTATGGTGATTTTTACTCTGTTGCATTTGGATGCTCTAGAGGATGTTTTAGGAATGATGCTAACCAGTTTTCAGATATCATCACCTCTCATTGAGTCTATTCTATATAATTTTCATCCAGAGGATTAGTTCATAGAAATTTTAGAAACCCTATATGGCAGGGAGAATATTTATAGGCGTTCTCTATCTTCATATGGTATTCTCTATTTTGGGGATTAGTTTTTCATCCCATCATATGTGAGGAGAAAAATTTTTTATAGTATTTATAGTTCATCGTTCTTTGTTTATACATGAAATCTGAATGTGTATTGTGATATGATATGGTGATTCTGGTGGATAGGTGTGAAGGAAGACATTATTGACTATATTTCCTACAATTACACCTTCTAATAGATAACAGAAGATAATTTGAAACCTTCTGTTTTTTTCTAAACTCATTTAGTTCCAGTTTGAAAATGGGATAAATTATCAATAAAATTTGTTGTCAAATTATCATGGACTCCATGAGTGAGGAATTCTATATTGGTGTTTGTTGATCAATTCAAAAAGATAGATCGTTTTAATTCAATCAAATACACTGAAATGGTCAAAGATCTAGGTAAGATGTATATGCATGAAGTGGTGTGGATACATTGGGTTCCTTATACCATTATTTCATATTAAGATCCTTGGTTTACATAGAGGTTCTATAGAATATTCTAAAAGGAAATGGGTAATCAGGTCTGGTTGAGTAGAGATTATCATCCATAAAAATACGGCCATATAGAGAACACTATTCATATCCTTGAGCATGTTATTCAAGCATGTTTTTGGGATTTTGGTGTATCATGGGATAGACATATAGGGCTAATTGAGGGTTCATATAGTAATAATTATCTATTGATGATAATAACGGATCCTTCATAGTATTGTTTTGGATCCCATTTAGATCACCAATTTATTAGGAATAGGTGGGAGAGGATTATTTGGTGGGATGAAGTTTGGTTAAAGTGACATCTATGAGTATCCAAGATATATGTCTACATCTAGTTACATCACATATTTAGAATAAATCTTATGTTGATCAATGTCATCTTCCTTTAGAGTTTTCTATATATGAATGGGTTTTCCTAAATGTTTCTCCTCATATGGGTGACTGTTGTCTTGAAAAATAGGGAAAGTTGGATCCAATATTTTTCGGACTATACGAGGTCATTGAGTGTCTTGGGAAGGTTGTGTATCTGTTGGAATTATCATTTTAGTTAGAAGGAATTCATGATGGTTTCCACAAATTTCAGCTCACGAAATATCCTCTTGATCCATCTCACGTTCATTGTTAGGAAGATATCAAGTTAGATCCAGAGGCTTCTATTGTTGAGAAGCTATATGAGATTGTTGACTCTCAAGTAAAATTATTATATGGGAATTTGATTCCATTGGTCCAAGTATTTTGGTAGAGTCTATCATATTCTCATTGGACAAGGGAGTTCAAGTCATTGATGTGGGATATATATCCTCAACTATTTTATGGGAATCATTCATCTTCAAGAATTCTTGTGGACAAAAATTATTATGGTGGGGAGTTTGTAACATTAATTTACCATCTTTCAGGTATTTTCTTCTTCATTTATTATTTTCTTATAGAATTGGGTGTGTCTTGTGACTACTAAGGATGAATAACATTTTAGGATTGTAATGACCAAATGTATGGGGATGTATGTTTTTTTAAGTTAACGTATTTCAAGTATAAATGTGTTGATGGATTTTCAGGGTTCTCCCTAGGTTTAGTGGATGACTAAGGTGTTTTGGGTGTCATATAAGAATCTTTAGTATTTGAAGTCTTCAGGATATTTACACACTGTGTAATGGCAGTAATCGATGTGTAAGATCTTTAGAGTAGATACCATGTCCCTTGTTCACAAAGTAAAGGGAGTACATATAGTGTACTGGTTACATACCATGTAATTTTAATTTAGTATTTTTTAATATAAACTTGATAGGGTCTTCTATGTATATGAGACCTGAGGATGACCTGATGTGTAGAGGGACTACACACCATGTAATTGTCATAGTATTTCATTTTAGGGCATCATATGATTGATTAATTTCATTCTTCCACATACCCTTTGGATCTTGACCAAGAATTATTCTATAATAATTTTTGGAACCTATGTTAGATCTAGGATGATTCATTTGGTGATTTATCACCATGGAAGTTGGTTTTTATGACATTGGATGAGTGATAATTTTTAATTCTTCATTTCATTGACCATGGTAGCATTGATTTGTTTCGTTATTAGATCCATTGACCCATAGTGATGTTTATTCTTGTTTCTCCCTAGATATTTTTTGTGTTCTTGTTCTATGGGTAATTTCTATGTTGGTTATAGTGAGGAGGGTGTCAATTCGTGAGGTATTTTTTTCATATACTTCTCTATCACTTTTATTTAAATGGGTTAATTGTTATATGTTCATATTGATTCTAGTGCCATGGTTTTTGTTTGTTTATTCGTCTTGTCAGTGAATCGTTTTGGGGGTATGTGAGACCCTGGGTTTTGAGGTAGGTGGATCCATCCCTAGACTGTTTTATTGAATTTCTTTTCTATAATTTTGATAAACATTATTGTTAAATGAAGTGGACTGATATGACAAATTTGTTTTGTTTACGTAGAATTGGGATTTTATAAAATATTGGTTTCCTCTAGTTTTGGGTAACTGGAATGGGTTCTCAAAGTGTTGTGAAATGATTTTCAATGGATGAAATGATAAGATGGTTTGATGAGCTAGTTTTGAAAAAAGAGATCATTGGAATACTTGGGTACATAGGTCTATGGGACAATAATATATATTATCCATTGTTGGGATGTTTACTCATGGGTCTTATCTCTACTCTCTAGGCCAATTGTTCTAACGACTTGATAGGCCTTTTGGGGGGTTCACTTTTAGGGTTGTTCCTATTCCATCTAGAATGGATGAATGTGTCTTGTGGCTTGATGAATATGTGATTTTCTATATTAGGTACAAGTGTCCTAACTATCCTGATATAGTAAAATCCTTGGCATATTATAAGTTTTCATTCTTTGTTGATTTGGGATACTTTGGGATTGTACTATTTTGTTGTACGTATGTACAATTGATATGATAAATGAAGAACTATTTTCATTTTATATGATATATCCAGTGAGGTACATAGATATGAAATGCTTTGAAACTTATTTTACTAAATTATTTTGAAATTTGGAAAAGGGGGAATTAAATATTTTTACGCTATTGATATAAAAACTGTAACACTGTTGTTGTGTCTTTTTTTATGAAAGTTGGAAATTCCTAGATAACTATTCAAGGAAATGATATGGAACACATGGGTGGAACCATACATAGAATATTAGATCACACCCTACATATTTCTTTAGAGGTACATAAACCTAGTTATTTATTTTGATGCATGTAAAGAGATGACCCCACAGTAAGGCGATAAGGGTTTCTGTCTGCAAGGATGGGTATCTATTGGTGAGATGGTGGGAGAATTCCCACACCATCTCATGGATTAGATTGAAATTATTATTTTCATAGTCCTTTTTGGATGGATTTGTTTTTTGGATATTGTTTTTACTCTTAAATTTTTTGGTTTCTACTTTTTTGCTTCACTAATAGAATATAATTATCTTAAAATGTCCATCTCGATTTTATATATAATCCATTTATTTGCAGAAGATGGGAGAAATTTTTCCCACTATTTTTTCATGATGCCTATGGGATATTTTCTAGCATGTACGGATCGGGAAGTCCCTTTAAGCACGTGTCTAATCAGGTCGGGTACCAGTTTGAGAGGGTATTCAAGTCGATTCTTTACACAGCATAAAAAGGAATTATTAGATCACATAAATGACCAACAATCTTTTCACTTTATAATTTCATATAATTATTAAAAAAATATAACATTTGATAAACTAGGGTAAAGTAAACATAATAATTGGCAGATCAAATTATCAGTAAGAGTAAAAATAAACATTCACAATTGAATAAATTCACATTTAATAAGATGAGAATAATGATATGATTCCATAATCAATGTTCATGGGAATAACATAAGAACATTCATAAGCATAAATATGTGGATCATCAAAAAAGAAAAAATTATATAAGGATTTAAAAAAGGCATTAGTCATCAAATTACATATTCATAATCCATTTGATACCATTCTAGATCCAAGGAAACATTTATAAAGAATAGAAATTATATATAAAATGTATGGCGTAACCTATTTTACACCAATGTCATAAATAACTTGATTTCAATTAAATATATACGTGAAACTCATAGGTAACTCCCTCATTATTTTCTATTAATATAAGGAATATTATGAAATGGATCGATGTTCAATCTAGGTTCACCCATCAAATAATATTTATTAATCTCACCCAATGCTATCTTGGTGAAACTATAGTATAATCTATATTGGGACCACCCACCACTATCTGGGTGTACCAATCATATAAATTACATTGGTATCACCTTTGATCGTCCATAATTTCAATGTTTTTTTCATGAATAAATTCTGTACAATATTTCACATTTCATTATAAAAAATGTCCATGTTCGTTTATTTATTTATTCACCCATTGAAAAGAAATAGGTTCCATGTCTATCACATAATCCATATAGTCAAATAATATGGATGGTATAAATACTACATATCCCCAGTTCATTTTAATTAATATCATGTATTGTTGTCATTGAAGAAGGGAAATACCAGTAAGAATCTTTAAAAATATTATTGAGGAAAATATCTTATATATTTTACGAACATTAATTTAAAATATAAAACATTTTCAAAAAATAAAGAAAAAAAATATTTGAAATTAATATTTATTAAATTGGTTTCTCATTTTGGAAAAAATTTCCATTCATGCCGTATATGTTGAAAATAAGTATTCATTTCATATTTTTGTGAAAAAAATAAAAAAATGTCTCTTTTTTGAAAATGAAAAGAACATTTCTTTTAGAAAAAATTAAAAATTAAATTAATGGAATAAATGTATTTAAAAATTCATAGTAAATAAATTTTGAAAACCTTTTTTTAATTTTTTTTGATAACATCGATATGGAAGAGAAAGAATCATGATCTAAAATAGAATACAACATCAATATCACTTGTAAAAGAAATTATTGAAGTTTATTTATTTAATAAGGGGGAATGGTAATTAAATAAGTAAACCATATTAATAACTAGAAAATAATAAATTATATTAGGTTTAAGAAAATAGTATCACATTATTTACTCTAAGAACATTGAACATAAATAATCCTGAAAGTAAGAAGATTGAAAGATAAAGCCTTTACCACTTTTGTAACTATTTAATCATTAGACCCAGAAAATAATAACATCAAATTAAACATTAAATATCATGAAAATAATTATTTTCATGATATAACATTTCTTATGTAATTATATATACCTAAAAAAATTAATATAGTTGTATATCATATATTTCTGTCTTAATGAATGAAACTTTGAGATGAATAACCCTTAATAGAATAATACAACAGAGTGTGAGAATTAGTAAATGAATTAATTATGTGTATCAAATATACAAAAAATAAATTATGTTCAAATAAAAAATAAGATAATAAATTTTCATTACACACATAATCATGAAACAATAATTTCATTGATGAAGTAATATATCCCAATGAAAAGAAATTGAGTTTATAAATTCTTTACCATTTTGTAAATATCAAGCCATTTCCCATTAAAGGAAATAATTAAAATAGAGACATAAATACCATTATGTTTGAAATATTCATTTTATTATTGGTAAATTTGAATTATATGCTCAAAAAAATAAGTTTTTAATGTGACATATGTCTTATATAAATAACAAGTGAATCATGAAACCCTTTCCTCGAGTCTAGACATTCTACATGTTTCATAAAACTACATCTTAATAAGGTTGTATAAATTATTTAATTTCATAATAATATTTTTAAGGTTTAATACCTTATACACAATTAATATATCTCATTGAATCTTTTAAATACATAATTAGTTAAATACACATCCGGTGTTTAGAGGACGTTCAATTCATTATTTCAAAACAGATTTGGTGTCTTGAAGTCAAATAAGTCATTATTTTAAAATATAGAATATAATAATGATGAAATATTTATCATATTTATACATCCATTATTTTTTTAATAATAATTATGAAATACTTTTATGAAAAATTAACTATATTACAATCATCGAAATGGTGGGTTTTACATAGGCATGAGGAACGTTTCAATTTTTCAATGATCATTATGGAAAGAAGGTAAGTAATATGGATTACATAATGATAAAGATATCATAAATACCATATTTATTAATTTAATATATTTATATATATACCATCCATGTGTTTTTGAGATGAAAAATATAATCACATCACTTCGTGGAGGTGGTAGTCCACACGTAATCACAAATTACATTATCATTTTTTTTCTGCAATCGACAATATGATGTATTATATTTAAAGAAGGGTAATATTACATAAATATAATAATTAATTATTTTATAAAACTTATATTCATTAAATTTATCCCTTTTACCTTCCATGTAAAGCGTTAGGGAAAAATGAATCACATTGCTTCATGAGAAAGTAGTCCATCACACACTAAAGAGATGTTATCATATACCCATTCAATGGAAACTAAGATGGTATATGTCATATAAAAAAATATAAGTATAAATATGTTTAAAAAATTATATATATATATATATATATATATATATTAAATAAATCATTATAATAATTGGTGAAAGGTAATGATGGAATATGAATGGCATCTGTCCACAAGATGGTAGTCCACCATAAACATTAATGGGGATTTTCTAACCCATATGATGGAAGAGGATGTGGATTTAGGTTATCAAATTAACATAATAAAATCTCATTATATGGGATATAAACTTTTTATCCTATAAAAAAATTTATATTTGAAGGAGTTTGAATATGAAATAATATAAAAATGAACGTTTAAGCACAATACCCCTTCTTTAGAATAACTCATTATATTTTCACAAAAATCCTTCTTATGATGAATTTATGATTAAAAAAAGTATTATAGGATGTGGGGATGGAATGTATTAAGTAAATTTGGAGTTTAGTTTATTATCTAACTTTATTTAAAGGTTTTAATAGAATAAGAGAGTGGGTTTCTTTTTATAAGTGAGGTGAGTGGCACACTTGTAATTTTTGAAAATAAAAAGGTGTACCCATGTTTTTCAAATGAAAACGGCCCTAAAATGGACCATTATCTATTCATATTAATGATAAAGTCTCAATATGTATATAATATATATTTTAAACAGGGTTTTAGGTCATTATAAATGTTTTAGTTTTAGTTTAACCCCCGGTAAACCCATTTTCACATTAACCTTGTTAATTTATTTTTACTGCATTCACTATTCATTATAATCAGAATTTATTTTGAAACTATTAGATAATATAAATTATTATGATTAAAAATATGAAATCCATTTTACAAAATTCAATCCATATAATTAGATAATTTTTTTTAAAATAAAACCTACAGACACGATGAAAATGAGGGTTTTCAACAATTGTATTTTCCTTGTATAAATGGATTTTATGTTAAATATATAAAAAATGACAATCATCATATGAATAAAATTAAATATTTATTTATATATAATGTATAAATATAATTTAAATCATTCTATATTATTTTATTTTATTTATTTTATTAATAAGGACAAGCATTATTCACACTAAAAATGTTATAAAGATATAGTTTTTAAACACAAGAAATTACTTATATTAGAATACAATATAAATATGATTAAAAGGTAATTAATTGGATTAAATCTAAATAAATATTTATTATGAAATTTTAAATCACATTAAATACATAATGGGACATTTAAATTTACTAAATTTATTGCAATGAAATGAATTTTTTACAAAAAGTGATATTTTTAACTATATACTGAAAAATCAATATTTCTTGAAAAATGCAATAATTTCAACCAATGTAAATATTGATATGATGATTTGAAAAAAGTTATATATTTTATGGAATAAATCTTCTGAAAGCTCCAAAAATTAAAAATATAATTTTTTTAATAAAAAAAAATTATGAAGAAAACAAATTTTTGAATAATAAAATTAATTTACATAAAATTGATTAATTATATTTAGAAAAATTTAAATAATTTATATTGAGTGGTAAATATATATATATATAGTTCAATATATATATAATGTATTTAATACTCTAAATACCCACCAATTTAAGGGAATGTTTATAACAGTTATATATTTCAAAAGCCTTCTAAGATTAGTGTAGTGCGTTGTAGACACTATCAAACATAAATATATTGTTGTAAAAAATTATGTTACAATAATTATGGGTGAACTATTTTCTCATGGGTAATAAAATTTATCAAAAACTAAAATAATCATTTCTACATAAAAAAATAACGTTAATATATTACTCAAATGGTTTCACATTGATAATTCTATGATTATAATTAATCCTCATAGAATATAAAAAAAATATAAGTTTATGGATCTACAAAACATATTGAACAAAAAAAATCATATATTTGTTTAAGTAATGTTTCTTTATCTCATAGATATTCAGCCATATTGGATGTTATCTATGTTTTTAGGTACTATATTTAATGAATATTTGAAATAATCTCATCATAAATTTGTGAAATGAATATTTATTTATTTTAAAGTAAGATATTATATTATATTACATTGTTATTATGGAAGTGATATTAAAATTAAAAGTTTTTTAGATGCTAACATTGGTGAATCTAAAATTTCAGTGAAAATTACATCTAAAACTTATCCCTACTTATTATAATCATTAGTTTATTATTAAAAAAATAAAAAAACAAGTCAAAATAGTCTAATATTAATGATGAACATTTAGTAGTTGGATGTTGTTTCTCCTAAACATGGTGGATCAAATTCACCCTTACTAACATTGGTATGTGTTTCTCTAAGACTGTGAATCATTATGATAAAAATAGTCATATATAATTGTATAAGAACCCATCACATCACCCAAGGGTAAATCACATAGATTTAAGACACCGTTTCATTATGGATCAAACATATTAAGGAGATATTGTTCTTTAATTACTCAATATTAAAGACCAACCTATTGATATTTTTTAAAAGCCTCTTAATTTTGAAATATTTTAATATATCTATCCTATGTTAAGAATGATGAATTTAATGTGATCATTAATCTACTTTTTTTTCCATATCACTATAGATAATTCTAATTGGAAAGGGGGGAGGAAATTTTTTTATCAAACTCAACTTTTTTATTTTTGATTTTTCCCTATCAGAAAGAAATTTTTTTACAAATGATTATTATTATTCTAAATGAAATAATTTTTTGGAAAGGATTTTTTTTTCTTTATATGGTATGTTTCTTATAAATTCTATTATATTTAAAAAATAATGGCTAACTACATTTTAAAATCATAAAAAATATTCACGTCATGTTTTATAAGGTAGATTAAAAATCAACTATTTATTTTTATATATACGTAACCATATCTTACTTATCTTATAAAATAATATGTGGGGGAATATATATTTTATTGATAGTAATATTGAACCACCCCTATCTCTAATATTTTACATCTTTCATATCACCCCAGTTTATTCTAATACAGTCAAAGTTCATCAAGTTCTCTGATTTTGTTATGGCTTATTCGAGTGATATTACGAAGAGATAAATTTTCTATAAAATCCGTATAGAACATTATGAATTGATAATTATTATTATAATTTTATTTATTTTGTTTTGTTATAGGGTTCGTAGTATTTTTATAATAAAATAAAATATTCATTTTTGCATTGAAACATTTATTATAGAGTTTTATAGACAGGGAAAATTTAGTGATGATGTAGGTTTAAATTTTTTTTTATATATTCATAAAAAAATAAAATATAATTTTAATGGGGACTAAAGATATTATTGGATGGAACTTATATATTTATTATCTCTTATATTATAATATGTTAATTTACTTCTCAGGAACTTTTATAAATGATAAATATGAATAATCTATGTTTTTCACCAAAATAAAGGTTAATAATATACATTATCTATCTTAGAAAGGTTGAACAGTTTATTGATGGTGGAAATATTATATTTTCCAATGAATAAGAAAAAATACTCTATCAAAATTAATGAAATTTATATTCTAAACATTAGGTATAACACAAGAAATTTTATTATTTTTCATTTGTTGGATATATTTTAAAGAAATTTAGACTAGATTTTTCAAGATAAAGGTTCTTCCTTCCCCAATATTACATACAAAATTGACCGGTTTGTAACATTAATTTGAGAAAATATATAATCAATAACCCCGAAAAATTGAAAAATAATATATTTTTTATACCAAACTCGTTTCAGTTTGACATTGGTATATGATATTTTCCATAATTCGATTCTGGGAAAAACATATTAAGTTTATCTAAAAAGAACATATTGAGACATTGAAAATAAAAGTTTAATAAATAACGCATAAAATTGTTATACTAAATAAATATATGGATCTTCCAGCAAAAAAAATATAAAACAATGTTATATAATGATTTTGGAGATCTTATAAAGAAAAAATATATCAGAAGGAAGGGGATCCTCAATTCCGTCTTGAAAAAGATATAGTGTTAGATCTCATGAATGTTTCTAAAAAAATTTTAATAGTGGAATGGAAGGATAAAGAGGAATTTGGAAAATAAATTTAATCATGATTTATAAAGAATTCATCAAAGGAATTACTATCTCAGAAAATGCTTTTCATGATATTTCTATATCGAAAAATATTAACTGAAAGGAAATGGATGAAATATAGAAAGAGATTATCATTGGTTCAGTTAAATGTTATAAATAAGTTGAATCTAAAAATATTTTATAAGATATTATTTCTAGGAATATTTTCCTCATTAAGTGGTATAAAAATGTTCCTCAGAGAGAGACTTCACTAAAGGAATCTTCTTTGTAAGCATATTTGTCTATAACTTCACCTTCATCTAAACAAAGTTGAAAGAATGTCCAGAAATTTTTGTGAAAGATAGATTGATATTTTTTAACATAATATAAGAGTGTGAAGTTAAAATTAAATAAGATGATGAAGAAAAGTTTTACCTATAATAGATTTTACCTTCTATGTTGGAAATTTTGGATGAGGCTCAGCATGTAAGAATCATAAAAAACCCCTCTTATGCATGTTTCTAATCAATTAATATTCCACATGAAACATCAAAGAGAATAGAGAAAAAGATAAACTATTTCCATGAAGTAATAATTTAATTTAATGTAATTAGATATATATTTTCATATGTATATTCTTGGTGTTAGTTTATTCAGCATTAAAATATTTACATTCATGAAGATAAATGAAAACAATATATTATTGATTATATTCTATAAAAAATTATGGTTAGAGATGTATTAAATAAATTCTTTAGTATAGTTGAACAAGTAAGTAGGTATTATTGATATGGATAAGTAATTTGAAATAAATTGGATGTTATTTTATAAAAAAATCTTCCAAAATCATTAAATCTTATAATGATTTTTAAGATGAATGAAAGAGCCATATTTGATGTTGGAGATAATTATTGAGCAGATGATATCCTAAAATATCATGATATGATATGGGGTTGATATATTATGTAAATATAGAGTAAACAAAATATTTATGATGAAAAGTCACATATGTTTTAAAAATCATTAAATATTACAATGGCCATTGATAGAAAACATTCTGAAAATGATTAATTTCTTTTAGACATTTTAATTTTAAAAACATAAAACATTTTTCATGAAAATTATTGATTCATTAAGATTAATTTATATGTCTATAGTTGCGTATTTATAAATTATTCAATAATTTTTATTATATATTTTGTCATGTTAATATTATATTAAAAAAATTTCTTCTTGAAAAACATAAAGTGAGAAAATAAAAAGAAAAAAATAATTTCTTCAAGCAAGGAGTTTTAAAATATTAGTATTAGATGATTGCTTTACTTTATAAGAATTTATTTTTTGCTTATGTTTTATGATATTCATAATTGGGGATGTTGTTTCATAAAAATAATTCATTATATAATAATTTTTAAAATCATAATACATATCTTTGTGATCTTTTTTTATATTATAATAACTTTCAAGTTGATGTTTTTTAGTTTTTTATGTTCTATTTAAGTATAATTCTGATTTACTTCACCTTAATCAGAAGAGATTTAAAAAGTTTAAGTTTTATATATGGAATGGAATATGTGAGCTTTATTAATTATTATTTAAAAATGATTTATACTAATTTTTCATGTTGTTATTTTTTTATAGGAATAATAATAGTGATGCTGAATAAAATTAATCGGTAGAAACAGGACAAGAATACATTCAACAGAAAGAGTAGATGGTGTATCCAATGTATTTGTAACTAAACCAAATAATTACATAATCTGATAATTTCATTAATTATAAAATTATTCAACAAATAATAATATGATATCATGGTTAATAAGAACATATGATGATGAAAAACTATTTAAATATTGATTATGGTTTGATGAATGCAATGTTTCATTGCCTTAAGTGCTTCTATTTACAATCTTTTCAGAGGGTTTTCTTCTTAATAAAATAATTAGATAATTATTTACAAAAAAATAACATAATCTATTTCATTTTAATTATATTTTTTATAATATTTCAGGTTGCGGGATCCTGATACTAATGATATACAATTTATTTTAATCAATTGAGATTGATGTATTCCTTATGGAAGATAAAAATTGATTTTGATCGGTATAATAGAAGGATTCTAGGGTTCTAGAAGATTGATCTACTAACTGGTATGTAATCAAGGATACGTAGAGTCGAGTTTAAAATATTCCATTCAAATTTTGGTTAATTAAATTTCCCAACTCAGTTAAGGTTTTGTAATTTTATTTTTCATTGTGTATAAATTTCATTTTTTATATAAATTAACATAGTTACATAGTTTTTGTATAAAATTCCTTAGTTACACTATTTTACACATTTCAAACAAATATAATTTTTATTCTGGGATAAAATTATCTAAAGTATCACATTATTAAAGTCAATATTCTCATTCATCCTTTTATTTTATTATACATGATTGTGTTTTTTAATAATTCTAAAAACTATAATTCACCCCCACCTCTTATAGTATATCTGACCTACACTCCTAAGAAACATGATTTAAAATTAAAATCTATAGTCAATAATTTTTTTAAATATAATTATTTGTTTTTTAAATCCTATCTCAGAGACCTCCTTCTAATTCCTCAAGAATTATCACAAAATTACTCACCTAATTAAAAAATCAAGTCACTGATTGCGCGATGTTAGTACTATTTATAAAAATGTGGGCTCATGATGGGCCTATAGCCTAGATTAATTTTATTTCATTGTATAATGAAACACCATATCTTGGGAAATAATATAGTAATGGTATTTCAATCAATGTTTTAATTTACAATATGTTCTCTTTCATCTTAAAAAACATAAAAATGGAATGAATAAATATTAATTAAATAAAAAATTAATACACTAAATATGATAAAATTTAAAACATCTATAATAACTTTAACCCTCACCCCAATGTTAAATATTAGATTTTAAGGATAAAAATAGTAAATTTTTTATGAAGTATTTTCTTCATTGTAAAATTTAATATTTTTCACTTTAGTTGTAAAATTTTCAAAATATATATGGAAATTTAGAAACTTCAAAACTCAAAATTTTTAGACCAGTATTGAAAATCATAAATAATAATTAAAGTCTAATTAAAATTTTAAAAAATTGAATTCTAAAAAAGAAAATAACCTATTATAAATATAATCTTTATGAAAATTATATATAATATAACAAGATCTATAGGAAAAATTATTAAAATAAATAGAAACTTCAACACATTAAAAAAATTCAATAATTTTTTTATTTTATCACATTGATTTAAATTTCCTAAAAAAATAAAACTATAGTTACAGTAGGAATAAAATTTAAATCCAACACATTATATATTACAAAAAAACAAATAATTAAAATAATTTTGAAAAATAATTAAAAAAATATATAAAATATAGTAGTACATGACTAAAAGAAATAGAACATATTCTTATTTAAAGTGAAAAAATATTTTTTTAATATGTAGCTTTAAAAAGTTACATAATACAATCACAAATTAAAAATCAATAATAATTTAAACATATAATATGTACATAGTATACAAACCCAAAGAAATATATTTTAAAAAATGAACATAATATAAAATAGCCACATAATAAGACTACTTTCTAAAAAATATAATCACTTCAAATACAATCTTATGATACTTTTTGTTGAATTATGTGACAATAAAAATTTAATAAAATTAAAACAATAATTAATTTCTCAATGATAATCTAATCATACACTATCCATATAATAAAAAATATGAAATAAAAATAAATTTCAAAAAATAATTTAGAAAACAAAAAATATAACAAATCATGGTTAAATTATATAAAACTAATTCTTCTTAAAATCCCACAAGGTGATCTATTGAAAACATGATACTTTATTATGTTATAAAATAATTTCAAAGAATAGAAAATCAATAAAAAATTAGTCATAATCTATATATAATGGGTTTAAAATAAAAATTATTTTATAAATGTAATATATAGACAACACAAAAATTGCATAGAATAAAATTCATTTTTACAAAAAATAGACACGTTTCTATAAAAAATTATTTATTGAATTATGTAAATATAAATGTTGATAAAATTTATATTATTGATACAAATTTAATGAAAAATTGAACCCAAGATATCCATATAACATCTAACAAAAAAATGAACTTCAAAAAAAATACAGAATTAATATAATAGAATTGGAATGCATGGGAATTTATGGTTGTTTTTTTTGTGATCTATTAGTAACTTTTTTATAAATGATTTTTGAATGACCTAAAGTTATGTTAGTACGTATAAAACCTATATAATATCGGTTTTAATTTGAATCAATTTATTAGGGCTAGGGTCGAATAATTATCCTATATTGGGTTTATGCGTGTAATAGTGTTATTTTAATTTTTTTAATCAAATTATTTACATTTATTATTGTTTTTAAAAATTTTGAAATTTATTTTTTAGAATATAAATTAAACTTGATAGTTTTTTTAATATATATTTTTAACGGTGTTGATGTATTCAATTGAAAATTGATGAAATATTTTTATATTTATCTCATGAAATGGAAATTAATAAATGTTGCATTATATATTTGATATGTAAGGTTTGAAACATTGTTACCGTTGTCCCACATACATCATAAATGACCACAGAAACCAAATTTTAAAAATATGGTATAAAATTATGAAAATTAATTGAGGATTTTTATCAACCCCTTTAATAAGTTCTTATAATGTACACATTTATCAACGCTAAAAATATCACTCATAAAATTTAGTTTTTATCAGTTCCAATTTCATCCCTAATAAAAATATATCTTTATTAATATTTTGTAGAGAATTGGTAATGGCATTGTTTAATAATAGTTCAATTTAGAGATAATAAAGAGAAATATATATATATATATACACACACACATGTATATGTATATGTATAAATTTTTGGTGAGTTTTCTTGATTTCAATAAAAAATAAATTATATATATCCCATAAAACTAAATATTCATGATGAATTATAAATATAATCTTTTTTATTATTTTAAATAACAATAATTAAAATTAAATGTACTAAATAAATATTGTTGTTGTGTGTGCAGGTGTGTGTGTATTCAAAAATATTACATACCTCTAGATTTCAATTGAATTAATTAAATTTAATCATAGAATATATTATTTATAAATTGAATAACATAGTTCATTACATTTGTATGATTATTATACATAGTATATATCTAAATTTTAAAGGATGGGAATGGAGAATAATTGAGATTTTCTATCTCTTGGTTGGTATGTGGATCGTGAAACTTCTTCTAGATTCCTTGTCTCACCAGATTGTTTTACCAGTAATCCAAATGTTTCCATAATTTATGGTGAAATTATATATAACTCTATGATCCCATGTAAAAAGATTTTCATTTCTAATGATTTGGCTAATAATTTTATTGATTTCTCAGTTTCAAAAGATATAGATTGAGCTTTAGTAAAAAAAATTCTCTATCCATGGTCGGGAATCATCATTTAATGCTTCCCGATCCATCTAAGACAGTTCTCTAAATATTTCTATGATTGATAAAATTATCACTCTATAACTAGGGATTTTGGTTTCATCTATGGATGCCCTCTATGACCCATGTATTCGATAATAGGAGGCCTCTACTTTTTTAAAATAGATATTTTTAGGGATATAGTTATTTCAATTCATCGAGTGAAAGAATACTAAAGAATGGTAAGATGTACATTATCAAATAAATAAAAGGAATTATCACTTATATTCTCAATGAATGTGAGGAATCTATAATTACCTAGTTTTTAATTAAAAATAATTAAAATAGATTGAATTTTATTGATATTAATAAAAGATTCATGGAATGTTAAGGTATAGATGTTAGGTATATGAAATCATTATAGAAAGGATAATTCAATATTTTTCCCTTATGTGACCCCAGAATCTATGGTGTAGTGATTTTGTTTTATTAAACTAAATATTTTAATTATTAGAATTGAATATCAGAACTAGCTTTTCAAACCCCCAGAATGTAAAAACTCAAATAAATACATCTGGATTTTTACCTCTTGTTTATGATGGATTTTATAGAACCTAAAATATTGTAGGAGATAGATTTTATAGTTACAGTTATGAAAAAAATCGATAAGTAAATAATTAGGTCTTTCTAGAGTAAATTTACACTCGTACTAGGAAAAGTTGATTTTAGACATCATATTATCAAAATAATCAATTCATATTCTATTTTAATCATATTTGGTTAGTCGGTTGAGTGTGATAAAAATCACTTTTTTTTCAAGTGGTGCAATTATTATGGTAATTATTTTAAAAAAATTCACAAAGGATGTAAATATATTAAATTTGTAATGAAGTGGAATTCTAAAGGAAAATGTAAAAGGATGTCAAGTCAGGAAATATTATCCCCTTCCAAAGCTAATGTTTGTACATGTGATGATTTCTATAGACAAATATATATATAAGGTTAAGAAACATAGGAGGAGGTTGAAGGTGGTCAATATGAAAACAATTAAATTGAAGATGGGATGGAATAGGGGATGATTACCCATATACAATTAGGATATATAAGAATCTATGTCATCAAAAGGATCAAAATTAATGTAATTATAATAATTGAAGGAATTAAAAGAGGGGTCATGGTGACTAGGTACTCTTTAAATAAAAAAATGAATTGATCATTAATACTAAGAATGAATTTTTAGAATTATCTAGGAATGAAATTCATGATTTCACTATCTATAATGAATTTTTGACTATAGAGAGTGTTCAAAAAATGGTTCCAATCCACTTTAATAAGGAAATGTTTACAAATTATTATTAAAATAATGTTGGTATAGAGTTAAACTCTCACATATTGATGAAATTGATCAAAAAATAAAATGGTGGAATCTCCAAAATGGTAGTGGTTAGAGCTCGGGTCCCTATCAAACAAATAGCCTCTTTTATCCCCAAGTTTGAGAGTATGACATATTTGATGTCTAGGAACAATACTTATATAGGTCATCACCGTGAGCTGAATTACAAGGGAAAAATTGATGTTCTAATTTTGAACAAGGAATGGGATGGTAATGTACTAGCCCTTAACATCACTTATACTGGACAGTATACTAGGATTGCTACATTGTTGCACCATGAACTGGGAAAATAACACAATGTTGGGGATAATTGAAAATATAATCATGACTGTAATTATCCTAATTTTTGTATCAACATTGATTGGGATGGTGATGGTTTCCATAAAAATTTCAAATTTTAATACCAAGTGGGGAGATGTTACTAATTCTTATACTTTCAATAATTAAATTGGTCATTATATTGTCTATACTCCTTTAGATGCTATAGAATTTGGACCAAAACTAAATATATGAACTCATACAACTATATCAATGATAAAATTAATGAATCAAATCCATTTAGTTACCTCCATGGTTTAGAATCATGTACATTAAGAGGGACTCTATCTCACATTTTATGGATCATAGATGATGCATCCTCGACATCCTGGCAAGATGGTGCTAAGAATAATATTGTAGTGAGATCCCCAACTATCACAGGTTCTATTTTCATTGATATAGAATCCACTATGAGTACTTATTAACCTATGTTTTACACCAATTGGTTGGATAATTCTTCAAAATCAACATCAATTGCCAAGAAGGGAAATAATGGCATTAAAAATGAAAGTGTTTCTATTTTTTTCAATGGGAGATGTCTAAGGATGTGACTTCCCACATGGAATCTATTGTTGATGAATATAAGGATATGATACTGGGTTTCCTAACAATTAAGATGATTGTGAAGGTTCTTTGTATAATATTTTTAAGGAATTTTTTATGTTATTGGGAATATTAGTTTTCTTATAAATAAAGGATAAGGACCTGAAACATTATTCTAATAAGAAATCATGAAACGGATCTAAGGATATTGTGATAGATTAATACTCACTTCAATTTTTGAATACACTATAAATATATCAAGAAAACCATTGGAAAAGGGTGAATAATTGGGGAAAATATATTTATCCCCATGATTGGGTTTGTCTACCTTATTAATACAATATGAGTCAATACTCTTGGGTTGAGATCAAGGAGAATATTAGACTTTAAATCATTAAATTATCTTCTATCATTTTTTATTTTTCATTTGGGATTTTCTCTATGAATTATGGATATTTAGTTCTGTATTTCACTACATTCAACCATTATTTCTCTCCCTTTCTTCCAAAAAGGTTCTCTAATCCCAGCTTGTTTCGAATATAATATATATTTGTGTGTGTTTTTTAAATTCATGTGATAATGTTGTTGACACACCATTCTATCAAAAAGTCAAAAAAAGAAAAGAGAATCCCCATAGAATGAAATGGGAAAATACATGAAGAAAAAAAATCAAGATTTGAAATGGTAATAATTTTTACACGCCTTAGTCAAGCCAAAACACCAGTGGCACGCAACATACTTGTGAACCCCCATATATCATCCAGCCTAATTATGCCGCAATTTATTTCACACAAGGTGTCTTATTTTCCTATAAATATACCCTTGGGGCCCCATTTGTACAGATGAATTTCCATAAAGCCCAATTGAAACTCTGGTCGCCCAAGTACTTCACCCGAGTCTTCCAAAACTTTCAAGTTAGTTCTTAACCCCCTTTAGAAGA
The DNA here is from genome assembly GCA_963277665.1 of Viscum album. NCBI lineage: Eukaryota > Viridiplantae > Streptophyta > Magnoliopsida > Santalales > Viscaceae > Viscum > Viscum album. The sequence goes on along the minus strand of OY728123.1, from coordinate 860,514,472 downwards.
GGATTTAATGGAGGATCATTGGACATAAGTCCTTTTAGTGTATGAAAACCCTAAAATTTGCTCGCCTAAAGATCCCAACCTCCCTAAGTTAGAAATACTTGCGCACCTCCCATTCCTCTCATAGGAACATGAGCGCCCCACTTCTTGGATCACTTGTGAATACTCTTGAAGTCTTGAGAAAGGTCTCACCCATGTATTACCATACAGGTTGTTCGTCGCTTAAGTGAACATCATGTCGCCGAAGTGTACTTTCATGACCATACATGCACACCCTTCTCTACTTGGGATCTCCAATTTGATTCACTTATTTTCTTAACTATCTTTAGTATACAAGCCATCAAGCATTCCTCATCCATTCATGGCATGGTTTCTCCTTCAATGGCTCCCTTATCTGAAAGGGATTCAATTGAGACCTCCACCAAAACATCATAACTTATCAAATCATTGGGAAAGGCACATCAGCATGTCTCTTATTTGGGTTTATATTTCCACAGATAGAGGTTTACCAATTTTGTTTCACAATTGGGTTAAGATTCATGGAGTGTCATTGGGTTTGTATATCCACAGTAACATGGGCCTTTCTCCCAGAAACAGTGTTTGGAAGTTCCTGGTTTGGAGGAGGGTTGGGTCCTGGCCTCTCTCTTCATAAAGAGGCGACCCGGAACCTTAGAACTCTAGTATGGAAGGTATAGTTCATGCAAAAGTATCCTTTTAAAGAATAAAGGAGAAGTATCCCTTCCCCTACCAGGATCAATTTTTGGGCAACCAGTTTGGTGTAAGCCCCTACCTTTTCTTGCAGTAGGCGGAATCCTTGGTCCTCCTCTCTTCTTCGGTGCCAAAGACCAAAGGCAGATGGGCACAAAGACATTTGTTACCCTTTCCCTCCCCTGTTTCACTTTGTTTCCATGGGAATCCATACTAGCATAAGCCCCTCACCTTCATCCCATCCTCCTTACATTTTATCCTTGTACAATGTAAATAAAACTGAGGGAAGACTCGTCACCTCATCCTCTTCCATCAATGGAGGAGGAAGAGTGTGAAGTGTCATTGTTGAAACTTCCACATCTTATTGTTTCTCACATCGATCATGACTCACGTGGTCTTATAGATATGTGATGGTTACAACATATAGAAAAAAACTCATTGCAATGAAATATGAGAACTCCGATTCCCATAAGAATTGGGATATGTAGGAATACTTCATAGGGATCCAACTCAATGGAAATCTTCTGTAAGAATACAACCCTAATTCCCTTAATCTGGTCATCCTCCTCAGGAATAAACCCCAAATTAAACCCCCAAGTCATCAAGGCATCCTTTTTAGGATGTAAGCCAAAACTCATCTCTCTCAAAGGACTATAATCTCCTATGAGACTTATCTAACTACGTGGGCTTTGACACCTATCCATATGGGATACGTAGGAAGCCTCCTTGAGGTTCAAACCCAATAGTTCAAATCAACCCTGTTCTTAATGGTCCATATTCCCAATAGGGTCTGATTTTACTGGAAACCCATATCCTTTCCACGTTCCCCGGGCTGCTTCAGCATAAGTCCCACACAACGTTTCAACTAATAACCTTCCACTTAGAGGTCCTTATCATATGAAATTAAATGGTATGATGTGTCCCATTATGTGGCACCAAACGTTGAGGGTTCTTATTCCATTCACAATGATACGTAGGTAACCTATCTTATTGGCACTATCCCAAAATCAAAACCAAACCATCGTCTCCCTGGGTGACAATAAAATTCTATATTTCCCCACTGAGTGCCATAAAAAACCAGTATCATCACAAATGATGAGTAAAATAATCTCTAAAAAGTTTATTAGAGTATACCATTGATGGAAAACCTAAAATACATACGGATATTTTCATTAATGAAGAACCATGAATGCATACAGATGATTCTAAATTTTACACATGTTAATAAGTGATTGAAAATTCCAAGGGATGCATATGAAATACATTGTAAATTAATAAGGATTAATGAAAATTCACTAAATTTATAAATAGAGTCTCAGAGTACAAAATAATTCCCCACAAAAGGGTTTGATGAGGCCGACCTCCCATCCTATCAAACAATGAATGTTATTAAGTATCATAAAGTTTAAACATAAAAAATGCATGCCTTTGTAATGCAGGTCCTCTTTGGATAAGGAACTGTTGGAAGTTTCCGGTGCCATAAATAAATGCAATGGAAATTTCCAAAAAACAGTGATTCTTAAAACTAGAACACAAGTTTCATGGAACTATGAAACAAAAATGGTGAACCCGACATGAATCCTTAACCAAGTTAATAATGTTACCCACCAGTTAGAACCCTATAAATTGATAATGAAAGGCCAGAAAAAAGAATTAATCACACATATATCCATCTAAAAAGATGTTATTTTAATAGATCTTGTTGTTGTATTAAAGTTTACCATAGAGCTACCTACAATCCAAAGAATGAATTTCTCCACGAAAACATCTATGAACTTCCCAACTGCTGCTCAAGATACATATCCATCTATGAGAAGGACGTCATAACCGACCCAGCATCTTCAAAACTGGGTCTCTAATGTGATTGTAAATGAATATTGCCAACAGAGTACAATCCCAACATAAGAGGCATCTCGACAATCCCTCCAGGTCAACAAAAATCCTCGATCATCTGGCCAATGATGACCAATGATCATGAAGAAAATGGTTCTAACCACCATCTCCAACCATTTCATGTCTTTATCCCAGAAATTCAATATTCAATCCCTCCCATACTATAGGGAGGTGAATCAAGAGGTCACTCAAGGCCTTAATTTAAGAATGAAGGATTCCTTCTGGAGGACTCCCACATGTAGTCGCTACATGAATCATGTGGTTGTGAACCCCAAAACATGATGGGGTTGTTTCCTCTGGAAATTTTTCCGAGGTCTCTCAGACTTAGGAATGAAAGGCAAACCTCTAAGGACAATGTCCGGTTAAAAGGAAGTGGGTTCTCACCTCTGCCTCCTCCAGATAAGTACATCAATTTAGATTGATGGAAAACAACGAGCATGCACATAACCCCATCTGTATTAATTTTTCTATTCAGCAGACTTGTCTGATAGCAACCCACCAATCCCACCAGATAAACTAGATGTAGTACCGTGAATAGGCGCATACACATGTTTACAAGTTATCATCCAGTCAGTAGGCTCCTCTAACTACATTTAAATAAGTATCCAATATAATGTTGTGGAAACTAGTAAACAGGAACATAAAAATATTTACAATCACCAATTTTGTCAAGAGTATCATATTCTAGTATTGATGGAAGTCGATCAACCATACTTGATGGGAAATAGTCAGCAGGCACATACAACTACCAATGTTCATCATGTCTGCCAACAGTCTCATTTGGTAACACCCGGAAAATACATTCAGAAATATCTGATGAACAATTTGGGGCATACCCAACTCTCTACCCCCATGCATGAGTACCTTAAATACCCATTGACAGGAAAAGGATGGAAAGTGTAGGCACATAAACCTAATCCTGATATGGAATGGATGTATATTTAGGTTTCAGTGGCTAAAGTCACCAAATATATTCTATCAATGGTTAAAGTTCATACGTAAGCCCTTGCCTATATTTTTGAAATGTTCCAGGATATTTTAACTACTTCAGCAGTACCAGGAGAACATATACATAAATATTTCCCCACACATGGGATGACACATCGACATGCCATCCCAGAGTAGATACACACTTCTGCTCTAGTCCAAGAGGGTCATGGGGCATACTCACCCATATCATATAGACAATGAGATAGGGAATATACACCCTTTACAATTATAGGTAATCAGTCCATTGCGGTAACCACATTAGGGCGGGCACATCCACTTTCCCATGATAATCAATTTTCTCAGCAAGTGGATCCAACTAAGAATAAGAGAACATCCAAGAAAAAGTATCTCCAATCATCTTTGGAAAATCAAGATTTAATATGGGATTTCGATCATCTTAATGATAGAGTTCTTGAAGCCATCATACATTTATATGTTGCTTCTCGAGATCATATCCTCTCATTAGAAAATTATGGGAGTGGTAGTGGCAATTCTGAAGTTCCTCATTGGACTCTTCATCATGAAGGCTTTCATTATGAAAATTCTGTCAATATAGAGTGCATATCTCCGAATGAGAGCCACGACAACCCTCCATGTTTCCAAAAGACCAATGAGAAATAATATTTATCCCTTGCTGTAATCCATCAGGGTGATCCTCCCCATGATGGAATTAGGTATGAAAGTCCTCTCTGTAGTAGTATTTCATATTTTCAAGAAAATTCCATAATTGACAATGCAACGATGATAAATACCTCCTATATTGAGGCACTTGAAAATACAAAGCTAGTCCTATAAGATATCTTGTTATTAATGGGTGAAACACTTTCTCAACGAGAATACATTTTAAGGGAACAGTCATTCTCTAAAACTTCATTAGGTCATTTGTCTCCTAATACAGAGCATCCACTTTGGTCAGATCAAGTGGATAAATCTCTAGGAAAATGTTATTAAGATGCGTTAAATATGGGGAAACAATTGGCTAAAGGGGAATGACCTGTCATGTTCTAGACTTTTGAAAATTCTCATTATAACATTCCAGAATTTATGACAGAAGATTGCATTAATGACATTCACCTCAACTTATGGAAAACTCTTTATCATTTGAAAACCAAATTATTACCATATGATTAATATCAAAATCATATAAAGCTGATAGAAGGGTTAAAATTACAAATTGACTTGGAACCTCTCTCAATTTCCCAACATCCGAAGGTTGAAAAAAAGTAGAGAACCCTTCAGTGCGCATGTCTCAATGCTCTAAAGAGGATACACTAGTTAATTTCTGATTACCCAACTAGTTTTCATATCAGCATATGGGTGAAATATAGAGATTTTCATTTCACTGCACTACAAAATTAGAGAAGTCCACCAAAAGATGTGTCATGAAATTTTATTGACCACAATCAGCCATAATCAATAGGTTTTGTATGTAATCAAATGTTCTCTCAAGAACTGGCCTCAACCAGTTCTGATCAGAATCAGGCCCAATGAAAATAAGTTGTTGATTTACTTTTACATGAAGAATATGAGAATCTAAAGTAGGCATCTCACTTAGAAGAGGTCAGGTATCATATAATGGAAATGTCTGAAATAGCACAGTGGTCTTTTAAAAGAGGTGATTTAAGTGATTTTTGGATGATGCACCAAGCTTATGTCCAAACCAAAATCCATAAAATCAGAAGAGCAGTTGCACAGATTTTATCCTTAGCATTTCAAGAAGCACCAAAGATTTATAGGATATGGGCTCATTTAATTCAACCATCAAATTCATTAAACAATGTTCGATGATTTGAAGAAGAAAAACAAGGACAACCCCAGCCTACCAGGATGGGGGCTTTTTCTCATCAGAAATCCCCTCCTCAATGGTTCTCAGTTTTCTCCTGATTAGGGAAGAAGCCACAAAAAAACCATACAACTGAACAATCCAAGGATTCCCTTCTAGTTACTATATGCCAAACAGTTCCGAGGAATTTTTCATATAGGAGAACAGAGTCTTGTGGAAGACACAAAGGGAGGCGATCTACCAAAAACACTAAGAGAATGACATCAATGCATTATGCGTCACTGAATGTTATTAACAAAATTTTAGAATATCATCCAGAAAATATGTCCAGTTCAGGGGAATCATAAGATGATGTTCTCTTTTAAAATATTGTACAAACCGAGGGAAATCAAGAAGGTGGGTGTACCTGAAATCAGAGGTTTATGCAAAATCGAGGTAAGCCTTAAAATAACCAACACCCCCCTCTCTGAAAGGAATCTAACAAGGGGAATTGAAAAAATTCAGAACACATATCATTTTCTACTGGAGAAGGTCAATCTATTTCACATGAAGAGAGATTTTTATAGTAAGACGTAGAAATGAAGGAGTTGAAAAGTCTCAACACAGAGTTACTTTGAAATAGAATTTCAGTTAGATGTACTCCCTAGAAAAATCATATATGAGCTCCTCAGAAAAGAGGATTTTTAGTAACTACAAATGCGGATAATGAATTCCCTCTATTGGGTACACAATCAGTGCAAGACCATATATATCATGATAGGCATGTTTCTGTAGGTAATCCAAGACAGATATCATCACCACCATCAGTGGTTTTACCAGTTGTTGCACCAGCTCAAGCTCTTGTTGCTATACATGCACAGGTTATAGCTCATTCAGAGATTTCCCAAATTCTTATGAACACAATTAAGGCATTAATGGATCGATTGGAAGTTATGGAGGAATGACATGCACCAGTACAGCCTTAAAAGAGGGCTTACCCTGAATGGGTGGATGCAATTCCTCCCCCACCAAATTTTGTGAATTCCAAATTCCCAATAATTAATGGTTTTGGAGATCCATAACAACACATAACACTTTTTTTTTCTCATTGTGATCACATGATTGGAACTTCTCAACAATAAGAAGAAGTTAAGCTTAGTTGTTTTGTGCAGTCATTAAAAGGACTATCTTTTCTCTGGTATACACGTTTGCAATCTCGATCAATTTCTGGATGGGAAGATCTCCGTAAGAAATTTCTTCTCCAATTTTACTCAATGCTACCAAAGAAATAGTTTTTGATCTAACCCATTGTGAACAGAGGGAGAATTAAAGATTTTCAGATTTCATTACACGATGGAAAGGATTAACATATTCATCAAGTCTAGAACTATCTCAAGAAGAATTGCTACCAATCTGTGTGGAAAATATTTGTGATTAATTACACACACCATTAATCACTGTGAAATACACAAGAGTGTTTTGTTAGAATACATAAATCATTCAATAGATAGAAGACTCTATTATACAAAATAAGTCTAAGACTCATGTAATTCCATTAGCACTGTGGAGGATGATTAGAAAATCAGAAGCTGCTACAGTTACCCTCCAACATGCACCTATACCTGCTTCTAGTTCAAAACCCTCATCATACCAAAGGGTTCCACCTCCTGAGCATCAATAGGAATTACTACCACGTCAAGATGATCAAAGAGATCAAAGGAGGAAACGGTTTGAGGAATTAAATAATAAATTTTATTCTTTCAGGAATGAACAAGTTCATGGTTACATCATCTTATCCTTAGAAAACAATTGTGTTCTGTTACTAAGGTCGAAAATGCCAAATAAAGACAGAGATGAAGATCTTACGAATTATTTTCCCTTTCATTAGATGTTAAGACACCCCATTCGGGAGTGCTTTGTATTCAATGTCCTTTTCCAAATGATGGTAAATTGTGGACAAGGAAAATTATAAAGTTCATATGCTCCAGACGCATGTGTTACTGCTACCGATCAAGAGGAAGAGTGAGAATAGAAAGAGGTCAAAAGTAAAAATGTGAAAAAATATGATGATTGGATGATCAGGAAAACAATCAACTGGACTCATGCCATTTTACGAACAGAGTTAAAACAACTGGTTGTGTCTTCTAGCACTACTGCCATAGCAAAACCATCTTCATAAAGTGTTCATTCCTCAAAGAAGAGAAGATAGCATAAAGACATAGAGAAATAGGATGAATATGAGCTCATGTCAAGGCCAAAGTTGTCCTTGACCCTAGAAGATTTTATGCCATCTGTTTCAAAAGCACGGGCACCGCCCTGCCAAATGGTACAACCATAATTAACATGTCAAGAATAATCATCATGACATGAAGAATTTATCTTTTGGTTCTGTTAATGTTATCCATTTAATGAAGCATTATGCCAATGGTGACTCTGATTATAGTGATCCCGGATTCCATGTACCTAACTGGGGAACAAGAGGGAGGGGCCAAGGTCGAGGATAGAGGGGATGACGTGGGAATTCAATAAATCATCATTTTAATACTACCCTTGATCGAACAATATATGCAGCAGAAACTAGTGGAAGAGCCCTTCAAAGGGCTCAACAGGAACAATGAGTTTCATCCATAAATGACAGGTTCAGTTCTGACACAATTTTTTTTGGGAGACCGATTAGAAGCCCCATTGTCTTTTTCTTAGCAAATGAATAGACCTAGTCAGTCTAATTTACCAGAGCCAGAAATATTTCTTGGTTCTACTCTAACACATAGTACATCCACAAAAGAAGCATTAACTTCCTATGAACTTGAAAAATCACATATCCATGATGAGAAATGCAGAACTTTGGACCAAAATTATACTGCCTAGAAACAATTGGCCCATGTACCGGCCATGTTTTCAATTTAGTATTCTTTGAATTTGTCAAAAGTTCTTCGAGAAGCACTCATTGAGGCTTTTCTATTTCCTCAAGATTTTGAAACTGATATTGCTGCTGATGAGGTTTACCATATAGAGAATGATCCTACAGAATTTCATGAAGTCATATATTTTACAGTTGAACATGAAGATGATTTTGTGCATGGTCATATTAGACCTTTGAATTTTATAGCAAGGTCAGTGACATAGACATCTGACAATCCTTCAATGATAATGGCTCTGGGGTCAACCACATTCCCATTCGTACACTTCGTTGATTGGGCCTGACTAAATATAACTTATCTCCTTCGACATTAATTTTGAAAGAATATAATAAGAATGAAAAAGAACCTCTAGGCGAGATTACACTCAGAACTCATTTGGGAGATCTTGTGTCTAATTCAGATTTCATGGTTGTTTGTCTGAACATAGCCTTCAATATTCTACTTGGAAGGCCTTGGTTGCATCAACATGTAGCCATACCTTCATCGTACCACCAATGTCTAAAATACTATTTCAATGGTAAAATCGGAACATTGTATGATGACAAGGCTCCATTCAAAACATGTGAATCTCAATACATTGAGGAATATTTTTATTACACAAAAGGAATGAAGCCCATAGAAAAGAAGATAACCAGAGTTAATGCTCCAAATGGACTGGAAAAGATCCCAAAAAAACCATTCATACATTTGAGTACAGATTATGTGTTACCTATCAATAAAATTGAAAGGGTAAAACCAAATATAAAGACTTGTGCAATAACTTCAATAATGTCATTTGTGGAAACTGATCATGATAACATGGGAGAAATTATTGATACACCGAGTAATGATGGAATCTTGAATGGAGTTATTTTCATCTCATCTCCTAAACTACTACAAACCTCTGCTTCAACAACCTGAGTAGAAGAAATAGTGGTAATTCTATACGAAGAAAAAGATGTTGATTCTCAATCCATCAAACCCTCTTTATTACCACAGGAAGACACTTCATCATCAGTAGGATTGGATATGGTGTCCTTTTCATTAGGATGTTCAAAAACTAATTTCCCCCCTAACACTAAAAGGTTTGCCTCATCATCTACAATGCAAGTGGAAATAGAAGAGGTAATACATAATGAATAAGAGGAGGAAGATCTCGGGGATGATCATCCCACATTTGAAGAAGGTGTATCTACCACCATGGATGAACTCACAGAAATAAATCTAGGTATAGAAGAAGATCCATGCCTAACTCTAATTAGTGCATCCATGACCTCGGAAGAACATGATGTGTATACTTCTTTTCTAAAGAAACATTGAAATATATTTTCTTGGAATTATATAGAAATTTCAGGTCTTAATAATTATGTATCCACCCATCATTTGTGTTTTCTAGAAGAACATCGTGGATTGATGCAAGAAGCAAAGAGAACACAACCAACTCATGCCTCTAAAATTGTTGCGGAATTTGATAAGATTATAAAGGCTAACTTTTCTAGGAAATTTTCTTTATCCCAAATGAATGGCCAATATTTTCCTAGTGAAAAAGAAGAATGGGAATATTAGAATCCACATAGATTTCATTGATCTTACCCGGAATTTTTCAAAATATGATTTTCTAGTCCCGATTACAAAACTTATAATTGATGAAATGGCTGGTTATGAAGCTCTTTCTTCATGGATGGATACTAAGGGTATAATAAAATCCAAATATCCCTAGAGGATGAAGAATCTAAAACATTTGGAGCCCCTCAAGGTGTGTTTTCTTGTCGGGTAATGCCCTTTGTCTTAAAGAATGCAGGTGTAACATACCAATGTGCCGTACACCATATCATCAAACCCTTGTTAGGGAAATTTGTTGAATGTTATGTTGATTATTTGTTGGTCAAATACTGGCAATGTTATAATCACTTGGCAGATTTGGAAACCAAATTCAATAAACTTCAGCAACACAGTTTAAGATGAACCACTTGAAATGTGCTTTCGAGGTAACCTCAGGAAAATACCTTGGATTCATTGTACGCTATTGTGTTATTGATGTTGATCCTGAGAAAAAAAATCAATCCTTGGTAAGTCACCTCCTAGAAATTTGAATGAATTAAGATGACTCCAAGGGCCCTTGGCCTATATTCGGCGCTTCATCGGTAATTTGGCAGGCATGTGTTTTCCCTTCACCAGATTAATAAAGAATGGAGGTACCTACCAATGAAATGAATATTTATATGAATCATTTGATATCCTTAGGAAATACCTCTTGAGTAAACCAGTATTAATTCCACATGATTAAGGAATACTACTTATTCTCTATGTGACAGGTTTAGAGCGATCACTAGGTTCCTTCCTCACCCAAAAGAATGATGTTGGGAATAAAAACAACCTTTACTATCTCATTCGAACTATGATTTATGTGGAAACTCGATATTAATGTATTGAAAAGTGACGCTTGGCGTTAATTTTTTTAGTCCATAAATTCTGACACTTCCTGCAACATCATGAGGTCCAATTGGTGTCTTGTAACAATCCAATCAAATTTATCTTCAGTCATCCGACTTCTAGCATGGTGGGCGGTAATTTTGCAACAATTTGATATCCAGTTTTTTCCTCAAAAGGAAATAAAAGGCCATGATCTTGCAGATTTCCTTGCTGAGCATCCATATGTGGAAGATTCATCATTTAATACTCAAATTCCTGATGAGGAGGATTTCTCTATTAAATATAATTCCCAAACATATGAAATGTATTTTGATGGTGCTTCCAGATGTTCAATAGGAAAGAGAATGGAAAACCCTAAACTCAATAAGGTTGGATTAAGAATTTTCCTTATTTCCACAGAAAATGCAATATTTCCTTATTCTTTCCTATTATCTAAAGGCATTACCAAAAAAGAAGTAGAATATCTAGCTTTCATAGCAGGTTTAGAATTGGCCCTTCAAGTGTAAATAGATCATTTAAAGGTAAAAGATGTTTCAGAATTAATAATCAAACAAATCAATGTGGAGTATTATTTCAGAAGAGGAGAATTACTTCCTTTGTGCGATTAAGTTAGAGGGTTAATGGATAAATTTCCCTCAGATCCGACATTTTATTATGTCCCACGATTACAAAATTCTTAAGAAGATGCACTGGCTAACGCAGCAACAGCCTTGGCAGATCCAAATCAGGAAGAGACTATTATTAGCATAACCCATTACTATGTGGTATCTACTTTTTTTCAAACCATAGTGGGTGAAATTATTGAAATTTTCCCTATTTTTGAACCATATGGTCATATAACTGGATGGAAAACATATATCATGATATATCTTCAAAATGGGGTACTTCCAATCGATAGTGTTGAGAAGGAACAGATCCACCGACGAGCAGCCAATTTTACTCTTTATGATAGTCTAGACCCCCAAAACCTCCTCTACAAGAGATTCTTTGATGGAATTATCCTCATATGTTTTTCTGGAGAAGAGGTCGCAGTTGTCATTAAAGAAGTACATTCAAGAGCTTGTGGTTCCCCCCAATCTGGGCACAGACTCTCTGATCAGATCTGAAGTCTTGGATACTTTTGGCCTTCAATGACGCATGATAGTACATATTTTAGTAAAAAATTTCATCCCTTCCAAATTATATTCTAAAATCATTCATCAACCCCAAAGTTTCTACATACAGTTTAATACTCTAGGACATTTTCCACATAGGGAAAGGATGTAGTAGGGCCTTATCCTCCATCCACGACAAAGTAGTTCCAGTTTATTTTCACTACTACTGACTTCTTCTCTAAATGGAATGAGGCAATACCTCTCAAAGAAGTTAGAGCCAAAATCATTGTTAGTTTTGTCAAAACTGATATCATCACTAGATTTGGTGTCTCTCATACTATTTTAATGGAAAATGGAACCAATTTTGGTTATGCTAATGTAAAAAAGTTGTATCAGGAACATAATATCAAGTCCAACCATTCATCTCGTTATCATGTGGTGTCCAATGCACAGATAGAGGCCTCCAATAAGACCATATCGAATATACTCCAAATTATGGTGGGTAATGATAAGAAATCATTTCCTGATAAACTTTTGATTGCTTTATGGGCTTATCGGACAACTACTCGTACTACTACCGAAGCAACTCCTTATTCATTGGTATATGGAATGGAATAAGTTTTTCCAATGGAAATGAAATTACATTCCCTTAGAGTTGCAATCTGTGATCAGTTTTTTACAGATGATATTTCTCAGAAACAGTTCAATGAGTTGGAAGGAATATATGAGAAACGATTTCATACTTTGCATCATTTATAAGTCTATCCGAATAGAATTGCATGAAATTTTAACCAAAAAGTTCACCTCTATTAATTTCTTAAAGGAGAATTGGTATTGGTTGTTATGACTCCAATGATACCAATAAAGAAACCTCCAAAAAATGAGCCAATGTGGGAAGGACCTTATTCCATACATAAGGTCTATTCAAATGGAGCTGATGCCTTAATCTCAATGGATGGGGAGTTAATTACAACTCCAACCAATGAGAGATTCTTGAAGAAATACTTTGTGTATTTTTTGCACATTAGTCCTCACTACAAGACATTAAACAGAACAGTGAAATGTCCTTAATACAAAAAATAAAACTGCATAGCCCCCATTTTCTAGTTGTAGGACATTAAACTACATAACAACCATAAGCATCCATGCTGCATGATGTTAAAAATGTGTAGCATCTTCATCCTTATCGCATGACGTTAAACTACATGACATAATTTTTAGAACCTATGTTCTCCTTATTTGACGTTAGGAGCTTCCTTAAGCAAATATCATTGACATCATCACTACTCCTTAGTAGTACATGAGTCCCACTCTTTCCTGTGTTTGATTCAGATCTATATAGAAACTGTGTTTCAAGAACTACATATGGCATGATTCCCATTTTCAATGAGATGCGTAGAGATGCCTAAATCTCTAATTTTGTGCCTAGCCACAATTAAAAAATCTTTTTATTTCCTTTTAACCTTTTGTATATGAATAAAATCTATATAATGTGTTTCTTGAAGATATACGATTTGTTCCTTATACCCTTTTATGTCTTAATATTATCCTTTCTCTCAGAACATGTCAAAAGCCCTCATTCTTCATGTCAAACTCGATTAGCGTGAGGAATGATTGTTTAATGAACTACGTATGACTTAATTCTCATCTATTTTGAGATATGTAGAGATGCTTAGATCTCCAATATTGGGCCCAACTGTGATAAAAATCCCCTTTATTCGTTGTATAAGAATCAAATATTCAAAGGAAATGTTTTAAGAATTATGTATGACTTAATCCTTTCTCCAACAAGACATATAGAGACACTTGGGTGGTATCCCTTAACATAGTTACAATATGTCTTTTCCTTTCATATAGGTTCATTATCGTCCTTACCGCATGATGTTAAACTATATTGAAATATGGGACCCCCATTTTTCATTTCTGTCACCTTTTTATTATAAAAAAGACCCTTACTACTCCTTGTTTCTCACACATAGCATAGCTCATGTGTGATTTGGAATTTGATAAGGTGCTTCATTATATATGTAAGGTGTTTTAATTCTTTATTGGTGTGAAAATTCCCTCAATGCATGACCTTAAACTTCACATCATAATATTAATTAAGAAGAAACAAAGAAATCATCCATTTTACATATGATTCAGATCTATGTAAAGGACGTCAAACTCATGAACAATACTAGTTGAAATATTTCTCATATGCATTGAACATAAACCCTTTCCATATTTCATACTCATAATAATAAATATTTTTAGATCTTCCTAATTTTTCTTACAGTTTTTGGGTGACAGAGTTTCTAATACGTGAGAATTCTTTTGCTTGACTATACAGCATGTGCCCTTAGGCGACCTTGCATATGTTTCCTGCATAACAGCCTTGTGAGTCAAAAGATGCCATGATTTGGATATGCAGCATTTTCCCTAGTTGGTCCTGCTTAATACAACCCCCATAACGGGTTTTTCAGGTAATGGTTACTTCATTCTTGGTTACGGTATGTTTGTATCCTTTAATCATTGTTAACAATATACAGGAATCTGTATTTTAAAATAGTCATTCAAGTATACTTTTCCCGTTATCTTTCTCAAAATTTGAAAGTCTTCAATGCCATGGTTTACAAATTTCCCTCACCGTGTGTTCAATAAAATATAAAATAACATTGAAATCACTTGGCCACATTTTATATATTTTACCCATTTCTGGTCCTAGTTGTATGACCAAAAACTACAGACACCATATCTCTTACATTTGGGTCAGACCTTCTTTAAAGTCATATTCCTCTAACTATTTGGACATCTTGGTTGGAAATACCCTTTATATATTTCATTACCTTTCTCTATTAACCAAACTGTATGCTTTAGAAAATCTGAATGTACATAATATTTCTTCGAATATTTGAAATAGAACGTTAAACTTCTAAGAGCTCTTTTTCCTGACAATGCAGTGTGTTCTCTTAGGCATCCTTGCATACGTTTCCCACATAATAGGCCTATCAGTCAAAAGATTCCAGTATTTTCCTATGTAGCCTATGCCCAAGTTGGCTCTACATAATACAACCCCATAATGGGTTTTTTCAAGTAAGGGTAACTTTGTTCTTGTAAAGGACTTCCCCTAATGCTTTTAGCCCTCTTTCCTATATCTTTATTTAGTTTCAAAAATCCCCAAATCACAGTTTAAAATTTTTCCATCCATACCTGAATATGATAGTATGTTTCCAAACTAATT
Organism: Viscum album; assembly: GCA_963277665.1. Lineage (NCBI taxonomy): Eukaryota > Viridiplantae > Streptophyta > Magnoliopsida > Santalales > Viscaceae > Viscum > Viscum album. The sequence continues at coordinate 860,499,472 of OY728123.1, read as the reverse complement.
ATAATGAAATTGGGAGATTTTTCCCATACCATTGGTCAAAGCTAAAGACCTTAAATTAAAGCCACACTACATCCTCACTACAATACTTTAAACTGCATAGTACAATGTCCTCACTGCATGACTATAAACTTCACACTACAATGTCCTCACTGCAAGACTTTAAACTAAATAATACAATGTCCTCACTGCAATAATTTAAACTGCACTGTATGATGTATGAAAATCTACTTTCTGATAAATTTTAACCATTACTCACACCCAAAATTTGTATCGAGATGGTTTTCCTATTCAGGATTTATGTTGATCTAAAATAGCCCTTTTTCATTCATAAAATTCCTTTCCAAGGAAAAAACCACCTACTGTGGTCTTGAGTCATCCAAATCTTATTTTTTACCTTATCTATCAACAACAAAATGTTAAAATTCAAAGAACAATTTTTTCCTGACTATGCAGCTTGTTCCCTTAGGCACCCTTGCATATGTTGCCAACATAACAGGTCTTTCAGTCAAATGACGCCACTATTTGGCTATGAAGCATATACCCTAGTTGGATCGGAAAAATATAACCCCTATAATGGTTTTGTAAAGTATTGGTAACTTTATTCATAGAATAGACTTCCTATAATTCTTGTAGCCCTCTTTCTCATATCATTCCTCGGTTCCAGAAATTCCCAAATCACAGTTAACAATTTTCCCTTCCATACCTGAATGTGATAGTATGATTCCAAAAAAATTATCATGAAATCGGGAGAGTTTTCTCATACATTTGGTCAAATATAAAGACATTAAATTAAATCCACACAATATCCTCACTGCAAGAAACTAAACTGCACAGTAAAACATCCTCACTGCATGACATTAAACTGCATAGCACAACGTCCTCACTACAAGACTTTAAACTACACAGAACAATGACCTCACTGCAAGAATTTAAACTGCACAGTATGATGTCAGAAATTCCCCTTTCTAATAAATTTTACCCATTACTCATACACCAAAATTATATAGAGATGGTTTTCCTATTCATGACTTATGATGATCTAAAATAGCCCATTTTTCATTTATAAAATTACTTTCCGTGGAAAAACCACCTACTGTGGTCTTAAGTAATCCAAATCATATTTTTTCCCATATTTATCAACAAAAAAATGTTGAAATTCAACAAAAAAAATTACTAACTATGTATCACGTGCCCTTAGGTGGCCTTGCATAAGTTTCCCACATAACAGGTATATCAGTCAAAAGATACAACTATTTGGCTATGCGGTATATGCCCAAGTTGGCCTTGCATAAGACATCCCCCATAATGGGTTTGTCAAGTAATGGTAACTTTATTCTTGGAAAAGACTCCCTATATGTGGATACATGTTAAAGATTTGGTGACCATAAAAAATTCATGACACAATATTCCCCTAGGAAATATTTAATGAATATTAAAGAAATTCAGAGCCATAGTGTTTTTTTGGGATCTAATTAAAAGTTTTGGGTCAAAGATATTTAGACCCTAAATATTATCCCATTATTCTTATACGCCCAATGACCTAGGTAAAAAAAATAAATTAACAAACGTGATAAGCATAAATGATTAAAGACAAAAAAAAATTCATTATTGAATTTTTTTACAAAGAAGCATCCTTAAATTAGAATATCTCTCTTAATTTGTTTTACAAAAGTCTTTATAAATAATTCCTCATTTGTTTAATATCTTCCTAATCCCCATCAACTACTTGTTGGAGTTTGTATATCTTACCAGCCTCGCTCACTTCCACATGACGAAGTACTTATTTAGCATCTACGATAGATTTTTTACCTTCCTTTTGGACTTCTTATAATGGGCTATGATGTTGGTCAAGCTTCCCTATAATGATATCTAACACCTATTGAAGGTGAATATCCTGAAAAATCATTTATTTAATTGTTTTTATTAGTCCCATAAACTTTTCATTATTATTAGCCTTATCTTGGTGCAGTGCTGCTTGGTACTCTTCAATTTTTATAAACAGTTTTCCTTCTTTCATGTCTTGTTGAAGCTTTTGCTCTTTCTCCCTCCTCTGGATAATCACTTTCACAGCAGTATGAATTTCATGGTATTCCAAACCGAAAAATCCTATCATGATAAACAGTGATGAAAGTTGTGTAATTATTTAATGTTGTTTCTCAAGGGGCATATTATATATTATCTTCCAGATATTTTTCCATTCGTGGTGATGAGAAAGATGAAGAGACTTCTGCAGTTCTATGTCTGATTTAGAATCACTATCATAAATAGGGTTATATTCTAGGACTAATGCACTTGAAGAAGTGCCCTGCTTTGTTCCTTCTTGGAAAATGGTTTCTCCACCTTCAAATGTTGTTTGGGAAGATGTAGAAGATTTACCTGCAAACGTAGCCATAAAAGTTGATAGCCCTGTGTGGTAAAACAAGATTCATATTTATATTTAATAGATAATAAAAGTGAATCTAATCATAATATTAGTATCTATTACCTAGAAGTAGATCAACTGCTTATGAAGAAGCCCCCCCAATGTTCTCAGTTTCAGAAATTTTATTTGATTTCTCTGGTCTAGGAGTGATATCTTTAATATGCTTAGGATTTTCCGAGTGAATCTCAAGAATACCTTCTACCTTTACATTAACATGATCCAATGTATCCGCAATGGAAGGGTTGACATTAATATCAACCCTTCCTTTAGGTACTATTTCGGGACAAGTTTCTTTGGATGGAACTACATCTTTCTAACAACCATGGTTAGCATGTTAATCATAAGAATATTAAAAGGATGAATAATGAGAACTCACTTTCAGTTGATTCTATATAAGGAACTCCAAAATCATCTAAAGAATTTGATATTTTAACATGTTCTAATAGTTATTCAAAATACATGCCATGGTTCATCATTTGATCCAATGATATCTCAGATCCCAGGTTAGTCTCACCAATTTGAACACTTTGCATGTTTACTTCACAACCTTCCTCTGACAACCTTTGACCCTGAGGAGATTCTTCAGAAACAAGTATGGGTCAACATCAATTGTTGCTAGATATTTTGGTTCATGTGATGAAACTAAAAGTGTAAAAGAATAGAAGTCAGATATTGTTGCATTGGATGATTTATGAAATATAATTTATTTACCAGAAGCTTCCTCTCCTCTAATAGCAGGAATCAGAGTAATGCTAGGGAAAGATATTGGTTCTGTTGGCTTCAATGCCTCTTCAGAAACCACTGGATTTATAGGAATTTTTGTTTTCTCAACAGTTCCTTCTAAGTCTCTTTGAGTCTTATCAATGGTTTCTTTCAAAGAAGAAATGGAAGAATCCCTTGTAATCTTAAAACATTTAAACACTTTTTCATGAATAAAACTAAAATTCATGATTATCAGAGAGAATTAATACTAATAAATCACTTAACAACGGTTTTATTTCTTTGATGATGTTTCTTCATATAATTTTTAGGAGGGCTTGCATCGTCATCTACAAAGACAAGTATTAGTGATCCTAGTACCCTCTCTATTTCCTCCACCATGTCCTTTTGGCCAAGAGATATTTCTCCCGATTCACGGGATGATCCGGCAGCTCCAAGAGAAGTGCCTCTAGGACTATATTGTGGTAAAGGAATTTTAGTTGTCTTTCTTTTACCCAAATGTAAGTTAATACAAAATTTCACCTATGTAATAATGTTTTGATTAAAATTAATGTTGAAAAAAGGAGGAATAAACAAAAGAAAGGGAACTTATATCCTTATGATCTACAAAGTCATGCCATTTTTCATCTAATAAAGGATTAATACCTTTGGTGGTACCATGAAAAATCATTTCCTTTACCTTCTTTGTGGTAGGAATTGAGTCATTAGATGCATATATGTGCATTTCTAGCTCTGTAATGTTGTTCCATACCTCATTGGGATTATCCATAAAAAGAATGTCAACAGAAGCCCACAAGTCCCCTACTCCTGGAATATGCAGTACTTTGTAAAGATCCATCCACATGGTCTCAGCCTCGCATTAATGAATCTTCCATATTCGAACAACCTACTATCTTATATATTTAGAATGTATGTCTGAGGGTCATGAATAGGATCTTACAACCTTGGACTTGAGTTTCTTCCCAACACCTGCAGTCATGGATATAGGATTGAAAAATTAAACTTGCCACCCTTCAGGATGATGGAAACTAGATCTCCTTGATATGACTTAAATAGGGATTGATAGAGTGGATATTTTTATTCTAGTAGGAGGATTTTAACTGGAGAAAGGTCTCATTTGAAGATTTTAAGCATCATCACCTCCACTCTCAGATTCTTGTAAGTCGGCACCTAATGATGAATAATTATCTTCCAAGCGATGGGGATCCTTCCAGTAACTTCACATTATTTCCACTCGGGGGACAAAATAATTTAATACCCTTTCAGGGTATGATGTAGCACAATTTTATGAAACCCAGATGGTTAATCTTCTTACTATATCTGTAATGGGTAAATTGTAAATTGGCCTATTCTTCTCTACAGATGTCAACAACCATAGTTGTCGGGAACCCATTGGGTGTTTCTCTAATATGATATTCATGGGAGGGGATAAAATATCCTATTGTATAAATTTGAATTGATGTGAAAATCTATAAGGAGTATAGGCCTCACATATGATTTCTCCATCGATTCTGGTGGCCAACATGCCATCTCTACAAGCTAGAATATATGCCCTCAGTTACAAATTGGTTTTACCATCATCAACAAATTTCCCTGTATGTGGATTCCCATACGGAAAGAAATTAAATTCCTTATGCATGATTAATCTAACCTTATTGTCTTAATTATTCAAAGAAAAGGGTGAAATACTAGAAAAGGCTTGAACAGATGGTCAGAAAGAACATCCAAAAACATGTACTCCACTTTGTACAGTATAAGTTCTAAAGTGAGTATCAATCCATCCCAAAAATTCTTGGAATTCCCCTACTATTCTAAATATAGATTTTTCTTTTTAAATATGTTGAAAACTCATATGAATCTTGGCTAAAATAGGATTATCCAACTGTACCATCCTTTTCTCTTCCATCATTGTTGAAATAACAAAGGTTCTAGGCCTCACACCTCCTTTGGAGTCTCAGACTAATAATAAATATATGCTGAGTCACATGGCTAAGAAACCCGCTAGACGTGTCTTTACATGAGTCTTTGGGTTGATATCATGTCCCCATTTATCATGTTTTTCCTTCTCTAATGTTGTCCAAATGGTGTCAGGAGTTCCTCTCCTTTCATCCCTTGGACAGCTAGTTGGATGGGTATAGGTGGTCCCCTTTTCCTTGTTCTTTACCAAAAATATTTCCATCCATTCCTCCGTATGAATTTCTATCCTGGTGAGATTTTTCCTGGTGATTTAATTCGTGAGTTTGTTAAATATTTTTATCAACTCACAAGAAAAATATGGTGTCTTCTCCGAGTCATTCCATGTCACCTTGGGAGGAATAAACTAATCATTCATGTCTCCAAGGATTGGATCTCCAAAAATTTTGTAAACATCCCCCAAACTGATACCTACCTCTCCATGTGTTAAATGGAAGGTATTAGTCTTTGGGCTCCACCAACATAATAACTCTAGCATGAAATCATCATTCCTATACACATAGTATTTCCCAACCTAGAGAACTTCACAAATCCTGACAATTCTCAAATCATCTGAAAATTATGCACATGTCTTTTGCGCCCAATATGTCCACATATATGCGGGGTTTACACCTCCTCATAGGTGGAAATCATAACTTTTTTTCCAACCCATGGACTGATCTATCTATGAATCCCGAAAGAAGGTTGAATAACAGTGTGGCTGTAGCTTAGGTGTGAGTGCCTTCAAATCTAGAGCACATGAGCTATGATGCATAATATGAGCTTCTCTACTAGACAAACACTCGAAAATGAGCCCCCAACAGAAAAATTGGATGATGAGAAGTTTGAATAATCCTGAAAACAATAATTTGGGACATAGTTCATTAGATCTGGAATGTTAGTATCCTACAAATGGCCATAACTATATAAAGGCCGATAGGTGCTCTAAGGAAATTTAAAATGGTACTTCTTCAAATATTTTTCTATGTCTAGAAGTGTAGTTTCACAAAAATCGAAGTAATCATGACGAATGTCATTCATCAAGTCATCAATCCTCTTGCTGGCAAGCTCATAAGTAGTTAAAATTATTTTGAGAGCAATTGAACCTACAAAAAAGATAGAGATAATATTTTAATAGTATGTTCGTTTTTTGTGTTCTAAAAAATAATTCCAAAGGTATTAAGGTGCACAAGTATTAAACTTGGCATGCAAGTATATGTTGGTGTGCATGTATGGCACCCCACTTATGGCGTGCAGCTAAAAAACATAGAGAAGAAGTGTGGCGAAACAGAAGCGTCTGAATAAATGATTTGCACGATGAGCGCTGATAATTCAGAAGTGGCAAAACTTTTTACAGAAGTGTAGCCATTATATATAAGCGATGGCTATCACCCTGCATGCCAGAAATCTTACGTGTTTCACACTTTCATGCCCATGTTTACTTTAGCATTGAATACTTGCACGCCCCATTTCCCTTGTTTTTCTTCTTCATTACTTTTCCACAATATATGATCCTTTTTTCATTTTAGATCAAATTATGAAGGGGGGATTTTTTTGAAACTCCATTCCATAAAGAAGTCTAAAAATGACAAAGGGAATCCACTTAAAAAGAAAATGGGAAAATACCTACCAAAAAAACCAATATTTTCAAAGGAATGAATTATGAATCGCCTTAGTCAATCAAAAAAACTAGCAGCACGCCGCCTTCTTGCACACCACCATATTTCATGCAACCTGCTTTTGCACCCAACTCATTTCGCCCATGGTCCCTTATTTTCCAATAAATAGACCCTTATGGCCCCATTTTTACAGACGAATTTCCATAAAGCCCAATTGCTGCTCTGGCCACCCTAGTACTTCGCCCCAGTCTTCCGAAACATTCAAGGTAGTTCTTTAACACCTTCAGTATAGGATTTAAGGGAGGATCATTGGATATAAGTCCTTTTAGTGTTTGAAAACCATAACACTTGCATGCCTAAAGAACCCAACCTCCCTAAGTCAGAAATACATGCTTTCATCCCATTCCTCTCACTAGAACTTGAGCTCCCAGCTTCTTGGATCATCTTTTAATAATTTTGAAGTCTTGAAAAAGGTATTTCCCAAGTATTACCATATAGGTTGTTCGTCGCTTAAGTGAACATCTGGTCGCCCAAGTGTACTTGTGCGACCATACTTGCCTTCCCTTCTCTACTTGGTCACCCCTCTTTGATTCAATAATTATCTTCCCTCTCTTCATTTTACAAGACATAAAGGCTTTATTAGCCATTCATGTCAAGAATTCTTCTGCATTGTCACCCTTGTCAAAATGGGATTCTACAAAGACCTCCACCAAAACCTCTTGACTTATCAAATCTATGGGAAAGGCACATACGCGTGTCTCCAATTTGGGTTTGTATTTCCACAGTCAGAGGTTTCCCACATTTTTTTCACAATGGAGTTAGGATTCATGGAGTGTCTCTGGGTTTGTATATTCATAGTCACAGGGACATTTATCCTTCAAATAGTGTTGGGATGTTCTTGGTTTAGAGGAGGGTTGGGTCCTGGCCTCTCCCTTCTCAAAGAGATGACCTAAAACATCAGGTATCTAGGAGGGAAGTTATAGTTCATACCAACTTTTCCTTTTAAATAATAAAAGAGAAGTCTCTCTTCCCCTACCAGGATAAATTTTAGGGTAACTAACTTGTTGTAAGCACCTAGATTTTCTTGTAGGAGGTGGAATCATTGTTCCTCCTATCTTCTTCGATGCCAAAGATCAAAGGGGGATGGGTATAGGGAATTTTGTTACCCTTTCCCTCTCCCACTGCGCTTTTTTACCATGTGCATCATTCCTAGAAAAAGCCCCTCACCTTCATCCCTTCCTCTTTTCATTGGATCCTTGTCAAATTTAAATAGAACAGAGGGATGGCTCATCGCCTCTCCCTCTTCTATCAGTGGAGGAGGAAATGTGTGAAGTGTCATTAGTGAATCTTTTACATCCTCTATTTTCTCGTACTAAGCATGACTCCCGTGGGCCTTGAGATACATAATGGTTACAAAATGTTCAAAAAAACTGATTGGAATGAACTACGAGAACTCTGATTCTTATCATAATTAGGATACATAGGAAGCCTTCCCAGGGCAGGAGTTCATTGGACATCCTTCTCAAGAATCCTACCCTAATTCCCTTAATCAGAGCATCCTCCTCAGGAATAATCCCAAAATTAAACCACCAAGTCATCAAGTCATCCTTTTCAAGAAGTAATCCCAAACTCGTCTCTCTCAAAGGACCATACTCTCCTATGAGACTTATCGAACTTCGAGGGATTTGATTCCCATCCATATGTGATACGTAAGAAGCCTCCTTGAGGTTAAAACCCAACACTTCAATTCAACCATGTTCTCCTTGGTCCATATTCCCAATAGGGTATGATTTTACTTGGTATCCCATATCCTTTCCACTTTCCTCGGGTAGCTTCAGCATAAGTCCCACACTAAGTTTCAACTAAGCACCTTCCTCTTTGAGGTCTTTATCATGTGGCCTTAAATGGTATGATGTGCCCCATTCAGTGGCACTGAACTATGAGGGATTTGATTCCTTTCACAAGGGTACATAGGAAGCCTATCTTATAAGAACGATCCCAAAATCCAAAGCAAACCTTTGTCTCCCTGGGTGATAATAAAATTCCATAGTTCCCCACTGAGTGGCTTAAAAACTAGTATCATCACAAATGTTGAGTAATATAACCTCTAAACAGTATATTAGATGATACCATTGATGGAAATCCTCAAATACATACGGATATTTCCAATAATGAAGAACCTTTAATACATACTGATGATTCTAAATTTTGTGCATGTAAATAAGTGATTGCGAATTCTAGGGTATAAATATGACATACATGTTAAATTAATAAGGATTAATGAAAATATCTTAAATTTACAAAGAGAGTCTCATAGTAGACAATAATTACCCCCAAAAGGGTGTGATGAGTATGTCCTCCCATCCTCTCGACCAATGTATGTTCTTAAGTATCGTAAAGTTCAAACATAACAAACTCCTGCCATTGGAAAGTAGGTCCACTTTGGATAAAAAACTGATGGAAGTTTCCAGTTCCATGAATAAATCCAGTGGAAACAGCCTATAAACAATGATTCTTTAAACTAGAACACACATTTCAAGGAACTACAAAACAAATGTAATTGAATATAATTGAAAATATAATAACTATGTTCAATTGTGATTTTTTTAGATAATGTTTTTACTTTATTATATTTAATAATATAAATATTTATAATTTATTACATAATTACTATGAAAAATTTTATATATTGTTACTTTTAATGCTATAATTACTGATGACTAAAAGTGAATAAAAATCTAATAAAACAAATGAAAAATGTATTAAATATTTATAAATATAATTATTGTTGCATATTAAAATATAAATAAAAATTTATATTATATAATTTTTTTAATGTAATATAAATTTAATCATATTTACTTTTAATTAAAAAGAATTTTCAATGTAATTATATAGTTATGTAATTGATAATATGTTTTAAAATATATTTCACATATTTTAAATATAAATTATATTTTATTATATACCTAATATATAAATAATATTACAATATTTATTTTAAATTTTTTTAATAATATTTAATTTATCTAATTATATAAGAACATGTTTTAGTATATGTACATATAAGTAAATATTAAAATAATTATATGATAAGTATATTTAATTAAAAAAACATAATGGAAAAACATGTGAGCTCAATAGGTGGAGTGGCACAATGACTTTTACCACACCACTGATAGTGATAAAATGAACAAAAATCACCAATTACAAACATTCAGTAAATATCCATGAAAAGAAATACAACTCCTTAAATCCTTCCAAAATCCTTTAGATATTATTATCATAACCTCTTGAATATTTTAGATAAATAATTTATAGAAAAAACTATCTTCATTATTTGGATTTATGTACGGATTAGTATGCCTTTTTAGCATTGAAAATAATTTTGAATTACCTATTCCATAATTGTTGGAAAAGAGTAGACACTATAAAAACATCAATGCTACTCAAACTACAAAGGGTTATGACATGTTCCTAATAAAACACACTCATATCCTTAAATGAAAATTTCTACCCTAAGATATATCAGATAATCATATTATTACTTGTATAATCCATTTTTTCAAGACATCAAGATACAAGAAATATAACATGTCAATCATTTATAGTAAATCCATTAACTACATGTTCTTCATAGTAGATTGAACATTTTAAATTAAGACATCATTTTTCATTTGTCTACGTACTTGTGCACATAACATCTCACTCCCCTAAGAATGGTCATTAATTTCCTCAATACAATTGATTCATTTTACCATCATTCATACATGTTATAGAAGAGTAAAAATACAATATTATTTATAATAAAATGATAATACAATAAAAAACATGCCTAATTTCCCATGATTAGCTCAGACATAATTCCAGTGTAAGATAAGTATCAGTGTATGATGGTTCACGTGACAATTATATCTTCAACCATGGGTTATTGGAATTAATATTAAGAATACACTGTTATGTATATCAATTATAGAATGATATTATATATGGAATAATTTAATGTATCAATCAATGGAATCAATCTATACTTATTATCTCAATAGTCTACTATTTAACATATTTAAGATTCTACTCATGCTAATCATAACATGTCATCACAATCCATAATACACCATGGTTATAATATGTCAAGGAAAACTAAAATTCATGCACTGAGGTTATTTCATTATTCCACTATTTATACAATATATATATATATTATGGATGAATGGTAAATTTAATTTTTCCATTATAAAAATAGGATACATTTTACAAGCATTAAATTAAATATCAAATATATTTTTGATATAGAGATTCCACATCACACTCATTATTTTTTTGATAATGGTTTGTTAAATGGATCTACAACATTATATTATATATATACCCAATTGATCATAATTTTCCCCCTATTTTGATCTATTTAATAAGATTGTAATTTAAAATGATGTGTATTGTCTTTTTTAGGATATGTGACATGAGAAATAGCCTTTTTATATTCAGAAAAAGATTATTTACTTCTGAAATTCTACGAACAACCCCGCAATCATTGAGAAAATGTTAATAAAAAACCTTAAATTAAAGTATCTGATGTGGCAATATACTTTTTTTATAATTATTGAGTCTCCCATGGGGGCTTTCCTGGAACAGTTACAACTAATATCTCAACCATTGAGACAGAAAAAACCATATTGATACCTTATATAATGCCTTTTATTTGTAAAATAGAAACACTGTAACCCTTTACAATGACCTCATACTCATATCTTGTGACAAAGAACATATCCCTACATATTCTCAAGTACATAAGGATATTATTGAAAATAATATAATTACACCCACTTAGAGTGGATTTTTTGTAACAACGCAAAGTTTTTAATGGAAATTCATCTCTTATAAATATTTCATATAATAACATGAATGCACAACTTAATGAAATACAATGTTCTATGTGACCTTTTAGCATAATTTTGTCACTTTTATGTTTTGAATTTCAAAAATCAAATATACACAGTTGGGATCATTATGTTTTGGAGAATGATAAGAAAAACATATTTTTTGGTGAATAGTAGCCTACAAATATGAATAGTAACATACCCTTATTAATAGTGATATACCCTAATGAATAGTAACATTACCTATGATAGTATAAATATAATATTCAAGTGAAAGTATGATGTACCTATATTTTAGAATACGTAAACGAATGATTTAAAACCGTTTTTTAATAAATTATGAGTTTAATTAAATATTAAAATAATAATATTTAGAAATATATTTTTGAAAAATGGATTTCTTTTTTGGATTCTAAAAATTAAAAAATGGTTAGGGAGTTTTTTTTGGGAATTTTTAGAAATACTTGAATTTTTTTGTGAATAGTAAAATGCATTAATTTATTGTATAAATACATTATAATTTAAATCCACTATTACTAACATCAAAAGTGATGTAAGCACAAAAATCTAGAACCCACATGCCCTCTTTGATATTCTTGGTCATGGAATAAACACTTTTAAATGTCTTGTGGGGATATAATAAATTAATGAATTTTATATCGGGAAATCCCCTCTCCCCTCCACTATAAATACCACCATTCACAGCTACATTTCCTCACACCTCTCAAGCTTTAGACATGTCTAAAATCCACCCAAATATCTTCCCTATCCCCTACCCCCTGTCTAATATATTTTGGTCTCATCAAAATATCAGGCCAATCTTTCTTAAGGAGGATCTCAAGAGGAGTATTTAAGAGGTAATTCCTCTCTCTCTCTCTTTCCATTAAATTCCTTTAAATTTCAAGTTCATTTCTCAATCTATCCCCACCTATCTTCCTCAACATGGTATGGTAACTCTATTATTATACCTATACTATAATTTAATGATAAAATGGGATATTATTTCATCCAACCCCTTCTCATATTCTTTAAATTTTATAAAAGAAAACGTTGTTCGTGAGGTGTTAATTTATCACCTTCAAGAAAGATGTATTTTCAATTTCCATTGCAGCTTTCAGATTTGGTTATAATTTTTTTTATGGTTGAACCAGATTATATTATATGAATTATTTCCTATTTCATGTTCTATAAATAACTTAGGTATATGGTTCTAAATTATTAAACAAAACAAGTTCGTTGTGGTAAAATAACTGGCTAAAATTAACCTAAACAATCAATATTTAATTATTATCTAATGATTATTCCACATGGTATATAATATAATTCATTATAATATCATTTAAATTTTTTTAATATCATTAATAATATTAAATATTAGTTCTGGATTTGTATCCACGTTCTACACGAACATTCATTTATGAATACATGTGAACCGCTCAAGAAAACCATAAAAACAAACATTCATGAACAGTGTTTTCAAACAATATAACTCATCCAATGGCCCATAAAACAACTTAATGAAACCATAATAAACCATATACATGTAGAAAAGGTTCTGGGTTTATCAATTAATGAATCTAATGTGTATATATTGGCCATTAAAGTGAAGTAAGTGTTTGGATAACAGGTAAGAGGAAAATCTCAAACCCAACTTTCTTTCTTCGGGTTCTCCCTCTTTCACTCCATTTTTGGTATGGTCACTTCTTAAAAATAATTTTTTCATAATTATATATATTTTTTTGAGATATAAATTTTTTCTACTGAATTTTATTTCAAACAAATTTCACCAAAAGAAATTTTCTTTCAAAAACACACCTTTTACTTCTCACTCAAGGTTGATGGTTATCGTATCACGTATGTTATTCCCACATAATTTTGGGAACCCAATGTTTATGAATGTGTTATTATTAGATGAAAAAAATTCATTTACATGGGTTAGTTATTTCCAGTTTTTATATATGTTTATTGTGTCATGCATGATAAATGATAATGTTATGATGTGACGGGTGCACCTGGAATTATATAGCACAATATGAATGTTTCAATGTGACGGGTGTGCCCAGAATTATACAGTGCTCCAATGCATTGGGAAAATTGATAAATCTAATCAGATAATTTTAAATTATGTGTGAAAAAGATTATATCTTTTTTCACAATTATGTTTGGTATCTAACCACTATGACATGAGGATTCATTTTTATGCATTTCCACATTTCAAGTCCTTTATTAATGATTCCTCTCATGTTCATGATCTTATGGCTATGTTATGGTTATTCAACCCAATTGTTATATTGTTATTATCTATCCTCATATTAGTATTTTAGATCCCCCTATTTATTTATATCCTCGGGTGACTATATGTACTAAGGATAGGTCAAGTTCCAATAAGAAGCTAGAGAAGAAGGAATTAAATAAATGTTTGTGCTTGATATTGTAATTGTTATGAATGGACCTTGGTTTCCCAGGATATTAAACCATTGGATCCTATATGTGTAACACTATTATGTTTTTTATCTTTAAAATGATGTAATAGTAATATAAGAAAAGGATGGGTCTCTATAGTTGCTATCAGAGGAAAGGTTTTGTTAATTTGGGAATTGGGATTAGTGAACCCTAGAGAAAACCTCTAACATGAGACTAAGTAGAAATATACACACAAGAAGCCTTACATAGGGATCCCATATGTTATGATTTTTTTAAAGTTTTGAACATGAAGAAGTAATTTATTCATGACTTATTGACTTGTTTTTTTCTAACCTTTTCGATTTTAGAAATTGGTGGGAACAAGGAGATAACAGGCCAACAACTCATGTGAGGGCCAATGAAACAATTTCCCGAACAACATACCTAAACAATTTGGGAGGTGGGGTTCAAAACATCATGGATATTGTTACCCACTATATCGGATTATTAACAGTAAACATAATAATGGAGAACGTCCTCCTTCTCCAAAGAGGGAGAAACTGGCTATCAAATGTTTTATCCGGCAACGAACACTGATGTTTAGTAGATCATCTAATCCACTAGTTATGGAAAAGTGGGTCAACTCCATGGTGGTGATCTTTTTTTAGTCAACAGTTCTGAGATGGAAAAGGTTATGTATTCATTTATCATCTATATGGAGAAGCCGATCATTAGTGTTCTTTGATTAAGAACACCAAGACAAGGGAGGAAATTGAATAGATGGAATCAGAAGAATTTAAGATCATGTTTCTTAATAAGTATTTCCCAATAACACATCGCATGAAGATAAAGAGAGAATTCATAGAGCTTGAGAAAAATGATGAAAACTATCAAAACCTAAAAAGAAAAGTTCACATGTCTTTCAAGGTACGCTTCAGGTATTTAATCAACAATGATAGAAAAATTGATTGATTCTTTAGTTGATTAAAATCCCACCTTCAAAAGGCTCTTACAATTCGAGACATTGAGAGTTATGAAGAAGTTACTCGATGTGATATTAAAGTGGAGATAGAGTTTAGAGGATGGTTTCATGGCTATGGTGGTAAGAAGTTGATGATAGAGTTTCAGGCCGGTGGATCTAATGAAAAAGGTGGGAAGAAAACTCAACGACCCACATCCCAAATATGTGGGAAGTTTCACAATGGGAACTGCCTCAAATGGATGGGGAAGTGATTCATGTGTGGTAAAGAAGGACACCATGATCAAGAGTGTCAAAAATACATGAAAAGGAAGGAGAATGTGGTGGATGAATGGAGATAACCACCCATGGTTCAATGCTACAACTGTAGAGAGCACAGGAACTATGCAAGATAGTGCACTAATCCTCATGTTCTCAAGGTTAATCAGCGTCATCAGCCAAAAAAGACCAAGGAAAAAGGGAAGGCTTATTCCATCACTACTAAGGATGTATATCAAGATAATGAAATCATACAAGGTACACATCATATTCACTAAAGAATGACAAAAGTATTATTTTATTCTAGTTTTACGCATTCCTTTATATCTTACATGTTTTCTAGAATTATAGAATCGAATCCTCGAGACCTTGAATTATAGATATCTATAAAAATACTATGTGGTGTAATAATTGAAACCCAAGTTCTTGACACTTCTTCTATTAGCATATCCAAAAATACTCTTCCAGAAAATCTCATAATACTTCTCTTGGAGGAATTTGGCACTATAATGGGAATGGATTGGCTCTCTTTATATAGAGAACGTATCAATTGTTGGGAAAAGGAAATAACTTTTCATATTCTGAACGATAACATGCTCTAAAAATTCATGGAATATCATGAATCTCCATTGAAAAATCCTTCAATGTTTTGGGTGTTGATTCCCAATGAAGAAGCATACCTCGCCCAAATGATTGATTCAAAGGATTTTACCAACTATTAGGGAATTATCATGGTGAGTGAATACAGTAATGTATTTCATGAAGAGTTACCTAAAATTACCCCAGATCGTGAGGTAGATTTCCCAATAGAACTCATACCTAGAACTACTCCTATATCATAGTGTCCCTATAGGATTGATCCTATTAAACTAGAGGAGATAAATATGCACCTGTAATAAAATATGGATAAAGGGTTAATATGTCGTAGTGAATCACCTAAGGGTGTGCCGGTGCTCTTTGTAAAGAAGAAGGACGGAACAATGTGGTTGTGTTTTGGTTATCGGAATCTCAACAATAACACCCTAAAAGACCAAATATCCTCTTACAAGTATTGATGAATTGTTCGATCAGTTAATGGGATATCAATACTTCTCAATGTTGGATCTTTATTCTGGATATAATCAGCTAATGTTGAAGAAGGAAGATATTCATAAGACTACCTTCCATAAAAGGTATGTGAACTATGAGTTTTTGGGGATGCACTCTAGACTTACTATTTCCCCAACAATCTACATGGATTTGATGAATATAGTTTTTATACATTACCTTGAAAAATTTGTGGTAGTGTTCATTGATGAAATTATCATATACTTCAAGAGCAATGAGGAACATAAAGTACATCTAATACATGTGTTGGTGACATTGAGAAAGGAGATGTTGTACGCTAAGTTCCGGAATTGTGACTTTTGGATGAAGCAAGTCACATTCTTGGGACACAGGATCATAATTGAGGGAATTTATGTTGAACCTCAAAAAATGCGATTTAGAAGTGGCCTGGCCCTCTAGTATCATAGAAATTTATATTTTTCCTGGATTATTAGGGTACTACTGAAATTTTGTATGAAATTTCTCAAGATTTTCAAGTCCAATAAATAAGCTAACAATGAAAGGGATAAAGTATGTCTGGGCGTATGAATGTGAGGGAAGGTTCAAGTATCTAAAGAGAAGGTTGATCAATGCACCTATACTCACACTACCAAAATGTGGATAATTTTTTGTGATATAATGTGTTGCTTCAAAGATAGTATTGGGTTTCATACTAATGAAAAAAGTTAATGTGATTGCCTACACCTCCTGGAAGTTTAAGATCCTATAGCAGAACTACTCGACGCCTGATCTAGAGCTAGCAGCCATGATTTTTTCCTTGAAAATTTTGTGGCACTACCTTTATGGTGAGAAGTGTGACATATACACCGACCACAAGAGATTAAATTATATATTCACACAAAATGAGCTCAACATGCATCAAAGGAGATAGTTAGATATAATCAAGAATTACGATTGCTCTATTCACTATCATCCTGGAAAGGTGAACAAGGTAGATGAATCACTAAGAAGAAAAGAACATGTTACCACATCCATCTTACAGATTGAGAAAGACCCTATCTTATTTGATATGCAAAGGATGGATTTAGAAATCACAAGGGAAGGGGATAAATTCAACCTTTACCAAATGATTGTGCAACCATCCATCCAAGAGAATATTAAGGAAACACAAAGGGATGATGTGGAGATACAAAAGAGGCTAAATGTAGTAATGGAAGGTAGGCTTTAAGAGTTCTATATCGATGGAGATGGTGTGATTTGGTTTGGAATGTGGATTTGTGTGCCATAATCACCCAGGATAAAGAATGAGCTACTGGACAATGCACATAACTCCCCATTCTCTATCAATCCTGTGAGTACCAATAGTTAACGTGATCTCAAAGAACACTTCTATTGGGATAACGTGAAGAAGGAAATTGAAAAAAATTCTCAAGGTTCTTGGTATGTCAGTAAGTTAAATTAGAGTGAAAAAGGTCTAAAGGGTTGATGCTTTCATTGATTATATCCATGGGGAAATGTGAGAATGTTACTATTGACTTTATCATGGGTGTCCCAAAGAGGTCAAAGGGAAATAATTAAATATGGGATGTGGTTGACCAACTCACCAAGATTTCCCATTTTATCACTATTAAGAAAGAACTATCACTTGTATAACTTGAAAAGATATATTTGAAGGAAGTTGTGAGACTACATGGCCTTCCACTCTCTATTGTCTCTGATCATGATCCAAGGTTCACATCTAAATTCCAAAGGATTTTTCAACAAGCTTTGAATACTGAATTAAATTTCCGCACTTATCACCCCCAAAATGATAACCAATCCGAAAGGACTATTCCGACGCTTGAAGATATGCTATGTTCATGCTCTCTAGAATTCAAAGGTGGATGGGATATGCATCTCCCATAGGTTGATTTCTCATATAACAATATATTTGACTCAAGTATTTAGATGTCTCTATATGAATATATATATATATAAAGCCATGTAGATCTCCAAACTGTTGGGATGAAGTTGGAAAAAGAATGCAACTTGGACCTGATCTTGTGAAATAGATAACAAAGAAGGTTCAATTCATCCAGAAACACATGAAATCTTCTAAGAGCTGAAAAGGGGCTACACTAACAACCGTCGAATGGAATTGGAGTTCGAAGTTGGAGATAATGTCTCCCTTCAAATATCACTATAGAATAGAGTCATGTGGTTTGGAAATAAAGGGATGTTATGCCCAAGATACATTGGCCCCTTTTAGATCATGGACTACATAGGTGTTGTGGCCTATCATCTTGAAATTACACCAAATATGGCTCAAGTTCATGATGTGTTTCATGTATATCTCTTAAGTACATACCTAATCCCTCAGATGTACTGTACACAGAGGTAGTAAAGCTGAAAGATGATATCTCCTATGATGTGTATCCAGTAGAGATTCTAGACTAGAGATATAGGGTTCTACGCAACAAGACAAACCATCATTTCAAAGCATTATGGAGGAACCATAATTTTGAAGAAGAAACCTGGGAACCAAAAGAGGAGATGAAGGATAATTACCCTCACCTGTTTGTGTAAAGTGAAATTTGGAGGGCGAAATTTCATAAGGGGGGGGGAGAATGTAATGACCCACTTTTTTAATGGAAATTAATCTCTTATAAATATTTAATTTAACAACATAAAATAGAAACATAATGAACTACTAAGTGTTATCTGACCTTTAATCATAAGTTTGTTACTTTTGTGTTTTAAATTTCGCAAATCATACATACACGGTTGTGATCAGTATGTATTTGAGTCCGATAAGAAAAACCTAATTTTAGTGAATAGTAACTTACCCTTATGGATAGTAAAATACCCTTATAAATAGTGATATTCCCTAAGGAATAGTAACCTTACCTATGATTGTATAACGATAATATTCAAGTGAATGTATGATGTAACTATATTTCAAAATATGTAAATGAATGACTTAAAACTATTTTTTTAAATTCTCTGTTTAATTAAATATTAAAAGAATCATATTTAGAAAATAATTTTTTTTAAAAATTATTTCATTTTTGGATTCTACCTGTCAAAAAAAAGAGTGAATTTTGGGGATTTTCCAGAAATACTTGAATTTTTTGGTGAATACTAAACTGCATTAATTTACCATATAAATACATTATAATTTAATTCCACTATTCATGGCATCACAAGTGATGTAGGCACCCAAATATAGAACTCACATGACCTATTTACTATTATTGGCCATGGAAGACTCACTATTCCCTGTCTTGTGGGGAAATAACAAATTATTGAATTTTATATTGAGAAATCCCCTCTCCCATCCTCTATAAATTCCACCCTTCACACCCTCATTTCCTCAGACCTGTCAAGAATAAAGTCATTTATAATCTCTTCCCATATATATTCCCTATCACCCCCACGTCCATGATCTTTTGGTCTCATAAAAAAGACCAATCGTATCTTCCTTAAGGAGGATCTCAAGATGAGGATTCAATAGGTAATTCCTCTCTCTCTCTTTCCTTTAAATTTATTTCAATTTCAAGTTCATTTATTAATATCTCCACACATATCTTTATCCACATGGTATGGTATCTCTAGTATTATATATATAATGTAATTTTATGATAATAACAGAATATTATATCATCGAACACCTTTCTACTCTTCTTTTTATTTTATAAAAGAAAACGTTGTTCGTGAGGTGTTAATTTTACACCTTCAAGAATGACATGATTTCAATTTACATTATAGCTTTTAGATTTGGTCATGAAACCATTTTTATAGTTGAACGAGATAACATTATATGTATTATATCTTATTTAATTTCATGGATCTAACTTAGGAACATAGTGCTAAAGGATTAAACAAAACAAGTTCTTCGTGGTAAAAAAACCATCAAAATTAACCCAAACAATCATCATTTAATTATTTTCTAATGATTCATCCATATATTATATAATATAATTCATTATATTTTCATTTAAACTTCTTTAATATAATTAATAAAATTAAATATCAGTTTTGTATGTCTCTCTATGTTCTACATGCACTTTCATTTATGAATACATGTGAACCGCTAAAAAAACCATAAAAATGAACATTCCTGAATAATGTTCTTAAACCCTATAACTCATCCAAAGGCCCATAAAATAACTTAAAGAAACAAAAATGAACCATATTAAAATAAAAAAAGTTCTGTAATTGTCAATTAATGAATCTAATTTGGTTATACAGTTAATTAAATTGAAGAAAGCATCAGGATACAAGGTAAGGGGAAAATCTCGAACCCAACTTTCATTCTTCGGGTTCTCCCTCTTTTACTCCATTTATGGTATGGTAACCCCGTAAAAGCAATTTGGTCATCATTATCTTACCTTTTCTAGGATATAAATGTTTTCTACAGAATTTTATTTCAAAAAAATCATTTACAAATGAACTATTCTTTCAAAAACACACCTTTTACATCTCACTCAAGGTTGATGGTTATCGTATCAAGTATGTTATTCCCACCAAATTTTGGGAACCCAATGTTTACGAATGTGTTATTATGAAATTAAAAAAATTCTTTTACATGGGTTAGTTATGTTCATTTTTTATATATGTTAGTTGTGACATCCATGATAAATGATATTGTAATGATGTGACGGGTGCGCCCAGAATTATATAGTGCAATATGATTTTTTCAATGTGGCGGGTGCGCCCAGCATTATAAAGTGCTCCAATGCATTGGGTAAATTGATGAATCTAATAAGTTAATGTGAAATGATGTGTGAACAATATTCTAGCTTTGTTCACAATTATATGTAGTATCTAACCACTATGACATGATGTTTTATTTTTATGCATTGCCACATTTCAAGTGTTTTATTAATGATTTCTATCATTTTCATGATCCTATACCTATGTTATGGTTATTCTCACCCATTTTTATATTGTTCTTATCTATCCTCATACTGGTCTATTAGATCACCCCTTTTGATGTATATCCCTGAGTGACTACATGTACTAAAGAGAGGTCAAGTTCCCATAAGAAGCTAGAGAATAAAGAATTAAATAAATATATGTGCTTGATGTTGTAATTGTTATGAATGGACCTAGTTTTCCGAAGAAAATAAACCTTTGGCATCTCTATTTGTAATAATATTATGTGTTCTATATTTAAAATGATGTAATATTATTTTAAGAAAGTCTGGGTCGCTATATTTGTTTCTAATTCACTCACAAATTCGACATTTTATTTTCATATAGGAATCACTAATAGGAGTTTGTGGGAACCCATACAAAAATAAATGAACATTAATACTATAAAATGAAAAAAACTCAACAAAATTTGAAATAATAAAATAAAATTCACCATTATAATTCCTCAAAAAAGGAAACAAATACCAAGTAAATATTCCCTCTACGAATATATGTAACATTATTTAACCAATTAAGACTAATGTGATTCCATCCATCAAGTATATAGAAGGAATATGGGATCTATCCTACAAAATATTAACGTGTTTCTATGATTTTCTATTTTAATATACCAATCAATGTTTTATGTATCTCAATATGGATCATAGTTAATTCAATCCTCTTATAGGCAAGTCATCTAGTCATAGACATTTATGTATTCCTCTAGGTTAATAATGTTCTCATTAAAACCACAAAACAATAAATAATCTTGTGTAATAATACAATTTGATTTCTCATCATTGATTTTGACTTCAACACACCTTCTATTAATCCATTAATAATCCAATTTTTGGCATTTAATATGAATTTTAACTCCCACTATTTCAATGGAGTGATGTATCTTCACTATTGAGGAAACCTAAACTACTGTGTCTCCAACTTTGGGTGCATACTACACTTCTTATACCGTTTTGAACCTGAGATTCCGAAACATAATTTGTATAATTATCTTTCTAAATAACATGGTATTCTTAAGCAATCCCAATATATTCCCAAAATTAACATATATATCTTATCACCATAGGAATTGAAAACATGTAATTATCTTTATATTTTTTTAACTAATTACATGTATTCAACACTTTTCGTCTCCCCAGATGATCGATATCCTCAGAATTTATAATCACATAAAAATAAAATGAACTCATAGATGTTTTTCATCATCAGTGTAAGCCTAAAATTAATTATCCAGGTCTTAAATACTCACATAATATTTCCCATGAACTGATCAACATACCAAACTAGTCTTTTTTATATTACCATTAAAAAAAATTATGTCATTATACCTTATCAGTGTCAAATAAAACATTATTTATAACCTTAAATAGAATCATAAACTCAATGTTTGAAGTTTAATTTTTATCACCCTTCATAAATTTTCTATACTACCTTCCAATATTTGAGGATCCATGTATGTGGAAGGATGAGTCTCCACTGCAGCCTCCTGAAAAAATCTAAATCGGGTTTGACACCCTACTTGAATCACCGAACCACTAGAGAAATTGAAACATACCCTTAATGTCAAAAACATAAATTAAAACCCCTGAAGATAATTGAAGGTAAAACACCTATATATTTAGTATATTAAAAGACACAATTTTGAGAATATTTGAAAACACGACTAGTTGGCTTCATCATATCTAATTATAATGAACCATACAAGACTTTTCTATGGATTTATTATATACTAATGTCCCTTAATAGATGATAAAAATACTAGATATAACCAGATCCTAGGATTATATACTCATTTTCATCCTAGATTAGAATACCATTAGTATTACTATGTTTCAAAGAATCATAGGTTCGAAAGGCCTAGAATTACATCCATCGAGAATTCTAGTAACATTATCACCTTAAAAAGAAACATAAATGTAAAAATTATCTAAGGTATCCTCAATTATGATATATAGTTCAATATTACAAATATATTTTAATATTAATGAAATTAAATTTACCAATTTATCTTTATAAGTATCTACAAGTGTGGTTCCTAACCTTGTTTCACACTAACAAGTTCGTTGAACTTGGCCAAAATGTTTATCCAAGGATTAGTAATCAACCTAGGACTAAAAATTGAACTATTACATGTAGTGTAACTCCCATTAAACATAAAACTTGATGAAATAAACTATGATATTCAATAAATTTACTTTCACATATATATTAGGGTTTATACGATAGAAGAATATGTATGTTGTACTTTTAGTGCATAGAAACTGACACACCTTTTTATGGAGTATCCAGAGGAACTCCGTGTTCTAAAATGGGAAAATAATGCTTGGTAACTCACTTATAAATTCAAGTTATGGTAATCCCTTCTATAATGAAATCCAATCACCTTTAGGATAAATAGAATCAGAATCCATTATAGGCTCTGGGATCATTAAACTAATCATAAAAAAATACTCCACCACATTAAAGAGGGATTGAAGATTCCCTTATTCAATAAATCCTATAATATTTTAGCCCCTCGAGATATAATAATTAGAAACATACATATCAACGGATTCAACATAGGGATGAACCTTTCCAAAAATGCCACTAAAGAGGGATCGGGCCATGTTCATGGCATGGAAACCATCATAGATCACATAGCATGTATATAATGAATAATATCGATCCTTTATTACCATTTACAGGATCATGAATTTTGTCAATATTGGTTCCCTGAAAAACTATAAAATATCCTTCATATAGTTCTCTATGATTAACTAAATTATAAAATTAATAATTTATTTGTTTCTACTCAATCTATGTTACCAATTTAATATAACACAATAGATCAACATAAATAGTGCGTCAACTACATCACCCATGGATTTCAACATTAAGAACATTATCAACTAAAAATTTAAATAATATAATATCTATATGTCTACTTTGTTATTTATTACTTAATCCAAATACTATATCATAAACACCAAAATTCTCTCATTAACCCACTTGTATACATAAGAATCAGTGGCATTCTTGATTAAACCATAAAATCTTTTTCCAAAATCAAACCAATGATTCATAATTTGCGAAGATTGGTTTAGTCCATAAATAGTTATTTCTATATTCCGAACTATAATATTCATTTGGTAATTCAAAACCTTCTAGCTATAACAGATATAAATCCCAGCCAAATGTCTCATTAAAGAATTTTCTTATCACATCCATTGAATATATCTCATATTCAAAATGTTCTATTATTAAAATCAAAATCTAAACATAAATTATTATCATATTGAGAGTAAACATCATTTTATAAAAAAACCATTAGATTTTTTATAACCATTATATAATAGATGAAGCTTATAGGTGGAAAATAAATCGTCCATTTAATTTTTCCTATAGAAAACCCAATTCTATCATATGGGTACTACCCTATAATTCACATCCACTATATTAAAAACATTTTTAGTTTACATGAAATCAGTCTCATATTTCATGTAATTTAATAATTTATTTCAATTAAAACTCCGAATTTACTCTCAATACATGTTATCTTTATCATCAACAAACATTAATTCATCATCACATACATAAAAATTTAAAAATATCTTGAGATCATAATGAATCCTAGAATAAATTTAATGTCCCTAAGTAACCTAAATTGGTTCTTATTATATGACTCTTTGTGTAACTAGATCAACATAAATCTAAGAAACACTATATATTTATTTCCTAAATATCTATTTGTTCCAACATACTCCTAATGACTGCTCAATAAATGTTGTCCATCTTAAGTAAAACAAAATATTTGTGAATAAATTATTACTGTGTAGTAGGATAAAAAAATATCCCACAGTATCATTTGGATTTGAAATAGTCATTGATGTTATTTAGATAAATGATCATCATAACTAAAAATGTATACATAAGCATCATAAACTAAAATCATCCTAAAAAAAGATACTACTCATACCATCTCCCAATTGGTTTCATTATATTTTCCTTGGTTTGAATTTGGTTTAGTATAATAGATGCTATTTCGAAAGAATAAATCAAGAATCATATAGGAAGGTTATACTTCCACATCATTGATCAAACCAATTCTAACATGTTATTATTCTACGTTTAAGACACACCATTCCACTATGGTGTTCTAATATTATTGAGTTATGATGTAATTACACATTATATGAGATGATTAGTGAAATATAGACTCACATATTCACGACAATGATCTAATAAATGATTCAAAATAATTTTAACAGGATGATTTTTACTTTTTTTAACTCATGAATATTTAAGTGGATTAAATCTTGTATCTCATAAGAAACCTATGATCATTACAAATAATTTAATCATTTAAGGTTATAATGTACCTATAGACACCAATTTCTTTAGTACTAATCTATAATTATAAATAACTATATATAAGAACCAATAGAATATTATGTTGAGTTGTGAGATTTATTTTACTAGAAGTAGGAAATGTATGCTCATCAAAAGGTGAAATTATGATGACTTTATTTTTTATTATTGTAAGGAGATGGTGAAACTATTCCTGGGTTATAATTCAATATAATATTCAATCTAGCATGGTGAGATTTAATCCATCATAAGTTCATTCAATGGATGTTTATCTGTAGGTGCATTAGGAGATGGCATCATGTGAGTTCACTTGAGGGAGAACATGACACCAATGCAATTATAGTGGTTCTCAACATGTTTCAAGGATTTAATAATTTGTGAATCAAAAAGGATTTATAATTAATCCAACGGATGTATGGTGGTAGTAGTGACTAGAAATAATGGACGGTAACATATATAAAAGTGTCTTGTGAATCATTATAATAAACATGCTATGAAAATTAAAACATTATAATCATCACCATTAATTCTTTGAATATATATAAAGGAGAATTACTCCAAGTGTTATAACACAATTTCAAACCATGAAAAACATTTTATAATTTTTTTATTCAATATTTTTTTCTTTAATTTTTTTGGTTGTTCTTTTCTTCATCTTACAGTGGTTTTATGTTAGGATGTGGTGACTTGGATTCACTTGTTTTCGATATTTTGGGTAACATACATGGAGTTAATTATAGATATTTCATTCATATATTTGAAATTATTTGGGAGTATCAACATGTTTTTTAATATATTTTGTCTATAGAACAAAAAAGTGATATCAATGCTCAAGTATGGAGTAATTTTTTGGGATGATCAAGCCTTGGTGAAGGTCATTTATAGCTCAATTCATTAGTTATTTTTCTAAAAATTTCCTTATATGTGAATAATATTATTTAGTCCCTAACATATTATATTAAATCAACCAAAGTAGTGGAAGTTTAAATTTTTCTTATAGTGTGGCATTAGACGAGAGTATGACCTAGTTAAAGAAGTTTGAAAATATGGATTTAATGTTTTTAAAAATGTTGATAGAGTATTATATTTTGAAAAGAAACCTAAACCTTCCATTGAAAGAAAGAAACATTTAAATTATGGAGAAGGAATAATGGAATGTGGTTAACAAGAATTTACTATGATTGATGTGAATTTAACTTACCTAAAGTTCGTAATTAAAAATTAAATAAGTGAATACCATGTCAAAACTCAAGAAGAACATAGTTGATTTTTTTTTAATCACACAGAAATGAATAAGATGTTCTTGGTAAGGAGACTGTTCAACAAGAAAATCTATAAATGGAGGTCAAAATACAACCCTATTAATTAATTTAAATAATTTTGATGTTATTTTTAATTAATAAATATAGTCTTTAGAGACCAAGTTTTGGAATTTTGTTACTTCACTTTATTTTGGAGTCATGTGATGTGAAGATAATGACTGAAAATAATTCTAGAGGAATGGTATATTTTAAATTATTTGGATTCCCTAAACCAAATCATGAATGAATAAATTTATTGAATATAGATCAATTTATCTTAATGCAATGCATATAGTTTATAATAATGAGCATAAATTGAAGGAATTTATTGTCATCAAAAGGGAAAAGGGAGGATGATTCTGAGTAGTAGTATCTTAGTGTATGTTTATCTTATATGTGATCATTATATGAGGAAATACACCTAAAGAGGGAATATAAAAATGGAATAAATAAATATAAGAGATAAAATTATATTAGTGTTTCTATGAATATTGTGTTAAACGAATGGAATGGTTTACTCTTACATGTTTTCATCATAGTTGAGTCTGGGGTGATAGAATTAAAAGCTTCATTCGATTAAAACTCCTTGAGGTATAATATGAAAAATTACATCAATATAAGATATGGTAGAATTAATCTCATAAATAATAAATCCCTTCTAATTTTTGGCATTGGAGATGTTTTAGTCTATATATGGAATGAATGCTTATTGAACTTACAAGGTCTTTGGAATATCCCTTGATTGAGTAAAAAACATAATTTTTATTGGATAACTAAATGAAATAGATTTTTTTACAATGTTAAATAATGTAACATAGAACATATCATATGGGGTTCATGATTACAGGAAAGGGGTGAATGATGGGACCTTGTAACATATAAGTTTATTGTAAGGATTGACGTGTGTCGAAGAAGTTACATCCACTAAAATTTTCCATAAACATCACGGTTATCACAGTGAAATGTAATGTTGATTATATTATTTAAGGGATTAATGAAGTCCAAAATAATGGAGTATGTAATGTATTGGAATTGTGTCATCAGAAATAAGTTTAATGTTTCCCTCTCAATGGAAGGGAAAATCCAAAGCACTAAAAGTTAGAGTTGGTTCATAGAGATTATTGGGGGTCGATCTAATGTGATCTCAAAAAATTTTAATCATCTAAATTACTTTAATAGACAGTTCATCCTTCATAGTTTTGTTCTACTATATCAATCCCAATTATATGATGTTGAATAATTTTATTCAATGGTGGGCCATGGTGGAAGAGGATATTGAATTTGTGTTGAAGTTCGTACGATCAAACTGTGGGGTGTCTATTGATGTAGGGAGTTTTTTTATACTACAAATAGAAGGGGGGTCATTTCTAGAATACCATTATCAGGAACACAAAGCATAGTAGATATGAGGAGAGGATTAATATGACATTTTTGGAAAAGGATAAGAATATTAGAATTCCCATTGGGTTTCCTGATTTTCATTGGGTCGAAGCTCTGGACTATAAAGCATACAAAGAAAATCAAATCCCATCATCACCCATTGGACAATAACATCTGGATAACTATTTTTCCTTAATTTAATCATATCATAGGGTATAGAAAAATAAATTTTTTTCTTAATGCGACATAGAGGCTGGCCATTGTCATCTCACTTGAGTAACATTCTCAGTTGATCATTCAATCAAATTCACCTAACCTAATTATTATTTTTATTTAATCAAGAAATATAATAGAAATTAAATTAAATAAAAGATAAAACTAACATGAGATGAAATAAGTGTAAATTTTGAGGAAATAACTTCTCCTTTATGGTTTGTTTTATGGGTACTACCATTCTTCTTATTGGTGTTTAAATTATGTTTGATAATTCAATTATGATATGTCATTCCTGAAATAATATTCACTCATTTAGTGGGTTGAAATATAGGTTTCATTTATAAATATTAATTATACCTACCCATATAATAATGTTTTATGTTACACCTCATTCTAGAGTGTGACATATTCCAATTCTTGGCTCCATCATATGCCATTTCATCTACCGAATGGCTCAACTCCATCGTATACAGATCATCATTCAGTATAAGGAAAAAATATTTAATAATGGAATATAAATTATTATGAGTTCAGTGCCATGGTGTAATATCACCACACTGGTGCACATCATTCCTTCTCATCTCAAACTTAACAAAACATAATAAATTAAGTGTAGAATGAATAGAATTTACAGCTACCTCCCTCTGGACAAGCCTCGAGTTAGCCCCTCAATTTTTATGGTAAGTGTTCTTGATGTAAATATTTTAAAGAATAAAATAATAGAATAAAAATTAAAATAATTTAGATAAGAAAATTAAAATAAAAATTCATACTTGAAATCTCAGTCTAAAAATAAGAGAAACGTAGAGAAGAATGAGAAGAATATGGAGAAGAAAAGAGAGTTGATGGGTGAAAGAAGAGGATAAAATTAAAACCACGAATGAATTAAATTTTATATAAAATAATATAAATTATAATTAAATTTCAAAAAAAACTACATTAAAATGATTAAAAAGAAATATATAAAAAAATAAATGAGTGTTGTAGCTTCCCCTTCAAAATATATCTTCCAGTAGTTTGATGTGGTTTCATCCACCATATGTTTGAATAATCCCATGCTCCCTTCTTAAAGGAAGATATAATTGAAATTTCATATATAACCACAAAATTTCACATTAATTGTACATTTATAGAGGATGAGATGTAATTAATACAATGTATGACTTATTCTGGCATTAAATTCCTAAAATATGACTTCAATGTTTATCATTCAATGTCCACCTTATTGATTTCATAACTCCATGAAATTTACATGTGAATTGATCCAATTATATCTAGTTCAATTAAATGTGAAATAACTTCAATAGAAGGTGTGTGTCCTGAGTTATGATTTAGTTATAGAGGTGGGTTCCACGTAGTCGGTGAGAATAATTTTCCAAATTGTTTTATTTTTTCTAGCTTTTAGAGGGACTAATTGTAAATGGATTCAAAAGATAAAGTTAAATCTCATGAAAATATAAATCCTAAATAAAATGAATCACATCAATTATAGTGATATTTTAATTTTTATGCTCAAAATAATGAAGTTCTAGAAAACTGTTAAATTTACAGAATTGATCCATTTTCACAATTAATCCCAAAAAGCACTGAAAACACAAAAAATGATCTAAATATGCTCAAATTGATAAATTTCTAGGGTTTAAATAATTTAAAAATCCTATAAATAATTATGAAAATATTTTCCATATCAATTACCCCACACATAAACCATTCCTCCGCTAGATCATAAAATCTCAACATTAAATTTCAAAGGGAACCAGTGTTGCCAATATTAAAATTTCAAAGTAGTAAAATAAATAAAATCAATGTGAAATAAAATTATCCAATTACACTTAATATATCCATTTAATTTCCAATTTTTCAAAGAAATGAAAAATTCATGTATTTTATATTTCCCCTTTCAAAAATGATGGAACTTTTCCTTTTATTCATTCTTGTTCCTCGATTCATTATTATTAGACATGTAAAATCAAATTTTATAACACTATTGATTCTATTCTCTCATCTATCATGATATAGTAAAATTAGGGTTATTCTAACAAAATTTGAAAAAACTACTTATCCATAGGCTTGTAAAGGAACAACATTATCCACTTTGTAAAATCAAAACAAACATAAAATCATGAGGATCCATAATAAAAGATCAAATGTCTCTAAGTATTAATGTTGGTATGATTTCTTGCTTTAAAAAATAAGGTTGAAGTAGGAGGTTCATATCATAAGTTCAATGAATGATATAAAAAATAAATATATAATGAAATTCTACGTTAAAAATAGAAACTCCCTTTTCCCCAAAAAAAGGAAAGGTTCGGATCAAATAAATCATAATGAATGATTTGTTCACCCTCTAAAATATTTTTTTTACTTTGATACTATTTTTTATTTTTCAATAATACTTTTTTTAAAATATTGTATTATAATAAACCTCATATCCACCACTATACCGCATATGATAAAAATCATAGGTCTAATAATGGTGATTTTTGGTTTTCCTAGATCACAACCCATTTTTCTCTTTTTCGGTATTTTTGTTCATTTTCACAATTTTTTTAAATTAATGAAGGGAAAATAATGTTCTATCATGAATAAATTAGAAACTTTTATTTAGTTTCATAATAAGAACCCTCTAAATTTTTCATTAATATTTATTTCATCCCTTCCACCATGATTCTAATCACCCACATACTTTAACATTAAAATATCATGAAAATATCAAGAGTAGGGTAGTAATGGATAAAAATGGATTGAAATAATGATCGTCCCTATAATGGAAATTCATGCTCTATATGGGGTAATTAAGGATTAAATTAAAGGTGGCATGTAAAGTATAAGGGATTGTCAAAATATTCCTCAATCATTTAAAATATTTTTTTGAACAGTCATTTTTCATATGAATGGTCTAGTCGGTGACATGTCCCAAAATCAATAAATAAAAAGGCTCAAAAAATATCATGTACTTGGTCTAGAAATCAACTCGGGAATATGAAATGTGATTTGGGATATCACTCAGGGCTTGATAAATAATAAAAAATCAATCAACATGAATTTCAAAAATTCAAAGCATGGAATTTTTTTAGGATATTTAATTTACATGATTCAATTAATTCCATCAATTAAAGAGTCCTCATATTAATATCAATGATTCATTCAAATAATCTAGTTTTACTTTTGACCCATTCAATTTTATTATCATTGAAATATAAAACATGGAATCAGAGGATTCTTAATAAAATAATGTATCCAAGATAAGTCATGTAATGCATGAATTCAAGCATGGTAATGCAATTTCAGTTTAATAATCAAATCTGAATCTCTGAAAGAAATATATTGGTTCTAAAAGAAAAATATTAATAGTGAACTAACATTTAAAATAAGTACTATTCCTCCTAAATTAATTTGTTTGGTTCCTGAATACTTCCATCACGAACGTATAAAATAGAATTTAACAATTAAGAATAGAGATAACATCATTAAATATCAAAATGATAAAATAGAGTGGGATTCATTCTAGACTAATAAAAAATGAAATTGAAATATAAATTACTAGAAATAATGTAATGTTAAATCTGGTTATCATCCCCCAAGTAGGACCTACATTCTATTACTACCTCTAGAGGGAAGTACCAGCTATTATACAATGTTTAATGGTGGGTGGATATTGTTGGATTTGAAACACTACATGTGGATTTTCTTATCTTGTGCTTTTTTATAGTGGTGAGGATTGATCCATGGAAAGAGTACACAGGATCTGTCCCCTTCACAATTAAGTAAAACATGCATGGAATGGGTTGGATGATGTATAGATCATCCTCTTCATGGGATTCTGCTTGTGCAACCTCATCCATATTTTCTAGTTTCGACTCAACATGGGCTAAATGAATTGGATGTTCAAATGGAAAGTATGAAAGTAATTTTTCTTGAATAAAATTTAAAATATCATTTGATAAAATATCCTCCCATTTAAAATGAGAAGCCTCTATCTTGATTTACTTAGGAAAATTCACATGGATCTCTACATACTCAACTACATTGATTTCTTCATGGGCCTCCTCAATTGAATGTTCATTAAAATTAGGTAGATCCATGTATTCCTCAATAGGATCATGTTAAATTTCTTCATTTTACTCTAAGGAATGAAAAGAATTTACAAAATCTAAAAATTCAAAACAATACATAGTCATACTCAAATAATATTGAATACGATATGAGGAATTATTTAAAATAAGACCATCTCCCTAATTTTTTTGGTTCAATCACAGTCTTTTTGGTGATTGACTTTTGAATGTGAGTCTTAGTTCATTGAAGTTGTTATTCATCCTCTTCTATAATTTCTTAAAATTCCACCATATGTGTGGTCTCTTCCATATGGATATCATGTTGTTCCTCGCACTAATTCTAGAATTAATTCAAAATTTTTTGATCTCCCACTTGTGGCTCATGTTCTAGTTTCTCCATCAATTCATGAACATAGTCGAATTCTTTTTTTATTTTTTTCTCCAAGTTATCCAGAGTATTTCTTATCCTTTTCACATGATCATTTATATCACCATAATCACCTTATTATCCTTAATATTTCACACATGAATAATATTACCATAAAGAATAATTGATGTTCAGATGAATAATGAAAAAAATTATGTTTTTTAAGAAAAATAATAAAATATCTATCTATAATGTGAAAATTGAAAAAGATAAGTTTACACTGATTTGATCCACATCAATGGACATAGTTTTGATGCATGCATGTCATAGGTCATGTAAAAAGTAAATTATTTTCCTAATGTAACATAGAGGTTGACCAAGGTTTTATCAATTGAGAATATTTATCAGTTGTTCACTCAAACAAATTTACCTAAATTACATTTTTTTGTTTTTATTTAATCTGGGAATGTAATGAAATTTATAATTAAATAAAAGATAAAAAAATTCAATGAAAAAATGTAATTAGTGAAGAAATTACATGGTATTTCTGTTTTGATTTGTGGGTTGTATCATTCTCTTTATAGGTGTTAAAATTATGTTTCATAATTGTATTTTAATATATCATTCATGAATTACTATTATTTTATTTGTTGGTGTGAACTCTTGAATTCATTTAGCGATATTAATTCCACCTCCTATTATAATGAATGTTAATGTTACACCACGATCGAGAGTGTGACATCTTCCAAGACCTGGCTCCATCATAATCCATTTCATCAACTGAATGGATTAACTCCATAATATGAAGAGACTGTATCCAGTTAAAGGGAGGGAATATATTTAATAAAATAATAGAAATGATTTTGATTTTATTGTCATAGTGGACAATCACCACCCCCCTACACATCACTCTTTCACATCCCAATCCTAATAAAACATAATAAATTAAGTGCATAATTAATTGAATTGTCACTTACCTCTCCCAATCAGATCCTTTGGTTAGACACTCATTTTTTATGGTAATAGGTAAAGGTGGTATGATGATAAAATAATAGAATAATAAAAGAAAATAACAAAAATTATATTAATGAGGATGATAAAAGGAGAATAAAAATAACCCCATGAAATCAAAAGAAAAAATCAAGTAAGAGAATAGAAGATTGAGAAGAACATAGAGAAGAAAAGAGGGTGGATGGGTAGAAGAATATAAGAAAATAAAACCATGCATCAATTAGATATTAAATTAAAAAAATAAATTAAAATTACTTTTTAAATAAAAATATAGTAAAAAATAAAAAATAAATAAATGGCTATAGTTGTTTTGCCGCCAAAATCTATGATCCAAAGTTTGTCTCGTGTTTTGTCCACCATATTTTTGAATCAACCAATTTTCCATTATTATAGGATGATTGAAATTGAATTTCCTCTCAGACCTGTAAATTTCAAATTAATTGGATGCATCTATATGATGTTATAGACCTTTTACAGAGTATGACTTTATGGATGAGATTCCAATAAATAAGCCTTCAATGTTTTTAATTCATTGGACACCTTAATGATTTCAGAACTACATTAATTTTATAGGGGAAATGAGCCTATGAGTATTTATTTTATTCCATGTGGATTCACTTAAATTATAAGTGTTTATCCTGATTTTTTGTTAAGTTGTATACGTAAGTTCCACATGGTCAGCATGAATAATTTTACAAATTGATTGATTTTTTCAGGACCTTATAAGGCCTAATTGGATCTCGATTGAAAATAGAATGTTGAAACCAAAAAGTATAAAAATCTAAAAAAATGGAATCATATCAATTGGTGTGATATAGGAAATTTTATTCTCAAAATACTAATTCTATAGAAAAGTATTCCATTTATAGAATTAATCCTTTTTCATTATTAAGAACAAAAATCACAAAAAAATACACAATTGATCAAAATAATATCAAATTAATAAATTGGGAGGGTTTAAATCATTAAAAAACATAGGTAAAATTATGAAAATTTCAGCTCTATCAGTATTCATTAAAGGTTTATTTGAACAACCTTATTGTCTTTAAAGCACTTTCATAAACCCATATTGATTATAAGGAATAAGTCAATATAAAGGCTAAGTCTTGAGTGTATTACTTTGTTGGATATGTTGAAAATGAATTTGGTTTTTGACTCAAGGAAAATTGCAAACTATTGAATCAAGAAACATATAGTCAGTTTTTAATTTTTTGCATTGGTATGTGATACAAGTGATCTCAACATAAAGGATTGATAAATTTAGTATTATTGTAAAACTAGATACATAATGCTTCCCTTATTAAATTGAAAATATAATTACATAACCAAAGATACATTCTTGAATCCACGAAATCCCTTAGAATATCCATATTCATAACCCAGGGAAAGGAAAACAAATACAGGTTGAGATCAGATGCTTAGTATGGGATATGTATAGGAGAAAAAATCATGATTAAATGAGGCATAATCAATATGGAAGATCATATAATAAAATCATATTTCATTCAATCAAAAATTTGATTTAAATGAACATCCATTTATCAGATCAATATAGAAATCACATGAATAATAGAAACTATATTCCTAATAATGTAAAGTAATAACTTTTCTTATTAATGATCAAATCCTATCAACAAATATATCAAGAATCTATCATCAATGCCTCTCAACCAATAAATTATTCATAATAAATGGGTATTTTAAAACTAGATATCCTTCTAATATGGCATGCCCATTAATGTTTCTCGTGATACCTATCGATGGATCGATGGAATATATATAAATAATCCCCTACCATCACTTTCACATCCTATTAATTCCTCATATTTTTAAGGATTAATACAACTGATTCTAAAAATTTATTATAAATTGATAATTATTCATATTGAATCAAGATAAAAAACACATATACTACCCTAGTGAATGTAATAAGATACATAATAATCATCCTCCAATTGAAACTATATATATAATTTTTATATTTTTAATATGTCATCAATTTAATAGATATGATTTTGAATTCATCCATGAGGTTAAAAAATGGCCATGAAGTAGATAAATAATATTCATTGCAATATAATTATTGATAGAGAACAGGATCATAAAAATGTGAATGATATCAAAATAATGTATAAGCCATTACCAGGAAAGGATATTAGAAGACTATTAATTCATCAAAAATTAATGTTTTTTTGTAAAACCAAGACTTTTAAAAATAAAATTGGAGTAATAAATTACAAAATGAATGTCTTGTAACTTTATGAAAAAAGGGATTTTAAAAAAACTTTTAAAAAGAAATCATTCCATTAAGATAATAATACCATTTTCTGATATCATTTCAAAAAATAATTCATAAAATATTGATAAAAATATTATCTTTGATGGCGGCCTCTGAGAGGCATCTCACACTCCTCGTGGTGGCTAGGGTTTCTTCCTCGGCCTATCTCCCTTCCACCTTCGGCGTGTTTCAGTCCCAACACCAGCCCTCTGGATCTTCTCAGAGATGGTGTAGCTCGTCATCGGTGTGGCTTGTGGGGCTGCGATGTGGCTCGACATTGACTCTGGGTCCTCCATGATGACGAGGCCTGCTGTGGCTATAGATTTTGGCTCGGATCGGTGTGGCCCGACATCTCTTCTCAATGATTTTCTCTACGTGGCTCTAACATTTCGGATCGGTTCGGTGTGAATGGCATTTCGGTCTCAGAAACGTCGTGCCCCATCATTGCTCTGCTTCTCGACTCGAATCGGCGCAGCTTGGCGACCTCTCCGGCGTGTTTCTACTGTGGTTAGCGACAAATCTAGAGTAGCTCGGAGGGGGGAGGTCCTGGATGTCTTCCATGAGTTTATTATTGGCTTCTTGTTTGATGATGTGTGTGATTTTTTGAATGGTGTTGAACGATGGTTTATTCTCGGATGGGGTTGAGATTCGTACTTATGATGGTTGGTGATGGGTTATTGTGCATTGACGACGTGTTTCATGTTCTTGCGGTGAATCTACTATGTGATTCTGATTTATTCTTCTTGGGTGGTGTGTTCTACTGTGCGGTCAGAGGTACAAGGGTCTATGCTTCCATTTCAACTTAAAGGGTTGTTCCAGATGAGGTTTAGAGTTGAGATTTCATCATATCATGGCTATTTAGAATCAGACGTTTTAGAGGGTATGACATATTCCATCGGTACCAGGCCCGTGCATCAGTAAATGGGACAACTAGCCAATTAGTGATGAGAAGGTGGGAGCTGGACTGATTGTTTTATGCTAGGGAGGGTCCGCCCTTGTTGTTTGGATTTTGTTTTATGGATTTTGGTCCTTTGAGGGACAATTTAATGTCTTATGTCCTTGAAGTCCTTTTTGGTTCCACTTCATCCTTAAAAGGTATTTATGATATAATAAAAATAATAATTTTCACTCAGTAAAAAATATTATCTTTGATAATAAAGTTTTAAATTATTAAGAAAATATTTAATGAAAATTATAATTATGGTGATGGGAATATTAATTCATGTGGTATATATTAATAAATATTTCATTCACAACTTTGTTAAGAACTACTTCATTTAGAAAAAAAATCCTTTTAAAAAATTTTATATAAATAATAACATGTATGAAAAACATTAAAAATATATTTATTGAATAGTAAAAACATTCTTGATAACATTTTCTAAGGAATATAGAAATAAAAGAAGATTTATTTGAAGGAAAACTTCATTACATGATTTTCATAGAAAGTACCTTACAAGTAATATAATAATTAATTATAGACAAAAAAAGTTATGAAATATAATATATACATTTGAAATCATACATTACTAGTGTTTAATAAAATTTATATCATTTAAAATATTGGGATCATATATCTTCCTTAATGGAAATCTAAATATAAACAATCTATATATAAAATGAGATTGTAATAGAAATCTCTTACCTCATGTTATACTTGTCTTGTAAGTTATTTTAAAATGTTATAAAATAAATTTAAATTTACTATAAATCTACACTAGAACTATATACATGCATATTATTTCATATATTATACACCTATAACATTTCAACCCACATTTATTAACAATTAATTATTAAAATAATCATTTTTGAGTGTTTGGTATTTCATGTTTTAGGTAAGATTATATTTGGTAGTGTTAGTCCTTTATTATTTTTCATTATTCAATCATATATAGAATTTTAATAATAAAAAATATCTTATATATTAATTATATGAAATTTTAGAATCATTCTTGAAAGGAGAATATGAAATATGAATCACATTGCTTTATGGAGGTGGAAGTCCACACATTTTCCCGAGCTACAATACAATTTTTTAACTAGTGAAAAGGTTAGAAGTTAAATGATATATTATTTATATAAAAAATCATAATTAATTTATAAATTTAAAATATATTAATAATTTAAATTTTTATAACCATTTAAGTGAATCAGTTATGAAAAAATAATTATTCCACATTATTAAGATGGTAGGTCATACGTAGGCACGAGTGATGTATTCATTTTTAATTTGATGGATATGTAGATGAAAAATGGTTATAAAAAAATTAATAATATTTTGTTTTATTTTAGATACCTATTTTATTATATAATCATGGTTATGATAGTTTTTAAGAAGTTAAATCAATAAATAAAAAACAGTCAACTAAGAACTATTCCCCTTTTTTCAGAAAATCTCCATACATTGATACCTAATTTCTTCCTAAGATGGTATTATGATAAGTAATATTTCTATATAAAGTGGGAATGGATGACATGAATGGTTTTTGGAATGTATTGGATGATATAATAGGCTCCTCATGTGTATAT
The DNA here is from genome assembly GCA_963277665.1 of Viscum album. Taxonomy (NCBI): domain Eukaryota; kingdom Viridiplantae; phylum Streptophyta; class Magnoliopsida; order Santalales; family Viscaceae; genus Viscum; species Viscum album. The sequence goes on along the minus strand of OY728123.1, from coordinate 860,460,793 downwards.
AATAGAGTAGATGGTGCGTCCTTTTATAAGTGACTGAGAAGAGACACTTAGAATTTTTCAAAATATTAAAATATATTAAGGTATTACTCATGAAATGGGATAAAAATGAATAAAATTAGTATATGATATGATTTATAGTCTAAATAAGGCCATAAAATAGTATTTTGATAATTTTTTAGTTTATTTTATCCCTTATCATTTTAGTTTTAATCTTTTATTTCGTTTTAACACTTACACTGATAATTGTCATTTGTACAAAATGTACTATTTATAATTACCAAAACTAAAATGGGAATCATTATCAAATTTTTATATTTTGATTCCGAACATTCATTTTATTTTATATAATTTAATTTCTATTAGTGGCATAAATTAATTTAAAAATGATCCTGTAATACATGATGAAATACATTTTCCCATAAAAATACCTTTTTATGTAAAAATGATTTTATAGAAAAATAATTTTTATTTCAGATGTAAATGATATAAATTTTTTATTTTAAATAAAATTTGGCATATTTTTCTTCCTATCCAAAACAAAAATTAATGGTAAATTATAAGTATTTTTGTAAAATATAAGTACTAGAAAATGTTATATTTGAAACAAATAATTACTTAGAAATCCAAAATGTTAAGCATATATTTCTATGTTAATTATTATATTTATATATTAATTATATTAATTTTAAAATATATATTTTTGGTATAAATGTTTTTATAGTCTTTCAGTTTATTATTATATCATTATAATTCCTTAAAACCGATTGTTTTTTGTGAAATCAATATTTTTCACTTTTCTCTAATAAAATAAAATATTTTTGAAAAAAAAATTCTCCCTAATATAATATTCACATGATGAATTAATAAATTAAATAAATTCATTAATTTTTTGTATAAAAAATTAAAATATAGTTTTAATGACATTATTGAATAATGATTTGTGAATTGTGTTATTATTTCTCAAGAAGGAAATAATTACAATAACTGATTCAAGGTTGTTATAATATTATCTTTTGGAAAGTCATTAGGAGTAAAAATATGAAATTTAATGATAATATATTTTATATATAACAAAACCTAGTGGTAAATTTTTATTAATTAAATGTTTTATTAAAATAAAAGTTTGTCCTTGATGGTCAATCATAAAATGGGTGTCTTTTAAAAAATGGAAAACATGATAGTTTAAGAAATATAATTTTATCATGTAAATTATTCAAAATTTATTCAAGTAATTATATTTTCCATAGAAATAATATATTAGAGAGTTTATATACTATATTATCTTGATAAACATATTTTCACCCACCAGATATTGTAGTACCAGAAGGAGGTCAACCAAAATAACTATTGTGAATCTTTGCTAAAGAAAAGAAAAAAGGTTAAAATGTATGGGAGTACTTTTCATTATATTATTTTTATAATTGATGGATATGTGTAATTCTTGGAGAACTCAAAGAGTTTTATAGTATTTAATATACAAGATTTTATCTGTGGGGGATGATAATGAATCCAACCATGTGTTTGTAACACATCAGCTGATAGAGAGACCTGTTGGGATTAAGATTCTTCAAAACAAATGAGTTTATCAAATAAAGGACGATTAATATAGTATATGTTGATATAATTATAATTTGTTTCTTAAGGGATATCAATATAACTAATGAGTGTATTCCATAGAAATATTTTCTATAGTATTTAAACATACAACTATATGAATGTTATTTTGTTTTTTTCCCCATAATTTTTTCATCTATAAATGTTGGGAATGAAGAACATCATTTTTTCATGGGGAATAATATTAAGAGATATTTTTGGATAATTGGAATAGGATTAGTGGTCACAATTAATAGGAACTAATGAGTTATATCATATGTATCCTTTATGGTTTGAAAAAAGAATCAAAAATTGGAATTAAAAAATTAATTTATTTCATAATGGAATGAAATCTATTCTAGGGAAATCCCTACAATTTTTGTTACAAGAAGATGTTTCATTATAGGAGTTTCATCATCCTTATTCTTTGTGTCTATGTAATGGTGATAGAAATTTTGGTGAAATAAATTATTGGTGAACTATATGTATATTAATTGAATAGGTTTGAGACTAATGATCTTAGTTTGGAAAATTGAAATTTGGGTATAACTCATGTTAAAAGAATGAAAATCATTTTTTTGTTACTGGAATTATATTTTTATTTCAATATATTATACAAAGGTTCATCTCTTCATAATTTGGTGGTTTTTCAATGTGGTTTGGTAGATTGGGTGCCTATGATATCCAATTTTGTGTAATCAAACATGGGGTTAATTCCAAATATTTTTAGTTTACACATGTAGTTATGGTGGAGTATGATCAGGTTGTTTTGATGGCAGGTCGTAGTGCTCCCAAAACTCTAACACCCACCTACTTTATATTTAATTTTTATTTTGTTAGTTTATATAATAAATAATACACACATGTGTAAAAATTTTAATTATCAAAATTGTTTAAGAAATCTCTCTCAATGTTGTTATTAGATTTGATTCTAATTTATATACCCCATGCGATAGTGAAAAATATAATCCTTATTAGAATCAATCATGTCATTCTTATATAAAATATTTTAGATAAATTTATACATATAAAAAATTTATAATCCAATAATCATATTCCCAATTCCATAAAAAATTAATTAATATATATTGAACAACAATTTTTTTTAAATATAAATGAAATTTGTTTCTTATATTGACATTATAAAAAAATATTTCAATTTATTATAGAAACCTAAAAATTGTTTGTTAATACCCAAAATAATCCAATTAGTTGACTTTAATAATACGTGTTATATAAAAATATGAAAAATCATTCCCTATTACTATCCTCCGGATCTATATTATAATTAATTTATTCTATTTCATTTAATAAACTGTGTTTATCCACAAAAATGTAGGATAAACACCCAGTATCCAATACCCCTGAGTCATAATTATAGATATTGATCTCTATAACATTCACATATGTATGAAAAAAATGAATTTTTTAAAACATTTCTCATAATTAGACACCAATCTTGAATAACCTTATTGGTTATAATAATAAGTGATCTCAAAATAAAAATCTTGATTCATTCCACAATAAAAAATAAAGACATATCAATGAGTATCATATTTTATATCTTGTTATGAATAAATTTTTATGTATGTTATCCCACTATGATTATGGACCCCTATATCTTTACAATTAGTTTTCAAAGATCAATATGTCATCATAAATTATCCGACTTATTCTCATAACATAATTCATGACTATATTTAATAGATAATCAATACAATTATATCACATATGAGTCTTCATTTTTTGAGTGGAGAAATCATTATTCTAATCAATCATATAGATTATATAAAATATATATCTCCTATATCCATATTTTATGGGATTCATAGATAAATATTAACCAATTTTACATAACATATAATCACTTTTTAGTTAGGGTCTATTATGGTATTCTTTCCTTACACGGGAGAATTCATGACAACTTAACTATTAGGTTCATCTGTACAGAATGATCGAGGTTCAGAGAAGTGTTTTTATTTGATATAAACTCACACTCAATATTTTTTTTGGTTTTTATAGTCTCATTAATTTTAATATGAATATTATACATATTAAATTCATAACTATTTAATCCTATGAAATATTTATCATCCCATTTTTTATTTAATTATATACCTGATACTAATGATTTAGTTTTGTTAATCCTTATTTAATCCATGAAATTTGATTTTTCAATATATATTAATATGTAACTCATATTTCAACTCACAATTTCTGTAATAATAAATAAAATTAAGCAAAATAAATATCTTCATATCCAAATTCTATGATGAAAAAGATAAATGGTACAAAATGAAATAAATGTTAGGAATTATATGGAATCCATAATCCCTATAATAATAATCATGGTGTGATATGTACTACATAGCCACTTTTATAGATATGGAATATTCCTCTATCTTATGGATAAGTTCAATCCAATGTACCTCTACCCAGAGTTCATTACCTAAGAGATATTTTATTTCCATTATAACATATATGCCTAGAATAAATAAACTATAGTCAACCTCTAAATTAATGATTTTAACATTATAATAAAATGAAACCAAGGTAAATAAAAATAAAATCATTTATTTCCATATCTAACTTGTATTTCATGTAATTATAATTAAAAATATGAGATTTTGAAATATATACAAGTGTGTTTGTGTGTGTCTTTTTTTTAAAAATTAATACTATGTTTGATAGCTTTCTCCACACACAACAAAAGAATCTATCTATAAAATATTAATTTTTATTAAAATATAATAATATTAGAATATTTTGTAAATAATAAATATTTTAATCAATTATAAAATTCATAAAAAAATTAATAAGAACATTTAGTGCTTTAAAAAGGCATTTTTCAATAAAATCATTTTTTCTCTATAAATATAGATTATTAATTTAAAAGATAAATATGTAACTTTTATAATATTAATATTATGAAATTAACATCAATATTGAATTTTTTATATCAAAATTATCATAAGGTGAATTGATACTATGTTTTCAAAAATAATTAATTTTTTCGTTTAATAGTGATAAAAATAATGGTTGTTTTAATAACATGACTTTAATGACATTTTCATAAGAAAATAATGAATTAAATACTTTTAAACATTTAATATAGTAACATATAAATTTATAAATTGAATTAAACCATTTAAAAATATTATGTGGAACTTATTAAAACTATGTGTTACGTTTTGGAAACATAAGAGGTATTTTAAAATAATTTTTTTCACTTATATTAAAAATTATTATTCACAACATGTAAAAATTAATTCTACCAAAATGAAGTTCATATTTCATATCAATATGACCACATTATTTAACATTTTCATTATCATTTTTTATAAAATAATGATTAATAAGATTAAATATAATGACTTTGATAATGGAAAAACATTGTAACATCCCGAGTAAATAAGGAATATTAAATGTTCATATTTATTAATATTTTTGAATTAAATATAAATTTTATTTTAATGGGGATTATATATTCAATGGTGTACCTGACACACAACAATGGGTTTCTCCAAAGACTAATGTTTCACATAATGTTGAGTCATACTGGAAAATAATATATTATTATTATTTCAAATGGTCATTAACGCCTAGCTATTTTAATGGAGGGAATGAACATAACTAACTAAAATATGTCTATACCTATTTTTTAAATATTTTCATATTTATAAAATAAAATGTAAGGCTTAAAATGTGAATGAATCAAATTTTATGCATAAATACTGTAATATTCTTTAAAAGGCATATTTAACGCCCTTTTATAGTGAACCCTCTTTAAATATATTTTTGGTAGATTTTATATATTCTATTTGAAAAATAATATTATTTAGAATCGGGACATAAAAATTTACTTAGGGTAAATTTTTAGTATTTTTCTGATAAAATTCTTTTTTAAATGAATAAGTGAAAAATAATGTATTTTAATTCAAAACTGCCTTTTAATATAATTTATTTATATAGATAGATTATCTTTTTAATTATTTTTTAAATGTAATTAGATTATATTTTTACCATTTAATCTAATTTTGGTCAGTGGAAGTAATTTCACTTTGAAATTGGTCATAAAAAAGTGTCAATGTTTTGATGGTTATTATTTCTTAAAAACACGCTTTTTGTTTTGACATCATGAACTAATTTTAAATTAATTATTGAAACTTCTATGTTTTGATTTTTCAAAAAATATGCATCATTTTTCAATTAGGAATATTAAATATATCTTGTGCTGAATTTTTGGTATTTTTTTTGAAAACTTCAATTTATTTTGAATAGTGAAAACACTGAGTAGTAGTTTAAAAAACCGACATTTTCATTTAAATTAAATTTGACCACTTATATGAATTTGATTTACAAAATCCAAAATACATGGCTGTTATTAGTAATTAAAATTTGGTTCAATAAGTTGAAAATAATTTTTGGTGAATAGTACCTTTTTACTTTTATTTACTGCGGTTAAAGGTAAATAAGTTAATTAAAGGTAAAAATAATATTATAATAATATTAAACTACTCTAACATGTGTCCTAATACTATTTTTGTATACATTTCTGGCCATGGGCATCCTTGGGTCGATTTTGGGACCCCATGGAGCCACATAAAAGTGACAATGACACCTTCTATTAATTAATTTAAAGTAAAGACAAAAATGACATAAACATATATCTTTCAGTAAATAATTTTTTACATGGGGTTATATAAGTTATATATTCAAATATAAAGATTCATTTGAATGATAAAAAATATTTCCAAAATCATGGTATTTTATTTATAATTTTCAGACATCAGATAAATAAAAAAATTTATGACACAATAATGATGCGGTGTTTACCTCATTAATGAATAATTTAAATAAATAAGATAATTAAAATTAAAACAAATATCCTAAACCAGTCCAATTCATATTGGATAATTTTATTTAGAATATTATTCATCTTATATTTGACTATAATGTGTTTTGGACCTTTATAAACTGAATATCTTTATATAATAAAATAATATTTTCAAACATTCCTAAAGAGCCCCACCTCCCACTTATAAAAATACCTCACCTATAACCCATTACTCACAACTCTCAAGCCCCTTGGATCATACAACCTCTAACCAATTACACTCCATAAATCCCTCTATTTAACCTATAAGCCTTAACTTAGGCAGAAGGAAAATCCATAAGTTATTTTGGTTCAAACCAAAGGGAGTTAACTGATTTAAAGGTAACATCCTCTCTAAAGTTCATTTATTTTATTTTACTTCTCCAACCCCCAAAACTCTTTTTATTCCTTTAATTTATAGTAACATAATTATACTAAATGTACTAGGATGTTTTTATGAGAATGATTCGAACTACACATCCACACACCTCCATCTAATTGTTCAAGAACATAATGTTTCTGTCGATGGAAAACTACTGCCTCACGAAATGATGATTGTTCAATCTTCTCCTACCACCTATCATGGTGGCCATTATGATAGAACTGTATTTATATATGATAAATATTATATTTATGTTTTCTATATTCTTCTGTGATTTTTTATTTTACAAGATTACCTTTATGATAACCAATATGTGTAAACACGTTAATTTCATTTGAGGAAGTACAGACTACCACCCCCTCAAGCTGATATGATTCGTTAATGACATACATGGAATGCATAAAGGATTGAGTAATGAAATTATGTAATGTATATATATATATATATTATGAAATTATACTATAATTATAATATAAATATGTATTTTTATGTTCTCATTCCATTAAATATGAAACAGAAATGAATGTAGTGTTCATGTGCACGTACGGCTTACCGTCACCATCAATGGTGCATTTCATTTTTTAACGCCAATTGTTATGTACTATTATTAATACATATATATATGGGATATATATGATATATATTATTTCTAAATCATGAATATTATTATGGATATAAATAAATTTTGACAACATGGACAATTTTTAATTATAACAAGTTCATTTTTGACTCATGTTTCTAACATCGACAAAATGTCCAATAAGAACTCAAATAATTGAATAATTGTTATAGTAGGGTAATAAGTGAAAAAAAATAATAAACTTGAAAATGTTTCTTAATCATGTAGAAATTAAATTATTTTTATTATTCAGGAAGAACAAGGAACAAACGAGTCATGTCAGACACGAGGTAAGGGGTTTCTTATCTCACTTTTAATTCCATGAGATTCCCATTGTTTGCCACTTATTTCTTGCAGGTGGTGTATTTTTTATTATCATTTGATGTATAGTATCGTGATTCTCTTTATATTCTTGGTATTATGTGATTCATTTGGTGTTTATTAACTTTTTTTCATATGACTCGATTGATTACAACGTGGTAAGGGGTTTTCATCTCACTTCTTATTCCTCTGAGATTCATGCTATATTGCTACTATTTCCTTTTGTGTGGTGTATTTACTTCCCATGATTATATTCATTCTGTAATATTAATTATTTTATCGGTAATTAAAGCTTAATTTTATGATATCTCTTTCATATGGTGAATGTTTCATAAGATACTAAATTGGTAAGGGAACCTTTCACCCTCTTGTTTTTAAAAGACTTCTTTTTGTTATGTCTTTTAATTTACATCTTTTAGTGGTGGGATATGTTATTATATATACATAGTGATCTAAATTTAATTTCCAAGTGATGAGATACCCTTTTCTCTCTCATCAAATTATTTTCTGAATTTTATAGTGATGATGCTAGACTATCGAATTTCTGTAAGGGAACTTCTTAAATCAATTTCAATTATTTGGGTTAAACTTATACTTCTTATTTATGTCATGCTATAAATATATATGAATGAACCTTGATTATTTCACACTTAATATCCACTTATATTGTGTGTATTCTTATTTTTCATACATAATTATGTAATTGATTTATCCTCAATCTAAGGATACCGTCTTTATAAGGAATTTCATCACAATTTACTTTCCCTTGAGAATTCATTTTTGTTATGCGCCAATTCACTTTTATATGGTGTATATACTTCCATTTTAAATATTATATCATGAATATCCTTATTATAATGATATTAAAAGGTTTTTATTATTCTATTCATCAATTATGTTTAGTGAAGTGTTTCTCAAGTGTTACGAGACTCTTTAACTAAAACATAGTTTTAAAAGAATTAAAGAATTATTCGTCTAAATTGTTCACATTAATTTCCATGTTTTCAAAATGGTTTTTAACATTTATTTATATTGGCATTAATGTTTTAAAATTTAAATTCCTTTAAAATCTCGAATGTTTTATAGGATACTTTTATTCAAAATTCAATTTATTAAATGTTTCAAATTGTTTTGAAAATGGTTTTATTAAGCATTTGTTATGTCAATATATAGAAATGATATATTGTAATTTCAATGTAGCAATGTTATTAGTGAAATGTTTATATTTTCAATATTTTATATGTTATGATTCTATAATGGTACTTGGAAATTTGACAGGTGGTAACGTGATAAACCAAATGATGATCGGTGTCGTGATAATCCAGGACTAGGGGTTACGTTATAACCTCCATTGCATTGGGTATGTAAGTCTTTTGTATGGCTATTCCATTTAGTTATATTTGTGGAATTTGACTGTATGGTTATTCTATTTAAGTATATTTATGTTCCAAGTTACCTATATATGATATGTGTTATTTCTATGGGTTTTTTGGTAATATTTTGGTTACAAAAGTCTAAGCAATTATCTTTTATTCAGAGAAGTGTATTTACTAATTCATAAATGTGAAAAGTGTTACTTATAATAAAGTATTCAGGTTTACTTTTTGTTTCAAAAAACTTTTTTTTTCTTCTTTGTGTATCCCTTACTAATCATTTTTCTCATCCTTTGTTTCTAAAATGTTTTTTATAGGACATGAAGTGGAATAAAGATAAGGATGGGATCAAGGAAAATTCATGATGTCTAAAACATGGAACAAGACATGTTTATTTTTAAGAGTTTATATTTTATAAAAAATTGGACACTGAGTAGTAGTGTCAGCATATAATATTCAAGTAGATATGTAATAGTTATAGACTAATTCTCTAACAATCTAAACCTAAAAAGATCATCAATGTTAATTCATTATTTAACTCAAAATTATGTAATGTTTAATGCTGCATCATTATAGTAGATATCAACATCTCGTTTAGATAAATTTAGATGTTAGGGTGTTATTTATGAATAAGTGACATAACCGTAATGGTCAGTATTTTATAAAGAGGCATAGTTATTTTAGATAAATTTAATGAGTTTAAGATAACATGAATAAGTATATCATAGTATTTACCCTCCTAATAAGACATTATATATTTATTTTACTTATATACTCACATTAAAAGTTTTGGTTTTAGTAAATGGCTGGATCTAGCATGCACCAAAGTAACAGTGGATGTGATGACAACTGTGATGGTTTTCTGAATGAGCAATTGAATGAAAGTGGAGATGCATTGAGAAATCTTGACGTTATTCTCAACCAACTATCTGGAGTCAGGATTGACCACCTGAACCTTGGTGAATTTTATAAGGAAATGTATATACGAGAAGAAAATCCCTATTGAATTTCTGGTAATAATCATAAAGGTAAGTATGTTCAAAAACCAAAGTGTCAAGGATGTTGAAGGAAACACCTAGGAAAATGCTTCCAAGGGACGGGAAGTTTCCAATGATATGGAAATGAAGGTCATAATGTAAGATCCTTCCATGGGAAAAGGAAGCATCTTGTTGACTTTAGGAAATGGAATGAACTTCTTTATAGGTGATCAATTAAATAATTTAATATGTTGTGTGCATGGTCATTATACAAATAGATGTCCTACAAAGCAGTTTCGGGAATGGAATCACCAGGATCGTACAAATATATGTTTACCAATACCTAATGCTATTCTGATTGAGGATGAAGAAAATTGACAAAGACCAATGAAAGGTATGGATTATTTCTTAACATATGTTTTTATATTATTGAATCATAGGATATGATTCATGATTTTGTTTATAGGAAAGAATTATTTCAGAATTAGTTGTTAAATAATGTTAATGGATCATAAAGAACGTTGAATGTGTAATAAGTCAATATATAATGGATTTAAGAGTTATGGTAGATTTTAGGATGATGAAATGATTAAAAGTATTAAGGCTCTTTTGATAATGGTATTTCAATGGAAGACATTTTATAGTATGTGTAACTTGGCAGTTTGAAATATGAAAATGCTATTCAAGGAATAATTATCATTTCTTTTGATGAGAAATGTTGTAATATTATTTTTTACGAATCAATGTTTTTATGGACATATAGTGATTTGGGTTGTTTATAGAAATGATTAAACTATGATAGAGAATATGTGATTTGGTTAATTACACTTCAGTATGAGAATTTATGAGTAGTCGATTTTATTTGGAGATAAATGTTAAGATTTACTATGGAAGACTACATGATTAAATCCTTCTGAGTTTTGGGTTACATTATTAGTTTGGGTTAATTTGAAGAATTATAAGGACATTTTTTTATTGAATGGTCTTTTCCAAACTATGGGTATTGTTTTTCAAATTTTGAGTATTAATAGTAGTATTTCTTTTTATAAAGTATTATCCTTTTTTGGGGATTATCTGATCTTCTACTAAACGTCTTGGTTTTGGTTGATGTTTAATGACAAGGGAAATATATAGTTAATCTTTTTTGGATTATCTGATACTCTATAGGTTGATTCTAGCACTTTTAAGGTGACCAAGTCAGTTTTAATACTTATTATTAGGAGAAAATATGAGTTTGTGGTAGAAATTTAGTAAATGATGAAAGTCTACATGACAAGTAAGTATGTTTACTTATGTTTTTAGTTAAGCTCATAAATAAATTCCTCAACATTATGAAAAGTAACTTAAACCAAAATCGTTTTCCATTAACTTTTCCAACATAGGAATCAAAGACCGTTTAACTCATCACATGTTTGTGATTTTCTGGTGGTTAACTTTCTCTTAATCATTTTCTCTACCACTCTCCATCAAACCTTGATGGTTTATTTCTATTTTTTATCCATTTTTTCATACATGGAATTCACGTATGGTTTATCATGGGTGACCTTTTCATTTCTATTTATTTATTTTAATGTGATATTTGTGTTGACTCTTTTTCCAATGTGAGAATTGTAATGAAGTTTCCAAGACCAAATTTAAAATTTAAAGGACGCAATTTCCAAAAGGGGGCAGGATGTAACAACCCAGGTAAATGAAGAATATAAAATTGTCATATTTATTAATATTTCTGAATTAAATATTAATTTTATTTTAAATTGGATACTATATTCTATTCCATACCTGACACGCAATAATAGGTTTCTCCAAAGTCTTATGTTGCACACAGTGCTGAGTTATACTAGAAAATAATAATATTCTAATATTTTAAATAGTAGTTAATGTGTAGACATTGTAATGGTGGGAATGAAAAGAACTAACTACAATATGATTATACATATTTGTTAAATTTTTTTACATTTATCCAATAAAAGTTAGAGACTTAAAATGAGAATGAATCTAATTTTATGCATAAATACTATAATATTCTTTAAAATATCGATTTACCACCTTTCTATGGATAACCCTCATTAAATATATTTTTGGTCACTTTAATATATTCTATTTGACAAAATAAAATTCTTTTTTAAAATCAGGACATCAAAATTTACTTTGGGTAAATTTTTTGTGTAACGCCCTGACCCTAGATACCCAAAGTCGGTGCATTATTACATAACATTGGCAGGATCACAGAGGATCAAGTCTAGAAAGACCGATTATTTTAGTAGTCTTGGAAACACTAGATATATTCATAAGTCTAACATTACAACATAAGGTAAAAAAACTACAATAACATCTTGTCTTCATATCCCCTCATACTATCCCTGCAGGTCATTCATAAATTACTTCTTCACATCCTAGGAAAAGATAAAACATTGAAAGGGGTGAGCTCAGATGCTCAGTAAAGATAAAAATATAGCAGAAGCTTTTGTAGATAAGCATAAACACTTAAAGCAATTTATAACTAAAACAAAACCCTTTTAAACTTGAACTTCAGCATAATATGGCAAAGATAAAATGAAATAATGTTATTTACATATTAACATGGATATTCTAATAGTCAAACAATCACATGCAATATCAATCACCACTTTCATAATGATGGAATGCATAATTCCAGACTATCATAACCACATAGCCAAGGCCTCGTGCCAAGACTACAAATAAGATTTTGCCAAGGCCTTGTGCCAAGACACTAGTTTGTCTCATGAGACCTACCGATGCATCGAGGAGCTATAGTGGGCTCCACCTGTCACTTACTATGTCCAATGCATTCCACATATGAAAAGTTTTAAACATAACATAAACATTCATATTAAAACTAGCATACGAAATGTCAATACTTTATCCACAAACCATGAATGGTATAAAAATATCACATCCACATTAAAACATAACTCATTCAATAAAATATGGAAGATTGTATTTTATCATATTAACCTCAATCTAGAATGATTAAGGATATTGACATAGATGAAAATAATCATCAAAACAATTAGTGTGAAATATCCCCTTTTTCTTGAAAATATTTAAAAGTCACAATATTTGTCAAGAATCCATTTAAAATAGATTTTAGAATCAATGTGTCCCATGCCACTTTGAAACTTCTAAAATGATTTTCTGATTTTAAAACTTTAATGTCCATATAAATAAATCCTTAAAACCATTTTTAAAACATGGACATTAATGAGCAAGATTTAGAAGAATGAGCCTGTAAAACATTTAAAAATTGTATTTTAGTTAGATTTTCTAACCAAAAGAGAGAAACTTTAATACAAATAATTGAGTTAATCAAAACTTTTTAATATCATGAGAATAATGGGATTCATGATATACTATGTCAAAGTACACCACATAAAAGTGATTTGGTGTATAACAACAAAGAAGTCTCAATGGAATGTAAATTAAGATGAAATCTCTCATAAAGGTCGTATCCTTAGGTTAAGGATAAATCAACGACATAATTATGTGTGACAAATATAAATACACTAAATATTATTGGATATTCAGTGTAAAACAATCAAAGGACATTCACACATATTCTTGTGAAAACAACACCAATGAAATGGATGTTTATCACAAAAAATGGATATTGAGTAAAAATTACTCTTATCAAGTTCATACCGATGACATGAGAATTTATCAGTGGAGTGATTATGTGTATCAAAAGTATATCCACCGAAATGGGAGTGGAATTTATGACACAATCAAATGAATAGTGATTCTACACATAATCATGGAGTAAAATAATCAATGAAGTATGCGTAAATCCAAATGAGTGGAAATTGAAATTACAAATTCCCTTATTGATTTGGTAACATAAAAAACATACACCCATGAAATAAGGATCACACAATGATGATGTAAATATAAATGAATTAAAGTATATTACACAATTAATACAAACATGGGCAGTACACACACCACATGTAAGAAATTAGTGGTGAACAATGGAATTCTCACGGAATTAAAAGTGATATAAGAAACACCTTACTTTGTACTTTTTCCTTGGTCGACGGTAGGTTAAACTCATGTATAATGGTGAAATAATTGTTATTTAATTATACAAGAATCTTTTACATTAATATGATATCATATATGATCTTTTATCGTTGATTTGTTAAAAATATCTTAGTATTATCATTGTTTCGGGTGTTAACTTACTCGTTTTCTTTTATATGTTTTGTTAAGTAAGCCATGTTTTTCATTGATAGGTTGTATCTTATTAATATCCAGAATGATATCAGGTCCTTAAAAATTATTTTTAAATAATCAAATGACAAGTATACTTGAATGGATACGACAGAGAATGAATCTCATCGCGTTCGTGGAGACGGTAGTCCGTAAGAACGCACGAGAGACAATATCATTCTTTTGAAGTTAAAATAATATATAATTGGATGGTATATCATGTAGAAAAAATAATTATCATGTTATATTTATTATTTACATGAATTAAACATCATTATTATATCCATCCAAATAATAATTTACTGAATGACAATTACACCACGACGTGGAGATAGTAAGCCGTACGTACGCACGTATGGTGACATGTTATTCAAAGGATGGATAGAATACTGAATATGGTTGTACTATATTTATAATAATATTATAGTATATAGGAGATACTAGATTCATTAATTTAGAATGGGAATAACAAAGAATGAAGAAGTTGAAGAAGAAAAGAATTTGAAAAAGGGTGGTAAAAACATTACCTCTTCTTCGAGTTCTTCCTTTTGATTTGATCAAAAGGGCTCCATAGGATGGATTTATCATCAAACTAAGGCCTCTAGGTTGTAGTGAGGGGTGTTGAGAGAGTATTTCGTCAGGGTTTGGCCGAACCAAAAGGCTTTAAAGGTGTGAAGTAATGAGAAGGAGGAGTGACATTTTATAAGAGGGGTGAGGGGCACCTTTGGAAAAGCTAAAAATATTATTTTATAATAAATTCATATTCGGTTTCTAATGGATCCAAAGTGAATTATTTAAAGTTTAAGGTGGGGATCGGTCTAAAACCACTCAACCAATAGAATTTTGATAGATTTGGGTCATTATATTAACCTTATCATTAAGTATTAACTCTTAGTTAATTACTTTCCCTTTTACAATGTCTCTTTGTATTTTAAAATTATATGGTTCATAAACTTACTATATAAATCCGGGCGACCCCCAAGTGGTACATTAATGATAAAAATATCACTATATAAGTCTCTTGGCCATACATTATATTTTTAGGAATTTAATATCAATTAATAAAATAATATTTGTTTTAAAAACTCTTTTATGTCAATTTTGACACTATTCAATAATTGATTTTTTGTGAAACGCATATCAGAATGATTATTTCGAAAAAATTCAATTAAATCAATAATAATATGTCATATTGACTTATAAAATTAGTTTAATTCATAAAAAGTCTCAAATTATATTTATTTGGGTATCTACAATATCAATCATTTTAATTTTTCACTATTATGGTAATTACTGCATCACCATTATGTCATAAATAAATTAAATTATTTAATGTATTAAATTTATAAATAAAATACCATTATGTAGGAAATATTTGTATCTTTCTAATGAATATTTATAGTCCAAAATCCAACATATATAACCCTATGTAAATTTTTTTTCTAAAAGATATATGCTTGTGTCATTTTTGTATTCATTTTAACTTAATTAAAATAAAGTGTCCATATCACTTACAAGTGGCACCATGGGCTCTCCAAATCGACCCAAAGATGCCCATGGATGGAAATTTATCAACCAATAAGGTTAGTAAACGTTTTTGGGTTATTTGTTTTATTATAATATTATTGTTTAACCCCTATTTACCGGATTTACCCTTTAACCATGGTAAATAAAATATTTACAGAAATAATTATTCAAAACGTCTAAAAATAAAAGTTACCTATTTACACAATTTGAACATCCGGATTACAAATATGGAATCCATTTTTCCAAATTCCAAACACATAATTGGATGAAATTAATTTAAAATTAATTCCCGCGGTCAAAACAAAAAGCATGTTTTTAAGAGATAATAACTATCAAAAGATTGACACTTGTTTATGTCTGGTTTAATTGTGAAATTATTTCCAATGACAAAAATTGAATTAAATGGTAAAACTACATTCTAAATATACTTTAAAACCACTGAAATTCATAATTTATAAATATTAATTATTTCGATTAAAAAAGTTGTTTTTAATTAAAATCGAGTAATTTTCACTATTCATCAAAATATGAAAGTTATCCGAAAAGTACCAAAATTTCACCCTAGGCTAATTTCGATATTCCGAATCCAAAAATGAAGTCCATTTTGAGATATTGAATTTATAAAATTTCAAAAAGTAGGTATTACCATTCATAACGGCTAGTTTGTTTGGTTGTGGTGTGTTAGAATCTCAATGTTGCGTACAATGCATGCCATTGCATTATTCAAAGGGAAACGTACCGTGGAATCATGGATTGTTAAATTCTACCCTCCAATAAATTGTGTCCTCTCAATTTTTTAAAAATTGGGCTTGAGAATATAATGGAAAGTCCCACATCGGAAAAAGAGTCAATAAAACTATCATTTTAAAAGAAAGGAAGAGAGGTATAAAGGTCACCCAAGATAACCCAAACTAGGATTACAGGTAGGAAAACATGGATATGGATGATAAAATTAGTGTTAAGTTCTGATGGAGAAAGATAGAAAACATTATTAGGAGAAAGTTAACAATAAGAAAATCTCAAACTTTTGTTGGGACAAACGGTCATTAGTCTCCCAATATGAAAAGTAAACGGAAAACATTTTTTGTTTTAAGTTTAATTTCATAAGGACGAGGAATTCATTTATGATATTAACTAAGAACATAAAGATATATAATTACTTTTTAAGTAGAGTTTCATTCTTAAATAACTTTTTACAACTAACTCATTTTTTTTGAAAAATGAGTATTCAAGAAGACTTGGTCACAATGGAAGAACTAGAATAAACATCTATAGAAATACATGATCCACGTAGGATAAACTATATATTTACCTTGTCTTTAGAGATTAATCAAAACCAAAATTGTTAGTATAATATCTTATGATCCCCCAAATGGATATTCCATTAAAGAGAAAAAACACTAATCTTAATTTCTAAAATTAAACCATCAATACCCCAATGTTAAATAAATACCATTCAATAATAAATTGTCCTTAAAATACTTCAATATAATCCAATCTAATACTGAAACCCAAAACTTATAAGAATGTAGTCTTCCATGTTAAATTGTATCTCCAAATGACATTAATTACTCTTAAAGTCACTTACTTAAAAGTAATTAACCAAATAATTTCAATGAATAACCCAAATCACTAAAAATCCACAATAAAAAACATAGATAAAAATCCACCATTACTCCTCAAATTAAATCCCATAATATTCTATTCTCCTTGGGCATATAGTGTTCACAACCCATTGAACAACTTCCAAAATAACATTTATCACTTAATCACCAAATCATTTTCCTATACTAAGGGTATTCATTTGATAAGACACAAGATCCCAAATCAAATTATTATTGATCAATAAAATCATTTAACTAAAAATAATAGTCACACTAACAAGGGACTTCACGTAGTCCAGTGGTAGGCGATAAATCACAATCGCACTTTCGTTGTGGGTTCGATTCCCACAGCTTTGTCCGACACGACGGGTTGTCACACGGTCTGCGTATTGTCATTTTTCAAAAACTATATTTTATAACATTACCAAAATTTGATAAATTCCTCAAAATAACCATAACATAATTTAACCACATATCTTATCTCATACCTTGCATTTTCATCCCAAATTATAATAACTTATAATTGCCTCAAACCCAACGATCATATAAAACCAAATGGTTATTTATAACTATATCCACAAGAGAAAAGATAATTCTTCCTCATATATCATTCTCACATGGAAAACTGCAGGGTTAAAAATACAAGAGAAAATTATTCCAAAGTAAACCCATCAACAAGGAGCACTAATACTTTTTAAACATTTCTCCAACCATTTATTTCCACATAGCTTCTTCATTGACCAAGAAAATATCTTATAGAATAGGGCATTCACTCGAGTAATGGCTAGGTCCCCTACATTTACAGAAAATGACTGTAAATGGATTCTTGGGACCATTTTTATCTTCTTCCATAGTACCCTTCATTTTTCTTCGGCAATTCTTCACTTTATTTCCTTCCTTCACGCATGTAAAGAATTTATTTGTCCCATTGAGACACTTTCCTGGGTGTATCCTTCCATATTTCCTGCATGATGGAAATTGAGGATTTTTTTCTCCATGGTCTCCACTGCTAGAGCTCTTATCATTCATCACCATTCTCTTCTTTGTTGAGTCCGAGAATTGGTTAATGTATATATTATTGATCATATTTTTGGAAAATTGATTTGGCATAAAGACGATATCTATTACGCCTATCAACATTCCATTTTGTTGCTCATTTCCACCACCGTTCCCACCTTATACATAATTCTCAAAGTCACTATGACTTCCTTGTAATCCCACCATTGACTAAAACCAGAAATCATTGTGTGAGTAACAGTAGTCATAAAATAATTTAGAGATTAACATGTCACCATATTCTCAATTTGAAAAACATTAGGATTAACCAAGGTCATTTACTCTCATCTTATATATAATACTTCAAATCGGTTTGTAAAGAAAATGTAAATTATCCTAAGCATATCCCCTGGGAGTTTCGTAACCAAGAGTGCAGCAAGGCCCGTTTTCGTGCACCAGTTCCCGTTCGAGTCTAGCTCAAAGCAATGTTTTCTAGTTTTACCCCTAGGTACATCTGTGCCAGAGCCACCTCTACCTTCTCGTATCCAGACATGGATGTATTGCTCAGAAAACTCACAAAATGTTTACAATACAAAAATTTTAGGAAGTTCTTCTATACTACTCACCATAGTTCATCTTAGGTCTACGTGCTCTAATCAGAGTTTATCTAAATCTAGCTTACAAGGATTGTACTAATCTTCCTCTGATACCAAATGTAACACCTCGACCCTAGATACCGAAATTTGGTGCATTATTACATAACATTGGCATGATCATAAAGGATCAAGTCTCGAAAGACCGATTAGTTTAGTAGTCTTGGAAACACTAGATATATTCATAAGTCTTACATTACATCATAAGGTAAAAAACTACAACAACATCTTGTCTTCATATCCTCTCATACTATCCCTATAGGGCATTCATAAATTACTTCTTCACATCCTGGGAAAAGATAAAACATTGAAAGGGGTGAGCTCAGATGCTCAGTAAGGATAACAATATAGAAGAAGCTTTCATAGATAATCATAAACACTTAATGCAATTTATAACTAAAAAAAGCCTTTTAAACATTAACTTCAGCATAATATGTCAAAGATAAAATAAAATAATGCCATTTAAATATTCACATGGACATTCTACTAGTCAAACAATCACATGCAATATCAATAACCACTTTCATAATGATGGAATGCATAATTCCAGACTATCGTAACCACATAGCCAAGGCCTCGTGCCAAGACTACAAATAAGATTTTGTCAAGGCCTTGTGCCAAGACACTAGTTTGTCTCATGAGACCAACCGATGCATCGAAGAGCTATAGAGGGCTCCACCCGTCACTTACTAAGTCCAATGCATTCCTCATATGAAAAGTTTTAAACATAAAATAATCATTCATATTAAAACTAGCATACAAATTGTCAATACTTTATCCACAAACCATGAATGGTATAAAAATATCACATCCACAGTCAAAAATAAATCATTCGATACAATATGTAAGATTTTATTGTATCATATTAACCTTAATCGAGAATGATGAAGGATATTGACATAGATGAAAATAATCATCAAAACAATTAGAGTGAAATATCCCATTTTTCATGAAATCATATAAATGTCACACTATTTGTCAAGAATCCATTTAAAATAGATTTTAGAATCAAAGTGTCCCATACCAATTTGAAACTTATAAAAGGAATTTTGATTTTAAAACTTCAATGTCCATATAAATAAATCCTTAAAACCATTTTTAAAACATGGACATTAATGAGCAAGATTTAGAAGAATGAGTCTTTAAAACATTTAAAAATCGTATTTTAGTTAGAGTTTCTAACCAAAAGAGAGACACTTGAATACAAATAATTGAGGTAATAAAAACTTTGTAATATCATGAGAATAAAGGGATTCATGATATACTATGTCAAAGTACACAACATAAAAGTGATTTGGTGTATAACAACAAAGAAGTCTCAATGGAATGTAAATTAAGATGAAATCTCTCATAAAGGTCGTATCCTTAGGTTAAGGATAAATCAATGACATAATTATGTGTGAAAAATATAAATACACTAAATATTATTGGATATTCAGTGTAAAAAAATCAAAGGACATTCACACATATTCTTGTAAAAATAACACCAATGAATTGGATGTTTACCCCAAAAATCGAGATTGAGTAAAAATTACTCTTATCAAGTTCATACCGATGACTTGAGAATTTATAAATGGAGTGATTATGTGTATAAAAATCATATCCATAGAAAGGGGAGTGGAATTGAGGACATAATAAAATGAATTGTGATTCTACACATAATCTTGGAGTAAAATAATCAATGAAGTATGCGTAAAGCTGAATGAGTGGAAATTGAAATTCCAAATTCCCTTAATGATTTGGTAACATAAAAAACAAACACCCATGAAAGAAGGATCATAAAATGATGGTGTAAATATACATGAATTACTGTATTTTACGTAATGAATACAAACATGGGCAGTACACACACCACATGTATGAAATTAGTGGTGAACAATGGAATTCTCGCGGAATTAAAAGTGACATAAGAACCCCCTTACTTTGTACTTTTTCCTTGGTCGAAGGTAGGTTAACCTCCTGTATAATGGTGAAATAATTTTTATTGAATTATACAACAATCATTTACATTAATATGATATTATATATGATCTTTTAACATCGATTTTTAATAATATCTTAGTATTATCGTTGTTTCGGGTGTTAACTTACTCATTTTCTTTTAAATGTTTTGTTAAGTAAGCCATGTTTTTCATTGATAGGTTGTATATTATTCATATCCATAATGATATAAAGCCCTTAAAAAAAATTAAAATAATCAGATGATAATTATACTTGAATGGATACGATGGAGAATGAATCTCATCACGTTCGTGGAGACAGTAGTCCGTACGTACGCACGAGCAACAATATCATTCTTTTGATGTTAAAATAATATATAATTGGATGGTATATCATATAGACAGAATAATTATCATGTTATATTTATTATTTACATGAATTACACATCATTATTATACCCATCCATATAACAATTTATTGAATGACAATTACACCACGACGTGGAGATCGTATGCCGTACGTACGCACGTGTGGGGACATGTCATTCAAAGGATGGATAGAATACTGAATATGGTTGTAATATATTTATAATAATATTAAAGTATATAGGAGATACTGGATTCATTAATTTAGAATGGGAATAACAACGAAATAATATGTTGAAGAAGAAAATAATTTGAAAAAGGGTGGTAAAAACATTACCTCTTCTTCGGGTTCTTCCTTTTGATTTGATCAAAAGGGCTTCCTAGGTTGGCTTTCTCATAAAACTAAGGCCTCTAGGTTGTAGTGAGGGAAGTTGAGAGATTATTTGGTAAGGGGTTTGACGAACCAAAAGGCTTTGAAGGTGTGAAGTAATGAGAAGGGGGAGTGCCCTTTTATAAGAGGGGTGAGAGGCACCTTTGGAAAAGCTAAAAATATTATTTTATAATAAATTCATATTCGGTTTCTAATGGCTCCAAAGAGGATTATTTAAAGTTTAAGGTGTGGATAGGTCTAAAACCACTAAACTAATAGAATTTAGATAGGTTTGGGTCATTATATTAACCTTATAATTAAGTATTAACTCTTAGTTAATTAGTTTCACTTTTACAATGTCTCTTTCTATTTTTAAATTATATGGTTAATAAACATAATATATACATCCAAGAGACCCCAAAGTGGTCCATTAATGATAAAAATATCATTATATAAGTCCCTTGGCCGAACCATATATTTTTAGGAATTTAATATCAATTAATAATATAATATTTGTTTTAAAAACTCTTTTATGACAATTTTGACACTATTGAATAATTGTTTTTTCTGAAACTCATATCAGACTTATTACTTCGAAATAAGTCAATTAAATAAATTATAATATTTCATATTAACCTATAAAATTATTGTAATTCATAAAAAGTCTCAAATTATATTTATTTGGGTATCTAAAATATCAATCATTTTAATTTTTCACTATTTTTGTAATTACTACATCACCATTGTGTCATAAATAAATTAAATTATTTAATGTCTAAAATTTTAAATAAAATTCCATTATGTATTAAATAGTTTTATATATCTAATGAATATTTATAGTTGAAAATCCAACATATATAACCCTATGTTAAAATTGTTTTTCTAAATGATATATGCTTGTGTCATTTTTGTATTCATTTTAACTTAATTAAAATAAAGTGTCCCTATCAATTACAAGTGGCACCATGGGGTCCCAAAATCGACCCAATGATGACCATGGTCCGACATTTATTAACCAATAAGGTTAGGACACGTTTTGGGTAATTTTTATTATTATAATATTATTTTTTAACCCTTATTTACCGGATTTACCCTTTAACCATGGTAAATAAAATATTTACCGAAATAATTATTCAAAATGTCTAAAAATAAAAGTTACCTATTTACACAATTTGAACATCCGGATTCCAAATATTGAATCCATATTTCCAAATTCCAAACATAGAAGTGGCAGAAATTAATTTAAAATTAATTCCTGCTGTCAAAACAAAAAGCGTGTTTTTAAGAGATAATAACTATCAAAAGATTGGCACTTGTTTATGTCTCATTTAATTGTGAAATTATTTCCAATGACAAAAATTGAATTAAATGGTAAAAATATATTCTAAATATACTTTAAAACCACTCAAATTAATAATTTATGAATATTAATTATTTTGATTAAAAAAGTTGATTTTAATTAAAATCTAGTAATTTTCACTATTCATCAAAATATGAAAGTTATCCAAAAAGTACCAAAATTTCACCCTAGGCTAATTTCTATATTATGAATCCAAAAATGAAGTCCATTTTGAGAGATAGAATTTATAAAATTTCAAAAAGTAGGTATTACTATTCATAACGGCTAGTTTGATTGGTTGTGGTGTGTTAGAATCTCAAAGTTGCGTACAATGCACGTCATTGCATTATTCAAAGGGAAACGTACCATGGAATATTGGGGTGTTACATTTTGTATTTTTCTGATAAATGTTTTTTAATTAATAAGTGAAAAATACTGCATTTTAATTCAAAACTGCCTTTTAATATAATTTATTTATATGTTTAGATTAAATTTTAAATTGTTTTAAAGTGTAATTAGATTATATTTTTACCTTTTAATCCAATGTTTGTCATTGGAATGAATTTCACTTTTAAATTGAACATAAACAAGTGTCAATCTTTTGATAGTTATTATTTCTTAAAAACACACTTTATGTTTTGACAATGGGAATTAATTTTAAATTAATTCATAAAAATTTTATGTTTTTATTTGGGTAAAATAGAAATAATTTTTGAATTCAGAATATCAAATACAGTTTAGGTGGAATTTTTGAAATTTTTTCTAAAAACATCAATTTTTTATCAATTGTGAAAACATCAAGTTGTAGTTAAAAAACGACATTTTTAATTAAATGAAATTTTAACGGTTCAATGAATTGAATTTTTAAAATCCGACATATATTTATTTCATCAGTAATTAAAATTTGGTTCAATAAGATGAAAATAATTTTTGGTGAATATTAACTTTTTACTTTTATTTAACGCGGTTAAAGGTAAATAGGGTAATTCAAGGTAAAAATAGTATTATAATAATATTAAATTACCCTAAAAAGTGTCTTAATATTATTGGATGATAAATTTCCAACCATGGGCAACCTTGGGTTGATTTTGGGACCCCATAGAGTCACTTATGAGTAATAATGACACTTTATATTAGTTAATTTCAAGTAAAGGAAAAAATGACAAAAACATATATCTTTTAGTAAATCAATTTTTACATGGGTCTATATAAGTTATCTCTTTGTCTATAAATATTCATTTGAAAGCTAAAACTATTTCCTATATTATGGTATTTTTTTAATATTTTTAAACATCAAATAGATAAAATTATGTATGAAATAATAATGATGTAATGTTTACCTCATTAATGAATGATTTAAATAAATAAGATTATAAAAATTAAAACAATATTAAAAACCTATCCAATTCTTTTTGGATGATTTTATTTAAAACATGAGTCATATTACCTTTACTTTAATGCGTTTTGGACTTTTAGAAACTGAATATCATTATATAAAAAAATAATATTTTCAAAGTTTCTTAGAGACCCCCTCCTCCCCCTATAAAAAGCCCTAACCATTAACCCATTACTCACACCTCTCAAGCCCATTGGATAATCACGACTCTTCCAAATTAATCTCCCTAAATCCATCTAATCCACCTAGAAGACTTAACTTAGGTAGAATACACTTCAAGAAATCCTTTTGGTTCAAACCAAAGGGAGTTACCCAATTTAAAGGTAACATCTTCTCTTAAGTTCTTTTTTTTATTTTACTTCACCAACCCCCTAAAAAAATTTTATTCATTTATTTTATAACAACACCAGTATCATAAATATACTAGGATTTTTTATGTGAAGGATTTGAACTACAATTCCACACAACTCCATCTAATGGGTAAAGAACATATTGTTTCTGTGGATGGCGAACTACTGCCTCACGAAATGATGATTGTTCAATCTTCTCCTACCACCTCTCATGGTGGACATTATAAAGGAAATGTATTTATACATGATATATATTATTATTATGTTATATATATTCTTTTGAAATTAATTATTTTAAAAGCATACCTTCATGCTTTCCAATATCTGTAATCACAATAATTTTATTTGAGGAAGTGCGGACTACCGCCCCCTCAAGGTGATATGATTCTTCCATGACATACATGGAACGTATAAAAGATGTAATTAAGAAATTATGTAACATATATATAAATTGTGATATTATATTGTAATTATAATATAACTATGTTTCATTAAGTTCTCATTCCATTAAATATGAAATGGAAATGAAAGTATCCTTCATGTGTATGTACGTCATACTGTCTCCATGAACGGCGCATTTCATTTCATAACACCAACTGTTATGTATTATTATTAAAAAATATATATTAGATATATATGATATAAAATTTATCTAAATCGTGAATATTATTCTAGAGATAAATCAATTTTTACCACATGGACATTTTGTAATTATAACAAGATCTATCTTGACTCAAGTTCCAAACATCGACAAAATGTCCAATACAATCTCAAATAATTAACTAATTGTTATATTAGGGGAATAAGTGATATAAAAGGAATAATAAAAATTTAAAATGTTCTGAATAAATTATAAATTAACTTAAGTTTATTATTATAGAATAATGAGGAACAAATGAGTCGATTCAGACACGAAGAAAGGGGTTTCGTATCTCACTTATAATTCCGTGAGATTTCTATTGTTCTCCACTTATTTTCTTGTATGTGGTGTATTGTTTAATTCCATTTGATGTATATTATCATGATTATTTTTATATTCATGGTATTCTATGATTCATTTGGGGCATATTAACTTTTTTCCATACGACTCGATTGATTACAATGTGGTAAGGGGTATTCATCTCACTTCTTATTCCTGTGAGATTCATGCTATATTGCCACTATTTCCTTTTGTGTGGTGTATGTACTTCCAAAGATAGTATTCATTGTGTAATATAATTTAATTTATGTGTAATTAATTCTTAATTTTATGATCCTTATTTCATATGGTGAATGTTTCATAAGTTACCAAATCGGTAAGGGATCTTTTCACCATACTCTTTTTAAAAGACTTCTTTTTGTTATGTATTTTAATTAACATCTTCTAATGTTGGGATATGTTATTCTATATAAATAATGCTGTAAATTTTATCCAAGTGATGAGATAACATTTTCCCTCTCATCATATTATTTTCTAAATTTTAAATTGATGTGGTTTGGCTGTCTAATTTCTATAAGGGAACGTCTTAACCCAATTTCAATTCTTTGGGTTAAACATCTTCTTTTGGATTTTTTCTTATTATAAATATGTGTGAATGGCCAATGATTATTTCAAATTTAATATTAAATTATGTTAAGTGTATTATTATTTTTCACACATAATTATGTAATTGATTTATCCTTAATATAAGGATACCATCTTTATAAGGGATTTCGTCTCAATTGACATTCCCTTGGGACTTCATTATTCTTATACACAAATTCACTTTTATATAGTGTATATACTACCCTTTGAAATATTATATCATGAATATACTTATTATTAGGATATTATAAGTTTAGTTTTATTCTATTCTTAAATTATGTTTATTCAAGTGATTCTCAAGTGTTACATGACTCATTAACTAAAATATCGTTTTAATAACATTAAATAATTAATATTTTAAATATTTCTCATTAATTTTCATAATTTCAAAATGTTTTTTAGTATTTATTTATATGGACATTAATTTTTTTAAAAATTAATTCCTTTAAAAGCTTCAAAGTGTTATGGGACACTTTTATTCCAAAATCACTTTATGATATGTTTTAAATGGTTTTGAAAATCGTTTGATTAAGCATTGATTATGTCAATATCTTGAAAGCATATATTGTAATTGAAATGTGAAAATGTTATTATTGAAGTATTTATATTTTCAATATTGTATTTTTTATTAGATTATAATGGTACTTGGAAATTTCATAGGTGGTTACGTGATAAAACAAATGATGGGTGGTGCTATGATAAACCATGACTGGTGGTTACATTAAAACCTCTAATACATTTGGTATGGAAGTCGATCATATGGCTATTGCATGTAGTGATATGTGTGGAAGTTGACCGTATGGTTATTTAATTTTATAACATTTATGTTACAATTTACATGTATATGTTTTGTGTGCTTTATATGGGTTTTATGTTAATTTTTTGTTACAAAAGGGTAAGCAATGATCTTTTATTCAGAGATGAGTGTTTACTACTTCATAAAGGTGAAAGTATTACCTATTAAAATGTATTCATGGTTTAAATTTTGTTTTAAAAAACTAATATTTTTATTTATTTGTGTATCCCTTACTTAACTTTTTGTGCGTCCCAAGTTTTAGAATTTTTATCACAGGGAATGAAGTGGAATAGGGTCAAGGATGGGATCAAGGAAAAGTACTAATGTCTAAAACATGGAACTAGACATGTTTATTTTTATGAGATTATATTTAATAAAAAATGGATACTGAGTAGTAGCGTCTACATGTAATATTAAAGCTAATAAGTAGTAGTTATGTCCTAATTCTCTAAAACGTTAAACCTGAAATGATCTTCAATGTGTGTTCATTATTTAACACAAGATTATGTAATGTTTAAGGCCAGGTCCTTATAAAATCTTATTTTCAAATAAATATTTCATTAATATTTTGTAATTTTTATCTAATTTAATAAATTGATATATTCTAATAAAATTAACTTAATAAATATTTTAACCCAATATATAAATATATGACAACTTATTCAATTTTAATTCAATTTAATATAATATTAAGAACACTTAATTATGAAAACAATATTTTTTTCTACAAAATTGTATTTGTATATATTAAATGATTTAATTTATAAGTTACTTTTTTATATTTAAAAATTTAATTTTATTATATGGGGATTAAATTTTGTTTCATCAACCCCAATATTGGATATATTTGTTACCATATATTTTTAATAAAATATAAATTACTTGGGTAAAAACTAATTACAAAAGTAGAAAAACTAAATTGGAAGAATATAAAAAATTAAGTGGTAAAAGTATCAAAACATGTTCAGATCTTGCTTAACAATTAGTGGTCGAGTCTTCAAAGAACATATATATCGCAAAAAAACATTATATATCACGTTTTTATCATTTAAAACGTTAGTAGTGTCATACCCTTACTGAAAAATAATGGATATTCACAAATGTTCCTTTTTCATGACTTATAAAAGCGGAGTAATTCCATCTGGTCACTCCAAAACTATTCCTCAAAATTTAATCCTTAAATATACTATTTCCCTCAACTATAATCTTCTCATGTTAATATTCCTCTATTCTCAAATTTTTAACATATTGCCTTCATTTTTAAGAGAGTTTCTAAGAATTTTCATGTCCCCAACATGAGTATTATCAAATCCTTAACTTTGTCTTCATAAATTTTCACTAACAAAAATATCTTAAGCATTTAAATATGATTTCTTTAGAATCATTAGTATTATAAATTATTCTTATATTAATATAATAGCTATTTTTTATTCATTATAATTTTCTTTGGAGAAAAAAATAATGATGATTGTGTTTACATGTGGAAAACTACCTCCACAAAATAACGTCTTATATTTGTCATCAGTACCACTAATTATTGGGTTTAATTATGGTATTTTTGAAAAAATATTACACATAAAATTTATTTATTAATGTTAAAATACAATTTATTATCTGCCCCAATCCCCTCTAATTTTTTGAAAGATGAATATAGGAATCGTGTGTAAACAGAGACAACAATACTGATAAAGTAAAAAAAAAATCACCATGGTTTCAATTATTAATATAAAAAATTTAAAATATGATTAATAAAATTAGTATAAATAATATCATTATAATTATATTCAAATATTCATATAAACTTCCTTAACCACACTCTCTTTTCTAGTTATCTTGTGTTTTCATTTTGGCCAGTTTAAATGCCAATATGAAAAATGAAATAAAACACTCTCATGGATGACTATGGGAGCATAAATTCAAATATTAATATATTTTAATATGAAAATACGTATTTTTTATTTTTCATAATTTTTTTTTAAAATAATTAACTTCTTATTAAAATATCATTTGTAGTAGTTCAATTTACTAAAATAAGATGACACTGATTTCATTTCACGGAACATAACTAAAATAAATGAAGAAGGAGATAAGAGATTTTTAAATAAATATAATTTATTTATTTTATGTTTTAAATTATTTAGTTTTAATTAAAATATTATCAAATAGTGGGTATCATAATTGAAATTATAAATCATATGCCAACTATTTAGAATTACTAGAATCTAAGGATGAAAATAAACCATAACTAAGTAATAAATGTATATTAAATTATTATAATTGAAGAGTATAAAAGGGTATGGGTATTAATATGGTTTTGAAAGAGTTTATTAGATAGTTATGTGTATTATACTAAATTTTAGTGTGCTTTTGAATAAGAGGGAATACAAGTTAATGGTTTTTTCGTCAATTTCAATTCCATGCATCAAGTTGGATATCACAAACCATAATTTCTTTTATATGGTCCACTAACTAGATAAATTCAATAAATAAAAATTAATATCATTAATTTCATGTTATTATAATTTTAATTTCATGGTAACCCAATTATTCTTATGTTACCATTATCATAATTATTTTTGGAAACTGAATTCTCTTTTATTATGTTATGATTGTTCTTTATTAAATTATTACAAATCAATTGGGAACATCACACTCATTGATTTTATTATGTGGTATTTATAATCATTTTCCCTAGTTTTTTACATTTCTAACACTTAAACCTCATTAAAAATGTATGTTAATTTAAGACTTAGATTATCTATATGGGATTTGGTTAACTAAAATTTCCATTATTTATGTTAAATTATTATTCATTGAGCATCATTCTTCTATGATTTTAAAATTAATCTATTTATTATTTCATAAAATATTTCCCCATTTCTATATATAGAGAATGATTTTTTCGACGCTAATATTTTTTTACAATGAATTTATTACTAATAAGATAGTAATATTTTTATAGAAAAAATATATTCTCTTTTATAGACTACCTTTCAACCATTTCTAGGTTCATTATTCCAATAAATCCTTTCTTATTTTTAAATTAGAATATATGTTTACTATTGTGACCTTCATATTTCCCTTGAAAAAAATTTAAAATAATTTTTTAAAATTCTTATTATGATGTGGATTTTCAACAATGGAATTTCAAAGTACTAAAAATGTTTTCCATCAGTTTAAAATAAAATTTTTTAGGTTTCACTCTATATTTCTTTTTTGACAACCATAATTTCTATTAAAAGCCCTAGTATTAGATTTAAATGTTTTTTAAATATTTTCACTTCACCTTCTTGAAAACATTATGTATTTCTCAAGTATACAAAAATGAAAGTTACATTTAAAATTAATGATTTTTAAAAAGTTTTTAATTCACCATTTTGAAATAAAAGAATTTCCAAACACACTTGTAACTTCATCACTTGCACCAATTTGAAAAGAATTATCTTAAAATAAGTATATACCTTCACAAGTAATTTCCTATTTATCTCCAAAGGCCTTATTTACATAGATGTTATATTTCAAGAACCACCATATAAATATTATTATGAAACACTATTTTTGGGTTGTTGAATCGTTGGTATTAAAAAAAATTAATATTGAGATTAGTTTTCATTACACCATCTACCATGTTTGTGAAAAACATTTTCCACTAATTTTTATGTTATAATAGATGATAATTTCCAATTATCATACATATGTTTAGATGATTTAGGGATGGGGTACTATATAAAACCCACCAATTCATTGGTTATGTTTTTATATCTCATGAGATTCAAATTATTTGTGAGTTGTGATACTTGATAAAATAAGGTAGAAAGATTTATGATACTCTAGTCAATAATTAGTCTCAAGTTGTGAGATGCAATTCAATACTAGAATACAAGTTTTGTTACTCGAGTAAAAAATGGACTGTATGATGTAATAGTCAATTAAATAATGGACTATGATTGGTGATAACTGAGTCAATAATGAATTAAGAGTTATTATAATCATGTTACTAATGGTTTGTAAGAAATGACGATCGAGTCAAAATGGTTTATAGGAAGTAATTAATGAACAACCATTTAATGGTCGGATTATTTTTATACAAGAACCAATATTTAATTATTTACTATTATTTTGTTTTTTCCACATTAATACCGTAATATTTTAAAATTAAAATGTATTCTATAGAATACAAACATCTAACATAGAGTTTAAAAGATTAGGAAGTATTATTATTTTAATATGGTCATTATGACCTAGACAATGAATGGGTGGGTATTAATAATAATTAAAGAATAAAGAAATATATATACATAATACTCAAAAAAATATAGTTATATAATCTTAAGAAATAGTAACTCATTTTTTTAGTAAAGGCATTTTATGCTTCCAAAATACCTTCTATTTTAAAAAATTGTATTTATTTTTTTGAGTTAATATTAAAATTAATTTTATCCAATTTTATAAATTTTATTTAATAAAAATTATATCAACTTTTAAATCATCATTTCAAAATTATCTTAAGGAGAAATATTTGGATTTTTTTAGAATAATAGATTTCTTAGTAAATAGTTAAAACTAGGGATTTTTTAAAAAAAATTATTGATTTTCATTAAAAATTATAATAATTATGTATATTTTTCATAAATTTAAATAATTATCCTTTCTTTACAAATAATATAATAAATTAAATATGAATTATAATTATATTTTGTTTTGGTGTAAGTCTATTTTTGTGCATAAAATGGATTTTTTTAAAAACCGATTTTCATTTCATTTTTTGAATTTATATTAGAAATAATTTATGTAACTTAATTAAATTTCATTTTATAAAATGGAATTCATTTTTGCATTAAAAAAATAAGATTTATCCTAGGATGGATATTTTATATTTTTATAAAGAAGTTAAATTTTTTGTGAAAAGTATAATAATACAATTTTAATGCAATATTTTATATCTTATGTTATCTGTAAGACATAAATATTATATAGATATTTTTGAAATTCATGGAAAAAATTATGGACGAAAATTTAATAAAATTATTATTCAAAAATAATTTAAAACATATAGACTATAATTTATTTATGTATAAATACAAAAAATATTTTTAGTGTCGACGCAATGTTTGTGAAAAATTAGAAATATAAAATTTGGTGTCTCAAATATAATATATGAGAATAATTTTCTTTTAAACATGGTTAATATATTTGAATTATTTTTTTTATTCTATATATAAATATATTCATGTTATATGACATGTAACATATAAAAATACATGTGTAATGCTTGTCCAAGGCTAGAAAAGTAAAAATAACATATTAAATAATTTTTCATAACATATATGTTAATAAATATGGTTATTGGAAAAATATAAATGTTTATTTATAACATATTTCAATTTATTTTATTATGTAAATATATTTTTATATTTGAGTGAGTAAATAATTTCATTAAATTCTTACACAATGCTGGCATAGTGTTTGTGCAAGTAGTAGAAATATCAACTAAATGATTTTTAAAATACTAAAAGTAATTTTTTTGGTCATTTTTTGTTTTATAAGATATTTATATATATATATAGAATATTAATTATATTTTTAATATATATATTCTAATTTTATTGATATATTGATGACTTTAAAGTCAAATTAAATGTATAGTTCCAAAAATGAAATCAATGATATTATATAATAAAATATATATTACTAATTGATTTAAAATTAATAAAACCCATATATTTTTTTAATTTAAGGGAATATAGATTATAAAATCCACCATGTTCCATTTATGGGTCACATTTACATTTATAATAACATTATTAAAATCTAAATGGTACAAAATGTTAATATCATGTTAATCATAAAAAAGGTTAATAGGGTTTTAAAATTATGATTTGCAGTTAAAAAATCATCTAAAATTATCCCAATTTTATTTTATGTGATTATTTTGAATCATAATAATTATATATAATAAATATATCAATTAGGTTCCACTATTCTAGGAAAATTAATTTCTAATAATTTAATAGTTTATATAATTCAAAGAGTTTCCCTCCCCTCACTTATAAAAGGGAAGCTACTCCCCTCCCTTAATCAAGAATTTTTATCATTATATTTCAACTAATAACTACCAGAAACAATGAGAAATTTAAAAACCAATGCCCTTGGGGTCCTGAAAATGATGAAATACCAAACCAAATAAGCTTATGTTGTAATCCAAAGAGGTTGTCTGAGGAAACGTTATAAGACATAATATACATATTTCAAATTTGTTTCTTTTTACACATCCAAAAAATATTATTTATACATGATGAAATAATAAAATTATTATATTAAATATAGAAATATATTATTTTCATTATGGTAAAACAATTTTTAATCTCACTTTCCATCCAATTGGAAATGAAAACATCACTCGTGTGTACATGTGGATTACCACCTACACAATGCGTTGTGTCTCATTTTCCATGACCACCTCTAAAAAATGGTAATAATGATGGAATAAATTTATATATATGATATTAATGACATAATTATATTTTTTAACGATAATATACTACCTATTTTATTTTATTTCTAACAATTAAAAAATGATAACTTCATCTTTATATATGGGTGGATCACCACCACCACGAAGCGATGTGATTATTTTTTCATCACTGCATCACATGAATGTTATAAATATATATATATATATATATATATATATATATATATTCAAAGTGGAAGTAAAATATTTATGATATAATAATTAATATAGTAATGTAAAAAAGGACTTACTTTCATTCCCTCGTGTTTTTTTTTTGAAAAATGGAAATGCTAATCGTCCATAAGTATGGCCTACCGTTTCAATGATTGTAACGTAGTTTATTTTCCATAAAATATTTCATTGTTCGTTTTAAATTTATAATTAAAATATAAAAATTATAATTATTTCATGTTTAGTATTCTAGATATATTCCAAAAATCACCACATTTACCATAGTTAAATTATAGAATTCATTTTTTACATATGAGACGAACGTCCACAAAACATAAAATATCAACTTAACTGATTATGTATCTAAAAAACTAAAATTAATTATATTAAAAGGATAGTAACAATGGAATGGAAATTAAAAATATTTTATTAAGAAATTAAATAGTTACCATAATATTATTATCCAGGGAGAAAAATAATGTAAATAATGATTCGAACTCAAGGTAAGTGACAATTTAACATGAAACATCATTTTAAATGTTTTATGGATTTTTAAAAAAAAATAATTTTCATCAATGTCCATATTTTTAAAATTATTTAATTATTTTATTTTAAGGATATAATTTTTTTTAAAGAAGGTGGTGCCATAGTAATATACCCAGACATAATTCAGTCAATAGATAAAAAAGTGTTACAAGAGTCTGAAAGATGTAATTTTATTAAAATATTTATCAAAGAGAGGTAGTAAATCACCAGGAAAGTTAACCCTCCATGTTATGTACTGGTTGACTCCCTTGTTAGAAATGTCGCATAAAACCATGGTCTCTTCAAGAAAAGTATGTGTAACGATGTAATTTATTTCCATAAGAGAAGCAAGTTAATTCATCTAATGTGTAGTTAGAGGCCATGCAATATGGACCACACATTTTCTAAATCGCATGGATAGTAGTGGTTGAATCACATTCAATACAAATATTGTACCAACCCTTTTTCATTGCATAATTAGTCGCATGGATCACCCCCATCATTTCCACCCATAAAGATGAGGTCTTTCTATAGCCACCAAATAAGTATCCAAAACACTACCCAAGATAGTCTTTGAAAATAGCACCACATCCTATAGGACCTGGGATTCCTTTAGAAGCACCATCAACATTCACTTTGATCCATCCTAGATGTGGGGCTTGACAAAATTCCTTAAAAGTGTGTCTAGGATTTCCGTATAAACCATCATTCCAAAGACAACCTAGGATCTCAAAGTCATCAATAGAGTTATCACAATGTACTTTTTGAATCGAGGCAGTATCGCGAATAAAAATGAGAATCTGCATCTGACCTGCATTAATCCGAAATGAGCGATTATTATGAATAATATTATTTCAATCATACCACATCACATGGAGGAGCTCAACAACAACAATCAAGAAAATATTCTTGATTCGTTAGGAAGATTCAAACTATAGACAATGATTCAGTTGTGAGATGATTGAATCATTGAGTATCCATACGCAATTAAACATGTCAAAAATATAATTCCAAAGAGCTAAAGCAGTGGTGCAATAAAAAATAGTTGATTTGCATCATTCTGGTTTGGCGTGTTTCATCTTTTCTATTTTTACATATATAGAATCAATAGCCTCGACCACCACTAAAACCGTTATTTTATTTGTTTATTCCTTCACAATATTTTATTTTCTTCTCTAAATAAAAAACATTATTCCCTTTATTCAATGTAATTTAATATTGAAAATATGTCTTTAAAAGTAAAGGCCATTTCGATATTTAATTTTTTTCATATGCGTTAAAAAAGGTTTTTTAATGTTTTTTTAGTTGAGAAAGTAGAATCCTTGAACAAATTATTCATAATATGTTACTTGAGAATTATAGATGGTTATGGGTGATTCCAAGAGAGCTTAAAAAATTGGTGACAGGATAAATCTTAAACGATGGGTGAGGCTAATAATTTTATATGATAGGTGATCCAAATTTAATTTATATGACTGTTGATATTGATATTGTACCTTAATTCATTGGGAAATATTCCATGTATTCAAGGGAAATAAGAAGGGAGTTAATTTGGGGGGTTTCTCCTATGGATTTAACTGGAATCCAGTTATTTCTAACAATAGTTATGAACATGATTCACCAAGTTGACTACACCGGTTTATATTTTCATTTGATGTGTTTTAATGGTTTTATTTAAGTTAAATGTGCTATTTATATATGTATAATATATTTTTGATATGACTAAAAAATAATTTGTAAAATGAAAACATTTAACAGGTATTCATATTTTTTATTCGATTAACGGGTTTCTTTTTTCCGTTGTTTATATTTTTTGTTCATATCCTACATTTTCAATGTTTTTTATTGTTTTTTTGATGATTATGGGAAAATAATATTTCAACTAAATATTTATGAATATTGTTCCTAAAAATACTTTTTTTTATTTGAAATGTTTTACATTTTGGGGAATATTCATAATTAGTGGGTGTGTCCACCTTATAATGTATGGGTTTTTTATATAATATTTATGATCTAATTCTCTAGAACTCTAAACCTAAATAATCATTTCTAATGAAATAATGAGAATTATAGTATAATGGAATAGGATTATATATGTTTTAGGATTGGGACTTTATCGTTGGTATCATAGTAGGATTTAGGTAACTTTAGGGATTATGATATTTTCTTTTGAGGATTACTTAAAAGTTATGGATACCATAAATTATTTATATGTCTAAGGTTAATAATTAGTGAAAATTCCTATAAATACCATTTAGGTTTTATGTAATGGTATTTTTAGGTTATTAATGATATTTTGGGTATTTTTTATAGTGAGGTATATGAAACCCATATGTTTAATTTGAAGGATTATTTTGGAGAAATGTTATTACATTTTTGGGGATATGATATTAGAGGTATGAGATAACCTTTAAGGTTAAAAAAGCCTTTAAATTTAGGTAATTTAGGAAATTTTGGATATAAGGTTATTTATTTATGGAATTATCGACCTTGAACATTTGGTGTTATTGTTGAATTTTGAAGATTAATGTATTATTTCTGCATATGAAGGTTTATAATATTTTTTATATTATCATACCTTGATCTAACCATTTAATTTTTTGTTTTTCTAATGGTAAAAAGAAAAGATTTTATCATTTTATATACCTCATGGTCAATAAAAAAATTGATTATAGTGCTTCATACATTAAATATTCATAATCACTGTTTAGAGTAAATTATAAGATAAAGGTGGAATATTTTTTAAACACTCAACCAAATTATGAAATTGTGTGTATGGATTTAATGAAAATAATGTATGTATATTTCATTATGATCATATAATATATGGTAAATTAATTACGTACCTCTAGGAAAAGGATCTGTAAATTAAAATGGAAATATATTACCTTCATTTCTAATTAATTGATGGTCATTTTTTCACACCATATTGGTTTATGGTCGTTAAATTTCTCATGATCATTCAGTTTCTTGTGATGTATATTCTTTGTCACTATCCATCATTATTTAGACATTAATTTTTTCTCTTTTTTTCTATTTTTACTTCATACTAATGTTATCATATTGGGAAACCTAGTTATGTGTTATTCTATATGGTCATTCCCTCTTTTACAAAGGATACTTTATTAACACTTCTTAGGATGTGGGGTTTAAAATGGTTTTTTAAAATGTCAAACAATTACTTACTGATATTAATTTAAAATTTTAGGATATAATTTATTAAAGAGGGTGGAAGGTAATATCCTAATATTTTAAAAACTGACTATGTTTGACAGCATATAAGACACGCAACACTAAGCTTAAATGAACCTAAAAATACTACTGTTTAAATACAATCCTTATAAAATAGTCATTAAATTAATGGGTATTAACATTAAAACCCACATTATAATATATATATATATATATATATATATATATGTGTTTGTAAATTTCATAATCAAAAAAATTTATTGATAAATTCATAGGAAATAAGAACTTCTTTTGTGTAAATTCATTTTATATTTAAAAATTACTTTTCCACATAAATGGTTTCCATTACTCTATATGAAGAAATATTATAATTGTTTTTTAAAAAAAATTACAAAATTTATTACATAAAAAGGGTATATTTTTTTAGATTATCATATCAAAATTAGATTCGGGTGAAATTTTTGGTTTTTTCTGAATTGATTGATTTTTCATGGAATGGTGAAAAATAAATATATTATTGTTAAAATGTAATTTATTTCCATAAAAAAACTCGTGATATTATTTTAATTTTATCTTAAATTATCATAAGTATCAATTAGTTATAAATAATAAAATACATTACATATTAATCATCTTTATACCTAATTGTGGGATATGTTTATTTTTTGGATTAAAATGTTTTTTTTTCTAAAAACTATTATTAACTACATTTTATGTATTTATATT
The DNA here is from genome assembly GCA_963277665.1 of Viscum album. Classification (NCBI taxonomy): domain Eukaryota; kingdom Viridiplantae; phylum Streptophyta; class Magnoliopsida; order Santalales; family Viscaceae; genus Viscum; species Viscum album. Next base: position 860,422,396 of record OY728123.1, on the reverse strand, counting down.
AAAATTAATTTCATTCATTTGTTGAAATTGAATTTTTTAAAATGGAATTATTTTTTATTTTTAAATTAAAATTTTTTCTAGGAAATGTTTATTATGTTTTTCTAAAGAAGTAAACATTTATGAAATGAGTATAAAAACACAGTTTTTATGAATATAGTATCTTTTATGATGTCATCAAGATGTTAATATGATACAAAAATTTATAAAAATCCAGTAAACACTATTGTATGATAATATAATACATATATTATAAAAATAATTGAATCATATAAATAAGATTAAAAATCATGATAAATATGAAAATCTTTTTCAATGTCAGTGCATTACTTGTGCCATAGTGGAAAAGTAAAATTTGGTGTTATAAATGTAATATTTGGAAATTAAGGAGTCTTTTATAATATTATTTTACAAATATTATGTATTATCAATGTTTTTATTGATATGTATGAATTTTTGAGCTATATAATAGGTGAATTATCTAAATTCTTATGAAATACTTGCAGAAGGCTAGAAAATTCAAAATAACATAATAAATAATTGGTTAGGACCTATAAGTGAGTAAATAAAAATATTGAATAAATATAAAATTTTATTTTTAAAATAGTTAAATTATTTTTATTATGGTAAATTTTTAAACTATCTCGTTATGAAATGATTACCTTAACAGAATATGTAACACCATGAAATATAAAAATATGTAAATTATTTTAAAAACTATAAAAGTAATATTTTTTAGGTGAGTTGTTGTGTCACATGATATATATATATATATATATAACATATTATAGATGATTTAAAAGATTTGTTTCACATTTTATTGTTATATTAATGGCATTAGAGTCAAATTAAATGAATAGTTCAAAAAATGACATTAATGATATTTTATAATAAAAAATATATTATTAAATGATTAAAAACTCATAAAAATAATTTTTTCATACACTTGAAGGGGGTATGGTTTCAAATATAAACCATGGTCCATTTATAGGTCAGTTTTCCTTTTATTTTAACTTTTTTGACCCATAATGAGTAATAAATATTAATATCATTATAATCATCAATAGCGTTAACATTTGGTTAAAACTAAAAGATAACGGTTCAAAATAACATAAAAATGTCCAAATTTTATTGGATAATATTATTTATATTCATACTCATACTTCATTAAAAATATATCAATATATTTCCACTTTATAAAGAAAATTAATTAATATTCATTTAATACTTTAAGAAATTCCAAGCATGCCTCTCCATTCACTTATAAAAGAGAACCTCAAATCATCTCTTCCTCACTCCTTTTGACCAATATATACTATAAAATACATAACCAAACCTCTCCCAAACTACAAAACACACTTCCTAGTTATAGTTTTCTCCTCCAATGACCAACCCTATGAAGTGCAATCCATGGTGGATCTCTAAGGAGAAGGTATAAGTCCTAACTAACCTATTTTAATTTTATTTATTCTAACAACTCATTAAAATATTATTAAACCATGCTGAAATAATTAAATATTTATATTAAATATATATAAATTTTATTATGATTGTGGTAAAACCATTTTTCATATCATTCTCCATCTTATGGGAAATGAAAACATCATTCATGTTTACATGTGTTTACCACCCCCATGAAAGATGTGTTTAATTTCCCATAACCGCCTATCAAATATCATTATAATGGTAGAAATAATGTATATATATAACATTTATTAAATAATTATAATTCTTTAAAGTTAATATATCATCTATTTTATTACCTCTACATACATTGAAAATTTGATAGCATCATTCGTGTATATTGTGGATTACAACTTTCACGAAGCATTGTGATTCATTTTTCATAATTGTGCAACATGAATGATATATATAGGTTTATTTAAAAGTGGTAATATTATATTAATTAAAAAATCATAATTATAAAATGATATATTAATACATACTTTGTTCCCTCATGTTTATTTAAATTGTAAATGTTACTCATGCATACATACAACCTATCACCTCAATGATTATAGATTAATTAATTTTTCATATCCAACATTCATGGTTGTAATTAAAATTAAAGTTAATATATATAAATTATGATTATTTGATGATAATAATTAATTATATGGTCAAATAATGAACTCATTGGCCCTAGTCAACCTTCCAAATTCATTTTTGACAAATGTGGGGAGTGTCCACAAACCATGAAATGTAAACATAAATGATGAATTAACTAAATAAAACAAACTCATAAATTACATAAAAGAGATAATTATAATTGAATGAACATGAAAAATGTTTCTTCATAAATTATATAAATAACATAATTTACTTCTTCAAAAATATATAGAATGTACGTGATGATTTAGAATTGAAGTAAGGGATAATTTAACATAAACCCTTATTTTAAATGTTTTAATGATTTGATTTCTATTTATTTTTCTTCCATATTAATATTCTTAAAAAAATATGGATGTATTTATATGGATATAAATGGGTCATAAAATAAATTTTCTGTCTATTTTTATTTTTAGAAAAAAAATTAAAATTGATTCTTTTTATTATGTTATATAGAACACATTGAATTTATTTATAAAAGGAAAAAAGGAATGATCTTTTTTAACCTATCAGATATCAAATACATTTTTCACCACCACAACCCTGATTTTTTAATTCATTTACAAGATTATATGTTTTCTTTTATGTAAACCACTTAATCCCTTCATTCTAGGTATTTTAGTTTTTAAAATTGGTTTTAAAAGGAAAGTGTATTTCGATATTAAAAATTGTTATAGACAAGGGTTAAAAAGAGTTTTTCATGGGTATTATGATGAAAAGGTAATTTTTGAAATATTTAATTTATGATACATTGTTGATAATTATAGATGATAGTGGGTGAGCCTAACATATCTTATCGAATGGTTAATCTCAAAATGTATTATATGATGGGTGATAGCAATATAGCTCTTTATTGAGTTGGGTAATGTTCCATGACATCAAAAAGAAGAAAGAGAAAGTAAACTATGATGGTTTATTCATGGTATATAATTAGGATCCAATTATTTTTTATGGTTCATGCGTATAATTCTCCACATTTCATGTAAGAATTACTATTTTAATTCATTGTTTTTTAAAAGATTTATTTGATAAATTAGATTCCATGTGGATATTATTTCTTCTATATGCTCAAATAATAATGTATAAAATGTAAACATTTGATGGGTATTTATTTTTTATATTTGATTAATGGATTTATAAATATTATATGCCTTGTTGAACTTTTTGTGCTCATCCCATGTTTTCTAATTTTTTTCCTAGGGTTAAGGATTAGTAGCTAAAAATTAGAAGTCATGTTTAAAGTCATGATGTGTTTTTATGACAAAAAAATGTATTTCATTTAAAAAATTTATATTAATTTTAAAATGGATAATGAGTGGATGTTTCCACTTCATAATGTATGGGTTTTTATGTAAGAGTTAACAAAATATTATCAAAACATCTAAACTGAAGAAATATTTTGTAATATATGTCAATTATAGTCTAAAGATATTAGGTTATGTTATTTTTAATGTTGGATCCTTATACCCATATTTTTTATTATGTTATCCTATATTTATGTATTATAACTTTGATTATTCCCCGTGGAACTTGTTTATTATCTCTTCCTTCCACACACATATTTCATGGTATGTGTTTTATAGTTTGAGATTAAATTTATTTATACCATTTCTTATGAAAAACTCGTATTTATACATAATATTTTTAATAATATATTTTCCCCATGACCATGGTTTCTCATATTCTTATATTCAAACACTTGATGGAATGTTGATCATTTTTCCCTTACTAAGTGTTTGATTTCACCACCTTATTTTTTTCTTATCCACACTCTACGTATAAGTGTAAAACATATGAGAATTTTATAAGGGGGTCTAATTCTATTGGATTGTACAGAAATGTTTCCATGTAACACCTCATTATTCATTTTAGGTACGTATTTATTCATGATATGTTTATCATCCTTATTTTGGTGAATTTTTTGGATTCTTGGGGATAAAGATACATTATAGGGGGACACGTCCTAATGTTTGGAGAAATATTTTTTTTGAATTAATGGACTCTAGTTATATATGTGTTAATGAAAATAATGCGTTATCACCATGTTTGAAGAATGTCTTGGGTGCACTGGTGTTTTTCTACAAATAACTGGTATGTTTTATATCTGATGGGTGATTGAACACCAAGTAAATGGATTAAACATTGTTTAATTATTTCTATAAAGATTCTATGAAATGGTTTTATAGTGTGAATTGTATACAATCTATGTAAATAGTTCACATCATGTAAAGGAAGAAATGGGGTTTTATAAAAAAAAGGTTATGCATTTTTTAGTGTTTTTGTTATCCATGGATTACACGACATGTAATGGAATTACCCACCATGTAAATATCATTACTTTTGGTTTTTAGGTCACTTTAGGAGTTATTTTTATATCATTTGATTGTTCAGCCGCCCTCTCTAGATCCATATCACTCCACATGTGATTTTTGAGATCATTGTTCCTTTTGAACAATTCATTTGATGGTCAAACATTTTTTTGGTTGTCGTGCACCTCTCTAGGTAAGTGTTCCTTATTTATTTCATTTTTAATGTCCATAGTAGTGGAGTTTGTCAAATTTTGGTTTTAGATTCATGACTAGATAGTGTTTTCTGTTTATCCTTTGTAGTTTCTTATAGTTCATTTCTTTTGAATGAAAATATCTTGCTTTCCAATCAACATTGTTGAAGGTTGATTTGTTTATAAATTATTGAAGTAGGTTTTTATATGAATTGGATTAATTCGACGAATTTCATATCATTATTAATAAATTCTATTGTATTATTCAATTAATTTATGTTATTTGAGGTTTAAAATTATTTCCTAGAAATATAATTGTTTTTAAATATGATTTCTTTAAAAACATATTTGTTCTGATTCTGAAATTTATTTTTCAAACATAAAAGAGGTTTTTTAGCATTAAAAAATAATTCATTAAATGTGAGAATGGATTTGAAATGTAATTTGAAAATCAGGAAACATTTGGAACGTTTTTTTTTTCTGTAAATAGACCCATATACCACCTACCTATGTGTGGAACCACTATTGGTTGTTTTTTTTGACATCAACATATAGTGGTAGAACACGGTTTCTATTAGATCAAACATTTGACCATGTTTAGGTATATATTTTTTAGTATATATTTTCCCATATGATAGATCCCAACTGATAGTGTTCTTGTTAATTTATAGATTTTTATCACATGATTGTTTTCATAATGGATTGTTCTACACATATCATTATATGTGGTAATATCAAATGAATTCGAATGATGGTATTTCATGGATGTGTGAATAAATTATTACCATATGATTAATGGAAATTATTTCTTATTTTATCACTTCATCTTTTCATATTTATTACTAGAAAATATTAATGGATTGTATGAAAACCCAAAGGTAAAATTATGTATTAATTTGTTATGATTTATGAAAACCTTAAGTAGAACTATTTTATTTTAAGTTCTATATTTACTGGACTTTTTATATTAGACCTTGTATAGACTCTATGGTGGTATATTACTAGGATTTGGTCTCATACCAAAATTTTTCCATTGGGTTTTTTATATGTTGTGTCGTAGTATACTGGTAAGGTTATGGCTATATTTTATCGTATTGGATTCTCCTTGGGGTTTTTCCTTCATGGAAGGGTGGTATGGAGGTGACTATTGGTCACATAGAGTTTTTTCATACATTCTAGTTTATATTGGTTTGTCTTGGACTAGATTGATAGGCTTATTTATTTTTCTTCTACATATTACTCTAATCATATTTCATTTTTTATTATATTAAATACTCTTCATGTTGTCTTTGTTCCACCTCACTATGCGATGGATGACCTGAGTGTATGGTTTGGTTGACCTGGGTGTGTCTGTTACAATTTTATATTGGAGGAAGATCTCATCCTAAATTTTGTTAACAATACCTATGTTTAGTTATGTGTATTGGGTGGACTGGTTTTTTGACTACTAGAATTTAGATAGTAATTGTAGAAAAGGGACTTGCCCAGAAACCTTTTGTTAATAAAACTATGTTAATATGGGTGGTCATGGGATTTTTACCAAGTTTGATACATGGTGTTTGAGATGATTTGTATGAACTATGTGGTATGTTTATTTAAATACAATTTTCATTCTTTAAGTGTTGTATTTTGATCTATATAATTAAAAATTTCATTAAATTATTTTTATTTAGTCATTGGTTTGAATTATGAATTTTTTCCTATAATTATGGAATGTGTTCATGGTCTAGTTGGATATTTTACAATGTTTATTAAACAATGACTCTAAGAAAATCTCTTCCAATTTGGATATATGATGTTGTTAGAAGGAACCTTATGCAAATCCTATAGTTTTCCCTACTTTAGTAAATGTTTTAATCTAAACTATTCAAACTCTGGGTTAGGTGTGTGTCGAAAAACCAGGACATGTTTTAGATCATGGATCTGAGTTCACTAAGTAGTATCCACCCATATTCCCAGGTGAAAATGAATCCTAGTATTCTGAGGAGTTTATTTAGTGGGTTTATATGATATTCTACAACTTTAAGACTCCTAAAGACTCAAAAGTGGGTTTTTCCACATACATGCTTGAGGGACTGGTATGGAGATGGTGGGGCCCTATTACAAAAGATATGTTTTAAGTGGACCTTACCTGGGATTCATTCCAGATAATAATTAATTAGAATATTTTCCTTAATACATTACATTCTGAAATTTCCTAAGAGTTTCTAACCATAGATCATGGGGAGTATACCAATGTAGATTAATCCACCGATTTTTTTTTGCTGGTGTATATAGAACTAGGTCTTGTCACTAAAGAGTAAATAATGGGTTAGAGGATTGGTTTGGGATCATGGCCTGTCATTTGATTGATGTTGATTCTCATGTACCCTAAAACCTTTGTGGTCATAGTTGAAAAACATGTTTTTAAGGTAGAAAAACCTAGGAATAATGATTTGGGTAGAGCTACAGTTGCTGCAGTGGTTATCTTGGGTGAATTTTATATCATGAAATGGAAGTGTAATGGTAGAAAATTTTCTTCAATACCATTTTTGGGGGATCAATTAGGAAAGTGTCATATAATTTTCTATTTTTGTGGGTGGTCTGGTTATACCAAGATTAATTGTGTAGATTCTCCCAAGACTTTTCACCTTTGTGAATGATCTGGCTATCTGAAATGATGTTGTTTCAGGATATCCCAAGGCAATAAGGTATGATCCACATACACCAATGGTTTATAGATTCATAAAGTTTATTCTAATGAATGTGGGTTCTATCCCCATTCCTAGGGGTGTTGATGTGGCTAATAAATCCGAAGAGGATATGAGAGAAGACGTCTTTATATAGTGGATTATGAACCAAATGAATTTGAAGCCGGTTAGCTATAGTTATAGCTATGTTATTTATTTTTTATTCTATGGTGCTAGATTTTTTTGATATAGGTTCTACTCATCAATTTATATCATCAATGTTAACTGATGTTTTGAGATTTCATTAAGATATTATGTCATAATTTTTGGATATTTCCATGTCTTCTGTGAAGAGTTCTGAAGAAGGATTCATGTGTCCCTCATGTCGGGTGATGATAGTGAACATCGAGGTGGGTTTTGAATTATTAGTTCTTGATATTGACATCATAGAAATTATTATAACCATAGATTGGATGATCATTATTAATGTCAAGATATATTTTTATCATAGTTGGTTATAGTACTTATTAAATAATGGGGTCAGTGATGCTTTTTAGGGAGAGTAGGACTGTTGATTAGGAAGGATAAGGAATGTTGTACCTTATACTGTGGCAATATTGTGCCCCTTTTTTGTGAAGTTTACTGATGAATTTGACCTTTTTTCAGGTGGTCAACATCTTACAGTGGTATGTACGTATCCTGAGGTCATTCCAGATTATTTCTATATTTTATCACCACATGTAGATTTTTAGTTTACAATTGAATTTCTCTCTATTATGATGCACTTTTCTATGTCATCTTATCGAATGGGGCTTAATGAGTTGGTGGAATATAAGGTCCTGCTTGAAGATCTTGAGACTAAAGGATTTATTCTTCCTAGTGAGTCACCATGGGATTATTCTATTGTCTTTTATAAGAATTTAAATACGATCCTCAGATATTGTTTTGTCTATCAAAAGTTGAATTGGATGACTGTTAAGAAAAAAATCATTTTCTAAGAATTGATGATCGTTGGACCATCATTTAGGGGAATGTTGGTTTTCAAATATTGTCATTCAGTTAGGGTTCAACTAGTTGAGGGTACCAAAAAATAATATACCTAAGACAACATTTAGCATATGGTATGGGAATTTCATGTTTCTAGTTATTCCAATCAATCTGACTAACAATCATATTCTATTTATTTCATTAATGAATCAAGTATTTCATAGATTCCTGGACTCTTTTTTTGTTTTGTTCATGGATGACATTTTGGTTTACTCCAATAAAGAGTATGAGAATAGAGACCATTTGGATATCATTATTAGAATTTCTGGGACACCATTTATATGGTAATATTTCTAAATGGGAGTTTTGGATCCAGTAACTAAAATATCTAGGTCATGTGATATCTAATAAGGGTGTATGAATGGATCTTGAAACGGTACAAGATAATATTTGTAGAGACCCGAATCTTGACGTACATGGACATTACATTACATTTGCGGAATACTTAGTACATAACAAAAACACACACTAAAGGATCGTAATAGTTTAGTGTCTTTGGAAACTCGGAACGTAATCTTCTAATCGTGGTGAAAGTTCTTCAATATCTCCCATAAAGGTCATCCCTTTTTTTTACCTAAAACCTTTCTTTATATCCTGGGGAAAAGAAAACATAAAAGGGTGAGCTCAAATGCTCAGCAAGGGAAATAAAGGAAATAAAAATCATATCATATCTTTTTGAAAATCATAACCTGCAAAAGAGATCATAAAATCTTAATAAATCATAGAAGTGAAATGAGATCCCCATAATCATAACATGAAACTTGAAACTTTGTGGCATGCACACATAATCATGGAAAATCATTTCTTGTTAGTCATGACTCATTGCCAAGACTATCTTAGTGGACAAAGTCCCTTTCTGAATCGAGTAACCCTCGTTTCAGTCCTGTTTCACTGAACCGGTATAACCTACCATTCCAGCCATGTCTATCTCATGAGATATAAAATCTTTACCCAATGCATTGGAGGGAGATATAGGTCCCACCCATCTTATAATGAATCCTTTCTTATGTGTGCCACATAATCATAAATCATACATCATCGCATAACACATGTAACAAAAATGGGATTCTTGAAACACCATGACATCATAAAATAAATCTTATAAGGCAAATGACTTCATAAAAATAACCCCTCACAACATAATCAAATCAATGTAATTAATGGGATAAAAACAGAACCCTTTATTATCTTAGATGGAAAATAATTTTGATAAAACACTTGAATTGAATTCTTGAGGAAAATATCCTTTCTTTTTCAAAATCAATTTCTTTTCACAAAACATCATGCAATTTTAAAAGAAAGATATTTTATTGAAAATAGTCATGAAATATTTTAGAGGAAGCTTCATGAAAATAAGGCTTCATAAAACAGTAGAAATCCGTTCGTGCCGTATAAGTTAAAAAAAACATTCTTTTTTACTTTTGTCGAAAAAGTCAAAATGTACCTCGTACGAAAAACGACAAAAGATTCCTTTCATATCTTTTACTAAAAACTCACCAAAGGGTAAAATTGGATTTAAAACATTGTATATGGATGGAAATAATAATACATATTGAGGAAACATGGATGTTGATGATAAAATACACCCCAGTAAATACTTACGAATAAACAATCTCGGATAAAAATGAGATTGTGATATTTCCCTTACCTTAGGTCCGATTTGCTTCGTATGTGTCCGAACCTCCTATATAATGATTTAAATAATGTCATTGACTTATTACAGAATCATATTCATTGTTATGATATCATATATGGTTCACTTATGACATTATATTACCCGTTCTTTTGTAAATTCCATGTTAAAGAAGCGTTTTGGGTAAAATCGTTTCATTTATCGTAGGTGTTTTGAATTGTTGTTCTTGACATCATTATTACTTATATCATGATTTACTTACTTCCAGAATATAAAATATGATTTATATATCATATATATTCAGTATATATATATATAAAATGAAAAACACCATTCATGGAGACGGTAGTCCGTACGTACGCATGAACGTTGTTTTCCTTTCCTTATTGTCTTGAAATGGAAGTAGGTAGATGACATACATATGTATATATATACATAAATCCAGTAGTTTTATAATTTCATATATTTCATTATTATTTCTTATATATACTTTATAATCATTCTTAAATGGTTAACATGGAGAATGAATCTCATCGCGTCGTGGAGACTGTAGTCCGTACGTACGCACGAGCGATGATATCATTTCTATAAATATTGAATTGAATTGGAGTGGATTTTACAATATATCATAATCAATATGATGTTGTAATAACTATGTATAGTTATTCTTTACACCATTATACCCATCCATGTAAGGTGGTGGTGGAAAATAGATTACACCACGGCGTGGAGACGGTATTCCGTACGTACGCACGCGCGGTGATTTCTTTTTCCGTAGGATGGATAGATGATGAAATAGGGTTGTTTCATACTTATAATAACATATCAGTATATGAGTGATACTGATGTTATTACTTCATAATGAAACAACCTAAGAAGAAGAAGTGGAAGAAGAAATAAAGATGAAAGAATTGGTAACGATAATTACCTCTTCTTTGAAGTGCCTCTTTGAGACCTCCTCTTAGGGCACTAGAATTGGTCTTTGAGGAAGACCACAACCTCTAGGATGTTTCTAGGGAAGTGGAGAAGGGATTTTGGCAGGGTTTGGCCGAGCTTGAGTGCTCAAATTGGTGTGAGGAGGAGGGGGAGTAGGTGTCCTTTTATAGGGGAGGAGAGGGGCACCTTAGGAATATCTCAAAATATTATTTTATATTAAAGTCAAAATCGGTTTATAATGGTTCCAAATGGTCTTATTTCGAAGCTAAAGTGAGGATGGGTCGAAATAATATCAACCAATAAGATTTAGACATGTTTAGGGTATTATTTTAACCTTATGAATTAGATTTAACTCTACGTTAAATAATTTTACTTTTACCGTGTCTTTTTGTTTTCTTTCACTATATGGTTAATACACTTACTATAACATGCCAAAAGAACCCCAAATTGTTTATTATTAAAATATATATCCTTATCTAAGTCATTTTGCCGAACCTTAGATTTTTAGGAATACAATAACAATTAATAATATAATATTTGATTTAAAAACTATTTTGTGTCAATTTTGACACTATTTGATATATGATTTTTGTGAAAGTCATAACAGAATTATATGTTCGAACCAAGTTGATTAAATCAATACTAATATATCATAGTAACCTATAAAATTAGTTGAATTCATAAAACGTCTCAAATTACATTCATTTGAGCATTTATAACATCAATTATGTTAATATTTCCTTAAAAGGGTAATTACTGCATCATCGTTGTGTCATCAATAAATTAATTTATATAAAGTCTAAAAATTATAAATAAAATATCATTATGTAGGAAATCTTTTTATCTTTCTAATGAATATTTATAGTCGAATTTATCTTATGTATAACCCCATATTAAAAATGTTTTAGTAAATAAACTTTGATTTTAACTCTTTTAACTCTTCTTTGAATTAAATAATAATAAATGTCCTAAACTAATCCAAGTGGGCCTAAATGGTCATATTATATTCATAAGGTTGTTTTTGGCCGAATTACACTTATCCAATAGAATTAGGACATGTGTTAGGGTAATAGTAATATCATTTTTACACTTAGTTACCCTATTTACTATTAACCGTGGTAAAAAAAAGTAAAAAGTTACTATTCACCAAAAATTATTTTCATCTCATTGAACCACATTTTAGTCCTTGATATTAACCGTGTCTGTCGGATTTTCGAAATTCCATTCACAGAAGTGGTAAAATTAAGTTTTATGCAAAATTCAGTTTTTAACCTACCACTTAGTAGTTTCGTTATTCATCAAAAATTGATGTTTTTCAGAACAATGCTAAAATTTCATCCTAAGCTATATTTCATATTCCGAATTCAAAAATGAAGTCTATTTTACCATATTCATAACATAGATGTTGCATTAATTAATTTTATAATTAAATCCCGCTGTTAAAACAAATAGCGTGTTTTTAAGAAACAATATCTATCAAAAGATTGACACTTGTTTATGTCTGGTTTAAATGTAAAATTACATACAATGACCAACATTGTATTGAATTGTAAAAATATATTCTAAATATACTTTAAAACCACTCAAATTAATAATTTATCACTATTAATTATTTCTATTAAAAAAGTTGTTTTTAATTAAAATTTAGTAATTTTCACTATTCATCAGAATATGAAAGTTATCCGAAAAGTACCAAAATTTCACCCTAAGCTAATTTCGATATTACGAATCCTAAAATGAATTCCATTTTGAAATATAAAATTTACTAAATTTCAAAAAGTGGTTATTACTATTCATAACGGCTAGTTTTAATAATATCTTAATAGCATATCGTTGTTTAGCGAAACTCGGTGTTGTGTACAACACATGCTATCGAGGAAGGTTGTGATTGCGTGTAATTCAAGCCAGGTCAGAGAAGTGTATTGTGAAAGATCCTTTTGGTGTAGAGTATAACACAAGACATTAATAAAATTAAAAAGAATATTTTTCATAAAATCTCGGGCTGTTACATTCTACCCCCCTTAAAATGAATTTCGCCCTCGAAATTCGTCGGGGTTATAAATGGTTTACTATTCGAAAGTTTCTTTAATAGAAACCCACATCGTAAAAAGGAATACCAAAACTTGTCTTTAAAAACTAAAGTATGAAATGTAATGATTACCCAAATAAACTAATCACTGGGTTTCCACATAGGTGAAAATATTGATATGGAAGAGAAATATAACCATCATGTTCTGATGGAGAGTGGTAGAGAACATGGCTATGAAAAATCCAGTAATCACAAATCCATAAATTTGTGATGATCTATGGTACCATCTGATTCATCAGGTATAAGATCACTAGGACAACATTTTTGGTTTTCAAGATCATTTCCCTAAAGTTGAAAATTTGAATTAGAATAAATACTTACTTTATTTTGGTACAGTCGCACTATTGTTTGTGCCCTGAACAATTTCCACTTCATCTCTTAAATAAATGAAGTTGAATTTGTTATTCGTGAAGTGTTAGCAGATCATGTGATAGAATGACGGGTCATTCCATCTGTCTCAAACAAAAGGTTAGCAAAAATTATATACATAAGTCGATCTATAGTGAGATTAATCACATATGGATCCTAAAATGGACTTATACTTCACATATCATACTGCTTAATATAATAAAACTAGTTTCTACTAAACAGGGACTTCCTGTAGATCAGTGGTATGCGATAAAGGCCAGTCGCACTTCGGTTGTGGGTTCGATTCCCACAGCCTTGTCCGAAGCGATGGGCTGTCGCCCGTCCTGCAGGTTGTCCTTTTTCTAAAACTATATTACTATAACATCCCATAATATCGAAAAACTTCTATCCTTAAACAATACTAACTTATGCTCAACATAATCCATTCCAATCTTTAGTCCTATCCATAATACTGCAGTCCACTCTCATAACATAGTGAAAACAATTACCATAGATTTAATATCATCGTTGATCCCCATATATCATAAGATATGTTTTGTTGGTCACATTCCAAACTTTCAAAGTCCTTAATCATGTATACTCTTGAATACCCATTGAACCTTAGTGAAAACTTGAATGCAGTTAAAAGTTAACACATTACACATACCAAAATCCTCAAAATTATTTATACTCAAACCATGATATCACTTAGTCCTTATATCAATCATGAGCTCATGAATACAATCAAACATCTCATTATCTTCTTATCCTTTCATTATGCACTTATCATCTACTTTCCAAAAGTATCTGAATAACCTTTCATGGTTACTGGTAACATTATTCAGACAACAATGTAACAATCCTTACATGTCTCTTTATTCCATAGTACCATGAGATTACTTATACAACATTACACATGATAAACATGTAATCATTCCACTACATTCTTAAACCATTAACCGAGCATCAACAATTCTTTCATCTCACATATCATTTGTAGTCTCTTCATCATCATCCACATAAATACTACCCATACGGCCATACTGATTCTCTTCATGAGTCTTTCCCTTAGGACATTGGTTTGCATAATGCCCATACATTCCACATTTAAAACACTTAACCATTTTTGATGTCGTAGCAATACCATTATCCTCATCCATGGTGTTAACTGAACCTTTTCCTTTGCACTTACTTTCTTTGTGTCCTTCTTTTCCACACCCAAAGCATCTTCCAGTTCCTTTGAAACATTCTCCTTGATGCCTCTTCCCACATGAATTACATAGGGGAAATTGAACTTTCTTTCCTCTATGATCATCATGAAACTCCATCTTTCTCTTATTAGCCGAGTCAGGAAACTTACCAAATTTTACTTTATTGATCATATGATGAGATTGCTGATTCGGCATAATAATGATGTTTGGACATCCAAATCCCATTTCATTATGAAGAATATCATTCCATTGTCCACCATATCCTCCATTATCGTGAATCATCTAGTTTCCAACGATTTTCTAAAACCCCAAAAAAAAATAGTGTTTGAGGAAAAAATCATAATAAAGGGGGAGTAACTTCAATATCTAACATCTTAGATTTAATCTAATATCATTACCATAGTTCTAGGACTATATCCTATACGTATACTTATCCTTAGGGACATCCCTAGACATACCTTAGAAATATCTCTAGGGATCTCACTAACGTTTTCGCGTCCTAGTTTCCAAAGGTTGACTAAACCTTTCCTCTGATACCAACTGTAGAGACCCGAATCTTGACGTACATGGACATTACATTACATTTGCGGAATACTTAGTACATAACAAAAACACACACTAAAGGATCGTAATAGTTTAGTGTCTTTGGAAACTCGGAACGTAATCTTCTAATCGTGGTGAAAGTTCTTCAATATCTCCCATAAAGGTCATCCCTTTTTTTTTACCTAAAACCTTTCTTTATATCCTGGGGAAAAGAAAACATAAAAGGGTGAGCTCAAATGCTCAGCAAGGGCAATAAAGGAAATAAAAATCATATCATATCTTTTTGAAAATCATAACCTGCAAAAGAGATCATAAAATCTTAATAAATCATAGAAGTGAAAATGAGATCCCCATAATCATAACATGAAACTTGAAACTTTTTGGCATGCACACATAATCATGGAAAATCATTTCTTGTTAGTCATTACTCATTGCCAAGACTATCTTAGTGGACAAAGTCCCTTTCCGAATCGAGTAACCCTCGTTTCAGTCCTGTTTCACTGAACCGATATAACCTACCATTCCAGCCATGTCTATCTCATGAGATATAAAATCTTTACCCAATGCATTGGAGGGAGATATAGGTCCCACCCATCTTATAATGAATCCTTTCTTATGTGTGCCACATAATCATAAATCATACATCATCGCATAACACATGTAACAAAAATGGGATTCTTGAAACACCATGACATCATAAAATAAATCTTATAAGGAAAATGACTTCATAAAAATAACCCCTCACAACATAATCAAATCAATGTAATTAATGGGATAAAAACAGAACCCTTTATTATCTTAGATGGAAAATAATTTTGATAAAACACTTGAATTGAATTCTTGAGGAAAATATCCTTTCTTTTTCAAAATCAATTTCTTTTCACAAAACATCATGCAATTTTAAAAGAAATATATTTTATTGAAAATAGTCATGAAATCTTTTAGAGGAAGCTTCATGAAAATAAGGCTTCATAAAACAGTAGAAATCCGTTCGTGCCGTATAAGTTAAAAAAAACATTCTTTTTTACTTTTGTCGAAAAAGTCAAAATGTACCTCGTACGAAAAACGACAAAAGATTCCTTTCATATCATTTACTAAAAACTCACCAAAGGGTAAAATTGGATTTAAAACATTGTAGATGGATGGAAATAATATTACATATTGAGGAAACATGGATATGGATGATAAAATACACCCCAGTAAATACTTACGAATAAACAATCTCGGATAAAAATGAGATTGTGATATTTCCCTTACCTTAGGTCCGACTTGCTTTGTAAGTGTCCGAACCTCCTGTATAATGATTTAAATCATGTTATTGACTTATTAAAGAATCATATTCATTGTTATGATATCATATATGGTTCACTTATGACATTATATTACCCGTTCTTTTGTAAATTCCATGTTAAAGAAGCGTTTTGGGTAAAATCATTTCATTTATCGTAGGTGTTTTGACTTGTTGTTCTTGACATCATTATTACTTATATCATGATTTACTTACTTACAGAATATAAAATATGATTTATATATCATATATATTCAGTATATATATATATAAAATGAAAAACACCGTTCATGGAGACGGTAGTCCGTACGTACGCATGAACGCTGTTTTCCTTTCCTTATTGTCTTGAAATGGAAGTAGGTAGATGACATACATATGTATATATAGACATAAATCCAGTAGTTTTATAATGTCATATATTTCATTATTATTTCTTATATATACTTTATAATCATTCTTAAATGGTTAACATGGAGAATGAATCTCATCGCGTCGTGGAGACGGTAGTCCGTACGTACGCACGAGCGATGATATCATTTCTATAAATATTGAATTGAATTGGAGTGGATTTTACAATATATCAGAATCAATATGATGTTGTAATAACTATGTATAGTTATTCTTTACACCATTATACCCATCCATGTAAGGTGGTGGTGGAAAATAGATTACACCACGGCGTGGAGACGGTATTCCGTACGTACGCACGCGCGGTGATTTCTTTTTCCGTAGGATGGATAGATGGTGAAATAGGGTTGTTTCATACTTATAATAACATATCAGTATATTAGTGATACTGATGTTATTACTTCATAATGAAACAACCTAAGAAGAAGATGTGGAAGAAGAAATAAATATGAAAGAATTGGTAACGATAATTACCTCTTCTTTGAAGTGCCTCTTTGAGACCTCCTCTTAGGGCACTAGAATTGGTCTTTGAGGAAGACCAGAACCTCTAGGATGTTTCTAGGGAAGTGGAGAAGGGATTTTGGCAGGGGTTGGCCGAGCTTGAGCGCTCAAATTGGTGTGAGGAGGAGGGGGAGGAGGTGTCCTTTTATAGGGGAGGAGAGGGGCACCTTAGGAATATCTCAAAATATTATTTTATATTAAAGTCAAAATCGGTTTATAATGGTTCCAAATGGTCTTATTTCGAATCTAAAGTGAGGATGGGTCGAAATACTATCAACCAATAAGATTTAGACAAGTTTAGGGTATTATTTTAACCTTATCAATTAGATTTAACTCTACGTTAAATAATTTTACTTTTACCGTGTCTTTTTGTTTTCTTTCACTATATGGTTAATACACTTACTATAACATGCCAAACGAACCCCAAATTGTTTATTATTAAAATATATATCCTTATCTAAGTCATTTGGCCGAACCTTAGATTTTTAGGAATACAATAACAATTAATAATATAATATTTGATTTAAAAACTATTTTGTGTCAATTTTGACACTATTTGATATATGATTATTGTGAAAGTCATAACAGAATTATATGTTCGAACCAAGTTGATTAAATCAACACTAATATATCATAGTAACCTATAAAATTAGTGGAATTCATAAAAAGTCTCAAATTACATTCATTTGAGCATTTATAACATCAATTATGTTAATATTTCCTTAAAAGGGTAATTACTGCATCATCGTTGTGTCATCAATAAATTAATTTATATAAAGTCTAAAAATTATAAATAAAATATCATTATGTAGGAAATCTTTTTATCGTTCTAATTAATATTTATAGTCGAATTTATCTTATGTATAACCCCATATTAAAAATGTTTTAGTAAATAAACTTTGATTTTAACTCTTTTAACTCTTCTTTGAATTAAATAATAATAAATGTCCTAATCTAATCCAAGTGGGACTAAATGGTCATATTATATTCATAAGGTTGTTTGTGGCCGAATTACACTTATCCAATAGAATTAGGACATGTGTTAGGGTAATAGTAATATCATTTTTACCCTTAGTTACCCTATTTACTATTAACCGTGGTAAAAAAAAGTAAAAAGTTACTATTCACCAAAAATTATTTTCATCTCATTGAACCACATTTTAGTCCTTGATATTAACCGTGTCTGTCGGATTTTCGAAATTCCATTCACAGAAGTGGTAAAATTAAGTTTTATGCAAAATTCAGTTTTTAACCTACCACTTAGTAGTTTCGCTATTCATCAAAAATTGATGTTTTTCAGAACAATGCTAAAATTTCATCCTAAGCTATATTTCATATTCCGAATTCAAAAATGAAGTCTATTTTACCATATTCATAACATAGATGTTGCATTAATTAATTTTATAATTAAATCCCGCTGTTAAAACAAATAGCGTGTTTTTAAGAAACAATATCTATCAAAAGATTGACACTTGTTTATGTCTGGTTTAAATGTAAAATTACATACAATGACCAACATTGTATTGAATTGTAAAAATATATTCTAAATATACTTTAAAACCACTCAAATTAATAATTTACCACTATTAATTATTTCTATTAAAAAAGTTGTTTTTAATTAAAATTTAGTAATTTTCACTATTCATCAGAATATGAAAGTTATCTCAAAAGTACCAAAATTTCACCCTAAGCTAATTTCGATATTACGAATCCTAAAATGAATTCCATTTTG
The DNA here is from genome assembly GCA_963277665.1 of Viscum album. NCBI lineage: Eukaryota > Viridiplantae > Streptophyta > Magnoliopsida > Santalales > Viscaceae > Viscum > Viscum album. The sequence goes on along the minus strand of OY728123.1, from coordinate 860,403,385 downwards.
AAAAATAAAATATACTAAATTTCAAAAAGTGGTTATTACTATTCATAACGGCTAGTTTTAATAATATCTTAATAGCATATCGTTGTTTAGCGAAACTCGGTGTTGCGTACAACACACGCTATCGAGGAAGGTTGTGATTGCGTGTAATTCAAGCCAGGTCAGAGAAGTGTATTGTGAAAGATCCTTTTGGTGTAGAGTATAACACAAGACATTAATAAAATTAAAAAGAATATTTTTCATAAAATCTCGGGCTGTTACAATATTTCCTTCAACCAGTCCAAAAATGTGTTTGAGGTCCAAATATTCTTTGGTTGGGATGGTTAATATATATGGTTTTTTTCATTATTTCTCAAAGAAGTCATCTTTAATGAATTCTTTAACATGTAAGGGTGTCAATTTTTAGTGGAATGAAAAATTTGAGAGATATTTTTAGTGGATAAAGATGAGATTTACTTCAGAGCCATTTTTTTTTCTAAAACCAGTTCTTATTATTATGTTTTCTATAATGATTCTAGTATAATTTGGGATGTAACTTGATGAAAGGGAAACATTTGGTGGCTTATTTCACATGAAAGTTACACCCTCATGCGAAGAACAACCCTACCCATAATATTGAGTTGGAAGAGGTTATTCAAGAACTAAAAATGTAGTGAAAATACCTCTTTGTGGAGAGGTTTATAGTTTATTTTTCTTATAAGTGAAAAAAACATATCTTTATTCATAATGATAAAAAATTCTATTAGATAATCTATGTGGAATACCACATGACTTTTTATTTTTACATTTTGTACACTCTTAGGAAAGGGAATCTGGTTACTGATTCGTTGAGAAAAAAATTAATGACAGAAGCTATGAAGGAATCAATTTTTGGAGTGGTCTTTGATGGGTTTGTTTTATGATATAATCATGGGATTATGTGGTGGTTGTGGAGTGGTTTTATATTTATTTATTAATTATGAATCATTTTCTCTGATTGATTTTGGATCGATCAGGTTAAAAAAATTGAGTCTCAATGCATGGATAAAATCCTTTATAGTGGGAAGACCTAGAGTGTGTGGTCTCAGTCTCCTAGTGGCACTTTGTGCTTCTATGGTTGGTTGTTTGTTCCATTTTCCATGACATATGAGATTTTGGATAGTGGTAACCTATCTTTTCAGTACATGAACCCTAGGGGTAAAAATATGTATCATGATTTGTGACATCGGTTCTGGTGGTAGGGGATGAAATGGTCAACTTTTTTTTATTATAGTGTCTTAATTTTAATATAATTAAGGTGGAACACAAAATTCCAATGAGTTTTTGGCGTCCCTAACTCATTCCAATATGGAAGTGGGATGAGATATCCATCGATTTAATTATTGTTTTCCTATAGACTCCTTATGGGAAGGATTTAATTTAGGTGATCGTTTATTGAATCACAAAATAAATTAATTTCTTGTCTATTAAAGAAATAATAAAGGTGGATCAGTTTGGGGACTTTTATGTCTAAGATATTGTACGAATTCATGGGGTTATCTCTATGGTTATATATAATAGGTGGTCATGGTTCACATCCAGGTTTTGGAATAGTTTTTTCAAGGGGGTGGGATCCAAGATTAGATTGACCATGAAATATCATCCATGGATGAATGGACAGAACAATAAGGCTATTCAGGTTCATAAGGATATGCTTCAGGCTTGTGTACTTGATTTTAGAAGATCACGGAAAAATAATTTGTCTCTAGTTTAATTTTCCTTAAAAATTTGATATCAGGATTTAATTAATAGGAAACCATTTATGCTTTGTATGTGAATCCATTTAGATCACCCTAGTTCTGGGCAGAGTTTTGAGAATGGTCCTTGGTTGCGTAGAGTTCTATTGAGGAGATGATGAAGATAGTGTAATTGATAAAAAATGATAGATTAAATAAAATAGTCCTCAAATTTTTTATTAAAGTCATCATCATCATCCATTGGAGTGTGAGTTTGGTAATTGGGTTTTTCTTAGAGTTTCACCTCAATTGGGATACCATTGTTTGGGTAAGTAGTGTAAGTTGTCACTGAGGTTTTTGGGCCCCTTTTAGGTCATTGGAAAACTAGGAAGGTGGCCTATTAGTTGAACATTCTATATAGTTTCACTTATATCCATGATTTATTTCATGTTTCCCATATAAACAAGTATATACCATACTCTTTCCATGTGATTGGATGAGAGGATTTTGATATTGAGACTCACACCACTATAGTTGAGCAGCTAGTTAATATTATGGACCCTCCAGAGAAGTTATTACATTGTAAAAAAAGGAATCTAGTTTGGGTAATGTGGTAGCACAGACGGGATAGCCACATAAAATAGGAGATTAAATTTGGATGAGGTGGAAAAGGCCTTCCCTCTTTTCAATTCCAATAATTTGAGGTCTCTTAGATGATAGAAGTATTTGTGGTGGGGAGATTGAAATACCACATTATGCTTTTTAGATATTCCTATGTTTTTTGTCCTTATTTGAGTTAATTTTTAGGAATATCATGGATAAAGGTCTTTTTTGGGGGGAAATAAACTAATTTTTATGGATATATGTTTGTTTGTATTAATAGATTCTATGTATAAATGTGGTAATGGATTGATGGTTTCTCTCTAGGTTTTCATAATTTCTTAGGTGTCTTGGTCTTTTTCTATCGAGAACTGGTATGTTTTCAATAAATTGGGTGATTACATGTCATGTAAAGGGATTCCACACCATGTAATGGTCACATTGAAAATTAGGTGAAATAGGTTCATGGTTTGGATGGTTTACATGCCATGTATTTGGTTCACATCATGAAATGTAAAAATCAGTTTTTATAAAACGTTGATGTGTTTTTAAAGTTTTTTGGGCACTATGGATTACATGATGTGTAATTGGATTACTCTAAATTTAAATCTCATGAGTTGTGAGGTTTTGGGATCCATAATAGTGACTTTTATTTCATTTGACTATGAAACCTCCCAATATCAATCAAGAAATTACTCTTTGTAATTTTGGAGATATTTTCTCTTGACAGATCAATCATTCAGTAATCAAACATTATTGTGGTTGTGGTGCACCTATCTAGTTAAGTGTTTCTTCTTTGTTTAGTATTTTTGGTTGAATCAGTGGAATTTTACATGGTTAGGTTTTATATTTATTACTAGATTGTTTAATATATTAATCCTTTTTAGTTTTTTGTTCTTCCTTGTCTTTCTAAGGAAGATCTCTTGGTTTCTAAGCACAAAAGTCGAAGGTGGATACAGTTATACAATTTTGAGGAAGGTGTTTTTATAAAATTAATTAAATTGATTAATTCAATATTATTATTGATAAATTTTATTGGGTTATCCATTTAATTAAAGTGATTTGCAGCTTCGGGGGATTTCTTAGAATGATAAATCTATTTAATTGTTTTTTTTAAAAAAAAGATTTTTTCTAACTTGAAAATGGTTTTTTTAAACACCTAAAAAGTTTATATGGGATTTTTTTAAAAATATAAAATGTGATCAAGGTTTTAAAATTTAATTTGTAAACCATGGTAATTTATAAACCTTGGGGTGTAATGTTAAATATACTTAGGCCACCATAGTGCGTGGGGAACCATTAGTGGTTGTTGTTTTCATATCAGAAGACTTTTGAAGGGCTCAAAATTAGTTGGATCCAAAATTTTACCTTGTTTAGGTCACTTTTTATGTCCAGTATATATTATTTCATTGGATAAAATTCAAATGATAGTTTTCTTGGTCACTTAGGTATTTTTATCGCATGATGGTTTTTATCATGGATTGGTCCTTACATTATTTCAAATGAGTTCATCTCAAATATATTATCAAGATGGTATTTTATGGATATTTTATTACATGATTACCTTATGATTCATAGGTATGATTTCATGTTTGACCAATAATACTTTCTTCATTTATGGGTTCATAATATGAAGGTATTTTATAGAAACCCCAAATAGAAAATGATTTTTAAATGGTTTTTTATTTATAAAAATTCTTTGTAAAACTGCATTGATTAGAAGATAGAACAATTTCATTCTTGATATTAAAACTTGTATAGAATCTATGGGGTATCCTAATGGGATTTATTATCAAATCCAAATTTCTCCGATGGTGGGTTTTAGATGTTTTATTATGGGATAAAAGTAAATGGAATGTAATTTTGTAGCATGTTGGCTTATACGTTGGTTTATTCCATTATAGAAGGGTTGTTAGGAGGTGACTGTTGGTTAGGTGAACTTTTTTCAAACATTCGGATTTATCATTCTTTATCATGTATTTTACAGATATTGTTGTAAATTTTTATTATTTATGTAAATTTGGTTTTATGAATTGTTTTGTAATATTCAATACTTGTTTTTTGTCTTTTCTTCTCCTCACCATGTGATGCTTGGCTCGGTTTTATGGTTTGGTTGACCCATGTTATTATGTTACATCACAAGTTTCATAAAATAATTTTTCTATATAAGTAGTCCTGAAATAAAAAAATACCATTCTATTATGGGGTTGTGCGATTCTTTCATAGATATAATTATTAACATATTTAAATTATGTAAAACAAAATTAGTTTTACCTCCCATTTTGTCAAATCTGATGTTTAATGAATGTGTTTTCTTTCACTAGATCTAAGAGTGTGGGTCTAGGGTATTTTATTTAATATTAGTGATGGGTTTATTTATTTATGGGGATTCTTTTAGTTATATTTTGGGAATTGTTTTTGAGAACATTAGTGATAACCCTATGAATAAGTATAAGGTTTAAATTTAGGCACATGATTACATCATAATGTTCTGGTAATGTAGATAATGTGTGGCTCTCATAACAATTACATCCATGTATCAATAATAGATAATTGATTTATAAGTTTTATAGATTCACCTATGGTTTTTCACGTTGAAAAAGAACAGTTGGGTATCAACTAAATATTCACTCTAGTACAAAATGAATAGGCCTAAAACTACACACCAGGATAGAAACACATAGAGGCTATGATTTGGTAATTCCCATTCTCTTTACAATGAAATATGAAGATTTTAATTATATTGGAATTCAATTATGTGTTAGGTTGGACAAACTAATAAAAAATTAACTATAGGAAAACTATGTTAAAATGAATGAGTGATTGTTTGGTCCAATTATATCATTTGTGAACCGAATGTATCAAAATATGAAATAAAGGTGTCATTAAAGTAGTTATATTAGGATTGAATTTTTATATTGATGTAATCATTCAATATGTTTTGAATTTTCATTTCCATAAAATTTTTGGATGTTTTATTTGGTCAAAAATAATATCATGAAAAAAATATGTGAAATCTATTTCCCCAAGAACTCCTAAATGAATTTTTTTGGATAAATCGCTTTCAAATCATATGAAGAATACTTAGGAGTATTTCTCATTAAATGATACTTCATTAGTTTCTTAGGGGTACTTTATATTATTCCTATATCGGATGATAATTAAAATTTTCATGATTTGATTTTTTTTAAGGTGGGTAAAATTTAACACCCAAATATTTTGGAATATAAATATATATACATATATATATATCATGAAATTAATATTATATTTAATGGAATTATTGACATGTAACATAGAACTAATATGATTCATGAAATATTTATTATTATGAAAATATATGAATGAAAAACCTATATTAAATTATAAATATTGAAACCAATTATAATATAAAAACAAAATACGATTAAACATACATATACATATATTATTAGATACAAAATATTATTAATAATATATAATTTTCATTTTAAAAAATAAATATGCAGTAAAAATTACTTTAATATAATTTTAATCAAATAAATAAATATATTATTTGATACTAAATTATATTAATAACACATTTTTCTATACAATTCTAAATAATTTTAAGAACATTTAATGGTGAAAATAAAAATTTCTAAACAAAACAATTTTTTCTATATGATATATAATATAAATTAAAAGTTAATATTATATTTTTAATCAAATTAATTAGATTATAAAGGTATTAATTTTAGGATAATTAAATCCAAATTGGGAAAATAAAATTTATTTATATTTTTAATATAATTAAATTAAATTGGTTCAAAACTAGTTAACATGGTAAAAACTAAAATGAAAAAATATAAAAAATAATGTAGAAAAATGCTTAAAACATGTTTAAAAAATAATAGAAAATGTGTGATAATGTATATTTCAATGTTACATCACCAAAAACTCCATTATTTCTCACTTTCTGGGTCATTTACCTTCAAATAATGTGATTCCATTAGTGAAAAATAATGGGTATTCACAAAAGCTTCTTTTTCTTCACTTATAAACGGAGAACAATTCCACCCCTTCATGACACCCATATTCCTTAAAATTATATCTTGGTACACTGACATTTTTATCCTCTTAGAAAATTCTCTCTAATTTATATCCCTATAGTTTCAATTAGTTATTCTATTCCATTCATTTACAAGGATTCTTTCAAAAGAATGTCAAAGGTCCCAACATAAGTTTTACTTAAAACATTACTTTATCTTCATAATTTTTCTTCAAAATAAATATCCAAACCATAGTAATATAATTAACTTGATATTATTATTATAATGAATTATTTTTAATTAAATGTAACAGTAGTTATTCATTCATTCCCATCCACTTAGATAAATAATAGAATGTAGATCTTGAATATATACGAACAACCGTCTACATGAAATTATGTCTTCCCTTTTTCATCACTACCTATATTGACCGGTTTTAATGATGGGATTAATGAATAAATATGATAAAAATAATTTATTTATTAATTTTAAAAATAAAATTTATTATCTACCATCATCCTCTCTCTTTATTTAGGAATTAATGTGTTAACATTGCAAACAATCGTCTCCACGAAGTAAATTTTTTCATTTTTCACTTTGATTTTCATTATTTATAAAAAAAATTCATATATTATTTACCATTATAAAAAATGTAATTTATATCATTATTTTCCTGTTTAAATTATATTATACACTTTATTGCCAATACTCACTCATCGAGTTATAGCATGTTCATATTTGGGTCGGTTCAACTACCTATATGAATGATGTTTTAAAGCTCTATCATATATGGTTGTAGTATATTAAATAATAATATTATTATATGTTAATATGAAAATAATTATATTTTTTTGGAAATAATATATTAATTATTTATTTTAGTATTAAAATATCATCCTTGATTGTTAAAATTATTTAAATTATAGGACACTAATTCCATTTTAACATTACATAATTAAAAACATTATTGAATGAGATTAGATATTTATAAATAATTTTAAGTTCTATATTATAGTAACTTAAATGGTCAAGTATTGATTAAAATAGTATGAAAAAATTGGTATCAATATTTATTTTATAAATCATAAATTAAATAATTAGAATTACTAGCATCTGAAGATGTAAAGGAACCATAAATAACTAGTAAATTAATAATAAATTGTTATAGTCGAATAATATAAAATTATATGTATATGACTATAGTTCTGAAATAGTTTATTATGATATTTATTTGTGTTATATATGGGTTTAGATGCATTAGAATAAGCAGGAATACAAGGTAAGGGTTTATTTGTTTCATTTTCAATCTAATGAGACAAATCTAATATTTTGCAACGTCATTTATTTTATATGGTGTATTTAAATCTCTGTTACCTTTAATTATGATTAATATATTTCATTACAGGATATTTGAATGTCAATTTCAAGGTATCCATCTATTATTACATTACTATTACCATAGGTTTTTTTGGAAACTTGATTATTTTTTGTTGAGTTATGATTTTTCTTCATCAATTTACCACATATATGTTGGAAAATTATGATATTTTATGATATTTTATTTTATTTCCACATTTTTTGAAGATTTTAATTTTTTTCAAAGCAAAGTCCATTCTAAATGTATCAAGTTTCAATAATTATGAAATTTATAACAGCTTTAGTTAACTAAAATTTCATTTCATTTTATTAAAATATTTTTCCTTGAGCATCATCCATATATGTTTTATGAATTATTATAAGTCCAATTTAATAAGATATATTCTCCTTTATCTATGGATAAAATGATGTTTTCAACATAAATATACTTTCTTTGTAAATTTATTTCTCTGAAAAGTTCAACATTTTATTAGTCAAATCTCATCTCCTTTAAAGATAGTTTTTCCCCTATTTTTAATTTCATCATTCCCAAAAATGATTTCATTTAATATTTTAAATAATAATTTGTACATTATCATTTGACCTCTATATTTCTATTATCCTATATTCGAAATTAATTTTTATTTTCTCTTTTTATGATGTTTTTTTCAACATAGGTATTTCAAATTACTCAAAATGGTCTTCATACATCTAACACTGATTTTTTTATTTGACACTACACATTCCTTTTTGAAAACCATTTTCTCTTTTTGAAGATCTATTATTGAATATTGTTTTTAAAAGTGAATGTTTTCATGATTTTTTCACACCATATTTTTTAAATATTTATATCCTTTTCATGGATACATTATTAAAAGTTCAATTTAATAGGAAATATTTTTCAAAAAAACAGTTTTCAATGTTACCGATAACACTATCACATACACCAAATTTAGATGTGTTATCTAAAAACTCTTATAATTTTACTACAAATTTCCTATTTATCTTCAATGTCCTTATATCCTTGGACGTTATTTTTCATTAATCACCCATTGATGGTTTTTGTGAAATAATCTTTTTCATTGATTCAATTTTGAGTAACAACCATTCACAATCTTTGGGAAAATTTTAATGATACCATTAGGAAATAATTTGAAACAAGGTTTCATTCATGGGTCTTTTATTCTATAATGAATGCTTATTTTCAAGTTTCAGAAATATGTATATATAAGGGATGAGTGGGATCCAATTTCTCCATCCAATGCATTAGTTATTTTTTATATCTCCTGAGATGAAAATGGGTTACGTGTTGTGACACTTGTGTCATTAATAAATCAGAAGTTAGGAATCCAAAGTAAACAATTGGCTATAAGTTGATATACTCAAGTTAATAATGGACCCAAATTTTTATTACATTAGTCAATAATATGACTTGAATTGTAGTAATCAAATCAATGATGGACTATGAGTTATGATACTCTTGTCAATAATGGACTCTTAGTTATAATAATTATGTCACTAATGTTACAGATGTTATTTTTATCAAGTCTGAATGGGCCAGAATAAGTAATTTCACATCAACCATGTAATGGGTCTTGGTATTTTGATACTTTCACCACTATTTAATGATTTCTTATGATTGGGAAATTCATATACTTTCTTTTTAGGGTTTTCCTCATCATTATATCTCGAATGAAAAGGACACTCAAATTCCACCCTGGTTAATTTTCATTGATTTGTAGACTTTCCCCTGGATTCTAATATTTTTATTAATGGTCACACTTTGGGTTTACATCACTTTATACCACCTGATATTACGTGATGTATACCATTTATGGAATAAAAAATTATTTTTGAGTGAGTGACACATTTATTTTATTAATTATCTCTTGTTTCTACACTCTAATATCGTTGTATATTTTTTCCCTTTTGTAATTACATTTAATACTATCATGGATTATGGGAAAATCGTATTGATACATGATATTTTTAATAATATATGTCACCCATTATCATTTCTTATCATATTCTAATTATATAACCATTAATGGATTGTTGACATTTTTTTCTATTAATTAGTGTTTGAGCTCACCCAATTCATTTGTATGCCTTCCCCATATTATTAACATGATTAAAAGTTATGATAATTTTGAAATAGATTCTATTATGGTGATATTTTGATGAAATGTTAACAAGTTTTATAAAATAAGTTTCCTATGTAACTAGTAATAAAATACCCTAATCCTTTCATTCTTGGGATTGTGTGATGATTTTTGAGATATCCTAATTTACTTATGTAAATGATCTAAAATAAAGATATATTTATATCCTGTTTTATCAAAGATAGTGGTTAATGAAATTATTATATCACCAAATCAGAGTGTGTGGGTCTAGTGTGATTCAAATATCTCTACAAGAATCTCATTAAATAATTTTAATAAAAGCATAAAATATTAAAATTATTTTAACAATTTATATATCTAAAAAAATAAAATGAAATAACATAAATAAAATGATAATTCAATTACATAAAATGAAAAAACAAATTTTATATTTCCAATTTTATGAAAACAACTTTTAAAATGAAATTATTTCACATAGATTAGACATAGAGTTTATGTAATAAATGATTTTCATGGAAATTATATTCAAACGGATTTCACCAGAGCTTGATGATACTTTACAAGAACATTGGAATGGGGAATAACAATTCCTATTACCCATAAACTGAAATAGTTTTTTTGGAACCGTTGATTTAATTATCACCAAATCATGATTATTTTTATAATACCGATTTTTATGTTTTAGGATTACTTTTTACCATATAAGAAAGATCGGAGAAATTTGGATAACTATGACTCACGGTTGAAGGTGAGTCACTTCCTAGGATGAATCACTATTAGACATGTCTCACCGTTGAGGATTCTTCCAGAATGAAAATTTAGCTATGTATTGGAATAACCCACTATCATTTATGTATCACTACTAGAAATGATTTTAGGAAATTTTTAGAATGACTCTCTTCCAGAGGATATCTCACCGTTGAACCAAAAATTTGGAAAAGTTATTAAAACCACTACTATTGGGTATGACCCATAGAAATATGGTTATGTATTAGAAATACCTATCAACATACTTGAGTTGCCATTGAAGATGACCTACCCATAGAATGGAAATTTGGAAATGTTTTGGAATGACTCCCTCCAAACATAAGTCAATACCAGATAATCTCTTAACATTAAAAAGACTCACCTCTATTATTCTATTTAGTTTAAATTAAATATGTATAATTAATATATTATCAAATTTAATGAGATTGGTTATTTTAATGATTGTCCTTAGTTGTTTTGTAGAGATGAATTTTGGAATGTGACATCCATGAGTACAAGGATACAATATATCTACTTGATTGTTCTCCACATGGAAACTCATGCATTCCAAAATTAAATACAGAACCAAACTCCCTTGTGATGATATAATTAAGTCACGTGATAGAGATATACAATACACATAACTGAGCAAAATCATATTTCCAGAAACTAAAAAGTTCCAATAGCTGAGAGATTACACGATGAATCTTGTATACACACAATAGTGGATAAAGTGAATCATATTGATCATCTAAACTACTTCTTTCAAACATAACTGATAGGTTTTATTAAAATATATTCTACAATAATTTTATGAAATTTGACTCAATATTCATTTCAAGAAACACTCAAGGATTCATGAGCTATAAATATTAGTAGGCAAAGAAACCATAACCACATCATATACATATTTTTCTCTATATGTTTATATTCTTACAATAAAATAAATGTTTATTTTAATCCAAATTTAACTAACACATTGTCTCATTTTATTTGTCTGGAAGATACTAGATATCTTCTAAAACTATCAATACTCATGTTTTCCCACAGTGTTATGGTGGTGGCCTACGCATGGATTGTATTTATTTTATTCACATGGGTATTACGGAAGAGGTCATTCTATAACATGAACAACCTTTATATTATTTACCTGATCCAGGTTATGGATCACATATTATATTTATATAATAATCTTAGCTATAGGTTATTACCTTATAGAGAGGAATAAGTCTTGTCTTGATACTGAATATCTTTTTTTTATTCCATTGTGTGTTTTATTTTATTTTTTTCTTTATTTTTATACATTTAACAAATTCTTTTTTAATCTAAAAACTCAATAAAAAGATAGTTATTATTTATTAGTGTTTATATAATGTTTTTATCCAGTAAATTAATTTCAAAATTTTATGCAATGTTTTATATTGTTATAAATGAGACTTAATCAATCTTCAAGAAATCTTTAAAATAATAATAATTTATCTCGATTTACTACTTATATTAGTTGTGTTATTTTAAATAACAAGTTGATTTTGTTTAAACCTAATTTAGACTGAAATTTTTATTGGGTACTCAATTCACCCCCTCTTGAGATACCCACTTTGACCAACATTTAGTATCAATGGTTTTCAAAATATTTTCTACTATAATTTGTAGTTGTTTTAAAGATATTAATCTTATTTTAGTTTTAAATTTAACCATTTAAATGGATTATAGAGAATAAGTGTATTCTACTAAAATTCCTCCCTTTTTGATGGATATTACTATACTTAGAAGAAAATTAAGTTGAAAATGAATATTGAGATTATGGAATTTGAAATTTGGCCTACTATAGAGGATAAATATGACTTACCTAAGACTATTGGAAATACTTGGGATAATGCTAGAAGATTTTCTTATAATAATAATAACAAATATATGAATTATATTTTCTATTATTTAGTAAATCAATAATTCAATATATATATATATATATATATATATATATATATATCTTGTAGTAAAATTACCTATGAAGATTGGGATACTTTTTCTATACCACATGAAGGAACCACTAATATTAAAGAAATTAGATTGAATACTTATACAATCAAATATGTGTCATTCAAAATGAATCCTGGTGAGATAATTTAATATATATATATATATAATGTTTAAAAAATTGACAATTTCATGATCTCATTATTAATTGCAGTGTCTCACAAAGACCAAATCATGAGACTGCTAATATTTCTTCCTAAGATATAGAGAGGGATGTCTATTTCAATCGGGAAATCTTATGACATATGTAAACTATCTAACACAGAATTTATTGGGAAGTTGATGATGTATAAGGAAAAACATAATATTAATCATGAATAGGATTGTGAACCTAATAGAAAATTAGTAGCATTCAATTATACTACGTTAAATTAAAAATAAAATTAAAATGTATATGTTAGATGTTTAAGTAATAAGGAATCACTACTGGATAGTGATGAGTAAATGGACTATTAGGGAATAAGGTTTAATAATTTCTATAGGAAGAATAAATACATCAAGAAGTCATGTTACAATGGAAAGTATGATAGTAGAGAAACATTAAAAAATATAATTGAAGAGAGATAACACCTCAAATGATATTCCCTATTATGGATGTAAGTGAAAAGGATATTTTAAGGTAGATTGTCTTAAGAATGAATATAATAAGAATTATGAGGGTACGTACATGAAGTGTAAGAGAGAAATGAAATCTACATGGAGTTCCTTTGAGAATAGATCTAGTGATTCTGACTCAATTAATGAAGAGAATCCTGACAGAGCTACCACATGCCTCATGATAAATGTTTCAAAGTTACCCATTATATCATCTATACATAGTTTTGATCGCTATGAAAAAGAAAAATTAGATGAAATTTATAAAAAATAAATCTTTGAGTACTGCAAGATATACTACTGGTTTATATTACCAACATGGGTTGAGCAGAGTTATTAAGAGAAAATTTTTTCCTGTGTCTAAATTTGGGTATCCTAATACTATTTATTTTTCTGATGGACCTAATAATGTTTTTTTAAAAATATTGCCTTTTTATAGGAAAACTATTATGGAAATTTGGTTTCGTAAGGCCCTAACCACTAACATATCTAGACCCATTAAAATATGGGTATGAAAATAATTTGGTTTATAAACTTTTTATATAGGAATGTTACATGAAGATAACCTTTAGGAATCTTGGGTAAGTTGAGATCCACTATTCAAGGAATATAATAGGAGAATAAGATAACGTCAAGAATATGATAAAGGTTTATGGGGTTTAAGTCACCTTCGATAAAATTTCTAAAGGAATGATCATTTTCCTTGGCCAAATTGGTAACCGTAATTCATATTTAACTTCTAAATTACTTTTTTTATGGTTTAAAATTTATCATTAATAACATCTCATAGTTATGTAATGATGGATTTCATGTGAAATTTGGAAACAATTCATGTAATGTTTTTAATTATTAAACTTATTTAGTTTTTACTACTTTGACAAATGAGAATGTGTATGATTTTAATCTTGATTTATTGATTTCTCAAAATATTGATTTCTTGAATTATTTATATAGTTAATCATGTCTTTGGAAAAGTATATTAGGTCACTGTAATATTCAGTCACATAGAAGTATTACAACGAATGTTGTAGTCAGGGATCTACCCCAACTTGAATTCCCAAATGAAAAATTATGTAAACCCTATCAAAATTGTAAACATCGCAAGAAATATTTTAAATTAAAAAAACTCAAATTATCAACCTCTAAAGTTGGTTCCCATGTAGGGTTTTATAATATCCAAAGTTTCTAGTTTCAATTGGAAGCACTTTGTCTATGTACTTGTAGATGAATTTTCTAGGAATACTTGGTTAATCTTTTTAGTTCACAAAACTGAACCTTATTTTTATTTCAAAAAGTATTCTAGATCTGTAGAAAAACAAAGTGGACTTAGAATTATGACCTTAATAAGTGGTCATGGTTGGGAGTTTGAGAATCCCGACATTGAATCCTTTTTCATCAGAATGTTTATATTTATAACTTCTTTTCTCCTACTACCCCTTAAGAGAATGAAGTTGAGGAAATAAGAAATAGAAAACTATAACATATATGTTGTACTATACTAAATGAATATGACTTACCTATCTAGTTTGGGTATAGGTTGGAATAAATCTTTTTATATATTCAATGGTGTTTTAATTAAACCTACCTTAAATAAAATACCCTATAAAATTTGGAATATTACAATGCTTGTGGTTATTTACTTTATAGTTTTTTCTATCAATGTTTTTATTCTTAATACTAAGGATAATCTTGATATTTTTCCTGTAAAAGTGATAAAGGAATTTTATTAGGTTATTAGTCATCTATTAAGTCCTATGGAGTTTTTAATAAATCAACTAGAACTGTAGAAGAGTCTATTCACATCAAATTTGATGGGATATATCCACATTAGCCTAAGAATTATTTTCAAATGTTTAAGAATGATTTATCCAATTTGAACATAAATTCTAAACCTTATGATTCTTCTATGAAACATGCAGAAAAGTCATTTAGTTATGAGGATCTTCCTGAACATGAACCTGAACATGTACAGGACACTCAGGTGACCATCCCATCTTTTTTAGAGATGATAATACTGTTAAATACTATACTTTATATTCTTTTTTTAGACATAGATCAAGGTGCACAAACTATAGCTTATCTTAGAAACCAGTTTTAACATCTAGATTTCTTATCACAACATAAAACTAAGAACATCAATGATTTAATTAATAATGAGTTCTTGGTAATGGTTATGCAATAATAACTCAATCAATTTGAAATAAATAAAGTATGAGAAACTTTTGATATACCCTAAGACACCTTCACTATAAGCACTAAATGAGTGTTAGAAACATGATTGATGAACCTAGAATAATATTAAGGAATAAGGATAGACTAGTTGCACAAGGTTACAGTAAAAAAGGGGGTATAGACTACGAATTGACCTTTTCAACTATATCCAAAAAAGAAGACATTAGAATAATTTTTTCCCACACAACACATCTAGATATAAAACTATATCAAATGGATGATAAAAGTGAATTATTAAATGGGTATATAGTTTAGGATGTTTTTATTGAAAAAACCCCCAAATTCTAAAATCCTCATTTTCCAAATCATGTTTTTATGTTAACAGAAACATTGTATTTTTCAAAACAAGCTCTTATATCTTGGTATAAAAGGATCATCCCATTTCTTATTTAAATAGGTATTTCGAAGGTTTAGTTAATCCTACCACATTTAAAAATTAATTTCATAAGATGTTTTAGTTTTTATTATTTATATAGATTATATTATTTTCAAATATTATAATAATTATTTTTTATTAATTTTTAAAAAATTATGTAGAATGAATTTGATATGAGTTTACTGGGTGAAGTGAAATTCTTTCTTGGTTTTCAAATATTTCAAAATAATGAAGGAATTATTTTAAACAAAAGTAAATATACTAATGACCTTTTAATTTTTTAAATTTGGATAGATGTAAGAGTATTGACAATCCTATGAGTACCACTACTAAACTAGACTATGATGATACTGGGAAATCAGTGGATCAAACAAGTTATAAGGTATGATTGGAAGTCTTCTCCACTAGACTGCAATCTGACTGGACAATATTTATAGTGTTTTTATGTGTTCTTGATTTCATGAAAACCCAAAATATTCACACAAAATTTTTGTAAATTATTTTTAAATACCTAAAATATTCTTCCATTTTATGATTGTTATACCCATGAGGATAATCATTTAACTTATTTAGTTATTTAGATGCTTATTTTTTTGGTTGTAAGTTATATAGAAAACAATCATTGGAATATGTCACATTTTGGGAAAGACTTTTGTATCTTTAGGTAGTAAAAGACATAATTATGTTACAATGTCAACTATTGAAGAAAATACATTATTACAGGTAGCTACTATGTACAAATGTTTAGGTTGAAATACACATTGCAATACTATTATTATAAATTGAGACATGTCACTATAAACTGTTTACATACAAGTGCTATAAATATTTATAATAAACCAATCTCTCACTATAGAATAAAACACATTGATTTAACACATTAATTTTGAGAGATAATTTTTCAAAAATGTGATATAACTCTTGAATACATTGGTATAGAACAACAGCTTATTGATATTTTTACTAAACCATTAAGTTTAGAGATAATAAACTATATCAAACATGAATTAAGAATGATTAGTTTTGGTTAATTCAAAATTTTCGGGAATCACCATTGATTTTTACTCATTGTTGAGTTTTTCTCATCATTAGATTTTTAAACCATTGATTTTTCTCACCGTTGATTTTTCCCACCATTGGATTTTCTCACCCTTGGTTTTTATCATTGTTGGGTTTTCCAACCATTGGTTTTTCCCACTACTATTTTTTCCCACCAATGGTTTTTACCACCCTTGGTTTTTTCCCATCATTGGTTTTTCTCACTGTTGGTTTTTCACACAATTTGTTTATATCACCATTAATTTTAATCAAAATTGTAAATATCATAACTTTTTCCATTTTTTCAATATAATGTTTAAGAAACTATTTTTTTATGTTTTTCATGTTGTTTATTTATTTAATTTTAATTTCAATTCAAATGATATTTTTATTTTAATTTTGTGAATCCTTAAAATCCGAAAATTGTATAAATGATATGTTTTACTGTGCATTGCTTACAACCTTGTGCCTTTCTTCTATAGACCTATTTGAGCCCTTTCTCCCAACGGTCTTCCTTCCATTTCCTTTTCCCGAACCATCCAAGCCAAACTCAAAGGTTAGAGGGAAAAGAGCATCAGAATCGTCTCTAAAAATGTATTTTCCTTTGAAGAAGTAGAAAGGGGTTGAAGTCAATCTTCCACAATTGATCCATTATGTCTTGATTTTGTGAAGAGAGTTGTTATTCTGAAAAAAAAAGAAGTTTAGGAAAAGTTATTAATTTCAAGAAAATATATGTTGCTCAATGTTCACCAAGACCAAGGATGGTTAGAATTATTTTCATCTAACCAAAGGTCCAACTATCCTAGTTTGGTTCGTGATTTTTAACAGTTTTTTGACTTTAGTTTTTAGAAAAATGAAGATTATGTGAGAAGTAGAGTAAATGGAAATAAATAAGTATTTTTTTAAGTAAGTGGACAATATTCTTAAGAGGTCCTCATGAATATGTTTATATTGATTATTGAGGAACCATTCCAGATGACAGTGACACTTTTTTATATGAATATTCTTTTGAAGAGTTAACAGGTTAAACTATAGTTAGAAGACTATTTTCCCATAAAAAAGATATTGAATAGTGGTTTCTATTAAATTTAATCAAGCATATTCTTTGTCAATGAAAAATGTGACTTTGTTACTATAAGGAATAAAGATCTATATTTGTTTTGTCTGATGAAAATATTATAGATTATCATGCTGTGAATATATCTAATTCTTTTAATGATGGAAATATGAAAACCTCCTTCTATATCTAATTATTAATATACCCAACATTTTTTTCAGTTATGCTAGAAGGAAAGGGATTATTCTGTGAAAGTGAATAATCATAGTTGAACTATAATGGTTTCTTCACCATAAGGATAATTTGTAAAATAAGGGTGTGATGGGAAAAAATAGAAATATCTAGTGAGGAATAGTTTAAGCATTCTTCCAAATCATCTAAAGAAAATGGGAATGATGAGGATATGGAAGATGATGAAGATGATGATATTGAAGAAGGTGAAAATGGTGATGAAAAGAGAGAATAAAAAGGATATGTATATTTAAGTGAAAATGATGGATATTCTAACCCTGATGGTCCCAATAGAAAAAGCACGAGCTGAGCATGCTGGGTTATCGCAGGAACTTTTCGCATCCCTATGAGTATCAGTTCCAATATCTAAAGAGTTACCCAGTCATATTGAATATGTTGAACTATATTATAGAGAATATATGTAATAATCTATTGTGGGAGTATTCCATAGTTCTATAAATTCATCCATTTGATCCTACTATTGGGGGAGACATCAGTGACCCTACAAATATTGTTCAAAAGAAATTTTCTACGGTTATTGAGCAGTCTATTGGGGAGTGGACGGTGGTTAATACTGCTATTTTTTTAGAAAAAATTGTTTATTACAAGATATAATATGTAGATGAGTGTTGAACCTACTTTTTTTGTTTCTAATGTTGTTGGTACTATAAGTGTTAAATATCATTTTAAGTTTTCTAACAGTTGAATGGATCCAATGTTTGTAGAATGAAATAAGGTTTCTTTCAATGCACCAAAGCATGGTGGATCTGCTAACCAATATCCAATTGATCCTAAGAGATATTTAGTAGAATATATTGATGTTGTTGTTGAGATATAGATGTTTGTTTCTCAAATAGTTGTTACACCTTCTATTCCACTCATTCCAAATGATGTTGTCACAAAAGGTTAATAAGATTATTTATTAGAAAAGTTTCTCTCTAATATTGGTGTTTTGTTAAAATATCAACCTCCCTTGGTTACCAATATCATCGGTAAGGATGTAATAAATTTTCTAGGTCTTTTTATTCAACATATTCATCCAAATATGATGCTTCACATTTGTTCTATGGAGGTGGAAAATAGAATGTTGGGAAGTGAAAAAAGATTTATGAAAAATACATTGGAGGAAATGATGTATTATTCTGTAGACTCCAGGGAATCCTTGCTTGAGTTGATAGAGAATCTTACTTCTGTGTCTTCTTCATCAAGTTCTCCTCCTCCATCTATTGTTGTTGAGATGATCAGATCTGTTATGAGAAGGTACCTTTGAGTTACTTCATGTGGTGAACCCTCCAAATCTCTAGAATGTCTATGGAAATTAGAGCATAATAGTGACCATTCCCATATGTTTATTAGATATTAAATGATGTAAATTAATATTGATATAGAGACTATAACAAAATATATCCAGCATTATCTATCTCGGATATACACTAAGCATGAGATGACTGCTCATTTATGTTTCTTGTTGAAAACCCAAGGACGCCTCCTGTGACTCAAGCCTTTAAAGAGAAAGTTAATCTGTTAAAGCTTATGAATATATTGATTAATCAATTATTGTAAAATAATAAGGATTTTTTTAGTTCTATGGAGATAGGTGGAAACATAAATTATGATTTTCATAAATCTTATGAAACCCTTTTTTCATGTATTTGGAACTATTGTTGTGGCTCATGATGTCAAACCTGTTACATCTCATTTGACCCATCCATCTTTTGAACCATATTTTTTTAGGCCCAGTGTCATAAGTGACCCAAATTGTAACGCCCCGACCCCAATTACCCAGAGTCGGTGCATTATTACACAACATTGGCATGATCACAAGAAAGATCAAATCTCTAAATACCGATTGGTTTAGTAGCCTTGGAAACACTAGATATATTCATAAGTTTTACATTACATCATAAAATGAAAAACTACTACAACAACATAATGTCTCCATAATCCACACTCATATCCCCACATAATATCCCTGCAGGTCATTCATAATTTACTTCTTCACTTCCTGGGAAAAATAAAACATAGAAAAGGGGTGAGCTCAAATGCCCAGTAAGGATAACAATATAGCGGAAACTTTCATAAATAAGAATAAATATTTAAGGCAATGTATAACTAAAACAAAAGCCTTTCAAACATGAACTTTCAACATGGTATGGCATAAATAAAATGAAATAATGCCATTTACTTATTCACATGGATATTCTACTAATCAAATAATCACATGCAAAAATCAATAACCACTTTCATAATGTTGGAATGCATAATGCCAGACTATCATAACCACATAGTCAAGGCCTCGTGCCAAGACTACAAATAAGATTTTGTCAAGGCCTTGTGCCAAGACACTAGTTTGTCTCATGAGACCTACCGATGCATCGAGGAGCTATAGCGGGCTCCACCCGTCACATATTAAGTCCAATGCATTCCCATATGAAAAGGTTTAAACATAACATAAACATTCGTATTAAAACTAGCATACGAAATGTCAATAATTTCACCATAAACTATGAATGGTATAAAAATAGCACATCCAAAGTCAAACATATCACAAAACCTTCAATACAATATAGAAGTTTTGTATCACAATAAATCAACTTCAAATAAGCGTAAAATCCATCAAAGGATGTTGACATAGATGAAATCAAAATACTTTTTAAATAAATATTTCTTTTTATTTTGAAATCATTTAAGATCCATATAAAATAAAACATTTTCTTTGAAAATATTCTTATAAGCTTGTAAGGGAAGCTTTGAAGATTTTATAATGGTGGAAAATAGCCGCACCCGCCGTATATGTTAAAAAAAACATTCTTACCTTAATTCTGTCGAAAAGGTTAAAAAGGACCTTGTTTTGAAAACGACGGAAAGATTCCTTTATAAACATCTTATAAAAAGTCAAACAAGGGTATAAATGACTTTAACCCATATTCTTGTAAATAATAAATATGTTTTGAAATACATTTTGAATAAACATGGATGTGGATGATAAAGAGATCCCAGTAGATTATTACGTATAAACAACCTCGGATAATGAAGAGATTGTGAAATAACCCTTAACTTGTACTTTTCCTTGGTTGGGGTAGGTTAACCTCCTGTATAATGGTGAAATAATTGTTATTAAATTATACAAGAATCATATACATTAATATGATATCATATATGATCTTTTAATATTGATTTGATAATAATATCTTAGTATTATCGTTGTTTCGGGTGTTAACTTACTTGTTTTATTTTATATGTTTTATTATGTAAGACATGTTTGTAAAGGATAGGTTGTATATTATTCATATCCAGAATGATATCAAGTCCTTAAACATCATTTTTAAATCATCAAATGATAATTATACTTTAATGGTTACGATGGAGAATTAATCTCATCGCGTTCATAGAGACGGTAGTCCGTACGTACGCACGAGCGGCAATATCATTCTTTTGATATTAAAATAATATATAAATGGATGGTATATAATATATACAGAATCATTACCATGTTATATTTATTATTTACATGAGTTAAACATCATTATTATACGCATCGAAATAATATTATATTGAATAATAATTACACCACGACGTGGAGACGGTAAGCCGTACGTACGCACGTATGGTGACATGTTATTCAAAGGGTGGATATAATACTGAATATGGTTGTACAATATTTATAATAGCATCACCGTATATATATGATACAGGAGTTATTATTTTAGAATGGTAACAACAAAGGAAGAAGAAGTGGAAGAAGAAATGAACTTGGAAAAGGGTGGTGAAATCATTACCTCTTCTTGGGGTTCTTCCTTTTGATTTGATCAAAAGGGATCCTTATGATGGATTTCTGATCAAACTAAAGCCCCTAGGTTGTAGTGAGGGAATTTGGGATAGTATTTGGGCAGAGTTTGGCCGAACCAAAAGGCTTTGAAGGTGTGAAGAAATGAGAAGGAGGAGTGCCCTTTTATAAGAGGGGTGAGGGGAACCTTTGGAAAAGCTAGAAATATTAATTTATAATAAATTCATATTCGGTTTCTAATGGATCAAAAGTTGATTATTCAAAGGTTAATGTGGGGATGGGTCTAAAACAACTCAACCAATAGAATTTAGACAGGTTTGGGTACTTATATTAACCTTATCTTTATGTATTAACTCTAAGTTAATTAGTTTCACTTTTACAATGTCTCTTTGTATTTTTATATAATATGGTTAATAAACTTACTACATACATCCAAGCGACCCCCAAGTGGTCCATTAATGAGGAACCTATCATGATATAAGTCTCTTGGCCGAACCTTAGATGTTTAGGAATTTAATATCAATTAATAATATAATACGTTTTTTAAGAACTCTTTTATGTCAATTTTGACACTATTCAATAGTTTATTTTTGTGAAACTCATAACAGATTGATTACTTCGAAAAAAGTCAATTAAATCAATTCTAATATATCATATTATCCTAGAAAATTAGTTTAATTCATTAAAAGTTTCATATTATATTTATTTGGGTATTTATAATATCAATTATTTTATTTTTTCACTATTATAGTAATTACTACATCATCGTTGTGTCTTAAATAAAATAAATTATTTAATGTATAAAAATTATAAATAAAATATCATTATGTAGTAAATCGTTTTATATTTCTAATGAATGTTTATAATCTAAAATCCAACATATATAACCCTATGTAACAATTGTTTTTCTAAAAGATATATGCTTGTGTCATTTTTGTATTCATTTTAACTTAATTAAAATAAAGTGTCATTATCACTTACAAGTGGATCCATGGGGTCCCAAAATCGACCCAAAGATGCCCATGGTCGACCATGTATCAACCAATAGGGTTAAGACTCGTTTTAGGGTAATTTAGTATTATTATAATATTATTTTTTAACCCTTATTTACCGGATTTACCCTTAACCATGGTAAATAAAATATTTACCGCAGTAATTATTCAAAATGTCTAAAAATAAAAGTTACATATTTACACAATTTGAACATCCTGATTCCAAATATGGAATCCATTTTCCTAAATTCAAAACACATAAGTGGCAGAAATTAATTTAAAATTAATTCCCGCTGTCAAAACAAAAAGCGTGTTTTTAAGAGATAATAACTATCAAAAGATTGACACTTGTTTATGTTCGGTTTAATTGTAAAATTATGTCCAATGACCAACATTATATTAAATGGTAAAAATATATTCTAAATATACTTTAAAACTACTAAAATTCATAATTTATCAGTATTAATTATTTTGATTAAAAAAGTTGTTTTTAATTAAAATTTAGTAATTTCACTATTCATCAAAATATGATAGTTATCCGAAAAGTACCAAAATTTCACCTTAGGCTAAATTTGATATTCCGAATCCAAAAATGAAGTCCATTTTAAAATATAAAATATATATAATTTCAAAAAGTAGGTATTACTATTCATAATGGCTAGTTTAATTGGTTATGGTGTGTTAGAACTCGGTGTTGCGTACAAGACACGCTATCACATTAATCAAAGAGAAGTGTACCGTAGAAGCTTGGGGTGTTACATTCTCCCCTCCTTAAAATAATTTCGTCCTCGAAATTTCTAGAATACTACCGCATGAAAAGACTCGGGTGGTTCTTCATCATAATTTCCTCGGGTTCCCACGTTGCCTCTTCCATCTTA
The DNA here is from genome assembly GCA_963277665.1 of Viscum album. Lineage (NCBI taxonomy): Eukaryota > Viridiplantae > Streptophyta > Magnoliopsida > Santalales > Viscaceae > Viscum > Viscum album. The sequence continues at coordinate 860,379,636 of OY728123.1, read as the reverse complement.
TGGTTTCTCCACAAAACTTTTACCAGACGCGTCGTCCGGTTTCTCAGCACTTGTTCTCTCGTATCAAGAATCATGACGGGCTCTTCGCAATAAGACAGATCGGGTTCCAGTTCTAATTCTTCATAGGTGAGTACATGCGTTGGGTCAGGAATGTATTTCCTCAACAGAGATACGTGGAACACATTGTGAACTTTAGAGAGACTTGGAGGCATTGCCAATCGGTAAGCTACAGCCCCAATTCGTTCTAGAATTTCGAAAGGTCCGATGTACCTGGGACTCAATTTACCTTTCTTACCAAAACGTATGACTCCCTTCCATGGAGATACCTTCAGGAAAACATGGTCACCGACTTGAAATTCCAAATCCTTCCTTCGATTATCGGCATAGCTCTTCTTCCTACTTTGAGCTTCTTTGATGTGATTTTGGATTACTTTCACCTTTTCCACCGTTTCCTCCACCAGTTCTGGGCCTACAAGTTTTCTTTCACCAACGTCATCCCAACAGGTTGGTGTACGACATCTCTTTCCGTAGAACGCTTCATATGGTGCCGTCTGAATACTCGAATGGAAGCTATTGTTATAGGAAAATTCTACCAGAGGTAAATATTGATCCCACATACCCTGAAAGTCAAGTGAGCAAGATCTCAACATGTCTTCTAAGGTTTGAATAGTCCGTTCTGATTGTCCGTCTGTCTGAGGGTGGTAAGCAGTGCTCAAATGAAGTTCAGTATCCAGGGATTTCTGAAGACTTTTCCAGAATCTTGATGTAAAACGGGGATCACGATCAGAAACAATCGATAGGGGTACTCCATGAAGTCTCACAACTTCATTAATATATAGTCTTGCTAGACGTTCCAGGGGTAGATCTTCTCTTATAGCAAGAAAATGTGCTGACTTGGTAAGACGATCAACAATAACCCATATTGCATCGTTCCTTCTAGGAGTCTTTGGTATCCCCATGACAAAGTCCATCGTAATATTGTCCCATTTCCACTCCGGTATGGGAAGAGGTTGCATGACTCCTCCAGGCTGTTGCCTTCCAGCTTTCACTTGTTGACAAACCATACATCTTGACACAAAATCAGCAATCTCCCTCTTCATGTTGTCCCACCAAAAATGTTCCTTCAAATCTCTATACATTTTGGTGCTCCCAGGGTGTATAGAGAAATTGGAACTATGAGCATCATCCAGCAATTCTCTTTTTAGATCAGGTATATCGGGAACACAAATTCTCTTCCCAAATTTCAAAATTCCATCTTCATACACAAAGTCTCTCAATCTCCCATCATTCAAAGCTTTAATCTTCTTTTGGAATTCTTCATCATTGGTCTAAGAACTCTTAATCCTTTCTAGTAAAGATGGTTTGGAAACCATTTGAAAAAGCATTGATGTTTCACCTTCCCTTGTTATTCCCATGACCATCTTCACTAGATCCATGAAAATTGGATCCCTTTCAATTCTCATATTGTTCAAAACTCCATGGTCTTTTCTACTCAAAGCATATGCCACCTTGTTTTCCTTCCCCGGGTGGTAGTGTATCGTACAATCATAATACTTGAGTAATTCAAGCCATCTCCTTTTCCTCATGTTGAGTTCTTTTTGTGAGAAAATATACTTCAAACTCTTGTGATCAATATAAATCTCACATTTTTCACCATAGAGGTAGTGCCTCCATATCTTCAAAGCAAAGATCAGAGCTGCTAACTCGATATCATGAGTAGGATAGTTTTCTTCATGAATTTTCAACTGTCGTGATACATAGGCAATAACTCTATCATTCTTCATAAGGACACAACCAAGTCCTTTCTTCGATGCATCACTATAAATAACGAACCCATCATTCCCCGATGGTAGAGTCAATATAGGAGAATTGACTAATCTTCTCTTCATTTCTTCGAAACATTCTTCACACTCTTTTGTCCAAACAAATTTAACCCCTTTACGTGTGAGCTTCGTTAATGGGTTAGCCAATTGGGAAAAATTCTGGACGAAACGTCGATAATAACCTGCCAAACCAATAAAACTACGTACCTCAGTTATACTCGTAGGTGCTGGCCATTCTTGGATTGCCTTGGTCTTAGAAGGATCAACAGAGATTCCATCTTTAGAGACAATATGTCCATGAAAAGAAATCTCATGAAGCCAGAATTCACACATGCTAAACTTCCCATATAATTCTTGCCTCCTCAGAGTCTTCAAGATAATGCGCAAGTGATTTTCATGATCTTCGTAGGTTTTGGAGTATACCAAGATATCATCAATAAATACCACCACAAATTCATCGAGATACTCCTTGAAAACTCTATTCATCAGATCCATGAATATAGAGGGTGCATTAGTCAATCTAAAAGGCATTACAGTAAACTCGTAATGCCCGTACCTGGTTTGAAATGCTGTCTTCGGAATGCCTTCCTTCTTTACACACAACTGATGGTATCCAGATCAAAGGTCAATCTTTGAAAAGTACTGAGCTCCATGTATTTGGTCAAATAAATCATCAATACGAGGTAGGGGATACTTGTTCTTTATCGTTATAGCATTGATCTCCCTGTAGTCGATACATAACCTCATAGATCCATCTTTCTTTTTAACAAAAAGAACAGGGGCTCCCCATTGAGAAACACTAGGTCGAATAAATCCCTTATTACTCAATTCCTCTAGTTGTTTCTTTAGTTCAAAAAATTCTACAGTGGTCATTCTATAAGGGGTCTTCGATATAGGCCTTGATCCAGGAATTAAATCAATGGAAAACTCAACTTCTCGTTCTGGAAGATGTCTAGGTAAATCTTCCGAAAATACATCTACAAATTCTTTCACAACAGGTACATCCTCTATTTGAACATTCCTTTCCTCACTGATAGTTATTTCATTCTCTTCCTCCCCAATAATTGAATTAAGTTGAGCTACTGGGGGTGGATCTAAATAAGAATTAGGTGGTGACGATTCTGCTCTAAAGATAAGGTGTTCCTTATCATTATCATCAAGAATCATAACCTCTTTCTTCTTACAATAAATCTTTGCATCATAATCTGAAATCCAATCCATACCAAGGATTATAACAAACTAAATCATAGGTATGATGATGAGATCAGCAGATAACGAACATTTATGTGCTCTAATGGGGACTGATTCACAAAACATTGTTGCAATGATAATTCCCTTAGGAGTTTTAACTGACAACTCCCTTGTTAAATCAAATTGGAAATATCTAATTTTCATAGCAAACTGGGAAGATATGAAACAATGCGATGATCCAGAATCAAATAATCCATTTGCTAAACTTGAGGAAACCATTAAATTACCTGCCACCACATCTTTCGGAGCTTCTACCTCAGCAATAGTGATAACATAAGCTTGGCCTTGATCCCTTGGCCTTTTCTGAGGTAAGTTCTCCTGACGCTTAGGACATTCATTCGCATAATGTCCCATCTCCCTGCAATTGTAGCACTGAACGTTGGTGGCTTCCTTCTTCCCTTTGCAATCACGAGCTTGGTGTCCTTTTTCACCACACTTGTAACAGACTCCCATTCTCTTCAAGCAAGCACCGGGGTGTTTCTTCCCACATTTACCACAGGATGGATATTCATCCTTTCCTTTCATCCCCTTATTTCCATTCCCAGATTGATCAGCAGGCCTCTTCTTCTCTTGCTTTGCTTTAAAGTCATAAGAATTAGAGAATTCCTTTTCGGTCTTGATAGCACATGAGACAATGTCTTCATACGATGAAAAGGATTGTGAGACTAATGCTCGATGGAGAAATGGTTTTAACCCATCAAAGAAACGATCAATCTTACTTCTTTGGTTACTTATATAATCACCAGCGTACCTTGCTAACCTTATAAAGTTAGCCTCATACTTTGTGACATTCTCATCCTCCTTCTGTCTCAGACTTAGAAATTGCCTTTCCATATCTGCTCGATGGTCGCGAGAAAAGTATTTTTCTAAAAACAGATCTTTGAACTCCCTCTGTTCCATATTTGATACTTCATCATATTCCTTCGTATTTTGAATCAATGACCACCATTGATTAGCATCTCCAGTGAGGCGGTAAACTGCCATGATAACTTTTTCCCTTTCACTGCTCCCCAAAGCCTGAAATATTTTCTCTAGGGAAAATATCCATTGCTCAGCTACTAAGGGATTTGTACTCCCATTGAACGTTGGTGGTTGTTGCCTCATGAATCGATCTAACATTGATCCTCCATGCTGTGAATCAGCGTGCTCCATATGGGTAAGGTTATTATTCATAACCTGAGTAAGTTGTCCCAGTATGGTGATTAGCTGATCGACACCAGTTGCATCACCAGCTACACTATAATTATCTTGAGCAGGAGGGCAATCCCTACATGGAGTGCGTGCATTGATATGGTTCCCATTTCTTCCACTATGTGCCATTTCTAAACAATGGCATAAACTAGATCAGTTTATGAATCAAAATACATAATCCCATACTTATAAAACACTTAACATAAATTGAAATATTTATGGATATAATCCATAATCATAAGAATGTTTTCTTTGAGGAAGTATATACTCATAATCCCTTCAAAATGATTTTTAAAGAAAAATGAGAGTTATCCTAAGCATATCCCCCTGGAGTGTCATAACCAAGAGTGCAGCAAGGCCCATTGTCGTGCACCAGTTCCCGTTCGAGTCTAGCTCAAAGCGGTGTTTTCGGGTTTTACCCCTAGGTACATCTGTGCCAGAGCCGCCTCTACCTGCTCGTATCCAGACTGGGATGTATTGCTCAGAAAACTCACAAAATCTCTACAATACCAAAATTCTAGGAAGTTCTTCTATACTAATCCTCAAAGTTCATCTTAGGTCTACGTGCTCTATTCAGAGTTTATCTAAATCTAGTTTCCAAGGTTTGTACTAAACTTCCTCTGATACCAACTGTAATGCCCCGACCCTAGTTACCCAGAGTCGGTGCATTATTACATAACATTGGCATGATCACAAGAAAGATCAAATATCGAAAGACCGATTGGTTTAGTAGCCTTGGAAACACTAGATATATTCATAATTTTTACATTACATCATAAAATGAAAAACTACTACAACAACATAATGTCTCCATAATCCACACTCATATCCCCACATAATATCCCTACAGGTCATTCATAATTTACTTCTTCACTTCCTGGGAAAAATAAAACATAGAAAAGGGGTGAGCTCAAATTCCCAGTAAGGATAACAATATAGCGGAAACTTTCATAAATAAGAATAAACATTTAAGGCAATGTATAACTAAAACAAAAGCCTTTCAAACATGAACTTTCAACATGGTATGGAATAAATAAAATGAAATAATTCCATTTACTTATTCACATGGATATTCTACTAATCGAATAATCACATGAAAAAATCAATAACCACTTTCATAATGTTGAAATGCATAATGCCAGACTATCATAACCACATAGTCAAGGCCTCGTGCCAAGACTAAAAATAAGATTTTGTCAAGGACTTTTTCCAAGACACTAGTTTTTCTCATGAGACCTACCGATGCATCGAGGAGCTATAGCGGGCTCCACCCGTCACATATTAAGTCCAATGCATTCCCATATGAAAAGGTTTAAACATAACATAAACATTCGTATTAAAACTAGCATACGAAATGTCAATAATTTCACCATAAACTATTAATGGTATAAAAATAGCACATCCACAGTCAAACATATCACAAAACCTTCAATATAATATAGAAGTTTTGTATCACAATAAATCAACTTCAAATAAGCGTAAAATCCATCAAAGGATGTTGACATAGATGAAATCAAAATTCCTTTTAAAGAAATATTTCTTTTTTATTTTGAAATCATTTAAGATCCATATAAAATAAAACATTCTCTTTGAAAATATTCTTATAAGATTGTAAGGGAATCTTTGAAGATTTTATAAAAGTGGAAAATAGCCGCACCCGCCGTTTAAGTTAAAAAAACATTCTTACCTTAATTATGTCGAAAAGGTTAAAAAGGACCTTGTTTTGAAAACGACGGAAATATTCCTTTATAAACTTCTTATAAAAAGTCAAACAAGGGTATAAATGACTTTAACCCATATTCTTGTAAATAATAAATATGTTTTGAAATACATTTTGAAGAAACATGGATGTGGATGATAAAGAGATCCCAGTAGATTATTACGTATGAACAACCTCGGATAATGAAGAGATTGTGAAATAACCCTTACCTTGTACTTTTCCTTGGTTGGGGTAGGTTAACCTCCTGTATAATGGTGAAATAATTGTTATTAAATTATACAAGAATCATATACATTAATATGATATCATATATGATCTTTTAATATTGATTTGATAATAATATCTTAGTATTATCGTTGTTTCGGGTGTTAACTTACTTGTTTTCTTTTATATGTTTTGTTATGTAAGACATGTTTGTAAAGCATAGGTTGTATATTATTCATATCCAGAATGATATCAAGTCCTTAAAAATCATTTTTAAATCATCAAATGATAATTATACTTTAATGGTTATGATGGAGAATTAATCTCATCGCGTTCATGGAGACGGTAGTCCGTACGTACGCACGAGCGACAATATCATTCTTTTGATATTACAATAATATATAAATGGATGGTATATAATATATACAGAATCATTAAAATGTTATATTTATTATTTACATGAGTTAAACATCATTATTATACCCATCCAAAAAATATTATATTGAATAATAATTACACCATGACGTGGAGACGGTAAGCCGTACGTACGCACGTATGGTGACATGTTATTCAAAGGGTGGATAGAATACTGAATATGGTTGTACAATATTTATAATAACATCACAGTATATATATGATACATGAGTTATTATTTTATAATGGTAACAACAAAGGAAGAAGAAGTGGAAGAAGAAATGAACTTGGAAAAGGGTGGTGAAATCATTACCTCTTCTTCGGGTTCTTCCTTTTGATTTGATCAAAAGGGCTCCTTAGGTTGGCTTTCTGATCAAACTAAGGCCCCTAGGTTGTAGAGAGGGAATTTGGGAGAGTATTTGGGCAGATTTTGGCCGATCCAAAAGGCTTTGAAGGTGTGAAGAAATGAGAAGGAGGAGTGCCCTTTTATAAGATGGGTCAGGGGAACCTTTGGAAAAGCTAGAAATATTAATTTATAATAAATTCATATTCGCTTTCTAATGGATCCAAATTTGATTATTCAAAGGTTAAGGTGGGGATGGGTTGAAAACAACTCAACCAATAGAATTTAGACAGGTTTGTGTACTTATATTAACCTTATCTTTAAGTATTAACTCTAAGTTAATTAGTTTCACTTTTACAATGTCTCTTTGTATTTTTATATAATATAGTTAATAAACTTACTACATACATCCAAGAGACCCCCAAGTGGTCCATTAATGAGGATACTATCATGATATAAGTCTCTTGGCCGAACCTTAGATTTTTAGGAATTTAAATTCAATTAATAATATAATATTTGTTTTAAGAACTCTTTTATGTCAATTTTGACACTATTCAATAGTTGATTTTTGTGAAACTCATAAAAGATTGATTACTTCGAACAAAGTAAATTAAATCAATACTAATATACCATATTATCCTAGAAAATTAGTTTAATTCATTAAAAGTTTCATATTATATTTATTTTGGTATTTATAATATCAATTATTTTATTTTTTCACTATTATAGTAATTACTGCATCATTGTTGTGTCATAACTAAAATAAATTATTTAATGTCTAAAAATTATAAATATAATATAATTATGTATGAAATCTTTTTATATTTCTAATTAATATTTATAATCTAAAATCCAACATATATTACCCTATGTAACAATTGTTTTTCTAAAAGATATATTCTTGTGTCATTTTTGTATTCATTTTAACTTAATTAAAATAAAGTGTCATTATCATATACAAGTGGATCCATGGGGTCCCAAAATCGACCCAAAGATGCCCATGGTCGACCATGTATCAACCAATAGGGTTAAGACACGTTTTAGGGTAATTTAGTATTATTATAATATTATTTTTTAACCCTTATTTACCGGATTTACACTTAACCATGGTAAATAAAATATTTACCGCAGTAATTATTCAAAATGTCTAAAAATAAAAGTTACCTATTTACACAATTTGAAAATCCTGATTCCAAATATGGAATCCATTTTCCTAAATTCAAAACACATATGTGGCAGAAATTAATTTTAAATTAATTCCCGCTGTCAAAACAAAAAACGTGTTTTTAAGAGATAATAACTATCAAAAGATTGACACTTGTTTATGTTCGGTTTAATTGTAAAATTATGTCCAATGACTAAAATTATATTAAATGGTAAAAATATATTCTAAATATAATTTAAAACTACTAAAATTCATAATTTATCAGTATTAATTATTTTGATTAAAAAAGTTGTTTTTAATTAAAATTTTGTAATTTTCACTATTCATCAAAATATGATAGTTATCCGAAAAGTACCCAAATTTCACCTTAGGTTAAATTTGATATTCCGAATCCAAAAATGAAGTCCATTTTAAAATTTAAAATATATATAATTTCAAAAAGTAGGTATTACTATTCATAATGGCTAGTTTAATTGGTTATGGTGTGTTAGAACTCGGTGTTGCGTACAACACACGCTATCACATTAATCAAAGAGAAGCGTATCGTAGAAGCTTGGGGTGTTACATTCTCCCCTCCTTAAAATAATTTTGTCCTCGAAATTTCTAGAATACTACCGCATGAAAAGACTCGGTTGGTTCTTCATCATAAGTTCCTCGGGTTCCCACGTTGCCTCTTCCATCTTATGGTTTCTCCACAAAACTTTTACCAGACGCGTCGTCCGGTTTCTCAGCACTTGTTCTCTCGTATCAAGAATCTTGACGGGCTCTTCACAATAAGACAGATCGGGTTCCAGTTCTAATTCTTCATAGGTGAGTACAAGCATTGGGTCAGGCATGTATTTCCTCAACAGAGATACGTGGAACACATTGGGAACTTTAGAGAGACTTGGCGGCATTGCCAATCGGTAAGCTACAACCCCAATTCCTTCTAGAATTTCGAAAGGTCCGATGTACCTGGGACTCAATTTACCTTTCTTACCAAAACGTATGACTCCCTTCCATGGAGATACCTTCAGGAAAACATGATCACCGACTTGAAATTACAAATCCTTCCTTCGATTGTCGGCATAGCTCTTCTGCCTACTTTGAGCTTCTTTGATGTGATTTTGGATTACTTTCACCTTTTCCACCGTTTCCTCCACCAGTTCTGGGCCTACAAGTTTTCTTTCACCAACGTCATCCCAATAGGTTGGTGTACGACATCTCTTTCCGTATAACGCTTCATATGGTGCCATCTGAATACTCGAATGGAAGCTATTGTTATAGGAAAATTCTACCAGAGGTAAATATTGATCCCACATACCCTGAAAGTCAAGTGAGCAAGATCTCAACATGTCTTCTAAGGTTTGAATAGTCCGTTCTGATTGTCCGTCTGTCTGAGGGTGGTAAGAAGTGCTCAAATGAAGTTCAGTATCCAGGGATTTCTGAAGACTTTTCCAGAATCTTGAAGTAAAACGGGGATCACGATCAGAAACAATCGATAGGGTTACTCCATGAAGTCTCACAACTTCATTAATAAATAGTATTTCTAGACGTTCCAGGGGTAGATCTTCTCTTATAGCAAGAAAATGTGCTGACTTGGTAAGACGATAAAAAATAACCCATATTGCATCGTTCCTTCTAGGAGTCCTTGGTAGCCCCATGACAAAGTCCATCGTAATATTGTCCCATTTCCACTCCAGTATGGGAAGAGGTTGCATGACTCCTCCAGGCTGTTGCCTTCCAGCTTTCACTTGTTGAAAAACCATACATCTTGACACAAAATCATCAATCTCCCTCTTCATGTTGTCCCACCAAAAATGATCCTTCAAATCTCTATACATTTTGGTGCTCCCAGGGTGTATAGAGAAATTGGAACTATGAGCATCATCCAGCAATTCCCTTTTTAGATCAGGTATATCGGGAACACAAAGTCTCTTCCCAAATTTCAAAATTCCATCTTCATACACAAAGTCTCTCAATCTCCCATCATTCATAGCTTTAATGTTATTTTGGAATTCTTCATCATCGGTCTGAGAACACGTAATCCTTTCTAGTAAAGATGGTTTGGCAACCATTTGAAAAAGCATTGATTTTTCACCTTCCCTAGTTATTCCCATGTCCATCTTCACTAGATCCATGAAAATTGGATCCCTTTCAATTATCATATTTTTCAAAACTCCATGGTCTTTTCTACTCAAAGCATCTGCCACCTTGTTTTCCTTCCCCGGGTGGTAGTGTATCGTACAATCATAATCCTTGAGTAATTCAAGCCATCTCCTTTGCCCCATTTTGAGTTCTTTTTGTGATAAAATATACTTCAAACTCTTGTGATCAGTATAAATCTCACATTTTTCACCATAGAGGTAGTGCCTCCATATCTTCAAAGCAAAGATCACAGATGCTAACTCGAGATCATGAGTAGGACAGTTTTGTTCATGAATTTTCAACTGTCGTGATGCATAGGCAATAACTCTATCATTCTGCATAAGGACACAACCAAGTCCTTTCTTCGATGCATCACTATAAATAACGAACCCATCATTCCCCGATGGTAGAGTCAATATTGGAGCATTGACTAATCTTCTCTTTAGTTCTTCGAAACATTCTTCACACTCTTTTGTCCAAAAAAATTTAACCCCTTTACGTGTGAGCTTCGTTAATGGGTTAGCCAATCGGGCAAAATTCTGGACGAAACGTCGATAATAACCTGCCAAACCAATAAAACTACGTACCTCAGTTATACTCGTAGGTGCTGGCCATTCTTGGATTGCCTTGGTCTTAGAAGGATCAACAGAGATTCTATCTTTAGAGACAATATGGCCAAGAAAAGAAATCTCATGAAGCCAGAATTCACACTTGCTAAACTTACCATATAATTCATGCCTCCTCAGAGTCTTCGAGATAATGCGCAAGTGATTTTCATGATCTTCGTAGGTTTTGGAGTATACCAAGATATCATCAATAAATACCACCACAAATTCATCGAGATACTCCTTGAAAACTCTATTCATCAGATCCATGAATACAGAGGGTGCATTAGTCAATCCAAAAGGCATTACAGTAAACTCGTAATGCCCGTACCTGGTTCGAAATGCTGTCTTCGGAATGTCTTCCTTCTTTACACACAACTGATGGTATCCAGATCGAAGTTCAATCTTTTAAAATTATTGAGCTCCATGTAGTTGGTCAAATAAATCATCAATACGAGGTAGGGGATACTTGTTCTTTATCGTTATAGCATTGATCTCCCTGTAGTCGATACATAACCTCATAGATCCATCTTTCTTTTTAACAAAAAGAACAGGGGCTCCCCATGGAGAAACACTAGGGCGAATAAATCCCTTATTACTCAATTCCTCTAGTTGTTTCTTTAGTTCAACTAATTCTATAGTGGCCATTCTATAAGGGGTCTTCGATATAGGCCTTGATCCAGGAATTAAATCAATGGAAAACTCAACTTCTCGTTCTGGAGGATGTCCAGGTAAATCTTCTGGAAATACATCTACAAATTCTTTCACAACAGGTACATCCTCTATTTGAACATTCCTTTCCTCACAGACAGTTATTTCATTCTCTTCCTCCCCAATAATTGAATTAAGTTGAGCTACTGGGGGTGGATCTAAATAAGAATTAGGTGGTGACGATTGTGCTCTAAAGATAAGGTGTTCCTTATCATTATCATCAAGAATCGTAACCTCTTTCTTCTTACAATAAATCTTCGCATCATAGTCCGAAAGCTAATCCATTCCGAGGATTATATAAAACTCAATCATAGGTATGACAATGAGATCAGCAGATAATGAACATTTATGTGCTCTAATGGGGACTGATTCACAAAACATTGTCACAATGATACTTCCCTTAGGAGTTTTAACTGACAACTCCCTTGTTAAATCAAATTGGAAATATCTAATTTTCTTAGAAAACTGGGAAGATATAAAACAATGCGATGATCCAGAATCAAATAATGCATTTTCTAAACTTGAGGAAACCATTAAATTACCTGCCACCACATCTTTCGAAGCTTCTACCTCAGCAGCAGTGATAGCATAAGCTTGGCCTTGTTCCCTTGGCCTTTTATGCGGTAAGTTCTCCTGACGCTTAGGACATTCATTCACATAATGTCTCATCTCCCTGCAATTGTAGCACTGAACGTTGGTGGCTTCCTTCTTCCCTTTGCAATCACAAGCTTGGTGGCCTTTTTCACCACACTTGTAACAGACTCCCATTCTCTTCAAGCAAGCACCGGGGTGTTTCTTCCCACATTTAACACAGTATGGATATTCAACCTTTCCTTTCTTCCCCTTATTTCCATTCCCAGATTGATCATCAGGCCTCTTCTTCTCTTTCTTTGCTTTAATGTCATAAGACGTAGAGAATTCCTTTTCGGTCTTGATAGAACATGAGACAATGTCTTCGTACGATGAAAAGGATTGTGAGACTAATGCTTGACGGAGAAATGGTTTTAACCCACCAACGAAACGATCAATCTTACTTATTTGGTTACGTATATAATCACATGAGTACCTTGCTAACCTTGTAATGTTATCCTCATTCTTTGTGACATTCTCATCCTCCTTCTATCTCAGACTTAGAAATTGCCTTTCTATATCTGCTCGATGGTCGCGAGGAAAGTATTTTTCTAAAAACAGATCTTTGAACTTCCTCCATTCCATATTTTATACTTCATCATCTTCCTTCGTATTTTGAATCAATGACCACCATTGATCAGCATCTCCAGTGAGGCGATAAACTGCCATGATAACTTTTTCCCTTTCACTGCTCCCCAAAGCCTGAAATATTTTCTCTAGGGAAAATATCCATTGCTCAGCTACTAAGGGATTTTTACTCCCATTGAACGTTGGTGGTTGTTTCCTCATGAATCGATCTAACATTGATCCTCCACGCTGTGAATCAGGGTGCTCCATACGGGTAAGGTTATTATTCATAACCGGAGTAAGTTGTCCCAGTATGGTGATTAGCTGATCGGCACCAGTTGCATCACCAGCGACACTATAATTATCTTGAGCAGGAGGGCAATCCCTACATGGAGTGCTTGCATTGATACGGTTCCCATTTCTTCCACTAGGCGCCATTTCTAAAAATGGCATAAACTAGATCAGTTTATGAATCAAAATACATAATCCCATACTTATAAAACACTTAACATAAATTGAACTATTTATGGATATAATCCATAATCATAAGAATGTTTTCTTTGAGGAAGTATATACTCATAATCCCTTCAAAATGATTTATAAAGAAAAATGAGATTTATCCTAAGCATATCCCCGGGGAGTGTCGTAACCAAGATTGCAGCAAGGCCCGTTGTCGTGCACCAGTTCCCGTTCGATTCTAGCTCAAAGAGGTGTTTTCGGGTTTTACCCCTAGGTACATTTGTGCCAGAGCCGCCTCTACCTGCTCGTATCCAGAAAGGGATGTATTTCTCGGAAAACTCAAAAAATCTCTACAATACCAAAATTTTAGGAAGTTATTCTATACTAATCCTCAATGTTCATCTTAGGTCTACGTGCTCTAATCAGAGTTTATCTAAATCTAGTTTCCAAGGTTTGTACTAAACTTCCTCTCATACCAACTGTAACGCCCCGACCCCAGTTACCCAGAGTCGGTGCATTATTACATAACATTGGCATGATCACAAGAAAGATCAAATCTTGAAATACCGATTGGTTTAGTAGCCTTGGAAACACTAGATATATTCATAAGTTTTACATTACATCATAAAATGAAAAACTACTACAACAACATAATGTCTCCATAATCCACACTCATATCCCCACATAATATCCCTGCAGGTCATTCATAATTTACTTCTTCACTTCCTGGGAAAAATAAAACATAGAAAAGGGGTGATCTCAAATGCCCAGTAAGGATAACAATATAGCGGAAACTTTCATAAATAAGAATAAACATTTAAGGAAATGTATAACTAAAACAAAAGCCTTTCAAACATGAACATTCAACATGGTATGGCATAAATAAAATGAAATAATGCCATTTACTTATTCACATGGATATTCTACTAATCTAATAATCACATGCAAAAATCAATAACCACTTTCATAATGTTGGAATGCATAATGCCAGACTATCATAACCACATAGTCAAGGCCTCGTGCCAAGACTACAAATAAGATTTTGTCAAGGCCTTGTTCCAAGACACTAGTTTTTCTCATGAGACCTACCGATGCATCGAGGAGCTATAGAGGGCTCCACCCGTCACATATTAAGTCCAATGCATTCCCATATGAAAAGGTTTAAACATAACATAAACATTCGTATTAAAACTAGCATACGAAATGTCAATAATTTCACCATAAACTATGAATGGTATAAAAATAGCACATCCACAGTCAAACATATCACAAAACCTTCAATACAATATATAAGTTTTGTATCACAATAAATCAACTTCAAATAAGCGTAAAATCCATCAAAGGATGTTGACATAGATGAAATCAAAATTCTTTTTAAAGAAATATTTATTTTTATTTTGAAATAATTTAAGATCCATATAAAATAAAAAATTTTCTTTGAAAATATTCTTATAAGCTTGTAAGGGAAGCTTTGAAGATTTTATAATGGCGGAAAATAGCCGCACCCGCCGTATAAGTTAAAAAAAACATTCTTACCTTAATTCTGTCGAAAAGGTTAAAAAGGACCTTGTTTTGAAAACGACGGAAAGATTCCTTTATAAACTTATTATAAAAATCCAAAAAAGGGTATAAATGACTTTAACCCATATTCTTGTAAATAATAAATATGTTTTGAAATACATTTTGAAGAAACATGGATTTGGATGATAAAGAGATCCCAGTAGATTATTACGTATAAACAACCTCGGATAATGAAGAGATTGTGAAATAACCCTTACCTTGTACTTTTCCTTGGTTAGGGTAGGTTAACCTCCTGTATAATGGTGAAATAATTGTTATTAAATTATACAATAATCATATACATTAATATGATATCATATATGAACTTTTAATATTGATTTGATAATAATATCTTAGTATTATCGTTGTTTCGGGTGTTAACTTACTTGTTTTCTTTTATATGTTTTGTTATGTAAGACATGTTTGTAAAGGATAGGTTGTATATTATTCATATCCAGAATGATATAAAGTCCTTAAACATCATTTTTAAATAATCAAATGATAATTATACTTTAATGGTTACGATGGAGAATTAATCTCATCGCGTTCATGGAGACGGTAGTCCGTACGTACGCACGAGCGACAATATCATTCTTTTGATATTAAAATAATATATAAATGGATGGTATATAATATATACAGAATCATTAACATGTTATATTTATTATTTAAATGAGTTAAACATCATTATTATACCCATCCAAATAATATTATATTGAATAATAATTACACCACGACGTGGAGACGGTAAGCCGTACGTACGCACGTATGGTGACATGTTATTCAAAGGGTGGATAGAATACTGAATATGGTTGCACAATATTTATAATAACATCACATTATATATATGATACAGGAGTTATTATTTTATAATGGAAACAAAAAAGGAAGAATAAGTGGAAGAAGAAATGAACTTGGAAAAGGGTGGTGAAATCATTACCTCTTCTTCGGGTTCTTCCTTTTGATTTGATCAAAAGGGCTCCTTAGGATGGCTTTCTGATCAAACTAATGCCCCTAGGTTGTAGTGAGAGAAGTTGGGAGAGTATTTGGGCAGAGGTTGGCCGAACCAAAATGCTTTTAAGGTGTGAAGAAATGAGAAGGAGGAGTGCCCTTTTATAAGAGGGGTGAGGGGCACCTTTGGAAAAGATAGAAATATTAATATATAATAAATTCATATTCGGTTTCTAATGGATCCAAAGTTTATTATTCAAAGTTTAAGGTGGGGATGGGTCGAAAACAACTCAACCAATAGAATTTATACAGGTTTGGGTACTTATATTAACCTTATCTTTAAGTATTAACTCTATGTTAATTAGTTTCACTTTTACAATGTCTCTTTGTATTTTTATATAATATGGTTAATGAACTTATTACATACATCCAAGCGACCCCCAAGTGGTCCATTAATGAGGAACCTATCATGATATAAGTCTCTTGGCCTAACCTTAGATTTTTATGAATTTAATATCAATTAATAATATAATAATTGTTTTAAGAACTCTTTTATGTCAATTTTGACACTATTCAATAGTTGATTTTTGTGAAACTCATAACAGATTGATTACTTCGAAAAAAGTTAATTAAATCAATCCTAATATATCATATTATCCTATAAAATTATTTTAATTCATTAAAAGTTTCATATGATATTTATTTGGGTATTTATAATATCAATTATTTTATTTTTTCACTATTATAGTAATTACTGCATCATCGTTGTGTCATAAATAAAATAAATTATTTAATGTCTAAAAATTATAAATAAAATATCATTATGTAGGAAATCTTTTTATATTTTTAATGAATATTTATAATCTAAATTCCAACATATATAACCCTATGTAACAATTTGTTTGCTAAAAGATATATGCTTGTGTCATTTTTGAATTCATTTTAACTTAATTAAAATAAAGTGTCATGATCACTTACAAGTGGATCCATGGGGTCCCAAAATCGACCCAAAGATTCCCATGGTCGACCCTGTATCAGAAAATAGGGTTAATACATGTTTTAGGGTAATTTAGTATTATTATAATATTATTTTTTAACCCTTATTTACCGTATTTAACCTTAACCATGGTAAATAAAATATTTACCGCAGTAATTTTTCAAAATGTCTAAAAATAAAAGTTACCTATTTACACAATTTGAACATCCTGATTCCAAATATGGAATCCATTTTCCTAAATTCAAAACACATAAGTGGCAGAAATTAATTTAAAATTAATTCCCGCTGTCAAAACAAAAAGCGTGTTTTTAAGAGATAATAACTATCAAAAGATTGACACTTGTTTATGTTCGGTTTAATTGTAAAATTATGTACAATGACCAACATTATATTAAATGGTAAAAATATATTCTAAATATACTTTAAAAATACTAAAATTAATAATTTATCACTATTAATTATTTTGATTAAAAAAGTTGTTTTTAATTAAAATTTAGTAATTTTCACTATTCATCAAAATATGATAGTTATCCGAAAAGTACCAAAATTTCACCTTAGGATAAATTTGATATTCCAAATCCAAAAATGAAGTCCATTTTAAAATATAAAATATATATAATTTCAAAAAGTAGGTATTACTATTCATAACGACTAGTTTAATTGGTTATGGTGTGTTAGAACTCGGTGTTGCGTACAACACACGCTATCACATTAATCAAAGAGAAGCGTACCGTAGAAGCTTGGGGTGTTACACAAATTCTCCCCTTCCATTTAACTTCTATCCATTTATCTTATATCCTATATAATCTGTTTAGAATCATAGGGCCATCATAATGAGAGATCCTCATTCCCTGACTAATGTTCCTACAACCATTCATTATATTCCTTTAGGCGTTTCTGCTGAGCCTTCATCTAAGGACAAGGGGAGGAAAAATACACTTTGTTTCCTTTAACCCATCCTAAAAAATAATTAGGATTAGACTTATTTTCTTCTATGGGGATGTTTTTGTGTATCCTTTTGTTTAAATGTTTTTTTATACATTCCCAAAATATCATAATTAAAATTCAGTTGTACTTATTTTTTTATTTTTATTTTTTGATAATGAAAAAATGGGAGAAGAATCAATGTTATTTACTAAATTATTTTTAGGTAGTCATATTCCTTTGATGTGTTTCCTTCTTTGACATTGTATATGTGTAAATACCATTATTTGATACCATATTTTCTTTGATAACATTTTATTATCTAATTACTTTTAATACAATGTGTCATTTCTTTATCTTTGATAACATGTTTATAAAATTCAATGATGTTTTTAATCAAAAGGGGGATATTATTGAATCCCTTGGTTTAATGATCAATAAATCTATATTATTAAGATATAAATCAGTTTTATGTGTTATTGTATCATTTTACTTTATAAGAGAGATTGGAAAAACTTGGATAAGTATGACTCATTGTTGAAGATGATTCAATACTAAGGATGAATCACCATCATACATGACTCACCATTGAGGAAGTTCATAGAAATAAAATTTGTCTATAAATTCGAATCACCCACATTCATCTATGCCTCGTTGCAATAACAGATTTTAATAAATTTATAGGAAAAAGTCATCACCGTAGGATGTCTCACCGTTAAACTAAAAATTTGAAAATGTTTTGAAAACACCTACAATTGGAGATGATCCATATAAATTTAGTTATGTGGTAGAAATACCTACCTCTAGACCTAAGTCACAGTTGAAGATGACTACAAACAGAATGGAAATTTGGAAAATTGCTGGAATGAATAACCTCGAGATTAAGTCATCACTATCCTAAGTCGGCACCAAATATTCTGTCACCATTCAAAAGACTCAATGTCACTATAATATTTATTTTGAATAAAATATATATAATATCTATATTATCGAATTTAATACCAAAAATTATTTTAAAGATTGTCCTTAATTATTTTACAAATATTCATTAAGAAATGTATGAGCCCAGATTATGAGGATGTGGGACATATGGATAATTTTTATCCACATGGAAATTCATGCAAGCTTCTGTTAAATGATAAAGTAGACACCATTATACTAATATAATAGATATGCATGATAGAGAGACACTACATTGAAGTGAACTGAATCCTATTGAAATAAAATCAAGAGCCCCACTTACTGAGAGCATACATTCTTCTTCTTGTCCACACATGACTATTAAATAAGTAATTCACATTGAACATCCATACTACACCATATAGACTCATTATAAAGATTTTATGATGATCTTTTTATAGAAATATTCATAAATTGGTCATAAAATTTATTTCAAACTACACTCAAGGAGTCACGAGCTATAGAACTTGACAGACCAAGCAATAATAAATTCTTTACATCCTTATTTTTATCTTTCTACCAATATTCTTTAAATTATGATAAGTTATTATTTTATTCATTATTGAACAAAAACACTATATACTATGTTTTATCTTGAAGATACTATATATCATCTCAAACTATATTTACTCGTGTTTTCCCATAATACTGTAGAAGAGGTCCTTGTGTGGCTTAAATTTACTTTATTCCCCTGAGTATTGTGGAAGAGTTCCTTATGTGGCTTGGATAGCCTTTCTTTTGTTTCCCGATTTGGGTTTTTTGTCATAGATTATCACTAAATAATCTTCTTAGTAAAAAGTGATTTCCAAATGGAGATGATTTAGTCTCATATTGAGATTGAACCTCTTGTTTTTATTACACAGTGTTATTTAATTTGGTTTTCTTTATTTATTTTAATTAAACCAAATATGTTATAAACTAAAAACCATTTCATAGATAGTTATTCATTATAAGAGTTTGTATATGGTTCTGATGAAGTATATTTATTTCAAAAGTTAATGTAATATTTTATATTGTTTTAACATAAAATTAATCAATCTTCATGAAATATTTTGAAATATCATAATTTATATTGAAATTTTTTTATATAATATTGGTTTTTTAGATAATAGGGGTTAATTTAAACCAACATTGGACAAAGAAAAGTTATTAGATACTCAATTCACCCCCTCCTGCGGTACTCGCTATGACTAACAATTTTGTTCTTATGGTCATGCCCCAAACCATTACCCTTTTCATGCCCTTTTGATTTGAAATTCATTTTAAAGTTAGATATTTTTTATATGATATATCTAAATCCATGGTGTTTTTCTTAATACAGTTGAAGTCCCAAAATATAAATTAAATATTCACTATGTCATGGTGTGTCATCATGGGGAATGTCCCCATGACATAGAAAACTCTAGACCATTAGACAAAGAAATTTAATATGATTTTTTATTCTACATGATGCTTTTCTATAAATTTTTTTATAAAACTATAAAAGAGTCATATATTTACATGAACAATTCATATTAATATACATTATTTTTTAAAAAATGATAATAATAGTCTTCTTAATTGTCCAATGTTATAGTTATGTGGAAAAAATCATTTCAGGATTTTAAAACCTAACTTCAACCCATTAATTTATTACTACTCTATACTACAATACAATCTATTAATTTAATGGGACAAAAAATATAAAAATTGAGAGTAATTAAATAAAATAATCATTCCAATATCATGTGGTATATTATTCATTATAATATATACAAAAAACCAAAAAATGAAAGCACTACATAGTATAAGCTTTTAGTCAATATTTTGATTGTTTTTTATCAGATACCCTGACAAAAACCAATAGGTTATTTCCGATGATGTTATCCAGCATCCAGTAGATTAATTGAATTATTAGATTATATATCAATTTCATTAATATTGTATAAACACCTCCTTCTAAAATGTAAATAAATAATTAAGAAATCATGAAAGTGTTCCAGTATAGAGAATTGACCCATATAGAGAAAAATGGTTTCCTCCAGTTCCCATAAAATAAAGATTCACCATGAAATGATTAATACTATTGTAATCTAAATAATTAAAATATTTTCAATTGGGTTATAAATTTTTTAACACCTTTTAAAATTAACCACATTTTAAAATATAATTATTAAACTCTACTAAAAATCAATGTTTCATTTTCATATAATCTCATGATATGTAAATGGATGAAAGGGATATAATAACTAGTATGATAAGATCATTTGAAATATATCAAATATAATTCTCCATATATAGAGGACATAGTATAGAATCCAATATAAAATCATATAAAATGTTTTGGTGACCTTCACCTCACTGTGGTTATTTATTTTAAAAAAAACTTAACCAAAAAAATTAAATATATATATATTCAATAAAATTAATTACATTTATATATATCATTTTATTTGAATATTTTTTGGATTTATATTTCATATAATTTACACACATATATATAATATTGTAAAATTATACAACATATTGTTTTGTGAAATATGTATAATATTGAACCAAATGGTATGAAAATAAATTGAAAATGGATATATGAAAATGTAATGATAAAATTTTATAAGGATACTATTGATGAAATTATTAGTTTTTAAACAGGTCATGAAAATTACAATACTTGAATTACTTTTCCTGATTTATATTTTTATATTCAATACAAATTATTATCGATAAATTGGAAAATGATTAATATTTTATCTAATATATCTATTTTTAAACTGTTGGCCAAAATAGATGGAATAATTAAATATTGTTAGTGAATGGAATATTAGTTTGATTTATCAGTCATCTAATATCAGTGATTCTATAAATGATGATGAATATCTAATTGGGGAAATGAAAATCGTGGTTGAATATGACAATTTTTACTATCCACAGTTATCCAGGATGTTAATAAACCTTATAAATACTCTAATGAATGTCAACTATATGAAATATATGAAAATTTTAGACACACTGAAACAGTATAATTTCAAATCTTGAAATATATATATTGATGAAAAAATTACAGAGCTACTTTCTCTCTTGAACAATATGTTATTAGAAGTAAATGATATTTTTTGTCCAACATATCACACTAAATGAATGTTATATTCAATTTTATGGTTTTTTAAGGATTTCATGATTATAAAAATGATATTATATTGTTTCTCAATGTCTATGAATCACATAATAAAATTAAATAAGTTCAGTTTGGGCAGTTACAAGAAATATGAATCTACTCTTTAAGAATAATTATGGTAATTTCTAATCATTCCAATTGTTAAAGAGATAAAAATAAATATGTATATGTTAGGAGAGTGAAATTCAATTTATGTGGTACAAGTATAAAGTTATTAAAATTAGTAATCTTGATCACCCAGACACACTCTTTTGTAGGAAAAAATAGATCATGAGTTCCTTTATTTTGGAAATAAGTTGATAAACATTCATTATGAAATATCTAAATGTGACATGAATCTTTCTTGTATATAAATAAGTACTTGTTTCACATTTTAGGTTATATTGGAAAATTATATCTTTCCATCGTGGTTAGGAATAAAATACATGTATATATTATTTTATTTGTTTAATTTCTGATCATTTGAATTTATTAATTATATTAATGTTTATTTATCTCTATTGATTGATGATTTTATTTTTATTTACAATGTGAGTGTTATTTTCTATGATTCTCATTGAAATAAATAGTTTACATTGATAGTGATGTTGTTTACGAAAATAAATGTATCCCATTCTTATAGAATGTTTTCTGTACACAATACTAAAGAAATGTTAACTTCTATGATTTGTGATAAAGGTACAAAGTTGGTTTGGTAGAAACTATTTATTAACATTGGGTTTCTATGTAATCATAAATATGTTAATGGATGAAAGAAATATCATTTCTATGTAAAATCATTCATATATAATTTTAAATAGATTAAAAAATTATATATTAATAGGATATAAATATTTTTATACAATAAAAGATATTACACCATTTTCTGTAAAAAAAATTAAATATATTTTGAAAACAGCATTAAAAGTGTGATCAGTTTTATCAATATTTATGGATTGGAATTTATTTATATATCATACATTTCCATAATTTCATTTATGTCAAAAAATATTCATGTGACTATTTCATTGTAAAAGTACTAAATGCATCAAGAAAATAATATATCATCATGACTAGGATAGGTAAGACTAATAAGGGGATAATAGAGAGATGGCATTGGTGTATAATGGAATATGATATTTTCTTCCTCTAATAACTCACACTATTTCTAGGTGATGGATATTTTTGTTTTTCAAAATCCAAAATATATAAAAGTTTTTAAAGGGATATTCATCAAATATCCGGACTATTATATCATTGATTTAATTGATGATAGGGGGAATGAAATAACATTTTTTCTTATTTTAATGAATAATTAAATTCTTATATATATATATCATTCTATATAAAAATATCTGTCACAAATTAACCATGATCTTCTTATTTTTCAATGATATATATAGAAATTATATAGACCAAGGGAGGATTATAACCGTGGAAAAGAAATTTTTTTCATGTTATGTGAATAGAAGAAGATTATCCCACCTTTATTTTTGACAAAATAGTCCACATATTGGTTCTGTTATATTGATATATCCACCTATATAGTCTTGTACATAATAGATTGATATACCCTATATAATGGTATATGATGATTTTGAATTTTTATGTCAAAAAATGATGTCTCCCAAAAAAATTATTCTGGATATATTTCGTAACATCATAACCGAAACCATTGGATTGGAATCAACTAAGGTTACACTAAGATTAGTTGAAATCCCCCTAACACCAAAGGCTGGTAACAAATTGCAAGGGCCTTATAAATATTTGTGGTTAATTTGTCCTTAAAAAAGAACTACATGTCAATATTAAATAACAAAAACCAAGATGAAATATATGATGTGGGAAGTGTAAACTATACAAATCAAGTGAAATATCAGTAACTAAAAATAAAAGATTAGTTTCAGAATGTAAAATAAGATGAAAAATAAAAAATAAAAATAATCCAACATAGAAACACTAGTGTGGAATCACTACAACCACTATACATGCGAAATATATTCTCCTACCACCATCCTGAGAATGAACCATTATAATGTTGTGATAGGGAAATAATAGAATTTTCATTTCCATCAATCATGAAGAAGAGAATATGCTCGGGGTGAGTAATAAAAAAAATAGGTAATTCCCATGATACATCCCAACTCATCCTAGTAGTATAAGAACACATTATCTCACATTTTAAAATATAATATATAAAAATATAGGTACGTAATTACCATTTTAAAATTTTAAAATAATTTAACATAAAAGAAGAAAACAAATTATTTATTCATTCCACTTTGTATACCCTATCAATGTTTCACACAACCATACACATGGATTATATGATATTAACAATAATAATCACTAGTAATTCATCCATACACCAAGTGGGTCATCAGTGACAATTCTACCAAATTTCCATGTCTGGAACTACCTGATATTGAATGTCTATTCCAATGAAAATAAGCTAACAAAATTTAGAATATTCTAATTTCTCAATTCCATTTACTTAATATAAATAAAATATTCCCTTTAAAACATTTAATCCGACATATTGGTTTAGTAAAAAAAATCTATAATTTAAAAACCAAATTTAATTGTTTTTTTTCAAAACAATAAAAATAATGTTTTTCCAAAATAAGAAGTGGGTTTCCATTAAATAAATCATCCAAAATGTACTACATTAATCTAAGAAAATAATTTATGAAATACTATTACTTTAGGTTCTAGTAAAAGTGGAAAAAATGGAGACAACACATACAACCTACGGATGTCAATAATAACCAAGAAGGAAGGGTCTCCCATGGAATAGATCATGGAATGGAGTTCAAATGAATAAGGTTCATCACAGAGTTATGGTTTTTCAAATTCAATTTAAATAAGTCCCAAATCGGGATCTAGGTTTGTAATGAAGATAGCATACATTAATCTTGAGAAAAAATAGAATGAGAATTAAATTTAATTCCTAGAAAATATCACATGACATCCCCCTTAAAATCTTGTAATTCCATCCCCTAAAAATGGAAATCTAACCATGAATTAAAAAAATTGTTTTAACTACCAACATGGCCTAGGGGTTTCATCCATAAAATAATTTCCTTCTATTCTACAAACTATAGGAAACCCTTATAGTAATCAACTATGGTGTGTTGCAAAACCCCATACGATTTATGTACCACCACTCCCTTGACCATGGCATAGTGAGGTATCCATTGGTCTTGTTTTAAAGATATACCCTCATTGCATCATTCCCAATTCTATCTAATAACCATGGAATCCCTTGTGAATTTTGATGTTATCATGTTTTATAGGACCAATCCTAGTAAACAATTCCTTCTACCATGGTGTGTTTTAACCCATTACGCACTACAAAAATCCAAAACAATTCTAAACCCACCAATAAATCAACCAAATCTACCTAAATCCAAATAAAATTACAAAATACTTAAAAAAATTAAGATAACAAGTATAGTACATAAAACTAAAGATGTTACATTATTCCCAAAATTAGTCATTCTATACACTAAAAACTAGATCTTGGTGGGGGGGTTTAAGATTATTATCCATTACTCAACTAATTCTTCCTCATGTTCCCATTTCAACAATTGAAGTTCACCATATTTCTATAATACCCAAAATAATTTATTGTTTTCCCCATTAAATAATCTATCTCTTTGATTTAATATTTGACCCAATTCAAGGAAAATGTTATCATCTAGTTTAATTTCAACATGATACCATCAAATAACATAACTTGGATTGTGAATGTATTTATTTAGTTGATATATATTATAGACATTATAAAAAAACTAACTATAGTAGTAAAAAAATATATAAGAAATATCTCCAATAATTTATTTATCTAAAATTGTCCAACATAATGAGGAAAAACGTTCCTTTCTTAACTGGTCAATAATGTACCAACATTAGAGAGACTTTTAGGAATAAATAATCTCCCATAGAAAAGTATTGGGGATGAATACGATTATCTGTATAATATTTATGATGGATTTGGTCCGAAACTGTCATAGTTTTCATCATATAAATCTTCTTATTCATTTATCTAAAAAGGATATATCCTAATAGTGAAGTTTCATTGTCCACATCTAAAAAAATATCAGATCAACATGGACATACACCATATATATCATTTCATCCTAATTTTGTTATTTTTTTTATCCACTAAGGGAAAATGGTCTTACCATGAGCCTCTTGAATCCATAACATAATTGTGGGTCTTTTCTCATAATGTATTAATCATCTATTTTGACTTCTTGTACATTTAAGGATGATATGATGTGCTCATGGAATATTGGGTAGACAAACATAATTAAAAATAAAACCAAAACAAAGAAGTAAAATGGAGATATCAGTTAGATATGATCAAAACTAGTATTCAAGGAAATTTTACCACTTCATAAAACTATAGTCTCCCTATATTGTCTACCATATTAGATACATAAATTAGAATGAATTTGGATTACTTTGTTATTCACTCCATAATCACCTAGATTGAATTAGGATTTTGAATAGTTCATGGTAATCCTAGGAAAATTTCCATAGAGATCTTCTCCTATTATCATATAGGTATAGGTAAATATTTCATTATTACATCTATCTTTTTATTCTTATCATTGAAAAATTGATAGGTTAGTCATTCGATCACATAATCAACAGAATTTTACTTTATTATAGGCCCTTAAAATTGTGTTCTAAAACCACTGTACATATTTTGGATGTCTGGATGAATCTCTCACATAGAATAGTGGTAAGAAGAAAAATGAATTTTTTCTTGAAAAAAAGTACAAATAACTATTTGTTCTTGAAAATATAATAATGGGTATGTATCTTGTCTTATTCCATCAATGTCCTCCACACATTTATGTATTGAGAAATACTAATTTAATCATGATATAAACATTAATCATCCATGACTTGATCAACCCAATTAGTTATGAGTGTCACTGGAAAGAATATTGTGAATTCATTCTTCATATTTAAATCCATACTCAAATATCAATGATTTTCATCAATTCCCACTCATCATGATCTTTTATGCCTAGTTGATTATTTGAATTTCATATCAAATAATAATCTATGTAATTTCTTTTGTATGGTGTAAAAATCATGTCAATGTGTAACATATAAATATAATCCATCCATTTCCTTTGTCTCGTGTGCAAATATCTTGGTAAAAATATGTGTTTCAATATTTTATAGTTCATGAATATTGTTAACTTATATCCTAAGAGATAATGATGCTATATTTTCAAATAATAAATAACCTCAACCAATTCAATCTCATGGGTCACATGACTCTTTTAAATAATTCATAAATATAATTTTCTATAAGCTATTACATGATCAACTTATATTA
Organism: Viscum album; assembly: GCA_963277665.1. Classification (NCBI taxonomy): domain Eukaryota; kingdom Viridiplantae; phylum Streptophyta; class Magnoliopsida; order Santalales; family Viscaceae; genus Viscum; species Viscum album. Next base: position 860,352,539 of record OY728123.1, on the reverse strand, counting down.
TAAGATAGACAAGTACATACCCAAACACATCATAATAAACCACAAACCATTTATATGTTCTATAAAGATAATAATAATTTCTAAACTGACCTAGAATTAAGCTCCAAAAAATATTACTAACAACAATCACTCCAAGAGCATAGAGTCCATTTTATTGTTAGTGTTCTCATAGTTTACGTTCAATGTGGTAATTTAAAAATGAAGTGTTGATACTAACCTGATAATCCCAAAAAGATATATATCTCAATCACATTCTTTATTTCCTTCCAATAGATGAAAACTTATATATTTTCTTGGAATATAGATATGTCGTTCCCCAAAATGACATTTCTAAAGATGATGACTTATTTTATTCATAAGTCACATTTAGATAATTTTTTATCAAATTGGTTCTCTCACAAATTGATCAAAAAAATCTATAAATTTTCTCTATGGTCTTTAAGAGGCTGAGAATACACCATAATATCTTTCACAAATTCTATAGTGAAAGTGTATATGTATCTTTAAAAAACATGATTCATCAATTTTACGAAAACTAATCATTTATTTTTCAGATAATATGAGGTGACTATATATTAATAATGACTATAATGAATCCTAAAATGCGTCTATAGAATATCATCTTTTTTATCCAAGAGTTAGTGATACTTGGATTGTAGATCAATCATGGATAACTATTGGGATCCTTTAAATTAATCAAATAGGGACATCAATTAATGGGATAGGATATCTTTTATTTTTCATAACTATGTTTATTTTATGATAATAAATACAGAGTCATAATGAACCATCTTCATTAATTACAAAAAGAACAGATGTAGACTATGCTATTTTAGTCAATCTCATGAAAACATTTCATTTTAATTAATTCAATGGGGCCTTCAATTAAATAAATTAAATTTGTTACATTATATATGATGGATGTGAAATTTTATTTACACCCAAAATGAGATCAATTGAAAATTAAAATTCCCTTTTAGATGAAAAACATGCGGAATCTTTAGGAAACATGCTCGGACATCACTCTATAATGGTATGAAAATTTCTTGTCTCGATTATTTCAATAGTCCTTAGAGTGA